>CM070522.1:0-645013 GCA_036346375.1 Guadua angustifolia
CCTAAACCCTAACCCTAACCCTAAACCCTAAACCCTAAACCCCTAAGTTCATGACTCAGTTGATAACTACTAATATGTTCTCTATTAATTTCAGATTTAGAAAGTGAAATTAAAACCATAAGTGATGCTATAAATGCTACGGAGATGGAGGACGATGTCACAACTTGAGATCTTCAAGCATGCATGAACTATTTTATGTATTTTGAAAACTATCGTTATGTGTTGTATTGGACTATTGTGTGATACGAACTCTGTCATTATGTCTTGCATTGCAGTGTTGGACTATATGTCAATGCGTGTAAGTTCAACCTTCATTAGTTATGGTTTTGGTGTTAATGACAAATCTAATATTGAGATTATCCATTAATGTGATCCTGTTATTAATGACAAATCTTATATCGAGACTAACTTGTTTATTTAGAATATCTTTGATTAGTCTCATCACATTGAAAAATGGAAAACCCAAGGTATGTATGCATATTCATCTTAAGTATTAGTTGCATACTTTGGAGTCAAGTTAAAGTATGAATGTCCCCATTACACTAACCACAAAATGTGCATCATGTTTCCCAATCCATATATTATATGGATGCACATATCTAGGGGGGTTTGTAGTTTAATTTGAAAGTCTCTTTGTATTGATTTATTCTTTATTGACACATATAAGGATCAAGACAAAGAAACTAAATCCTTGAGTATATATTTGAATTGCCTAGTTATAAGGATACTCATGGTAATATAGGATATACTCAATACTGATCAAATTAAATATGTGCATATTATGTTCAAGTCAATTATACTTATGCACATATACATGTGGGGTTTATTCTATAGTTGATGACTTAGAGTAATGATCATCTCCATATAGTTTACACATAATGGATCATTACTTTTCATCAACATGAGTATATGAAAACTTGTGTAGTTAATATATACTCATATCAATTTAAATGATAATTTAAATTGAGTTCATTTGTCTTATTAATCATTAAAGAACACTTCATCATGTGTTGATGGTGTTCCGTGATTAATTAAGGACAAATGAATAAGTTCTTAAGTATAATAAGGCATGAGTTGCATTATTGTACTTAAGACTCATTAATCATTCAATTGATTTAGGTTGTGCTCAATTGATCTAAAGGCATCCATTATGTGTTAATGGAGTGCAAGAGATAATTGAGACAACCGTGCATCTTGGACTAACTATTTTATGAGTTATGATTGAGTTAGGTCCAAAGATGAATGAGATGATTGAGAACGGGACAAGGACGGCATCATGAGGTGATGGACGTCAAGAGTGGATCCCGAAGATAAAGAAGAGTCGAGTGATGATCCCGGGGGAGTATAAGTGAAGATCATAAAGACCCCAAAGGGATTGCTTGCGTCTTGGCGAAGGTATAATTAGATAGGCTAAGGACTTTGTTGTCTTTGAGTCTAAGGTTTTATCGCCGCACTATTAAGAGGGTTGTCTCCTAGCTTGAGCTTCATCATGTGTTGATGATCTCAATCGCGTTCACTCAAGCTCAAACTATTTGGATTTGGTTTTTGCATAAGGGTTAACCATTTGGCATGTGTTGAATGGGTTAAACTTATGCTTGGTTGTTGTTGGTTTATGCTCCGATTTGCATGTGTTGCAAAGAGGAAGAGCATATGTATTTGGTTTTCAGATAATGCTTTGATTTGCATGTGTTGCAAATAGGATAAGCTAGTCGTTGGCTTTTTTGTGAAGTTCACTTTTGCATGTGTTGCAAATGTTGAAGCTTCATGTTTTGTTCTCAAAACAATCTTTCTAAAACTTGTGGTTGCTTGGAGCTAAGTTTTGCATGTGTTGCAAAAAGAGAGAGCTCAAGCACGATTTGTATGTTGTGTGTTGTGTATGTGCCAGAGGCTGCATGTGTTGTGAGTAGAGAGCACATATGTTTGATTTGGTATTTAAGTGTTTGTATGGAGCTAGAGGCTTGCATGTGTTGCAAGTAGAGAGCTCATACGTGTGATTTGGTTTTAGCTGAAGTTTGATTTTGGTGTTGCATGGAACTAGAGAATTGCATGTGTTGCAATTAGAGAGTTCATGCACCTTGAGTTGGTGTTGCTTAGAGCTAGACTTTTGCATGTGTTGCAAAGAGTAGTGCTCAAGCATGAAATTGGTTTATTGAGTTATTTGCAAGTTCGTTGTCGAATGAACCAAGTGTTATGAGTCAGGAATCCGAGAGCATGTGAGTAGGGCTTGCAACGGTGTTGGCAAGTTGATTGGGTCTCGTGTTGACCTTCACATGGCTAGGGGATTAATCTCATAAACTTCGGGTTTGATTTGTATCGTTTTGCAAATAGATCTTGAGTTGGTTGCGAGATGTGTTTTCGCAATTTGGTTGAAATTCTTTGAGCATGAGCTAAGTTGGTGCAAATGTGTTTTGCACGTGTGTATGATCATGTGTTGATCATCTTTGTGGCTCAAAGAATAGCTTTGGTTTTTGGAGAAATGGTTTTTCGTGTTGAAATCGTGTTTTCTCAGCGTGGCCGGCACTACATCATTGGTGTGGCGATAGTACCATAAATCTTGTATTACCATGAGTTCTGGCCGTAGGTTTTGACAGTATTTGTCATTTGGTTAGGTCAGGCCAGCGGTACTACTGGCCCAGGTATTACTACATATCTGCATACTACTGGCGCCAGAGAGGCGGTAATCACGGAAAATAACGTTAAGCAGCCGACCGTTGGAGTGAGGGCGGTACTACGGTCCTAGATGCGGTAGTACCGCACTTTTGTCAAGCTTTCGCGTTTGAGCCCCCAACGGCTAGTTTTCTTGGTGGGGCTATAAATATACCCCTTAGGGGCTTGGCGGAAGGTTGTCATTGTGTGGGAGTAGTGTGCATGTGTTGCTCTTCATCATTTGCTTCTTGAGCTTAAGTGTGAGCACTAATTGCATGTGTTGCAATTAGGGAGTGGTTTGAGAGCCTCTTGTGCATGTGTTGCACTTGAGGGAGTTCTTGTGCATGTGTTGCACTTGGTGATCATGAATGGAGCGATTCGTTGTGCTCGGTGAAGTTCAAGCGAGGAGCGGCTTATTACTCTTGGAGGTTGCCGACTCCTAGGCCGTGGCGTCGTGGCGCGGAGCTCTCAAGGTGTGAAGCCCGTGAAGTTTGTGAAGGTTCGGGTTGAGCCTGCATAGCGTGAAAAACCACGACTAGTGGAAAGAGGCGGAGCCGGTCCAAGTGTGGGCTTGCCTCAACGTGGACTAGGGGAGACCGGCAAGTCTCCGAACTCCACGGAAAAATATCGTTTGTTCCTTGTCTCTTTTATATTCGAGCATTTACATTATTGTATATTTATCAATTGCTTGGATGTATTAGAATTGCTTAGCATTAATTGATTGTTCAATTTAGCAATTCTAGTGTAGAGACATAATTTAGTTAGTGCACTTAGTGAGCCTAGTTGTTTTAGGCTTTAATCGTCAAAACCTATTTATCGCTTCCGCATGTATCTTTGATTAGGTTTTGACTTAGGGGTGTATTAGAGCGAATTGTTTAGTGAGCGATCGAATTCGTAAAACGCCTATTCACCCCCTCAGGCGCATCCTCGACCCTACAAGTGGTATCGAGCCACGGTCACTCTCATTTTAGGCTTAACCGTCTAGAGAGTAAAAAGGATGGCAAATAGAGGTTTAGTGCACTCCACCGATTCATATATATTTGATGGCTCTAATTATGCTTCATGGAAAATATTTATGATTAGTCATTTTAAATCCATGAGCCCACAAATATGGTTGATCGTAGATGTCGGCATTTCTTCTCCACTAAATAATATTGCTCCAACTAAAGGAGAGGAGAAATGTCTACATCTCGACGCTCAAGCTAATAACATTTTATTTAGCGTTGTGAGCGTAGAAATTTTCAATCTCATATGCAACCTCTCGAGCGCTCATGCAATGTGGACCAAGATTCAAGAATTATATGAAGTGTCCACATCAAATGAGGATTGTATTGAGGAAGAAGTATCGGTTGATGATCCTTCATCTTCTACATCAAATGATGAACCGACAACTCCATCAATCTCAACCTCCGCCTCAAGCGACGACGATTTTTCAATTCCATCAAAAATTCGTTGCTTTATGGCGAAAGGTAAGAATGAGGTAAGTAATGATGAAAATGAAGATGAACCCTCTTATGATGATTTAATGGATATGTTAGAGGAGCTCAATAATTATCTTGGGAAGGAGAAAACGAAATATAAGATTTTAAAGTTTGAACATGAATCACTTCAAAGTGATTATAATATGCTTAAAGAAAATCATGAATCCCTCCTTCTCAAAGAAATTTATAAGTCTAAGGTGGATATAGGAATCACATGTGATTTAATTGATGAAATGCCATGCTTAGATGAAAATTCTAATATTTCATCAAAAATTGATATGTCCACCTCTTGCAATGATTTAATTGATATACCTTGTGGCTCTAATAAATTTGCTTCTAGTTCCTCTATGTCTTTGGATGAAAATCTTGTAGAGGAAAATAATGAGTTCAAGGCTCAAGTCATTAAGTTGGAAAATGACTTGAAGAGGTGCGTTAAAGGAAAAGCCCTCCTCGGCGAAATCTTGAGCAAGCCAAGGGCGCTCAAGACAAGCGAGACTTGGCTACAACTCCAAGAGGAGAAGAAAGCAAGACGAGGCACAACGCATCACTCAAGACAATCAAATACTTGCTTGCAACAAGAAGGGCCACCTCGCCTCCGTGTGCCCTAATAGAGTGGAGATCAAGCCACAAGTGTCAACCATGATGCAAACCGGCAAGGAGCAAGTTAAATCAGTCAAGAGAGGGCAAATAGCGTGACATGCTTCAATTGCCGGGAAAAGGGACATTTCGGTAAGGATTGTCCCAAAGGTACTACCCCTAAGCCTATTCTTATTAATGAAAATTATTTGCTTAGGAAGAACAAGAATGGCAATGTGTTTGCCAAGCTTGTCAAGTCCCCTATGCCCGTTCAAAATGATATTCATTTGCATAGGAAGAGTAATTCTAGAAATGTGTTTGCTCAAAATGCTAGATTTCCTAAGACTATGAAAAATCATGAAAATCATGTGCTTAGGAAAAATAACTATAGCAAAACATTTGCTAGAAATGCTAGATCCTCTAAGCGTTTTTACTATAATGATTATCACATGCTTAGAAGAGATCAAAATAGAAATGGCTTTACAAAATATCATTGTCCTCCTAAGTCCTCTCACTTAAATCCAAATACGTTGCTTAGGAGGAATAATAAAAATTGCAAATCCATTGCTAGTCATGTTAGTCAATTTAAAAATGCTAAAACTAGGACCATTTGGGTTGCTAAATCAATTGTGACTAACATTGTTGGACCCAACAAGGATTGGGTACCAAAAACCGCCTAAAAGATTTTTAGGCAATATGAGATGGATTGGACGCTTGCTCACTCAAGAGGAGAAGGATTATATTTGTCTACAAGTGGTGTCAAGCATGAAGATAATCAAGTCCATGAGCCAATGCCATCTCGGGTAACAAGTATTTAAATTGATTCTTATGTCTTATAGCCTTGTGTAGGTTATATTAAAATATTAATGAAAATCAATTTAGATTACTTGTTGTAAGAACTTGCTCTTGCCTCTTACCTATTCTCTTATTGCAAATCTTGAGTAAGTTAGAAAGTGGCACATTTAGGGGGAGTGTTAATTCATATTCATGTGTATCACATCCTATGTGTGCCCATATTAATATAAATGCATATATATGTATTTTTCAAAATCAAACCATTTAGCCAAAAGTCAAAATTTTGTATACTATTACTAATCTTGTGAAAAACTAGTTGCAAAATGTATCTGAATGCTTTTGAAATGTTTTCCAAAGGTTTTGGCTTCACAAAATCTATTTTGAAAAGAAAATTAGTTTTAACTCCAAAAGCTAGTTACAAGTATCTTGTTTTGGATTTAAACTTATAATTTTCATAGAAATAAAAGTAAAAAGATTTTAAAAATAATTCCAAAACAAAAATCCTAGAATTGGTCATTCTTAACAATTTTCGTATTCAAAAGATTTTCAAAAGACCAACTTATCAAAAGTTTTTTGTTTTTGAAATTCACCGAAAAATCTAGTTTGACCCATATAGGTCATATTATTGCAATTAGTGAGTTTCATCGTTTGGACCGGATCTTGTGCCATATCTAGGTTCCAAATGGCATTTTAAACTCTTACATAAAAGAGGAGATTCTCAAAAGCTCAAACTTCTACATCTTATCTCATTCTCTTATTTGCTTTTGAGTTATTTGAAGATTTGATTTTATGGATTTCATTTGGTTCTTCAAAAGGACCCTCTTTGGACAAAAGTCAAAAATAGTGTTTAAAAGACCTAAATTTGTAGAAAATCTTGTAAAACAATTATATTATGTATTTCAAAAGTTTGCAAGCTTCCAAAAGCAAAATTCTATTTTGAAAACTAATTTGGCCAAAACATTTGTGTTTAACTCAAATATACCTTTAAATAGTATTTTGGCATTCAAATTAGATTTCATTACCTTCATTAAGTATCATGGCTTCAAAATGTATTTCAAAACCTTAAAGCCATGAGGATTCAAATTGTGAATGAAATTCAAGTTGAAGTTGCACCTTGAGGTCTTTATGAAGTTTAGTTTTCGTTTTTATACCTCTAGGCGCATTTTGCCAAAATGAAGATAAAAGAAAATTATTTGCAAACAAAAGCTGCTTAAAAATGTTTAAAATAGTCCAAAGTTAGTTCCCTGAAAAATTTTAAATTTTTTGGACTTCATGTGAATCGTTCTTGACAAAGTTTGCAAAAAGCTCGGAGTCTCAACAGTCGAGAGGCGGTACTCGCCCACCACCTGTAGTCTACAGGGTTCTTGATACTACTGCACTCACAGTAGCGAGTACCGGCCCTGGCATATCAACTCTGATTTTTTTTCAGAATTTTTCGAGATTTGCTTTGGGATATCTTTTTATTGGAATTTGATTTTTCAAAAATTCTTTTTGTAAAAGATTCTTGTAATCCCAAAGTTCTTTTGTGCAAAATTTGAAAAGCTCTGCAATTTATTTGAAAAAGTTTTCTAGTAGTATCAGTTTGAGCATTTAATTGATTTAAAGGGTGGTATTCACTTGATCTTTTGGAAAGACAAAACTTGTACAATTCAAATGCAAATAACTCCATGATTCATTCATTGAATATCTTGGGGAGTTTATTTATTGCAAGTTTTGGGCACTTAAGTGCTTCTAAGTGTTATCATGTCTTTAATTTGCTCTGATACCCATCCTTTGTGATTTTATCAATCTATCTTGACCTTTTGATACCCGTGAGTATATATTGCTCGATTATATTGCTCTCGATACCCATCGATGTTATCGATCATTTCTTCAAGTGGTATCAACTCTTTGTGATTTGATCCTAAGTGGTATCAATCGAGCATTTATTCATTCCATATGCTTACAAGTGGTATCATTGAGTTTCTCCTTTCTCCAAGTGGTATCATGGATCTTATTGTTCTTTTCTTCGAATGATATCCTTGGTTATTTGAATTCTTTTCAAGTGGTATCATTGAATTCGATTATTTCCTACAAGTGGTATTTCATTGCCTCTTTGTAGTATCACTCCGATACCCACATTCTTGATTAAGATTTTTCCGCGCAAGCTAACATTGTAAGTTCAACCGCTTAAGACTTCTCTGTGTGAGAGCCTTTATGTGTTGAAATACATAAAAGAGGAAAATCTCAAGTTGAGCATTGTTCTTCAATTAAAACTTGAAAATGCTCATTTATCTTTGGATCTTCAAGTAAAGCCCTTGAGATTAATTTTACAAGTGGTATCTAATTTCTCAAGTGGTATTTAATCTTTTTGGATTCCTCGTTTAACCCTATTAGGCAAATTGTTGGATTCTTCAAGAGAATCATGTTGAAAATTTGCAAAGCCTAATAAAATGAGGAGTGAATTATTTGAATGTGTTTCAAATAACCCGTGTGATACCCTTACTTCGTTTTTCATGCTTATTTTACAAGTGGTATTTTTTTTACAAGTGGTATCCACAAACCCAAATATGGTCTCTTTTCGAGTTTTCCTTATTTTAGACCATATTTCAAATAAATCGAGTTTTATTTGGCTTAATCCCTTCTTTTCTTGCCAAGGTCATAAATTTGCATTTCATATCTTGTATGACCTTCCTTAGTGCCAAAAAAAGGGGGGAGAATAATTGAATAAAAAGGAAAAATGTTTGCCGAAAAGGGGAGAAATAATTAAAATCTTAAAAGAACTAGGAGCTTAATATCCATTTTTGGTGTTTAATGCCAAAAGGGGGAGAATTAGGAGCTTAATATATCATTTGGTTTAAAAAGGGAGCGTAATATGATTAAGGGGGAGAATTGATTCTCATATGCATTCAAAAATTGTCAATGCTTATATTGTTTAAAATGTGCATATGTATTCATGCATTCAAATAGCTTAAATTCTCTCAATATGTTAGTTTTAATCCAAATGTGCTTATTAAGCTTGGATTTGTCATTAATCACCAAAAAGGGGGAGATTGTAAGTTCAACCTTCATTAGTTATGGTTTTGGTGTTAATGACAAATCTAATATTGAGATTATCCATTAATGTGATTCTGTTATTAATGACAAATCTTATATCGAGACTAACTTGTTTATTTAGAATATCTTTGATTAGTCTCATCACATTGAAAAATGGAAAACCCAAGGTATGTATGCGTATTCATCTTAAGTATTAGTTGCATACTTTGGAGTCAAGTTAAAGTATGAATGTCCCCATTACACTAACCACAAAATATGCATCATGTTTCCCAATCCATATATTATATAGATGCACATATCTAGGGGGAGTTTGTAGTTTAATTTGAAAGTCTCTTTGTATTGATTTATTCTTTATTAACACATAAAAGGATCAAGACAAAGAAACTAAATCCTTGAGTATATATTTGAATTGCCTAGTTATAAGGATACTCATGGTAACATAGGATATACTCCAATACGATCAAATTAAATATGTGCATATTATGTTCAAGTCAATTATACTTATGCACATATACATGTGGGGTTTATTCTATAGTTGATGACTTAGAGTAATGATCATCTCCATATAGTTTACACATAATGGATCATTACTTTTCATCAACATGAGTATATGAAAACTTGTGTAGTTAATATATACTCATATCAATTTAAATGATAATTTAAATTGAGTTCATTTGTCTTATTAATCATTAAAGAACACTTCATCATGTGTTGATGGTGTTCCGTGATTAATTAAGGACAAATGAATAAGTTCTTAAGTATAATAAGGCATGAGTTGCATTATTGTACTTAAGACTCATTTAATCATTCAAATTGATTTAGGTTGTGCTCAATTGATCTAAAGGCATCCATTATGTGTTAATGGAGTGCAAGAGATAATTGAGACAACCGTGCATCTTGGACTAACTATTTTATGAGTTATGATTGAGTTAGGTCCAAAGATGAATGAGATGATTGAGAACGGGACAAGTACGGCATCATGAGGTGATGGACGTCAAGAGTGGATCCCGAAGATAAAGAAGAGTCGAGTGATGATCCCGGGGGAGTATAAGTGAAGATCATAAAGACCCCAAAGGGGATTGCTTGCGTGCGGCGGCGAAGGTATAATTAGATAGGCTAAGGACTTTGTAGTCTTTGAGTCTAAGATTTTTATCGCCGTACTATTAAGAGGGGTTGTCTCCTAGCTTGAGCTTCATCATGTGTTGATGATCTCAATCCGCGTTCACTCAAGCTCAAACTATTTGAATTTGGTTTTTGCATAAGGGTTAACCATTTGGCATGTGTTGCGAATGGGTTAAACTTAGCTTGGTTGTTGTTGGTTTATACTCTGATTTGCATGTGTTGCAAAGAGGAAGAGCATATGTATTTGGTTTTTGCATAATGCTTTGATTTGCATGTGTTGCAAATAGTATAAGCTAGTGCGTTGGCTTTTGCGTGAAGTTCACTTTTGCATGTGTTGCAAATGTTGAAGCTTCATGTTTTGTTCTCAAAACAATCTTTCTAAAAACTTGTGGTTGCTTGGAGCTAAGTTTTGCATGTGTTGCAAAAAGAGAGAGCTCAAGCACGATTTGGTATTTGTGTGTTGTGTATGTGCCAGAGGCTCGCATGTGTTGTGAGTAGAGAGCACATATGTTTGATTTGGTGTTTAAGTGTTTGTATGGAGCTAGAGGCTTGCATGTGTTGCAAGTAGAGAGCTCATAACGTGTGATTTGGTTTTAGTGAAGTTTGATTTTGGTGTTGCATGGAACTAGAGAATTGCATGTGTTGCAATTAGAGAGTTCATGCACCTTGAGTTGGTGTTGCTTAGAGCTAGACTTTTGCATGTGTTGCAAAGAGTAGTGCTCAAGCATGAAATTGGTTTATTGAGTTATTTGCAAGTTCGTTGTGCGAATAAACCAAGTGTTATGAGTCCGGAATCCCGAGAGCATGTGAGTAGGGCTTGCAACGGGTGTTGGCAAGTTGACTGGGTCTCGTGTTGACCTTCACATGGCTAGGGGGATTAATCTCATAAACTCGGGTTTGATTTGCTTAATCGCTTTTGCAAATAGATCTTGAATTGGTTGCGAGATGTGTTTTTAATTTGGTTGAAATTCTTTGAGCATGAGCTAAGTTGGTGCAAATGTGTTTTGCGTGTGTATGATCATGTGTTGATCATCTTTGTGGCTCAAAGAATAGCTTTGGTTTTTGGAGAAATGGTTTTTCGTGTTGAAATCGTGTTTTCTCAGTGTGGCCGGCACTACCGCTGGGTGTGGGCGATAGTACCGCAAATGCGGTACTACTGCAGTTTCTTGCCAGAGGTTTTTGATGAGAGTTGTTTTCTTTGGTTCAGTGCCGGCGGTACTATCAAGCCCACAGGGGCGGTACTACATGAATGCGGGATACTCTGCGCCTCGAGAGAGGCTAGATCTGGGAAAATGGCCGTTGTGCCGACCGTTGGAGTGAGGGCGGTACTACCGGTCCTTAGAGGGCGGTAGTACCGCACTTTTGCTGTTTCGCCCGTTTTGAGCCCCCAACGGCTAGTTTTCTTGGTGGGGCTATAAATATACCCCTTAGGGGGCTTGGGCAGAAGGTTGCTGCTGTGTGGGAGTAGTGTGCATGTGTTGCTCTTTATCATTTGCTTCTTGAGCTTAAGTGTGAGCACTAATTGCATGTGTTGCAATTAGGGAGTGGTTTGAGAGCCTCTTGTGCATGTGTTGCACTTGAGGGAGTCCTTGTGCATGTGTTGCACTTGGTGATCACCGGGGCGCATTCGTTGTGCTTGGTGAAGTTCAAGCGGAGGAGCGGCTTATTACTCTTGGAGGTTGCCGACTCCTAGGCGGCGTAGGCGTCATCTTGGAGCTCTCAAGGTGTGAAGCCCCTGAAGTTTGTGAAGGTTCGGGTTGAGCCTACAGCAAGCGTGAAAAACCACGACTAGTGGAAAGAGGCGGGTGCTCGAGCGAGAGCCGGTCCAAGTGTGGGCTTGCCTCAACGTGGACTAGGGGAGACCGGCAAGTCTCCGAACACCACGAAAAAATATCGTTTGTCCCTTGTCTCTTTTATATTCGAGCATTTACATTATTGTATATTTATCAATTGCTTGGATGTATTAGAATTGCTTAGCATTAATTGATTGTTCAATTTAGCAATTCTAGTGTAGAGACATAATTTAGTTAGTGCACTTAGTGAGCCTAGTTGTTTTAGGCTTTAATCGTCAAAACCTATTTATCGCTTCCGCATATATCTTTGATTAGGTTTTGACTTAGGGGTGTATTAGAGCGAATTGTTTAGTGAGTGATCGAATTTCGTAAAACGCCTATTCACCCCCCCCTCTAGGCGCATCCTCGACCCTACAATGCGTTGGACTGATTTGTATGATTTGAACTATCACTATGTGTGTTGGACTATATGTCACTATGTTCAACTATGTCGCATGAAACAGATATGTTGGAAGGCTTTTCGTGAAAGCATCAGGGAAGCCGTCTGATATAGTGCCAAGACTGAATGAGATAGTAGGGAAGCCGTTGCTTTTGTCAGCTCCATGTTGCGTATATTTCTTAATTGTTCTAATAGATCTGCATCAATTACTTACTCTAGGATTAATTGAGCGAGTAACACTTTCTCGACCTTTCTCGAATTTCACTTCGCTTTGTCTTGATTAGGATCAAGAGCGAGACAATGAGGACAAGAGAGTGCGGCTTCTCTGAAAATATGCTCACACACACTTCCCTTCACCAAATACATGGAATATGTTTGTCGAGGTTGAGACATACACCTGTCAAAGGCCAACAATTTGGTTATGAATCTGATGGTGCAATTGGTTCGCTTTCTTGGATCTTCTTTCGGGAGTGCAATGTTCAACAAGCAAGAGATCGGCGAGATTGTTGAGATTGGTTATCTTAATTGGCTCGTTGTGCTTGCATTCGATTGGTCCGATTGGGTGAGAGCCTTATTTGTTTTGTTAGTCTTTGTTGCCACCAACAGATTAGGTTATATGTCATAGCTACACGTTTTTGTTAGCTTTGGGTTATATATTTTGCAATTACTCAAATCTCTACTGGATTCAGCAGCACACCTTTGACCAGAAGAGGCTCAAGCAACCGCTCTACCGTCACCCATGGGAGGATGTCCTTTACATCAAATGGCGCTTTCAAAGAATCTGAAAATTCACGGTGAAGCACCGATATTACAGGTGCTGGTCCCGAACCCATGGTGATTGACAGCGGTGAATATGCTGCCATGCACGCTAGCGATGACATGCTTGGACAGCTAGGTGGGGATTAGGTGGCCTGCTCGCAATTGCCATTCTTGCAGCGATAGTTAGGACAGGTGTAGGTTTTCCACATGTGAATAGCTATGTGTAGGTTTTTCACATGTCTGATGTGTATTACAAACTATACAAAGTGTGAATTGGTTGTGGCAGCTGTAACAAGTACATTGGTTACAAGTAAATAAATAATATATGTGAAGATCATGTTGTATTTATTAGTGTTATATGTAGAATCAAAAGAGACCAAATCTCCAAAATGGACATA
This sequence comes from Guadua angustifolia, assembly GCA_036346375.1. Lineage (NCBI taxonomy): Eukaryota > Viridiplantae > Streptophyta > Magnoliopsida > Poales > Poaceae > Guadua > Guadua angustifolia. The sequence continues at coordinate 13,046 of CM070522.1, forward strand.
GTTCTTTTACGCAAGTAGTGTGCGCCCAAAAGGCGTGCACCAACCTACCCTTGTCATCAACAACATAGTCAAAATAAAATCTTTGGATTGCAAGAATTCTTTCTAGCAAGATTATCAACAAAAGTTGTGCATCCGAACATGTTATACTACTTCTCAAGGTGGCATGGTAATTTCGCAAGTCTCTTTTGTGCATCCAACATTCGAAAACCTCCATCACTAACACGAAGATATCTATATGCCAAGGAGGTGCCAATGCTAGCTTTATGGCAATCAAACAATGTTGTCTTGGCCTTCTCACTTACTTCTCTATTTGATCGTATATAATGTTTCTTGGATGGTGTGACAAGGCGTGTGCATGCAGTTGGAACTTAAATATTGTGTATTTATTTTCCTTAGTGAGTTTGATAGCAATCATGGCCTCACATCCACACCTAGTGAGTTTTTGATTACGTTTTCTCTTACTTTTAGAATCCAACTTCTCTTCTCCTTTTTCATCACGAAAACCTTCCCTTGAGCAATAAAACCTTTTCCATAACACCACATCATTCACCTTTTTACATTGTCCAACACGAATGGAAATCGGCTAAATGGGCATAATCTTTGTAAAAGCGTCTCAAGACTTCACATCAGAAACTCCATCCCGACGGTGGCACCATCTCAATCGGCAATTCCGGTGTGCATGTCATCCCTACAATAGAATAGGTTCATTTTCATCACATAATTCTCATAATCATTTTTGTAAAACTGAATATAGATTGTAGATGCCCTTACACAGAATGGAGGTGCGCATTTTTTCGGTGTACTAAACCCATCGTCACGGCATGAGGGTGCCTTAGAAACATCATTGTTGGCCACCAATGCAGAAGGCGTTTGCACCAATATAGGAGGATCATTGCACGCTGTCACCATTATAAGATCGCGCACCTCGGATGCCGGCGGTGCAATCTGGTCAACAATTCCGTCTAAACCGTGTCCGCTGCTGCATGAGGTAGAGACTGGTGTCATCATCCGGAGATCGACGTGTTGGATAAGAATCTATGCATCAGTCAAACCAATGGAGAAAAATAAAAAAATCCAGTCATTACAGACTAGGCCGCAATTATAACTACTACAGGAACACTATATGTAGCTAGAACACACATACATGCAACTATCAACACATATGACCATGTTATGGTAACGGCCATAACTAAAATGAAGAGCAACAGGAACTGCAGTTGTCTTAATATCAAACAAACGTATCGCTTGATCCATACCGTGGCATTGAGTAATAGCAATGTGAGGGAATGAAACAGAATTGTGTTTATTACAGTAACAACATGACCAAATTAAAATAAGCATTATGCAAGATAAAAATCATGTTTGTTCAACTTACGGAGCCACCAGCCGTGAACATAATGCTGAACCGTCGCCGAGGAGTCTGGCGTCGGCGACGTCCGAGGCTGCGGCGGCGTCGGGCGTGGCACGGCTGGCGTCTGCCTCTGGGACGAAGAGGCGAGGGCGGCGCCTTCTTCAGCGTCGTGCGATCGGGAGGAGCGCCTTCTCTGCCGACGCTGGGCGAGGGCCGGCGAGCGTCTGCCTCGGACGCCTGACGAGGCGAGGCGCGATTGGCGCGATCGGAGGAGCACGCCATGGCCGCCAGATCGCGATCGGGATGCTTGCATGGGACGCGATCGAGAGGGCGGGAGGGCTGCAGCGTGAGGAGGGATTTGCATGTGTTTTCGACGAGGATTTGTGATTAGGCGGGGTAAGTGCTTAATTAGCATAAGTGGATGGGTAATCCCACCTTTGTGCATCTGAACCGTCTGAGGAAGATCCAGAGGTCTAGGTTGCTAGTTTTACGTTTGCACGAAGGAGGTTTGCACCAAATACGCTATATATATATATATATATATATATATATATATATATATATATATATATATATATATATATATATATATATATATATATATATGTTAGGCACAAGTTTCTATATCTTACAAATTAAGATTCATATATTATAATCGATGCTTACAAAGTCTCTGGTACTTTCAGATTCATGTTATTTTGTGTTGCAACTTGCAACCTGAATCTCGGATGCTAGAATTCTTTATTTTGAGCATGCATTAAATTATGTGTGATAATTGGACCATGTGTGTTAGTTAAATTATTTTTATCACATACTTTGATTCTAGATAGTTTCGTGCTATTTGACTAAGTACCGTTATCGTATTATACCGTCAAGTATAATATCCGTATCCGTTTTCTACCCGTCCTAGTAAATACCTTAGATATCAGATCCGTATCCTACCCGATTTTCACTATCCATACCTGTACCTGTATCCAAAAAAATAATTAGGGTAGAATACGGGATGACCTACTACCCAACCGTATCTGACCCATTTTCACCCCTACCATCAACTAGCTCCATCGCTTCCTTGCCTCCCCCTGTGAGCATCTCCCTCAACCTATTAACATCATCCACCACAGCGAATTCCAGCAGCGCTACCAGCCTATCTCACCGCCCACCACCAGCAACCTGCCCCTGCGCCGCATCGACGAGATCAGGAAGGTCATCCGTTACCTCCGCTCAATGGATAAGCTCAACACACTGCAGGAGAGGCAAGAAGCAGTGGGGTTATATAGATTCAACAACCGATGAGATATCTATGGAATCCAGATTAAAAAATCATCGAATAAGGAAGGCAACAAAAGGGAAAGAGACAAAAAGAGACTCAACTCCATGAATCGGAGTTCTGCTTCCTTCAGAAGGGAATCAATAAATCCAATCCGAAAAGCACTAGGAACAATCAACACCGATTCGAATGTCAGATCAATGAAAGAAAGAAAAACAATAAATGAGTCATGCATATTTATTTACCTTCCACGACAGGATGATCCAATTCAATCTACTGGGGTGGCCACTGTCCACTTCCCACCCAGCCACGCGGGTGCGCACACATGTCGGAGTGAGAGTAGAGAACGGATATACCATCACCAACTTCTAATTAGAATTAGTAGAAATAGATATAACAAACTTATCTAGTCGTGTCATGCATAGCCGTACGTATGTTGTTGGCCGACCAAAATCAAGTCTATACGTGATTAGATAAAAAGAAAAGATGAACTTATTTATACATGGAAGTAAATATTTAATGGAAAGGATGCATATGGTAACTCAAAGATATATGATAACTCAGAAGCTGTATGCGTGCAGTATATGGAAAACGAATCAGTTGTGCAGTATTTGGAAATAGAATCGGCTGATTGAGATAAGTCTGTTACGCTACAGATCATGCATACGTGCATATCCAACCGAATTAAAATTTTCTCCGTTCGCCAATGTACAGAAGATCGAAACAATAACGGTTTTGTATGTATACCCCAGGGGGAGAACGGACCCCTGCCACCAACTTATAATTATAAGTAGTAGAGATATACCTTTATTTAAAGGTGGGAATCGCCAGCTCCTCAAGCCGGCCACGTAACCCTCCCTCGCGAAAAGGCCCCCCATAAAATTCAAATTGCGTTCAGGTCCTTCCATCGTTTTTTTAATAAAATAGACCCAAAAAAAGAAATTATGTTTAGGCCCCTCCACGGTTTACGTTTAGGTCCTCACATCGGTTTTTAACAAAATAGACCCGAGAAAAAACGAAATTACATTTTGATCCCAAAAAGGTTTTTAGTTGAGTTGATCCAAAAAAATGAAATTACATTTATGTCCCTCGCTTTTAAAAAACCCGTGATTCACCGATAGCTCATAGCGATCCACAGATTCAACGACGGCTCCTAGTAACCTATTTTTTATATAAAAAAAGAGAAAATCGAGATTACACGAAAAAAGAAACCACCAATTTTTAGAAAATAACCTGAGAAAACCGAAATTGCGAAAAAAACACGTTTTCGTATATTTGATGACGACTCCTAGCGGTTCCGCACCACACAAATATGACCTGTAGTGCCGCAAATTCGCTGATGACTCCTAACTAGCGTATCTTTTTTAGAGAATTTTGGAGAAAAAAGAGTTCGCGTTACATCCTCACACTCATTTTTTCAGAAATAATCATCGAACCAAATTACGCATGACGTAGCATCGTGTAACCAAATTTCGCACGGCACAGCGCAGCACGTAAACCCTTGCTAGTTGTAACTAAAGGGAAAGTTGATCAATTATATCATCTATGGTTCCAAATTTTGGTTGGACTTAATGAAATTTCCCTTAGGGCGATGCCTTGCTTCCTCAAATTTGTTACCATTCAAGCAATACGAATAGGCACAAGTGCTTCAGAATAGGCTGCACCGGAGGAGCCCCTCGAGGCAAACGATCTTCAAGATAAACAAAGCTCCTAACATCTGCCTAACTCATGAACATTACCTCTTTACTGCCAACCAAGAATAATAGCCAGAAGCCAACAGCATTAAACCATCTTCATATCTAGCTTGGTATAAATATCTGCACTCTATATAAAGCTCTGATTTTCTGAATTCTCAAAAAGCAATCTCTGATGTGAAAAACAAAAAGAAAGGGAAAACAAGCTATTCCAATGAAAATTAACAACAGATAGTGATGAGTAATAAACTACCAGATCAATTACTTAAATTAAGTATGGCCGAACGTTGAGGCAATTAAATACAGGCAATAACTTTAGTCCTTGTTTCCTTACGTTGAGGCAATTAAATACAGGCAATAACTTATTCCTTGTTTCCTTCTAGCTAATAATGTTGGGTTCCTCAAATCCAACATTTAACCTATTGATGAGGTAAAGTTTGTGCTTGAGCTCATCATGCTTTCTTAGCCTTGGGCTTAGGTGCCGATGGTGGGAACACAGCCCTGAAGATCCATGCTGCAAGAATGGCACCAACGAAGGGGCATATCCAGTAGACATAGAACTGCTCCCAAGTGTTGTGGCGATTGTTAACATACGCCCAGCCGAACGCCTGTAGATGATATTTGACAAAAATTAGTTACCAGAAAACAAGGAAACTATGGCCAAAATGCTTATTATCCTAAAGAACCAGTGCATGCAACAAAACATGTCAAAATAGAAGAATAATTCCATGCTATTAAAAACTAGTTCTTACTAGATCAGCAATGAATTCAAATTTCAGTAATACTTAGAGTAGCATCCTCAACTCTGCTAAGATCTGACCTTGCACCAAATTTTGGAGGTATATAAGGAATTTCCCAAAATAAGAACTGAAGTGGGACAACAGTGGCAAAAGAAATAACAGAGTAACTTTGAAGTAGCATATATAACTACACACAATATTTCTAGATAGCATTTTTTCCCTAAACAGCAAGATTTTTTGGGTGGTTTTAAATAACGAAATTCCCTGTGGCTGTTCCCTCGTTTATATATTTCCAACATTATATAACTGTAGTATCATCTCCAACACTCCCCAGTTATTTATGGCCCAGCTGTGCCACATTTTACGAACGATACTTGTAATTATCTAGACAAGATTATCATACATCAACAAAGCATTGGATTTGGTTGCCTTATATGGCATGCATCTGCGTGATCATGTTTTCGCTTTGGCAAAAGAGATAAAAAAGTTTAGCTTGATGATATGTTTCATAACCATATCTGACTGCTCAAACGCGATGAACAAGTCAAAGGGAAGAATGAATAGGCAACATGTGCAGCACTGACGCTTTTCACCAAAATCAGTTGGCCTCCAAAGTCCCAACAGTTTAGTTCAGTAAACTATTAGACTGCCGTTTGGCGCCTTGAGTTGTTCTTATTCAAGATTGCTATTTTGACAAACCAATTGCGTCGCAACACAGTATCCTCGTGGAGTAAGAGAGGAAATTTGATCAATATAAGCTTGGTAAACAGTGGGAGAAAAAAAAAAGAGGAAAGAGAAATAGGGACTGACATTGGCAGGGTTCATGGACGGTCCAGTGTAGGCGGCGCCGGAAAGAACGAGGCAGACAGTGGAGATGGAGAGCATCCAGGTCTTCACGATGGGATTGCGGGGGCCCTTGACGATGATCCACAGGACGGCCAAGGTGATGAAGAAGGTGAGCACCCCTTCGGCGAGGGCGCCGATGTGGAGATCCACCTTGAGCGACGGGCCCCCAAGCATGTGCTTGTACTGCGCCGGCATCAGCTCCGAGATGGCCAGGGCTCCGCCCACTGCGCCGGCGGCCTAACAAATCAACAAATACTTACTTTGTTTGCTGCTCTTACCCAATCAACAAATAGAAAGAAAGAAGGAAAGAGAGATCGCGCGTGTACCTGCGCTGGGAATCGGACGGCGATGGAGAAAAGGGAGGAGGAGTCGAGAGGGTTGTTGAGGCCAGCGGCGTAGAAGGCGGCGACGGCAGTGGGGTTGAAGCTGGCGCCGCCGAGAGCGTCGCAGAGGAGGTTGAAGGCGAAGAGGAGGAGGAAGAGGATGGAGACGGTGACGAGGAGGGCGTAGTGGATCCCCTCCTGCAGGCTCAGGTAGGACGTCACGGCCACCGTGGAGGCGCCGAGCGTGGAGACGCAAAGCACCCACAGGAACGTCACCACCGCATCCGCCGCCGCCGCCCGCAGAGCCGATCCAATCGCCATCCCCTTCCCTCTTCTCCCTTGTGCTGTTTGGGTGGAAGCAGAAGCAGAAGCAGAAATTGGTTCGTTTGGATTTGGACGGAGACGAAAGATAATAATAAGTCCCTCTCCTATTAGATTAGATAAAGCACGCTCTCCGTCCCTCTCCCCTAACAACCCCGTGCTTATCATTTCCTCTGCAAGCTGTCCACGATAAATCGCTAACTCATCGCAACGCTAGGCGACATGCCCTTCGAACCTTTTCTTCTCCTAATCACTTCCCCTTAAACTCAAAATAGTTTTTGTTTTTCAAAATTTAACCCCAAGTCTTTTAATAAGAAATATTTTCAACCACTTACGAAAGTTTTCCAATCAAAACTTTTCTAACCGAAATATTTTTGAACTGAAACATTTCGAACCAAAAGTTTAATGAATTCAAAGTTTTCAAACCAAAAAATTTGGTGCACAAGCCACTCTTCTCCCTTAGGCCCTTACTACTTCAACAAAGAACCAATAGAGAAGTTGTTCCATCGACCACTGGCGGATCCAGAGGGTGGGCCGGGTGGGCCCAAAAATTCCAAAGCGGTAAGATCAATTCCCGTCATTACTGAGACAGTTATATTGCGAAGGTAATATCTTTAGATCCGTTGATCCGATCGGATTGATTCTTGTTGTGTTAATTTCGAAATTGCATATAGTTTCTACAGTTAAAATTTCACAACAATCCAATGGTAGGATCTTTGGGAATTATTATTTTGGTGAACGTGAGTCAATCTGTTTTTATTTGGTCTGGTGTTTGATTCAGTAAAATTGCGAAGAAAAAAACTTTAGATCCGTAGATCCGATCGAGCTGATTTTTGTTGTGTTAGCTTGAAAATTGAGTCTAGTTTCGGTAGTTAAAATTTCACATCGATCTAACGGTGGGATCATCAGAAATTACTATTTTAGTGAACATAGGTTAATCTGTTTTTGTCGAATCCGAATCAGATAATTGGGGTGTTTCAAAAATAATCAAAAATTTGATTTTAGCTTCCGCACAATCATTCACCCCCCTCTGATTGCTAGTTTAATATATATCGATCCTACATATTGTATTGCAGAATTGTTGAAACATAAAGAGGGATGGGTGATAGTCTTTTGGACGATTGTCTAGTCACATTTATTGAGGGAGATATTTTCTTTAAAGTGAATGAAGAAGATATAATGGATACTTTCATGGCCATTAGAAAGCGTAGACCCAACAAGAAGCGATCTTGTAATCTTCTTCAAATTATTGTAGTCGTGTAAGTTTCTTTAAGTCAAATTTCATACTTAGTTGTTGATTTTAAGATGTTAAGTAAGACACCTTATTAATATATCATGATGCACTTTTGGTAAATTCTATACTTGTATTGTATATTGGCATGTTAGATTTACGGTATTTAAAAAAATTATGCCAAGTTGGACCACCCATACTCAAAATCCTGGATACGCCACTGCCATCGACATCTTCCCTGTCTCAAGCAAACAAAGAACCAATAGAGAAGTTGCTCCATCGGCATCTTCCCTGCCTCAAGCAAACGAACCATGACACCGCCGGATGATCCCCTAATCCGGTGAATGATATCAATGTTTATTCACATTATATCTTGTTTTAGTCCTTTGTAGACTCATATTCCAAATTAATTTGGTTTTTCATTCACGAAGTGCATTGAATCGACCATTTTTTGTTCGAATCCAATCATCTTCTCCGCCTCCGTTCATTGTAGGTTAGCGTTAGTCCAATTTCTTCATGCGGGAGCACCTCCTCACTATCTTTGAATTTTGACGCGCTCATTTTTTTCCTCAGCTAGCTGCTCTCGAAGGGCTTCAATTTTATTGTCAAGCAGGTTGTTAGTGCCTAGCTTCACGCATTGTTATGGTAGAAATTGAAGCATTAATTAATGTTATCATCTTTATAAAAAAAAAGTATACGTCAACATGTAATGATATACCATGTCGTCGTTGTAGTCCGTACCGTCAATGACGAACGTGTGCATATGTGTCATTGCGTAGTATCCACATAAATTATTCCCTTGGGGCTATCTTAGGCATGGAAAATCGGTTTTTATTCTGAATTTCTCCGTGAATGGACGATACCGCTGACTCTTCTTGCGGTATTTTGCGTACACCTTGTGCATGGTTTCGAGTAGTCATTAAAATTAATTAGGTGCAATAGAATGGAAGATTACTGGAGCAATAATGCAACGACCGAGTTTACCTGTTTAGCAACTCTATTAATTCTTTGTAATCGTCTGTAGATTTTCTCATTGAATCTAAGATAGTAATGTTGTTTTCGTCTAACATGATGACAAAGAGGATCCAATAAAAACTGCAGAAGCCAATTAGTCGTCACATAGTGTTGTACATCAAATATGCGAGATTAGTAGGTAGAGAAACACGTACTGAAAGTTGTAGAGTAAAAGTACGTAGGTCTTATCTTGTAGCTTTAGCAACGTCTTGAGTACGAACTCCTCAACCTCTTTTAGCGTTTTTGGATTTAGAATAAGTTTACAGTTGACAAGGCCCGGATCGAGGAATCCTACCCTTTCATTTAATTCCGCTCTAAGTGTCATTGCCTCCATTCTACATAAAAAAAGAAGAAGTTAGACCCTCAGTTTAAAAGTACGTGAATGTACAGCATAAATTATACAAGAGACTTACAAAGTCCACATTCTTAACATAGACACGTTCAGGGCATCTCATTGGTACAACTGGTATATTTCTTGGTGTTCTACCCAGAAAACGCCGTCCATGTTGTGAAAATCCACATCTTTGTATCTAACGGGGAAAGCATCGTTCTTTGTCTCTTGGACATACTGCCGGTACCATTGATGTAGACGCCGTAACTGTGTTGTCAGTCTGGGCTCCTTATTTAAATCCACCAAAACTTTCTCATTAATAAATGGCCACCTTAGAGGGGGCTCCTACCCTTTAGCACCCCTTTGGTCTCCTACAATAGCTGCTTTACCACCATCTCCTTTAGATTTCTTCCTAGAGATGCGCTTGTAGTCTGATCATTAGCTAAGTTGAGGAGATTCAGTTGCCCGTCCCGTCTGTTTAATCATCGTTAAGCTCACAAAGAAATCCCTTTTGGTAGCTTCAATTACAATCTTATCAGGTGGTGGCGTCTTTTTAAAGTGAGCTATTACGCTGGCGTCTACTTCCCTTCTAGTTTCTTCCTCGGTCAGGTCATATACTCGTTTCTTACTAAGAGTTTGTGCTGCCTTCATAGATGAGAACTTTTTCCCCTTGACCGTGTAGAATGTTGAGATTGCGGTGCTCTTTGATTGTTGTCTTGTGGCGCTAGAGCAGTAGAAGGACCTTTTTTGGGTGACGTCAGAGGAGGACTTTTTCTGGGTGGAGAGTCCACCTCGTCATCATTATTATGATCATCATCGTCGTCATCATCTGAGCCAAACTTTATGTAGTGTTTGCGCCATGTGATGAATGTGCCTAAACTTTATCCAAGATTATTTTTCCTCTCCTCACCCAGGATCTCAACCTCAACTTTGCGGTATCCGTCAACCACGCTATCAACTGATACTCTAGCGTATCCCTGAGGAATTGGGAAGTTATGCAACATCTGCCCATAGCCGCTGCTGCCCTCAATTTTCGGGTTTTTCGCGCCTCCCGAGGCTATAAAAGCCGCCGCCGCACCCCTCCCGAGGTTCACCTCGTTGCGCCGCCTCTTTTGCCCCTTCTCCCGTCACCCGAGGCCTCTTCGTTGTGCCGCACGACGGAGTTCCTCCGCCATCCCGAGCACTTCCTCACCGCCGATCTTCGCCGTGGGTGAGCCTTCATCGCTGGTTCCGGTCCCGTCCAGTCCGCCTTGAAGCCCTCTCTCTTTTGCCCTGGTCCGTGCGCGCCTCGTCGCATTTTTGCACCGCAGCCACTCCGTCTTCCTCGCATCCGGTGAGGCAACATCGCCGCTTGCCATCGTCCACCCTCGCGACTCCTCGACCGTCTGATCGAGATCGTGCACTCCGGATCGCTCCACGTCTCCCCGCCTGTGCTCGTGTCCCGTGGTCGTCCAATCCTAAGCCATCACTCGGATGTGTGCTGCGTGGCTTGCCCAGTCAGCCACCTCGCCAGCTGCCATGTCACCAGCCACGTGGCTGCCACATAGGTGCCACCTCAGCCCTAATCACCCGTGTGGCGTCCACGTCGGATGATTCGCCCTTGAGTCCCCTCCGTAGTCTTGGTTCACCGTGAGCCTAGCCTCTGACTCGTGGGCCCTGCATGTCAATCGACATTCTTTTCCTTTTTCTGATTTTTCCGAAAACCCAAAATTCCAGCCAATTACGTGTTGACACGTGTCACCTCTCTGATTTTTCCTGATTTTCTCTCACGAGGAACTTCCAAGAGCCCGTTCTCCTTCGTCCGAGCTCCGATTCCAGTTATTCAAATTTATAAATTCATCTAAATTCATGATCTATCTTCCAGTATTATTCTTTTCAATTTTTAAATTTTGTTTGAATTTGTTTATTTATTTGCCCTCGTTTCACGTGTAGACGACGCAGTCGAAACTCGAATCCTTAGGCAGAGGTAGAACCAACGGGAGTCATCGAAGGCAAATCTTCCTTGAACATATTGACTTAAATTTTATGAAAAACATTATGTTGTTTTAAATTATGCATGCTTGTTATTTTGTGCAAAGTACTTTTACTGTGGTGTTTAGGTTTAGTTAAATACCAGCTTGTTATACTCTCATTGACATTAATTATGATAACCTTTGACACCCTAGATGATATTTAGCTACTTTATCTGGTGATAACCAATAGTGTAGCATGGGATGGTAGAATTGCTTAGTCTAGCTTAATCGTTTCGGTATAATGCCATTATGGAAAACCTTTCAAACATTGTTTAAACTTATTTGTGAGATTGTGGCAATTGGTATTGCTGCTGTTATTTAATTGAAATAAAGTGTAAATAGCTTAGACCAGGGGCGGATGGATGTTTAGTGGGTACTGAATGCATGAGACTTTGTAAAGTAGTCAATTAAGGACCGAAGCATGTGTTACCATGGACCGAGCACTACCGTATAATCACAAGTCTATATGGATATGACCTGACTAATTAATTTGTGTGTCTCGTTATTGGCTTCGCCATTTGGTTAGATGTGGGTGCCGGATGTAGACACTCACAAGGCACAAGAGGGGGCTTCCGTACTGAGTGGCTAGAACCTTAACAGCGGTGAAACCTTAGCAGCGAAGTTAGTAGCGGGGTCGTGCATTGTAAAGGCCTTTTCATGATCTCTCTGCCAACACACCAAAGGAAGTGTGTTAATTGCATGGCAACAAGAGCCGATTATGTCTTGTGGGTAAAATTGTACACACTCTGCAGAGTTTAAACTACTTAAATAGCCGTGCCTACGGTCAAGGGTAGGCAAGATATGCTAGCACATTATAGATCTTATAGTTTTGTTTGAAATGAAAATGATGGTTTGGGAATCCGTGAGTGGATGGGACTTTTGGATTATGGTTTGGGAACCTGTGTAGTTGTTACATCAAATTCAATTATTATTCAATTACATTTTGATTAAACGATGCTTTGTGAAATTACTATTGGTATTTAAAGTTAAATTCTGCTTTACGCCAAATGAATCATATTATGCTTTCAATTGTTCAGCCATGCATATAGTTACCATGCATTATGTTTCCAAGACTTGTAGAGTACATTTTGTGCTCACCCTTGCAACTTCTCAGCTTTCCACAGAAGAGTGTGCTGAAGCTGAAAGTGACTACGAGTTTTATGCTTGTGGTTATGACGAAGGCGATCCGGACTATTAGGACGTGTACTCCAGTCGATTGCCTGTTGGACATATGGATTAGCTCATTATACTACTACTATTTTATTTTCGCTGCTTCTTATTGAACTAAGCCATGAGGCTGGTTCATTTGTAATAATTTGGCCACAACGTTCCTCCAATTGCTATCACTTCTCTACTTGGTTCAGTTCAACTTAAATTGTGCAACCCGTATACATGCTAACGTACGTGGCGCCAAGAATACGAGAAATTGTTTCACACTGCATTTATCACAATTTCAATTTGCAAACGACAAAGACAAAACAATCTTTACAAACACAAAAAGTCGTGTTATTACAGCAGAAAGCGTCACAAGGAGGCATTAGTTAACTAGGACCTCCCTCCCACACCAGCTACAACAAAACCATCGCCTGTGCTAGCTGTCTATCCTAGCTTAGGAGGCCTGCTTCAGCTTCATCAAAACCCGTAGGAGCTGAAGTGCTTCACCCTGAATTTCCACTCGCCCTTCACAGCATCGAACGAGATGAACTCAGCGCCCTGCTCCTCCGCTTTCTTCACCAGCATCTCCTTGTACCTGTCCACCCTCGGGCCTTCCGTGTACTGCTCACCTGTTTTCTTGTTCACGCACTTGATGTTAAGAAGAGTCACCACAGCAGGTTTATTGAGGCCCTCACCAACCGGGGGCTTCTTGCTATCGTCCTTGTAGATAATCACTTCACGGTTGCTGAATTCCACAATCGATTCCAGATCAAGGCTCCTCACATCGGTTTCTCCAAGGAACTTGATGCTCCCATAGCCATGACGTCCAACAACAAAGTCTCTGACCCGACAGCAGTAGCCTGGTTCAGCACGTTCTTTGGCGGCAAGCTCCTCTAGACTAGGCTCCGTGAAGTAATCTGCATGCAAGAGCTTAGGCACGAGCCTCTCAACAGAAGTACCATTCCCATGTTGTGTCACAGCTTCAGGCTCATTTGTTGCATGGTCATCACGGTGGATGCCATTTTCCACTCGAGTAGACAGGGTTGGTGACGTGCCAGCCTTGTTGCGCTCCATCTCAGCCAGAGCATCTGCGTAAGTTCCTCAAATCAGCAACTGATAATTGCACTTCTTGGTTCACAGCCCAACAGTTACACATGCCGTGGAAGTTGAGGCAAAAATAGAAAATGAAAAGGAATAATTCCAAAGAAACAGCTACGTAAGCTATCTCTGCTTCACATCTCATGGTGTATAATTTCAAAGGAGGGAGATATTATAAATCTTTAACACTGTCAAAACTGCATGTTGATGAGTAGAAATTCCAATACTGCAATAACAAGATTTACCTTTCTGTTTGTCAAAATCAGATGAATCCTTTGGAACCGACGAACTACGTGAAGGCCACTGATCAATTGGACGGATTATCAGATTTCTCGGGTTCTCTCTTGGGATGAAAAAGCATCTGCTTTTGGTGTTGCAGGAGATTCTTCAACATCAGCAAAGAATGGAACCTATAGGAATAACAAAAGAAAAATGAGAACCACATTCAATGTTTTTCCCAATTGCTGTCATACACTCCAAGAAGGAAACATAAAGCAAAAGTTGGCATACAAAATTTTATCTATGTTACCAGTCATTACCTTGCCATCAGACATCGCTTTATATTTTCTTGGCAGCAATTTTATCCTTCGCTGCGACAAATGCCTAGGAACCACCATGGATAATGGTCTGCTCAGAAGAGACTTATCAGCAACCTGCAGGGCAGCATAATGTTTCAATCATAGTTACCGGATTCACTGTAAACCCCCACAAATAGCGAACCACATTAGTTGAACCCAAACCTGTTTAGGGAACGGAGTTTGTGTTCACAGTGAAAATTAGAAGAAAAAGTGGTGAACCGCGAACCCGAATCCCATACCGCGACTTAGACGAACAGCGTTCTGGTAACTAAGTATGGTTCAATCAAGCACATGTTACGAGCTCATAGCTCTAGATATCCTTTAGTACCACAAATTGCTAATGATACCCGTCTTGCCATCTCTACTGCCCACACACTCTGCAGAAACAACTAGAAATACTAAAAGATAGTAAAACTAACCGGCAAACTTGATATTCCATATTGAACAGAAGGTGAGGATCCACCATTCCCAATAGACATCTGAGGCATTGCTGGAAGTGTCCCGAATGGATTTGAAACAAGAGCCGGCAGCATTACCATATTGGACTGGCTAGGGGTTCTGCATCAAATATGCAGCAGGACATTACAAATTTACAAGTTAGACAAAATGATGTATTAACTATTAAGTTCAAAAAAAATTTCACACGGTGATGCAAGTGATAATAGGTGCAGCCCAAAACATATTTGTGGGGATAGTTGAATTATGATCCAAGTCAAAACCCTGTTACTATAAAGATAAATAATCATATGGCAGTTCAAAGCTATCAGATATAAGCGATTGGCTGAAAAAACCATTAAGTAGTTTCTTCTTTCTCTAGACCATCCATTTCCCCATTAAATATCAATAGCACTGATGAAATTATTGTTTGCCTTCACCTTATAGAAAATAAGTAGTTTAATCCACAAAAAAGAAATTAATAAAAAGGAAAATAAGGATCATGCGCATTTGAGACGTAAATGCAAGAGATCATACGATTGTCCAAAGGGAGCCTGATTCATAGTGTTGGAAACACCAGGGAATCCACCTGTAGAAGCTGCAGACATGCATACACACAAAAGTAAGTTAAGATAACCAAAGTTTGTTGTTTAAGTAAAAAAAAAACAGAGAATGAATAGGAAACAAAACACTAACCTGTTTGAGTCTGAGGTTGGAAGGAGAACATGCTTGGAGTTTGAGCAGGGGCGGATTGAAATGTTGTCTTGATCACAAGGAGCAAAAATCAACTTGTTAAAAGTGAATTTTGCAAAGCATATACAGAAAATATAAGGACTAGATGATAATAGTAATATGACCAGTGTATCAATGTTATAATAAATAATTATCTAGCCTAAAATGGTAAGTGCACGGGGTGCTTACTGCCAAAAAAGGTGAAGATGTGCTGCCAAACAGCCCTCCAGTCATTCCAGGGGTAGGTGTGCTGAATAGGCTTCCAGCAGTGAAAGCTGGAGTGCTTGAGGGAAACCCTGACGATACCTGGCTAAATGGCTGTTGCACAAATGCTGGGGAAGATTGGAATAGCCCAGCTGATTGAGTGTTATTAGCCAAGGGCAAGCCAGTACTGAATGGACTTGTGGTTGCCAATGATGTGTTAAATAGCGAAGATGAAGCAAAACCAGTAGTAGGATTTGTAAACAAAGACGGTGAAGTACTTGCTGAAAATGCAGAACCACTTGTTTGCCCAAATAATGTGCTACTTGTGGATGACAGAAATGGGCTTGAACTTGCTGCTGATGTATTATTAAATGATGGATTGAATATTGATGTTGAAGTAGAACCAAAACCAGTTGAAGCAAAAGTTGATGGCTTAGCAGCAAACGGATTCGGAGATGTCGATGGAAATGGGCTTGGAGTAGTTTGGGTAAATTGACCAGGAAAGCCAGGGGTCGCTACTGGAGTTCCAGAAGGGTTTGGTCCACCTGAGGGTTCAAACATTAGGAATGTTACAGAAACAAGTTATATGGAGCCAATACATCTAATAATACACAACAAATAATGGGAACAATGAAGAGCACGTTGTAGCAGTTGATTCTAATTAACAAAAATACTACAACTAAGCTGTAACTCCAGCACATAATAGTTATTCCAGTTCTAAAAAAGTATGCTAAAAAGAATGCATGCATTTAAAATAGGGTTTACAAATGAAGCAAACTACTCAATCCCAAACAATTTCTCTAACCTTTGTCTCCACGCTGGTAATCTTCCCACCTCAATTCTTCATGACTCTTGCCTTTGTATGCATCCATTGCTGATATCGAATCCAATTTTGCAGCAGGCTGAGTACCACTTGTAGCACTGTCAACATCTGGTGTTTGAGCATAAGGTTGTACTCTGGTTCCTCCAGCTTGATTCCCAAATGTTGGTGCTGCAGTCTGTGAGCCTGAAACTCAGAGAACAGGCAAATGGTGAAATGCGTAAAAGATGGCATGACCAGGGTACAAACTGGGAAGGTAAAAAATACAATAAAAGGGAATTGCAGACGTAAGACAAACAAAAGGCTGCAATTACCCAACTACTAAAGCACATGGAATGGAAGAAAACAATGTGGTGTGCATAACACCAAGCCTAAATTATGTAAACTTAACTGGATAAAAATAAGGTGAATATCCAATGGGAGAACCTACCAAATGTTCCAAAGGGAGTGCTACCAATTGTAGCTGCGGTTTGTCCAAAAGACGGTGAAGAACCAAAACTAAAAGCACTCGCTGATGTGCCAAATGAAGTTGTGCTTGAAGCTCCAAAACCTGGAGTACTACTCACACCATATGCTGTGGTACCTGACGATCCAAAACCAGGAGTGGCAGATGAACCAAAGGCTGTAGGACCAAATGTCGGGGTGCTGGAAGCACCAAATAAAGATGTTGATGTTGAACCAAATGCTGGGGTGGTTGTGGTGCCAAAGGCCGGCGTAGTTGTGGTGCTGAAGGCCGGTGTAGTTGTGGTGCCGAAGGCTGGGGTAGTAGTGGTGCCAAAAGTACTGCTGCCAAATGTTGGTTGTGTTTGCTGGAATGTGCCACCAAATGGGCTAGACTGACTAGACGATGATCCAAAGCCTCCAAAACTTGGCTTCTGTCCAAACAAAGATCCTGCAAAAGTTGCAGAGTAGAGCGACATATCAGACATACTACAAAATTGTAGGTGTAAAGAAAAATGGTAAAAACAACAATAAAGCGAGTAGCATCTATTCAGGAAAAGTACCTATATGGAACAAAGGTAGTATGCATCATCAGATACTACACAAAATGAAAAGATGAACAAATGTTGCCAAACATGAAGACAACTGCCAAATTCCGTATGATGCTTTTGTTATAAGCATGTTCAATTGAAATACTCAAAGAGGAACTTACAACCTTCAGCAAATCTATATGATACACATCTGTTCACTTATCTGCATACATCTAAGCAAGTTTACCTTTGTTAACTATGATGAATCAAATACATATGCATATGTGCAAATTTAGTGTTATTAACTTTGACAACACGAAGAGGATAGTTATGTTGCCACTTGCCAATTTAAGGTGAATAAAGTACCCTCCACCTTTTCCTCCCCCAGGATTCTCTCACCTTTGAGTACCATGGTTTCTATGCAATAACAAATGGGCAGCCTGTAATGGTGAGTAACATATATTACAAGTCCTACTGGTCAAAGAAATATTGTCTTATCCATCACAGACTTCAACTATCCAGCAACAGTTTTTCCCAGTACAGTTGTATGGAGAAATACTTTTATTGGATTTCATTCCTAGCCTACCCCAACCTGTTTGTTGTTGTTGTATAGTTGTATGGAGAAATTCCAAAGTCTCCAAAGTCTCCAAAGTCAGCATCAAACCGTAGTCCTAGATAACACAATCCAGAAAGTAACTTTAGACTAGCTTTGTTCTAGACTTTCAGCAAACTTGGACAATCAGCTTAGCAACTCTGTAGCACCGACACGTCGGTTTAGTGCCGTATCGGTGTCCGACACGTGTCCGATACGGATACAACACCGACACACCAGTCGGCACGTATCAGTCACGTATTGAACAATTAAATAGTCAAAATAAATAATTTTAATGTTCAACACAGCTTCGACACTTCATCGTCACGTATCCGATACATATGATGATATAGTCTGGCCCAACTCAGCAACCTAAAAAGTAACCCTAGCTATCCAAGAGGAGCAAAACACTAACATCAAGGCTCCATTGTAGAATCATATTGATGTTCTAAATAATAGTGGTCTGTCTAGAGGAAATGTGAAATGGAGATACAAGTATTGCAAATATATTGACACTAGTAGCTACTTTAGAGTCAAAGCGCATTTGGTGAAAATTACTAATGGTGATTAAAAGATATATCCTAAGGTTGACGGTACCTATTCTTGCTCAGCTTAAAAGTGAAATTGCAAAGGATGAGGTACATATTCCTAGTTTACGCTTTACATTATTTCATTTTAATAAGCATGTAGAAAAATAGAGAATAATACAGATTATTATTATTATCATTATTATTATTTAAATATATATAGCCATGTCACCGTGTCGGCATTTTTTAAAAAATGGCGAATTCCGTGTCATATATTGTCAACGTATCCACGTCCGTGCATCATAGCTTAGCAAGCACAAGGGCAGCGCTGCCAGCCCAACAAGAAAAAGAAACAAAAATTAAGCGTAGCATCGCATTTTTGTGCACGAACAAGACTGAGAAAATCAATTTATAGGAATAGGAATATGCATAACATACAGTGCAAGAAATTGTCCAATACGAGTTTTCTAAGACTATAAGAAACTAGGGAGTCAGGATGTGTATTGTCAGCTTTTATTTGATATGTTAGGTTTTATCAAAGTTAGGGACGAAACATGAACAATGTGCATGAAAAGTGGAGAAAAAAACCAGTAAATGCTGTTACAACAAAACTTTGTTCTAAGTTAAAAGAAAATGAATGCAAAGATTGCAAGCATAGTACAAACCACTGCCAAAGTTGGAGGATGTGGCACCAAACGCAGGGTTTGGCGATGCACCAAAAGCTGGTGTGGAGGTCCCAAATGGAGAGGATGACGGGGTGCCAAACGTCGGAGTGGATGGCTGGCCAAAGGCGCCAGTGGATGTAGCGCCAAAAGGTGAGCTCCCTGTCTGTGCCCCAAATGCAGTGGTCGGGCTGCCAAAGGGTTTTGGTGCAAATGGATTGTTGGTGGCAGTGCTGGTCTGGCCAAACGCGGACTGCGTCCCAAATGGGCTGCTAGAGGTCTGGCCGAAAGGGCTAGTAGATGACTGCCCAAATGCTGCAAAGGGATGATCATATAATACAGCAGATGAGAAAGCATGATAGTAGATAAATAACATGGCAAGAATAAAACATAGTAGCTAGCGATGTGATTGCAGCAGCAAGTGAATGGAGCCACAATTGAAAGCAAAACTGCGTTACATTGCATTGCATAAGCTTTTTTAAAGGACGATGGTGCCTTATCACTAGGGCATAAAGGCATTAACTAGATATCACATCCCGTTATATGAAGGATACGACGAGGGAATCGAAATTTGGGAACCCTAGCCGCCCGCCCAGAGCAGATACCCATGGAAGGACGCGCGATGAGGGTGAGGTGCTAGCTACTATAGTAATACTAGTACCAATAACACCGATGCCATTAGAGGAGAAAAGAGAGAAACCCTAGGTAGAGCACAATCGAAACAAGTCGAGCGAGGCGAGGGGCCAAGGGTAACCCTAGCTAAGATGTGGATGCACGGGGGCGGGGAGACGAGAGAGAAGGAGGGTGCTTGCTTACGATTGGTAGAGCCGAACATGGCTGCTGCTTGGCGATGACGGCGGCGGCGGCGGCGGCGGCGGCGGCTTCCTCCGGTTCTCTCGTGCCTTACTTTTTTCTCAATTGGCGTAGGGGGCGATGGGGATCTGAATGAATACGCAAGGGATCAGAGCCGCGACTCTAATTAGCGGTCGGGGATAGCTTACAACCAACGCCGATGCATCTGACGCTATTTTCTCCCGCGTAGCGTGCCTTCGGCGCGGTAGAGAGTGAGAGAGAGGTGGGGTATCGAGGCTATTTAAACTACACTTTTTAAAACTAATTAACGTAAAAAATATAGTTTTGTGATATTTAGTTTTGTAAGAAAAAGGGCCTGTTTAGATCCATTAGCTCTAATAATTAGCTGGCTAATAACTAATAACTAGCTAACTATTAGTTGATTAATTATTAGTTGGGGCTGTTTAGATCTACTAGCTAATAGGCGGTTCGAAATTTGATTGTGGGTGCAAATGTTCATTGTAGTAATTAGCTGTTTGTATCCATTAGCTGAAAGGGGTCTGCGGTGGAGGGACTGAGGGCATATTGATCTTTTAACCACCTATTAGCTGAAATTAGTAAGGGAGAACCAGTTAATGAGATAACTATTAGCTGGGTTGTTGGCTAACTATTAGCTAGGCTATTAGCTGGACTGTTTGGATCCATTTCAACTAATTTTAGCAGCTAACTGTTAGTACTAATAGATTCAAACATGACCAAAGTATGGTTTTATGAAATTGAATCTTATACTTTTGTTACAGATCTCATTTGAGTGGTGGACTGACCCGCTCAGCCAACAAATGGGCCAGGGCTACTTGTTGCTAAACACTTTACCCTTCACTAATCTGTCTAGAGGTGCCAATCAAATACCCTAAAGTTTGTATCCATGCTTAATATGCGAATCGAGTGTAAAACGAATATAAAAAGGAACTGATAGCTCATCACTATGGTCAAATTCAAACATCTACATAATTTGTGTTATGGCGAGATGAGCATCACAATTAATCATTGTAATTTATTTATTTAACCAAAGAAACATGAATTCACCTATAATTAAAAAAATCCTAACTATCCATACATACTACAATAAAATAGTACATTTACTTATCTAATTCAAATTCGAACACATATAATTCATACAAATTGGTATTTTGGATGGAAAAACCTAGACAATGCTCGCGCCGCAACAGTGCTCAACTTAGGCTCTGTTTGGGGGAGGGTTGTGGTTGGGCTGAGAAACTGATTTTGGTTTGGTAGACTATAAAGCAGATGTAGCTGGCGGCTGTAGCTTTTCTTGAGAAACCGTTTGGCAAACTGGCTTATTATTGGACGTTGCAACTATAGCTGGTGTTGAATGACTGAAATAACCTTGCGAGTTCTAAAAGATTGTTTGTATGTTGATTTAACTTAAATATTGATGTTTCAGATTATTTTTGCGAAAATATTAAGTAATGAATAATTGAGTATTAGCCATATTTTGTTTTTGGATCACAATATTACATATATTTTGTTTATTTTCTTCATCAACCTTCTGTGACTGATGTTGACAAGCAGTTGATGGACTCATTTCAGTGTAGTTCTCTAACAACAGTTGGAATCATTTCAGTGTAGTTCTCTAACACATAGGAGATAACTGCTTGTTGGCATGCATTGTAAAATTACAGGTAAGCACAACTATATATATTTAGACAAATGTAGACAACAGACATATTTGGGCTCATATTTCATTAGGTGTGCCAACAATATGAAATTTGCCCTAAGATAGCATTTGATTGCTTGTTCCGTAGTGTACAGTCCGTGACTTACAAATGTGTGCCAAGCGATAACAAGGAGCCGGAGAAAGTTTGTCTTCATGGGGGACAAATTTTATTGCTGAGTGCCCAACAAGCAACAATTCTTAACAAGTCTAAATCCTCGGACCTATGAACTCCAACAAAAAAGCTGATATATTTTATTTTTGTGGACAATATATTTCATTACACACTTTAATTCTTAGCACAGACTCTGATCATCAGCTACACCATTATATATTCACTCATATTACCATAATTCCCACCTGTATAAAATTTGTGATCATCTCATCTCCCAGGATTTCCTCTTCCTTTTTACATTTGCTCTCAAGGTATGTTCTGGAATTTTTTAAATAATAGTTTTTAATGAAAAATTATAGAAATAATAATTTTTACTAACGCTTCACACTCCATCGAGACCAAGTACTGTGCAGAAGAAAAAAAGAGAGGAGAGGGGAGGAGGAAGAAGAGGACGAGGTGGAGGGGGGAGGAGAAGGAGGACGAGGTGGAGGAGAGGAAGAAAAAGAGGGGGGAAGAAGAAGAGGGAAGGAGGAAGAAGAGGGTAGGAGGAAGAAAGTTTTTTTGAAGTAGTGTAGAGTATTTCGGCATATTATTTCTCTAATGTTATGAATGCTTTATGTACTATGTATAATATATATGGTTTTTATTCATGTCAGAGGACAAACCATAAAAACTTTTGTAATCGGGAGAAATTGATTTTTGATCTTGTAGCAAAATTTTCTTTTATTGCTTGACCTTTATGTTTCGTTATCAATTTTATTTTCTGTTGTAACACATAGGCAATGAACTAGTATGAATTCAAATAGGGGAGAGCTATTAGCTGCATACAAAAATGTAAATCATATTATAACTATCGAATATGGATATCAAATAATACAAATGATTTACATCTGTTTTACGTCCCTAAACAAAACAAGTCTTGTACTACATCGGTTCCTAAATAGATGATTTTTTAGGATTTTACACTTCAACTAAGACACGTGTAGAAATGATCAAATCGTCCTCCTTCATTAGCTCACTTATTGATCCTGGATGGTGTGTGTTAATCTATTCCACAGTAATAAATAACATTAGGAATGATAAATAGTAGGGGTATGCAAAGGAAAAAACAGTTAAAGGTTGTCTCGAAATTGTAAAATGATATGTATTTAGGGAAAAAAATTTGAAAGCTATAATGACATGTATTCAGAAACAAATGGATGGAGTAATTGAAAACACTAATGATGGCCTATCACAGATGCACTACCCTCCTCTGGTTACAATAGGAGTAAGCATCAGTTGGTATCCTTTATGCCATGTTGGGATTAGGGTTAACAAAATCGATGAAAATCGATCGAAAATCAGAAAAATCGACCTTATCAAGCTGGTTTGAAATCTTAAACCGATTAAATTAAAAAATTCAAAAATTTTGGAAAAATCTATGTCACATAAACCAGTCGACTATCAATGAAAATTGAGTGAAAATCACTCAAAAAATCGGCCGCAAGAAAAGTTCAATTCGCCTTGACTGATTTTCGATAAAACCGATCGATTTTCTTTTTTTAATTTTTTGTAAAACGTTTGATTTCGAAACGCTTCATTTTTTTAGCGATTTTCGTTCTATTTTTGTAATAAATCAGTACTGCTAGATCTTCAATTTTCAACCTTGATTTGGTTTTGTAAATCCTGGTTAGGATATATGAATTGGCTCCTATTTCGGTGCTTCATAATTAAACCTTGCAATTTGACCCCATTTTTCACGGAATTGATTTTAAGTTATGCCACCCCAATTCAGTCCTCAAGACCACTAATTTGTTTGGAACGAAGCCCATCCGAGTCTCGCCATCCCAGCACCTGAGGCTTCCACGACCGCCGCTGTAGATGAGCACTGGACAGCCACCACCGTCGTCCGGCGACCGCTAGACGACCGTTGCCGCCGCCTCTCTCTCTCTCTCTCTGAGCTGTGGCAAGATCCATGGCCGTTGTGCACCGACGAGCTCATGCTCACCGCGGCTTGCCTCCACAGAATTGCCGCAATCTAGATCTAGCTCCCGGCACTTCTTCCTTCTTGCCGGCTTTGCCATCAATTCTTCATCATCGCCATGGGTAGTGGCGGAACCAGCTGGGCGACGGCCGCAACAACTTCTTTGTCCTCTTTTCCATCACTGCTTTCTTCCTTTTTGCCAGCGGTGCTGGTGGCATTAGCAAGGCGGCTGTGCTGGCGTCTCCTTCGTCCTCCTCTCGTCGCTCATCTTTGTCCTCCTCCCCATCTCCGGCGACTCCTTGACTTCCACCACCGGCGTCCTAAACTCCGACATCCTTGCAGTTGTGCTATTCGTAAGAGTAGCAACCAAACAACATTTGGATTTGAATTTCATTCAATTCCAATTTACCAATTCGTAAGTCATTCAAACACTAGAATTAAAACCATAAGTCACATTCATTTCAATGTGAAATTGAATTGGATTTTCAATTTCATTGACCTAATTCAATTCAAAGAACCAAGCCGACCCTCAATGGTTTTCGTTCGACATAATATTTGGATTCTAAATTTTGGTAAGGCTTGTTTCATTTTAGATATCGATGTGGTCCTAGAATATAACTTGCTATTTATTTCTCTGCTATTATATTATAGTTATACGACATAATAAAATTATAATGTTATGAAAGTACTTTTGAGGGCAAATCTACCTGTATCATTTTAATGTATAGTCTAAATATTCAAAAAGATAGCAGTCGCTAGAATTTATAATGTTTGGCTACACGAAACCCAAATGATCTATTTTTGTGACCGAATGGACCAAATACTACTCTCTCCGGATATAGATATAGTCAAAATTTTGAAACTTTGACTATCAATATCTTTTAAAATATTTAAATTGGATACATAAAAGCGTATACGTAGATTTGTCTCAAAAGGTACTTTCATTAAATTATAATTTTTTTAGGTTTTATAAATATATTATAATAGAAATTAGTTGTCAACATCCAAAATAACAACTACATGTGACTAGAGGGAGTATGCATTGTATTCTTTCTCTAACGAGTACTGACTAAACTAATTAGTATGTCATTGGCTCCATACATCTCCTGTTCTTTTAGAAAAGAAGAAAAGAAAAGAAATAAAAGAAAGAGCAAGTGAGCTGTTTGTTCCACATCCCATACTATGACCCTATTTGGTATGGCTTGGGTTTATGCAAAAGCTAGTTTCTAACTGGTTGTTCTGAAAAGCCGCTTTTCAGAAATTTATGCTTCTCTTCACAAATGTTTTTGGACTTTGGCAAAAAGCTAAGGGGTTGTTTGGTTGCCCGCATGCACAGAGATTTACATCTACAAATGCAGAATCTTGTTTTTTCTTATGTTTGGTTGCCTACATCTAGTTTTGAGCCTAACTCTCTGGATGCAAGATTCTCCATGCAGCCTGGCTCTGGAGATACGGAGAAAATGGACGTATCTCTGGATGCAACGCATGGCAGCCTCGTGTTCTGCGCAAGGGGTCATTGTCAGCCACAATAGCAAACCATGCATGCGGTGCCACGTGGGTATGTAAGTTTTCCTTTTTTCTTTTTTGTTTATATCTTTTGATTAGCATCTCCGATTACCGAACCGATTTCAAAAATGGGTTCCTGACATTGGAACAAAACTAGACCACACTTGCTATATAAATTTCAAAATATTTAAATTTCATAATACTTGCCTACTAAACACTGAACAAAACACCGTCTCTGCATGACTGAGTCGAACGGACTAGGCTTGTGAGAGAAGGCAACCAAACAGCCTCTAAACCTAAAGATAGCATAGTTTGTTACTTTTAGAAAAAAAGCTAGTCCAATGGCTGTGCCAAAGCTAAACTATGTATATACTGGACTAGTTGCCTGCCTGCCTGCCTGCCTGTAGATGCTCATGACAGCTCACAATTAACTCAGCAACAACCACCCCACGCCCGGCCCAGCCACCTTTTAATTTCTTCTTCACTGAACATGCAATGGCATCTCTGGAATCTGAGCAGCTATCTGCATGCCTCTCCTTGTTACGGCAGCAATAGCATCCATCGAGATTTGCAATTTCTGTTCTAGCCAGGCAGCTTGAGTTCTAGCTACTTCAATTAAGGGACAGAGAGGAAGGGACTATCTCGGAGGAGGAGGAGGAAGATCCTAATCCTATCCATGGAGTCCAACCAGAAACCAACTGAGCAGGTACGCACGCACGGTGCGAGCTAGCTAGGTTCCTCATGCCAGTCACTCTCTTCTGTCTAGATTTCTTCACTCCTAGCTATCACTTGGTGCGCGCATTATCTTCATCTTCAGTAATATAACTAGAGTAGTAATTCCAAGCTTAATAATTAATTACAGAGCAACAAGTCTGCTACTTATTTTGTGCCTACCTAGCTAGCTTAATAAAGCTCACGTCCAATGTACTTGCAATTAATTCAGCACTTCACACTGATCGGCTCAACTCTGCCAACAAAAAGATAAAGGAGCTAGCTACTTACAGATTCTAGCATATATATGTTTGGTGTTAAACATCAAGTAACTACTCCAGGATCTAGCACAAGCAAAAGATGAAGTATCACTATATATACGAATGCAAAATAAATATTTCTCGTTAATTCTCTGTCATACCCCGTGAGCATCCGATCCCCAGTCGATGCGTGAGATATGGCAGCACTCAGGAAAAGGGGAAGAAACCAGGCGATGGAGAAGATCCCGTGGCCACCGGCGGATGCGCCGAGACGTGAGACGACGCGCGTGAGGAGGAAGAAGAAGCAGACAAGGGCAAAACTGTTTTCAGTTCAATCCCCTTTCTTGCTTAGTCCTGGTGGTTGCTTATAACCTCTTCTTGCTCTCTCTCGACAAGTGGGACACCACGCAATCATTACATTACTGTCCCTGGAAACATTGCTTGTCCCCAAGCAATGGCGTAGTCTCTGACCTTGCATTCATAAGAACAATTCCCTAATGCCGGGATCCCATTGCACATCAAGCCCAATTTCAAGTATTATTGACCTGTCATCCTCCCAATACTCCAATCCTTTACCGACAACCAACCCAATCTTGTCACCAGGGCATATAACACGTAGTTCCAGCTCTCCTGAACATTTTGGGGTATTATAAGTAGGAATAACAGGAAGCATAGATTTATAAATGGGTCGATCATGAGCATCAGCAGGCACATTAAGTTCAGATGAAAATTT
This sequence comes from Guadua angustifolia, assembly GCA_036346375.1. NCBI lineage: Eukaryota > Viridiplantae > Streptophyta > Magnoliopsida > Poales > Poaceae > Guadua > Guadua angustifolia. Next base: position 39,765 of record CM070522.1, read on the forward strand.
GCAAGGCTGAGCAGAACCAACTTCAGATGGAGAAACATTGGGATTCAAATTTCTCAAATCATATTTCATTTCAGAAGGTTGTTGCACGGGTCGCCCATTTCCTAAACATTCACCAACATTGCGGTTCTCTCCAAGTAAAAATTGTGGCTGACTCCCCCCTGTTGTCATACGACCCACAGTGTTGCTCCAATTTCCATGGTGCTTATCAGCAGTCTTATATCCAAAATCTTTCTGCTCATTGCACGTGTAATCAAAATAATCAAGATTGATTTGGCAAGGATTCATATATGGAAAAAATGAGAAAGACCCTTCCTTGGAAGTGTCATTCATTGCTGGAACCATTCTTTTGGCCATTTCAGATGAATTGGCAGATGGCATGGACAGGATAGGATCCTGTGCATCTGAAGATGACGAAAGCGGTGTCATGTATTTGTTGTAAGCAGAGCCTGAAGGATATTGATTTAAATCTTGTCGCAGAGGATAACATCCTGTGTCTTCGGCACCAATATGATCAAGCAATTTACTCACAAAGGCACTACGTTGCTGACAATAAACTGATAGTCCAAAGCCGTTAGAGAAGGCCTCTGAACTTTCTTGACATGTTCCTCGATGCTTCTCATTTGTTGACTTTGAGCTATCTGATCTCAAAGAATCAGATTCTCTTAGTTCTGGGTTAGCATTTTCTTCAGGTACACCTCCTGAAGAATGAGATGAGCCAAGCAACGTTGACAGTACTTTCGATTGATTACCTTCAGGCTTCTTATGACTAGGTGAGCTCATGGAAGCATCAGAGTGAACTGCTGCTGGATATTTCAGAGGTAATGCTGCACTAACACCATCTTTATCCCCAGTGTTTCCAAGAAGTCCTAGTACATTCCGACTGTTGCCTAGGTGAGTTTGTTCTGTTAACCGATCTCCTTCCGAATCCTTTCTTAAGCTGTCCATGGATCTTAAATCTGCCAATACCTCATCAGTCACACTTGCTATTGCTATATGCTTGTACAGAGGAACCTCTTTTTCAGTCGGACCATCGGTCGAGCATCTATATGGCATCGAACTAGTGAACATGATGGTGTTCCTTCCGTTTTGCCTTGGCGCTCGAGCCGCAGGAGTTACCAGATTCTTTCTTGAGGCCAAGTCCCTTCTTCATCTCTGTTGAACTCCACGGCTTTCCCCACGTTGATCGCGCCACCGTCTGAAAGCGATCACCTCCATCTGTCGACCAAAATTTGCCGACGCCGACGGAACTCTTCATACCACTCGAGCGGGCACTGTTCATCGCCAGCGCGCCGCTCCCGCCGAGCCACCACCAACACCAGCGCCTCCACCCCGGATGCAAGCGACTCCGTTCTCCGTCTGGGCGGCGGGGTCCGGATCGATCGGGGATCTCCTCGGCGGAGAAGACACGCTCCATGCGAAATCCGCCTAGCGTGGGCTCGCGCCGATCAGATCGTAGCCGCTCGATACCAATTGTCATACCCCATGAGCATCCGATCCCCGATCGATCGCGTGAGATATGGCGACACTCAGAAAAGGGAAGAAACCAGCGATGGAGAAGATCCCGTGGCCACGGCGGATGCGCCGAGACGTGAGACGGCAGCGTGAGGAGGAAGAAGAAGCAGACAAGGGCAAAACTGTTTTCAGTTCAATCCCTTTCTTGCTTAGTCCTGGTGGTTGCTTATAACCTCTTCTTGCTCTCTCTCTGACAAGTGGGACACCACGCAATCATTACATTCTCTTTCCGTTACCTCGCTCATCACATCAACATGTTTGCAGGCTGTTGAGGCAGCAAAGATACTAGATGAGACCACAAAAGAAGCTGTCGCAGCAGTGCACGAGGGGCCGAAATGTACGGGCAAAGAACAAGAGATCTGCACTGTTGTCGACACGTCATCTGGAATAACCGCATCACCAGCTACAATCGAAACTGCTGAAATGGAGGCTACTGAAACTGGAACTAAAACTATTGAAGAAGCAACGGATGAGGCTGAAGAGGCAGAAAATACGCGAGAAAAGAGCGGAAGATTTGACACCGATACCGAGATGACTGCTGGTTCAATTCTAGAGAATGTAGGTGCTCAACCAATTCCTGACACCGGTGGGCTTGCAGACCAACCGGAGAGCAAACTAGTCGAGGAGCAACCTCCTGAAGAAACCCACCCACCAACTAATACCATACAGGAGCTACTTGCAACTCAACAAGTCACTACTGTATCCGAATCTCCAATGCATGGCTTCACAGCCCCCCAAGTAGAAACCAAACACAAGTTAGAAGAAGTTGCTGAGGAGGATTTGCAGGGTGGAAAAGCTGATGTTAATGAGAAAGCTACAACTAATTGTGCGGCGGTAGCAGAATCAACATTGGCATCAAAGGTAGCGCAAGCCGAGGCAGCATCTGATGCAACAACTGCTAGCGATGATGATGTGAATGTAACAGCCAACAAAGGCAACGAGTTTGAACAGTTGGCAACAGAGGTAGCTGCTGGAACTGAACTGATCAGTCCTTCAGTTGTCACTGCTCCTATTGAGGAAATGAGTTTTGGTCGAGATGTTGAAGCTGTTAAAGAATCTTACAGTGCAGTGATTATTCAGACTAAAGAAATGGACAAAGGGAAGGATCAACAACCTATTTCCGTTGGCTTTGTTCAGAATGTGCAAGTTGATGAACCAAAGTCTTCTGAAGGTCAAGATGCTCTAGGGAGAATCTCCGATGCTGAAGCTGTGAAAGAGAACAAAAATGACAAGAGCCCAAGTAATGACAAGACTTGCGCAACCGAGGTGGCGGCTACTCCTGTAGTTGTTGAGCACATCAAGAGGAGAACACTGGAAGGCCTTCTCACGGCTGAGAAGAACACTGAAAAATTAGCAACTGCAGACCAATCCACAAACGCTGACTCTGCGCCTCATTCCACAGCGGCACAAGAGGTTAATGCTAACAACAGTATGGAGGAAACTCCTGACTCGTGTAAAGAAAATCTTGTTGCAAACAATGATGAGTTGTCTGGAGCAACTATAACATCTAAAGGAGCTGAGGTGAGGGACACAACCATCACTGAGGAAGTAGTGAAAAAATCAGTTCATAAGGGCACTGAAGCTGCTGCAGAGGATACAAAAGAAACAAAATTTGTTACAGAAAGAGACCTAGGACTGGGTGAACTTTCCAAGGGTAACTCTAATGAAGAAGAGAAACAAGGGGAGGTGGCTGCGAAGCCTACTCAGCGTCATTCCAACAACATCATATCCAAGGTGAAGCAATCCATCGTCAAGGTAAAGAAGGTGATCATTGGGAAGTCACCGAGCTCCAAGACCATGACACCACCAGTGGAGGTTGCTGACATCAAGTGAGAAACATTCCAAGTACAATGTGTATATGTACAAAAACCAACAGTTACTTTTGCTTTCTGCTGTCGATACCCCATATTCCGGCGTCACCTATTGCAGCAGTTTCTTGAGAAGACAAGAAGTAAAGGTTAACATCAAAGGAACATGTACTAGGAGATCACTGGTAAATGGGTTTGTGTGTTTGTATTATTTCTTTTGTTTCTCTTGTTTTACCTGGATCAGTCATACTCTATGCATCAGTTTGGTTTTTTTCTTTTTTATTTCTATTCTTATTCCTATGTCTTCTACATTCTATAAATCTATTAATTGTTGAGACATATATATATGCCTTTTTTTTTACTATGTGATTTATCATGTATTTATCTTTTACAGATTTGCTAAACAACATTTCATTAAAACTTGTGTGGTTCCACTCAAATTTCTCACAATGGGTGACATAGGGTTGAACCCCGACACAAGTGTTAATGAGTTAGTGCGAGCATATTATCTTGAAAGATCACACAAGTGAGGGGTATCGTTGACCATTTGATGGGTTGACGTTTACAAGAGAGAATTACACAATGGTTTATACAGATTTTGGGTCCTTGGGGCCACCTACTCATGGTGATGTGCCCCACAACTTAGGGTCCGAGAGAGGGCCTCTTGGTAAGGAAATCCCCAAGGGGCACATCAATTGATATGAATGTTGTATTAATAGTTGGCTTGTGTTACAAATGAGTCCTTGGTGGGTATTTAGATTCCTAGGGATCCATATAAGAGACTAGATTGTCCCTAAACCCTTAGTGGAGTATTTAGTAGAGGGTAAAATATCTATCATAGAGAGATTGCCTGAACTGGGTCCCATTGGATTCCACTTGTCATGGTTTGGACCATCATTGCACTGAATCAGGCATGGGAGTGGGTGGGTGACCCAAGAGGTAACACCAACCTCAAAGTTCACTGGGTGCCGAGGGCCACCCAGGTATGACCTTAGGCAAGTGAGCATTGGGACTATCCTTGTCAGCTCATCCGAATTTGTAAATCCAAATTCTTTATGTATATTTTACTAGTTTAGGATCAAATTAGTGCACAATATGATAATATAGATAAAATATCAACTCCATACACACCAAAATAAAAATAAACAAAAAATTTGATAAATAAATAGATAGTTTGGTGACCTTATGGTTGAGTTTACATTTATTATGCCTCATAAGGCTTATTCACTAAATAAGATAAACTACAGCAAAACAAAAACTTCAGTGGAAAACTCATCAACTTGCCATAGGCAATCGACTAGGCTCAAATCTTAATAACCGACCTCCTCATGATACTCCTCTAGAGGTGGTGTTGACTCTTCTTCTCTAACTGATTGACTGATTATTGCAAGGGTAAGCATATAGCACATAGAGTACTCAAAAGTTGTGCAGGGAATGCAAATCAAATATAGTTATATACAATGCTTATTCCAAAGATTGGCTTATATGGCTTATTTTGCATAAAACAATATTTGCAATCGAATACAATAATAGATTCAAAACACAAGTAAAACAAATCACGATAATAATAAAATTCTTAGATATTTATAAAGATAAACTTGAACTAAACTGGCACACAACCTTCTCCATTTACTTTTTCTGGCACACAACCTTCCTCCCAAGTTTTATTTTGTAAAATCTAACCATTGTGTGAGATTCCCGAATATTATCCATAACTAAGAACACGGCTATTTGAGTAGGTCTTACACTTTGCAGAGGCTATACACTTTATCTACAAGATATGATCAATCTCATAATATCAGTTATAACATGCTTCCTTAGGTGTACGACTAAGATCACTACAACAGGAACACCCCTTTAACAACGGATACATAGCAACACATGATGTTATGCGTTGCAAGCAACAGGGTGGCAATGCTTGCAAAGCGTTGCAAGCATCATCCGTAGGGTTAAACAACGGATACATAGCAACACATGATGTTATGCGTTGCAAGCGACAGGGTGGCAATGCTTGCAAAGCGTTGCAAGCATCATCCGTAGGGTTAAGCAACCAGTGGCAACGTTTGTCAACTGTGATAAGAATTAATTAAGAACTTAGGATATTTTGACATGATACACATCATGAAGCTCAGCTATTGTAGGAAGGAAGGAATTAATTAAGTTGGTCAAGGCGGGTGGCCGGGTGCTGACATTGGATAATACTGTTTACCAGGCCTGCACTGCACATCCAATCCGGTCGAAGCGCTTGCTTGACCAGGGGCAGGGCACCAGCCACCAAGCGTCTTGGCCAGAGAAACGTCCGAGCCGAGCTCACGCTGACTCCGCCGCCCTCCCGTCCCACATCCCATGTCGAGTTCACGCCCGCCGTCATTACGCGCCATTCGCTTGCCGTCGATCGTCGCCCACTCTGAGAATCTATACTATTTTCGTTGGCCTAAATTATTTTCGTCGGCCAAAAAATGACCGATATAAATAACTGAGTAAATTCGTCGGTTATACCTATCCTTGTCAAAGCCGACGAAAATAAGTGAGTAACTGTGTCCAGAGAATTCAAAATTTTTTTTGAACTATTTTCGTCGGTCTAGGCCAATGAAAATATTTGCGCTTCTATTTTCGTCGGTCTAAACTGATGAAAATAGTCTACGTGGCGAGGACGATTTATTTTCATCGGCTCCGGCCGATAAAAAAAAACGCTTGTATTTTCGTCGGTCCGCCGATGGAAATAACAGCCAACGCAAAAACGCCCAGTGGCGGCGCGATCGATAAAAACCTAGCGCCAGTCCGCTCCACGCCTCCACGCTCTGCCTCGCTCCCCGACCGCGCCGCCCGGCGCCGCCGCTGCCGCGGACCTGGGGCTCCGCCTGGTCCACGTCGATGCCAACCGCGCTGAGGAGGTGGCCGACACCGTCATGGCGCTCTTCCTCGGCCTGCTCCGCCGGACCCACCTGCTGTCGCGCCACGCCTCGTCTGTTGGAAATAAACGCGCCACGGTGTGTTCCTGGTGTGTGTCGCGTGTGCTCGCGTTGGTGTGTTAAGGTCATGTTCAGTTAGTGTGTGCGTCTGCATGTTAGTGCATGTAGTCAGGCCAATTAGTTAGTACGTGTGAGTGTAACGTGTCCAGTACTTGCAAGCAGGAAAGGATCCAGTGCTGAACAAGTCTCTAGGACGTTGCCACATGGAGTTGTGGCCGGGCGCCGGAGTGATGGCAGCAAGAGACTCGGATCAAGGTGCTGCATGCATGCGTGGAGGGCGATGTGGATGCATAGCCAGGAAGACCGCTTCTTGAGGGCTCACGTCAGGCTCACGTTCGTGCGAAGAGGCAGGGAAGTCCGAGTCTTGTGGATCGTGGGCTGCGTGTGTGGTGCATGCAGCAGGTTGTTGATTAGCTAGGCTATTTAAGTTGTACTGCTTTGTTTATTCTGAGAGCAATAGAGACAAGAAAAGCAGGCGTTTGTCGCCGGAAAGCTCCTGTGTTCTCCTTGTTAGCCTCTCTATTTGGCCACTGCGTGTGTTCTTGTTGTTAGCTTCTGAGTTCAGCACCAAGACGAGGTGACGTGAAGTCGTCACTGCGCCGAGCTAACTCTGGGCGATTCCAACATCGTCCGCCCCGGCCGCCGTCGCCGCCGGCTGGCTCGGCTTCGTCCAGCCTCTGTGCCGCGGGATGAGGCGCTGCCGCGGTCTCGTCCTCGGCATCATTGGTCGACCCGCTGCCTCGCCACTCGCAGCCTCGCCTTCCGGATGAGCATCCTCTACTTCGATCTCTGCTATATGGTACTGGATCTGCGACTTCCTACGCTTCTATATCTTCAGTTGCTCACTAGTTTTCTAGTGCTACTTGCACAGTTCTGGAATTTCGGATCTTAATGCGCGCATTGCTGGTATCGGTAATTTCAACGGGCTTTTCCCGTGATGTTTAGTCAAACACCTTAATTTGTTATGAGCATCTGACAGGGATAGGATTTAACATGCGACGTTGGGAAAGATGATGAGACGTTAAAAGATTTGGAATGTTTTGAGTTGAATTATTTCATTCCTACGTGCTTTAGTCAAATCCTTCAGTTTGTTTGGAGGGGGCTACTGTTTAGGATAAGTAGGCACTAAGGCTATTATCCTTTTTTCCCTTTCTTTCTTTGGAAAAAAGTAAACAATACTAGTAACTTACACTAAAACGTTGACCTAGTAGTCATATGGCTTCTTGTTAATTTTATGAGGCACAAAGGGGGGATGGCCATGTGAGAACACATTGATGTGTATATTCTATTTGGTTAATTGGCCATAGGTGATTCTTATCAAACAAACACTCTATCAGCGTTCATGGGCTATATACCTTCATTGCTGATAAATCATAATGGCACCTTTCAAAGTGTGAATCGCAATGGGAAACTAACTGAACCACATAATTCTTCGTGTTGTTAATTGGACAGATCATAATGCTCATGATCTGGCAACTTAGAAGCGTTAGGAATCTGGATCATGAAGGAAATTAAACCAGACTAAACTAAAATGCTATCCTTCACAAGTTACAATGTGATTGCGTTACAGGAGGTGTTTCCCTGCATTGTACGTTAACAAATGACACCATGCATGTACTAAATGCTGACTGCCTGCAGCATATAAAGCCTGGTAAGGTTTTTCTTTCTTCTGCTTATTGCGTTACAATGCCTTCTGTAGTCTGATACTGCATCTCTTTTCTTTAGTTTAGTTATTATACAACACCCCATAATTGATTTTTTTCCTGCAGGAGCATTCATCGTCAATACTGGTAGTTGCCAACTTATAGATGACTGTGCACTCAAACAGCTCTTGATTGATGGTACCATAGCTGGTTGTGCATTGGATGGTGCTGAAGGTCTACAATGGATCGAGGCATGGGTATGGAACTTAGAATTTTGATATGAATTCTGTTCATAGATGGTCATTTAGTATGGGGAATGATTTTACCACATGTACATGGATGTCCACATACTATCATTGCTATCAAATGTGCTTCAAGATTGGTGCAAACTTTCAAAGTTCAAGCGAACATCCCATCTTCTAATGATTTTAATGCCCTTGCACAAATCTCGGAGCACTTTGGATAGATAGGATAGTGCATGGACATCCATATATATGTCGGGTTGCATTTCTCTTTCGGCTGGAGTAAATTCATCTAAGCTCAAAGCATCAAACTGTGTCATCATTTGGAATGCTTCATTCTTCCTGATGTTGCTTCAATGAAAAGGGATATCTGAAAGTAAAGGAAAAAAGAAAAGATTTATTTTCTTTTAGCATTCCATTCTTTCAATTCTCCCATACTTCATCTGTTGAGCTTGACTGTTTTACACATTACTTTTAACACTGTAATATCTGCTGTCTAACATAGATTAAAAAGCTTAGTTGAGATAGTATGCAAAGTTTTATATTAATGGGGAACTTGCTTTATGTACTATAACTAGCTTAGTATTTCTCTTTACAAGAAGATTATTCAACTTTAACTTCATTCAGTAGTTTAACCTTTTAGATGACATTAAGATGTGAGGCACTGAATCTACACAACTAATGTCCTGGCAGATAAGGAAAACAGTTGGTGCCCTTTTTTGCATTGCCATGGTTGTATTGCTTCTTTCTCAGAAAACTGATGGCTAATTTTGTTGGCCACAGGTACAGGAGAGCTAATCAGAAGGGTTGAAAATAGAGGGCAGATTCAGATTGCTGTTGTGTAATTGTGTTAAGGCTATTTCAAAGAACTCAGTTTTGTGACTTTGTCCCTGTATGAAATTTGCTAAATAAATGCTAAATATCTTTTGTTGCTTTTATTTCCAAGACTTGTTTATTTGCATTGCAATATTTTTCTTATGATCTTGCATTATGCTGTGCACTCCTGAAGTTTGATACTTCAGTCACTATGGGCTACCCAAAGCGGATTGGGGCTTACAAAATTCTTCCTGGCACACATCATCTGTTCAAAGCAATGCTGTAGACCCTTCCAGAGATATGGTAATAGTCACTTGATCTGTTCTTCCACCACAATGCTATATGGTACTCATTTTATCCTCAGTTCCAGAGAATTTTCTACAATTTTTGTGGAATTTTTCTGTGAATTATATGCATGCAGTGAATTTCTGTGAAAATGACGTCTGCTATGCCCTATAGCACGGTCTTCAACTTGTGTGTGATTTTTTCCGATCTCCATAAGATTTATTTCTCCTTAACATTGCATCATATTAAAGTATTCAATTTCATTTGTAGATTGAGAAGATAAATATTTGAAAAAAATCAGTGACATGTTGGATTGAGATGGAGAATGGAGGCCTGCCACACGTTGGACCGAGATGGAGAATGACGACTTGTTGGCGCGCATTCCAAGATGGCTCCGGTGTTTATATATATTACAATCTTTGTTCTAAACAAAATTATGACTATACTTATGAGGATGTTACTCACTGTAATGCAACAATTTATTTATAATACAGAACAATATTTGCTTATTTGCTATGTGTGGGTCCATTATGGTCTTCAAATTTTCAATTCCATTGCATATGCGTTTTAATTATAATTGGCGCCAAATTATGTTATTTAATAATATTTTTCATCGCTTGGTTTATTCTTTACAATGCATAGAAGCGTTGCCACAATTCAAATCTATATGTTGTATCGGACTACAGAAGTCATTCGTTCATGGGTAGTACCAACATATGTAAGTGTTGCCGTAACCACTCCATATCTGTTGCAGCTTAGCAACACTTAATTCTAGGCTTTACCAATGCATATATATAAGTGTTGCAATAGACCCTAGCAACGGCAGCATAGGCAACGCATAATAATGCGTTGGTATAGACCCTAGCAACGCATATACGGATTTTTAGCAACGCATATATGCGTTGCAAAAAGGGGTGTTCTTTTGTAGTGGATGATCACAACAAAACCTTTTAAAAACTCTATCTTAATATCGAACCTCCTGATAAGCCTATTTTCACTATTCCACTTTCACACAAAGTAGAAGAATAGAAGAGACTCACCATTGGACTAGAAACAACAACTGCCCAAGATGTGGAGTCACTGTAACACACACCTTCCCAACCACACACACAACATTGTTTACCCCCTGAGGTATCATATGTCAAGATTCGGTAACTTAATAAATTATATTTATCCTATTCCAGACATATGGTTATATAATTAGTCCAGTTCCACACACACAACATTGTCATATGTCAAGATTTGGTAACTTAATAAATTAGATCTATCCTATTCTAGACATATGGTTGTATAATTAGCCTAGTTCAATGGCTTACAAGGTTAAGTCCTTAATTGACTGGGACAAGAAATCTAATGTACTTGTTCACACAGAACCCTATTAATTTATTCACACATAATCACCAACCCTATATCACAAAGACCCACTCATCACATAGCCTTTTGCCACTTGTCTCAATCTAAATCATTTACATTTACCACCATAGTTAATTATTATGCAACACATACCATCAACAACAAATCATCGTCTGACAACACATGGCACACCATTTTCACAAATATGTTCCATAAACAATTAGTCATGTTTGAATTTTAACCTATTGAATGGCTAAGCACACTAATCACGTTCTAAACCAAACCACGTTGGCAATATATTAGTAAACAACTATTAATTATCCATCCTAGGGCGATAAATGATCATGCCATAGCAAATGACAAGGCATATATAATTCAATAGGTTGCATAACTAATTCCTGACATAATTAAACAGTTGATAATTTGAACTAGCATGCAATAATTTGAAATAAAATAACTTTTGTAAAACTAGGTTCAACACGATCAAAACACAACTTGCATTGGAATAAATTCTTGTCTTGATCTTGAATCAACTCCTCTCCTTCGAAAGCTCCTGGCACTTTAACGTCAAAGCAAAATGATTGATGAAAAATAAATAAATAAATAAAAAATAGAGGCAAAACAAACTCCAAAAATCAAATAAAATATACTAAAATGTAGTGCTAGATTTTATATGAATGTAGAAACTTGAACATGCTCAAATGGAGTTCATATGAAGGACAACAAGCTCTCAAAAGACTTATCAAATAAATAAATCCTAGAAATTGAGAGAGAAAGGGGAATATTCCAGGAATGTTCCTCTTTGAGAGACTGACAAGTGGGCCTGGGGAACATTCTAAATTTCTTTTTAATTTTTAGTATTTAGGAAAATAACTAGAGACTAGCATGTGGGCCCTTTGTCTATAGATCGGGTCCATGAACATAATGCACCATCTACGATGAACTCGGTGCATGGCTTGACTCTCTGACATGTGGGTTCCATGTGTTATAGACATGGCTCATGGTAGATTAGATCTATGTGGATCCGATATGTGGTTTAAGGTGAGGTGGTGCTAGCATGGTGTCCACGTTGCTGCCACGTAGGTGACATGCTGAGGGCAGCGGCATTGGGACCTAGGGTCATCAGTGAGCAATAGCGAGCAGCGGTGTAACTTTGGCAATCTTGCCAGTGACACTTTTGGACATGCGGGTGGCACCATCCGCAAGATCTTGGTGAGGCAAAAACGGTAACGTGGATGTCATGGCCAGCAACAAGTGATGGCATGGCAAAAGTAGCTACGTTGACGGCCTTCATGGTGACAGCTCACTTCAATGACAAGAGGGAGAGCACCTAGTAAAACATACAACAACAAATCTAAGGGTGTAGAACTAAGAGGATAGAGACTCACTGACACTGGCAAAATTCAGGGAGAAGCTTGGCAATGGTGCTTATGAAGATCTTCAAATTCTGGCCAAATGGCGATAACTCTCGGCAGCTAGGGTTAGGGCATCGGATGTAGGGGCTTTTGGCGATGCAAATCTAAGACACTGACACACTCTTTATGTACGGAGAAGATGCCACAATAAGGGGAGTCTACAGAGGATGCAACGTGACGCAAGAGTCCAGGTTGGAGATGAAGAATAGTGCCTGATAGGTGAGCCCCACCTATCAGTGACACAACATGATGCGAGCTATGTCATGGAGATGGGATGGCATGTGGGTGTTTAGCGGACTGAGTTGGGGAAAAGATTGGACCAACGGCTTGGCTTTCAACCCACAAGCCAATTCCAATACTTCAATTAGTTTTTTCTTTTTAGAAAATACAAAAAGCTCAAATAAAATAGCAAATGACTCAAAAAAATTTCAAAAAATTGGAAAATAATTCCAAGCTCAAGGAACCCAAATAAAATAATTTTGACAATTATTTACTTAAGCATTATTCATATTAAATCATTTTTGAATTTCAAAAGCCCCATGTTAAGCTTTAATTAGAAAATAACATGGTGGAAACTTTTAGAGTGCTAAACTAGTCAAAAAGATTTTTAAAGAGCAAAATTTGGGACGTTACAATAACCAAACTATATGTACACAAAAAATAAGAGCATTTCGAACATTACACATGTTTGGTATTTGCTGAAACACACCGCATGTTTGTGAAATTAGTTGATGGACATTGTAAATTCGTGGCATTTGCCAGAACATTGTTGGCACCCATTTTATGTGTATTTTCATATCCTAAAATCTTGGTAAACTGGTAAGAAAATACCATATTTATGGGTTATTATTGCTAACTTTAACCCAGAATTGAAGTTTATGTTTTTGAATATTCTTTGTAGATTTTGATGAAATGTTATTAAAAATATACAAAGATCATCATGGCCTACCTTGCATAAAAGACCTAGGCGACTTGGGCATTTGGTCCTTAGGCTAAGCGAGGCATCATATTGTTGTCTAGCACACCCCCTCCTCTCGGCTCTATTTCTTGCTCGAAGAACTCTTGAGAAGCCTTTGAGCCCGTATCCAAAAGAAACTCCAACTTGCATGTCAAGACAACATACTCTATCTAATTTTTAGAAACCATATCAAAGTTTCAATGAAAATCACTGAGATATGGACTAGACCGACATGACATACACATATGGAACATTCCAGAATAGGCGAACCACCATTGGACTCTAAGTTAGAGTCTGGCATGGCTCACCAGCATGGTAATGCCTAATGCCCTTGGCACCAAGGGGTGTCGACCCCCACTATAAAAGGGTACCCCCTTCCACAGTTTTGGGCAATCCAATATCGATGATTCTAGAGTCGATATGGTGGATTTTGACCTTTCAAATCCATTCTTCTAGTCGATATGCTAGATTAGATTAGTTCTTAATGGCGAAGCCCTGCCACAAGTGTCGAAGCTAGTGCTTTAACTTCTATAAGAGGTAACAATATTATCCTTCAAGTTGTTGTTATAATTTTTTATGTTCTAGTCAATCAAATCTACTTTAGTTGCTTCTAACACTTCTATTTTATGATTGTCTGGTTATGCAATATTTACTTTTGAGCTATTCTAATTATAGTATATCATTCTTGCTTGTCGTTTTTAATTATGGTGATTAGATCAATCTAGTATAACCTTGTAAGCTAGTTTATGAGCACAAGTTCAGTTAGCGCATGAGTTAGAAAGATCCATATGATTGGCTTTGGGGCCATGCATAGTTGTGACATCACTAGGGCATAGAGAACGACGTACCGCTCGCAACTTACTTATGTTTGGCATCTAATTCATTGCTTATTTATGCGTTAGATAGGGAGTCAAGTGTGTTGAGACATCGTAGATAGTTGTGGCTCATGATATTTGACTGCCCATGACTGACAATGGGCACTTTAATATCTGGTGAGAGATCTTGCGCAACAATTAGTGGATGGTAGTTGATACATAGAATAAGTCCATTTTACACCCCTAAACTATCATAGAAGTCCCTTTTATACCTCCAACCAAATAACCGATTATTTAACACTCTCATGTATTAAAACCAAGTTAAATAACACCTTGTGGTTTTGCTGACGTGGATTGTGCCCACATAGGCATGAAATAGAGGAAGGGGATAGAGGAGGTGGCCAGAGGAGGGCTTCGGCAAGCTCACCAGTGATGAGGTAGTCATAGTGGGGTGGTGCAAACCACAAAAATGGAAATGAGGAGGGGTAAGGGAAACAAGGAAGGTGGTGTCATGATTCAAGGTTCACATAGGTGATCACACCTTCGGCCATTGGATCAGGTGTCCTTCTTGATGGAATTTTCCTCGGTGAGCTCATGTTGGACGCCATGGAGGATGATGAGTTCAGATTTGGCTTCATCGGATGGGTACACTTATCCGATATCCCCCTCATCTCTAGCGAGCAGATACAACATCTTCTTCACATCCTACCATTGGATCTAGAGTTTTCCTCACTCGCCACCATATCTACCCTCTCCGGCACTATTTTGCTAGAGATACACCTCGTCCTCGCTCACTTTGTAGAGATGCATGCCATCTACATTGTCAATCGGATCGGTGAAGATGGAGGTGGACTTGCAAAGTTGCAGAGGTCAAAGATGAAGACGGGAAGAAGGGAGTTGGATGCCCCCATAGTGGTGTGTAGGGGCTCATGGTTGTGGATGCAAAGGTCGGTTTAGAACCAAACAAGCATGCAGCGGTGATTGGTGGCTACAAGGCTGTAGGAGGAGAAGGAGTGAGAGAGGTGCGGCGGGGAATAGGGAGAACAGGGAGAATGTGGTGGCGTTAAGGCATCCAAGGTGGTGGAAGGAGGGGGAGGTGTAGGATCAAGGATAACCGACTAGAGGAGGATGAATAGGAGATTTTTAAATTTCTTCAGGACTAATTGCAATAAACATATATTCTAAGCAAGAATTATGATTTTCACAATAAAGACCTAAATTCTCTAGGTTTGTCTAAGTTCATTAACAACTAAGGCTATACAAGAATGCAATCCTAAGTACAAGACCAATACTCTAAACTTGCTAGAAATATAAATTGCACAAATGAAATCAAGAATTCAAACCACAAGAGAGAATGCCATGAAATTTATTACATGGTCTCGGAGACTTGGTAGTTTCCCTTAATCCATGTTGAGGAAGTTTGATCAACTTCAAGCCAACTCCAAGTCTCCAATCACATGAGCCTCCCCTGATCACTTGGTAGTTCTTCCCCACTCTGGATAGGCGAACTCCGACCTTCACAATCAATCGTGCTCTGTCACAAGCTCCTTTGAGAGAGTCACTGATTCCTTCACCTCCAAGTTGCCTAGGAGGCGGCAACCACCAAGAGTAATAAATTTTAACAATTGCTTGAAGTGTATCAAGTGTCTAAATAGCTCAATTTAATGCTCACACTTGAATTTTCTCTTAACTACTCACAAAATATAAATTGAATGCACTAGAGTAGTGAAGAAGCAAACTAGAGCTCAAGAGTATGTAATAAGTGTCCAAGAGAGCCTTTATGTTGCATATGGAGGTATATTTATAGCCCTCAACAACAATTCTACCCATTGCTACCGAACCCCTAAAAAATTCAGGGAGGTCAGCACTACTACTCATCTGAGGCTGGTACTACCAGCTTTAAGTCCAACGATCAACTGTAGCATTAAATGCACTGTAAGATTAGCGTTACTATAGGAGGTCGGCACTACCGCCCATTTGGGGCTGGTAGTGCCAGCCGAGAGGCAGTACAACCCCCATAGGGCGGTAGTTCTAGCCGAGCACAACCCCAAAAACACCCCTTCTGTGAAATAACTACCGGCCCTATGGCGATCTTGCCGACGAGCGGCAAGTGCCACCTACCATGGGCGGTAGTGCCGAGCATGACAGGGGTAAATTGAACTTTCAATTTTCTTTTTATGATAAGCGAAAATAATCTTTTTATGAGCATTGATTGAGCCATTTTCACTAAGAACACATCAAGCTATAGATCAAAATCCTCTTAATAGTACGGTGCCTAATCTAGCAATCCGATCTTTCTTCATTACCACGAGATTGGTAAAATTTATGAAAAATGTCCTTAATTATATACCTTTGCTCTTTAGCTTGACATATTGATCTCCTTTCACTTCATTTTCAAGCTTCATCGTGTTCCATGTTAGGACCAACCTATTCTCAACATTCTCAAATGAAAATATTAGTCTTTTAAGCACAATTGTCATTAATTACTAAAACTAACACAAATTTGGGGGCCTAGATGCTTTCGGGAGGTCAATGGAGTCGAAGGGTGGAGATTTGGGTGGGGAGGTGGATAGTAGAGGGGATGGAGGCAAGGGTGGTGGTGGCTGATGTAGTCAATGTGTGGAGGGAGAGGAGGAGGGTGAAGGCCAACATGTTATTTCACTACTTGGGACATCTGTGCCACTGATGTTGAAAAACAATCCAAGGTCGAGACAAAATCAGCAAAACAACCATGCCAATTCACTGTAGGGTGTGATTTAATCCAGTTTTAGAAAACAAGGGCGTTAAATAACCAGTTACATATATCAGGGTGTTAAATGGACCCTTTTGATAGTTCATGGGTGTAAAATGGACTTATTCCGTCATAAATTAGAATAGCTTCTTGAAGTTAGAAAACTAGTAACTAAACTTGTTGTGGCTACAAACCAAACAATATAGAAACAAGGGCCCCCGGGCTTACTTCCTTCAAAGAGGGAACACCTAGAGTCCCTAGGTGTGAGAGATCATAGTAAGTCAAAACAAGGATCATTAATTCTTTTTCTCAATTTTACCTTCTGTTATGAGTACATGAGCCCAGGGCTATTTACTCCTGGTGGTGGGGGTTGAGATTATCTATAAGGGTCCTAGGGTGAATGACTGAAAATAACGATTAGAGGAGGTGAATGATCACAAAACAAATTTCCCCTACCCAAAAGGACCAACCAGACCTCACTTGATCAAGGAAGCACAGAAAACCGACATATTCATCGATGGTTTATAGCAATCCATAGATTCACAAAGGGCTTCTAGCAACCTTTTAAAAAAAAGAAAACTGAAATTATGTAAATAAACGAAAATATGTCTAGGTGCGGTTTTCTAAAAAAATCCACAGATTCGTCGATGGTTCATAGCAATCTACAGATTCACCGAGGGTTCATACCAACCAGTCTTAAAAAAAACCGAAATTACGCCCAAAAAAAAAAAGAAAATATGTCTACGTCCTTTCACGGTTTTCTCAAAACAAATTCCACAAATCTGTTGATAGCTCTTAGCAATGCACATATATGCCGAAGGCTCTAGCAACCCTTAAAAAAAGAAAAAAATGGAATTACGCAAGCATATTTTTAAAAAAACCCCCCTACAAAAAATGAAAATATGTTCATGTCTTTATACCTTTTTTTCGTAGGTAACTGTTGGACCAAATTTCACACCGCACAAAGAGAACCCATGTTGCCATAAATTCGGCGATAACTCCTAGTTATCACATTTTTGAAAAAAAACCTAAGAAAAAAAACAAATCCTCGTTTACGTCCTCGTATTCTTTTTTTTCAGAAATATCCATCAGACCAAACTTTAAACGACGCAGCGTCGCACGACTAAGTTTTGCACAGTGCAGCGTAGCGCGCGACCCTGACTACCTTTTTCTAGAAATAACCGTCTCAAATTTCACACAGCACGGTGTCGCGTGACCGAATTTCGTGCATCGTAGCGCGCGACCCTGACTAGTCACAATTAAATTAAGAAAAATACTGGAACTTTTTTTATGCAAGAAACTACATCCATACTGTTTTCAGTCATCCAAGAGGGAAGCGGTCGCACTAGACATCTCTACCGACCAACACGCCAGGCAAACCCTAGTTCCTACTAGCATACAAATTGGCGCAATCACGAACACCAAAGATGCATAGCATGACCAGCCTAGATCATCGTACATACAAAGGCACAGCTGCCGGAATCTCTCTAGCTCTTTACATCACTTGCAAGTTGCAACCTATCCATTTCCAGAAAATTCAGGAGCGTCTCCTTTCTTCAAAACATTCCATTCACGTACGCTGTTGCAAGCATAGAGAACAAAGCTGTCCAGGACCAGCAGGAGGGGGATATTGAGCGCCAAGCATTGCCTGTGTTGGCCGCTCCTGGGATGTCCGACCCAAAGTCCGATGATCCAGATGAGCCTGCGCCACTCGCGTTCAGCACTGATGGTCCCCAATCGGTACTACCAGTAGTGGACGCAGGATTGTACCCAGCAGTAGAGCTGCAAAGCTGAAATTGTTCACATACGCGCCATTGCCATAAACACGAAAGTTTCATGTTATCAGAATGCAAATAATTTTCACCTTGATGGTGATGACATGGATGATGCCAAGACACAGCTTCCTGAGCCTGCAAAGAAGAGATACACACGATATTTCAGCACACCACAATGAACATCCTTTAAGTGATCTAGAAGGAGAAAACAGAGAGTCATTCTTACTCGGATTAGCATTGACAAGCATTGCCGCCCCCAAAGTCGCAGCTGGAGGGTAAAGGGTTCCTCTGGTAATAGCTGTTGAAAGCATAGGATGCATGGGCTTCCAGGGTATTTGGATAATAGCAGCTCCCCGATGGCTGTATCAATGAGCAATCTGCTCCTCCAATTCCGCATGCGTAGTCCAGTGCATCCTGGAGCGCAGTTTCCGTCGAGCCAGCCTTGGCCACACACAAGGCTTGCTGCCCCTGCCCTGACACAACTGGAGCTGTCACTGGAGTGGTGTTTGGAGCAGAAGGTGGTGTGCTGAAAGCAGGCGTTAACGGGTTTGTTGCTGGGTTGGTCAACGGTGCTGATGGAGGGAATGTTGACGGGGTGGTGGCAGGATCGGTGACTGGTGCAGTTGGTGTGGAGGTTGAAGGCGTTGGCAGTGGATATGTGACAGGCACCGGTGTGGTGGAAGGGTTGATTGAGGGGGCTGTGATGGGTGTGGGCAGAGGGTTCAAGGAAGGGATTGTGATGGTAGGGTTTGTGGAAGGCACAGTGATGATTGTTGGTGCTGGATTTGTAGAGGGGACTGTGATCGGCATCATCGGGTTGCTCACCTGAGCTGGATTTCTGTCATCATGGACAACTTGTTTGCCTGCACCTGCAACAATTATTCGGAGTCATGATCAAAAAGCAATGCAAACTGTTATGTCTTCATAGAGCTCAACTCAGCACAGCACAGCACAGCACAGATATAGTACTAACTAGCCAATCGAGTATATAACATGCATAAACCAAGAGAACCTATGAGACCATATAAAGGTGAGCTTGAGCATGAATAAATTTCCTTTCCATGCTCCTGTAGCCTTGTAGTAAGAAAAGAAACGAAATGTTGGGTATGACTTTGTTCTAATCTGATAATACAGGAAGGACTTAGGTATCTAGTCCATGCCTCCTTGCTGAGTTACATGGCACCATATAATAAGTAGATAGGTAGTTCATTTTTTAGCTCTTAAAGATTCCTTAGCTAGAAACTAAAAACCGACTGTCCAATTCTGCATCTGTTTGCGCCTTTGTGACCACTGCGATGAGTGCAATGATTCAGGACCAATATTAGGTATATTTTAGGAAACATTCATATGTACAAGCACCGTTCCCCTAGGTGCTAGGCTCCACCCTCCCGCCTAGCCCCCCTAATCGTCGATTAGGTACTAAGCACAAGTCTGCCGCCCGACTAGTGCTTAGTGTGTTTGTGAACATTGTGTACAAGTTCTAAAGCCATATGTAAGTAGGCCACATGAATACTTTCATACCAAGCATTCGTTTATAAAAAATGGCCAGTGTTCCTCACCTCCAATGGTAGTGTATTGCTAAGCAATTAATCGTCATGCAGTGGATTAATTGGAATTTAGCATACAGTTATACATTAAAATGAAGTGTTCGTATATATTTAGAACAATTTATTTTCCAAGGTTAGAATTTGTTTTCACTCCATAAATATGTTACAAATATGGTTTCTGCTGTATGAATATTACAGGAGGGTAAAAGGTGTGATATTAGGTCTTCTTTTGTGCTGTAAGGGAGTGGTTGGAGTGGCGGTGAGGATGTTATGTTTTGTTAATTATAATGGGCAACCTGGGAACTGGTTTCCCCAGTTCTCCCCAAAATTATGTGCTAGAAGGTTTCAACAAAAGCTGGGCAATGCCTTTGTTCTATAAATATGTCACGAATATTTATGCTTCATCTATATAGTAAATAAACCATTGAACCAAGATTAAAAACAGAGAATTGTTATCAGTGATCAACAATAAGTTGTACAGTATTTGTAACTGTTTAACCATCATTTACAGTCAATTAGCTGATAAGTTAGCTTTAATATTATTGTTTTACTCCATTGCTAAGTTAGCATCAACGGTGTGCCCCAACCTAAATTTTCTTGATCTGCCATTGGACATCAGAGATGTATGCCATTGTGCTGTTCCCCGTCCCCTATTTCAATCAAGAAGCGTGCACGAAGTAAAACTTCTCAGCAAAAACATTCCAATCGATCTGTAAGCTAGGCTCTACCCAAACCAAATAGGAATCTAGAAGTCACTAGAATGCCACTATAACTAGTACTAACTCCAAACCTGGAGTAAGATTTGCACAGGAACTAAAGGAATGTTGATGATTTAAAAGAAAATTCTTACTGGTATGACAAATAGAAGAGAGAGCCTGCATTAAATCTTTTTTTGGGGGGTTGGGGGTGAAGATAAGGACGGAGATTATTATCTGATTAGTAAAGACAGGAAAATGCACATCACCCCTGAGCTGAGACCGAAGATCTGGCCTTGTGGAGGACAGCAGCTATGCTATACTACTAGAGCCTACTCACATTGATGAGCCTGAGCCTCAGATTAAAGAGTCAAAAGTGGCAACGAGCAAGCAATTGAAGTGGCACAGACCTGAGCAGCAGGGAGGCTGAAGGAGAGGAGGCAGGAAGAGAGGAGGAGGAAGAAGGAACCCTCCTACTGGCCATTATTGTGCTATTGGGTCTCCAACTCCAAGCAAGATCGAAATGGATTTGTGAGTGTGAGCAGAGGTCTGAGCTGGGGATGAGAGAGGTGTTGGCCGAGGGAGCAGGAACGAGTGGAGTGGTGGCAGCAAAAAGCAGAGAGAAAAAAAAGTTAAAGCTGCTGGCCTGGGATCGCGCTGACTGAGGTGCTGCTCACTCGTTCCATAAAATTATTGATCGTTCTAGTCTAGCGCCAACAAACAACAAACTTTTCTTCATTCATGTAGAAATAAAGTGATTCTTGTAAAATTCCTCTGAGATGTCTGCGCTCTAAACATAGCCTTGTGCTTATAAGAGCGCACCAAAGAGATACATGAAAAGGTATCATTTCGTGTTGCCGCACGCTGATGTCGAACCGATTGTACATTTGGCTACTCCGTTTTTCTTTTTTCTTTTTCATTTGTAGCTCTCACGATGGTTTAATCGTAGGATTAGCCTCATGCAACATAGGTGGAGCGCTGCACTCGGTGCAACGGCTGGAAAGCGTTGCATCCGTTGTAGTGTAGTGGCTCGGAGGCGCTGCACCAAGGCGGCCCTCGGTGTTGCTGCTCATTTTTTTATCCTCTTTTTTATCTTTGCCGTTCCTATTTTATCACTAAGCTCTTTGAATTTTACTGTGATGTACTGCAAAATTGGGGGAATTTAAATCGACATTTTTGAATTTATTTGGTTCACTGGTATATCACAAAATTAGGGTTTTTGAATTGACAAATTATGAATTTTTTGTTCCAGTGATGTACTGTAAAATTGTGAAATTTTATTGGATAGTTGTTTATTTTTTTTTGTTGACTATAGTACTTCGAAATTGTGGAAATATAATCAAATCGATGTACACGTGATAAATATGAAGATGCACAAAATGTTGGAATTTGTTGGAATTCAGCATAAATATGCCGCCAGACATTACATTACGCGACAAATAAATTCTCCCAATTTTGCAGTACATCACTGAACCAAAACAAAATTCAAAGATCTTAGTGATAGAATAGGAACAGTGATGATAAAAAGAGAAATAAAAAAATGAGCAGCAGCAGCATCGGGGCCGCACTGGTGCAGCGCCTCTGAGCCGCTGACTGCACCGGAGAGCTACAAATGGAAAAAAGAAAAACCGAGTAGCTAAATGTACGATCGGTTCGCTGATAACTCCTGTCCTGCCGCCACCTTATGACCACCAATGTCGATCGTGGAGGAATTTGCGGTTGCTCTTCTTCTTCCTCCTCCTCATGCTGCTGCGCTTGCCAGTAGATCTCACTCAGGTATCCTATCCTACCCTACCCGCATTTGCTTTGCTTGAGCTTTCTTTATTTGATTTGCTTTGCTTGAGCTTTCTTTATTTGATTTGCTTTGCTTGAGCTTTATCGTCCTCTCCATGAGAAGATGTCATGCATCCAACTCCACTCTAACAGAATCTCTTCATGAGAACACGATTGTCTTAATTTGGCCTTAAACTTTGGGTTGTCGCTGGGATAGCTCAGCTGTTGGAGAATCCCTCAGAGATCTAGAGCTTGCAACCAACCATTTTTCAAAGGATCGAAAACGTAATTGGTGAGGGCGGATATGGTGTTGTGTGTCGTCGCACGCGCGGTATACCCCAGTCGCTGTCAATGCAAGAAGATCCTTAACAATTTGTGAGCTCTACAATATATATATATATATATATATATATATATATATATATATATACGTATATATGCACTAAATATTTGGTGAAAACCTGGTGCACACCAACTAAGAAAAGTTTCAAAAATTCTGAAAAAAATCATGGATGTACATATCAGCTTACCCCATCTACATATAAAATTTCATGATCAAATTCAACCTATACTAGAAGTTACAAAAAACAAACTTGATCATGAGCAGGAACTATTCTGTTCATGATCAGTTTGTCTTTATACTCTTAGCACAGGACGAATTTGATCATGAAAGTACTATATAAAACTTTTCTATGCAAATTTTGATTACTCTAGGAGTACATACTCCCACCTCTAATATACCACTTAAATGAACGCTTTATACTCCTTTATCACTTTCGGTATACTCCAATAATAATTCTAAGATACTCCAATGCAACATGGTTGGAAAAATTTCATGAGAACCCTTTATTTTTTTTACTACATACCCTTTTCCATATGTAAAAGGAATATATAAACAAATATTGCTATAAAGGGTGGACTTTAGTGAAAATTTTCGTGGAACTCACTTTAGAGTATCTTATAACTAGTATTAGAGTATACTCATGTCGGCGTATTCCGCCTGACAGGCCCGGAATCTACAGACCAGGTTTGGTTCGGAAGGAGGGCGTCTTCGCGGCTGGCTAACCCTAGAGGATGAAAACCCTAGAGACCCCCACGCGAAGGATTCCGGCGTCTATGAACTAGGGATGACACAAAGATTTTACCCAGGTTCAGGCCCCCTTTGCCTTGGGTAGTAGCCTTACTTCCTGCTAGATTGTTTGTAGAGTGTTTTTGAACTAGTGCAGTACAGAGTCTTTGGGTTACAAGTTCTTGCCTAGGCTCTACTGCGGAACTCTTGCTTGCTCGACTCGTCATCTCCCTTTCCCATGCACCAGAAGGCCCTTATATAGGCCGGGCTAACATGAGTAGGTAAAAGGGGGGGTCATCATGCTGATTCTTATGCATTTATTACTCCTTCCTGTCTTTGTCCCATTCCTCCGGTCTCATTAAATGTCGGCGTATGGCCGCTGGTCCCTTGGGATGTGACCCCTTTTGACGGGTTGGTGAGGCGTTAGAGGAATGGGCTTGTAGCGAAATCCTCGTAGTTGATAGATCGACACCGCAGCTGCCGCCCGAGCAGTGCGATAGGGAAGGAGACTTGGAGGAAGCCACCTCGCACCACCTTTTGTCTTCTGTGGGGCGGCAGGTGCCTCGCCACTGCTCGCCCGGGCGCCACGATCGGTGGCCGAGGCGGCGAGGTGTGTGTCGCCACTTTGCCGCCGGGCGCCCTTGATCGCCTTGTTGCTTTGTGCGGCGAGAGGGTACCCAGTCTGATCTGTGACAACTCAAAAGGATAAAGAGGTATAACAACATCATTTAAATGGTATACTGAAGGTGGAAGTACGTACACCCAGGAGTATAGAATCATTTTCCGATATATATATATTAGGGCTAGGCAAATAAACCGGAAACCGAAACCGAAGTCGAAAAAACCGAAACCGAATTGTTCGATTGTTGATTCGGTTAGATATATGGAATAACCGAATTTTTTCGGTTAATTCGGTTTTAAACCTCGGTTAACCGAACTATGTGACTACTTTGGTTAGTATTTCTTCAATAAGCTTAGTATTATCTTTGCTGTGCGGAAATGTTCTGCTCATCATATCTTTAAATTATGCTGATTCATTATGTTCATATTTTAGTATTATCTTTACCAAAGTGAATCTGCCTTTTCTATGTTAACCACGAAATTCTAACTGGACTTTATGGTCCAAATCAGAAACTATTAAGATTGATCAGTTGCCTTATTCTTGTGTCGCAATGCACATGTTTGTAATTTTCTTTTAGTCTTGTACCTTTGTGGCACGGTTAGAAGAATTACACTAGGTGCGAGCCTATTGAATAATTACTATTTAGTGTATGGAAGTCATAGATAATCACTCAATAGGTGCCTTTGCTACATCGGTTTGCATTTGCCCTTTGGTCATTTAAAAATGTAACAGCTTGAAGTTTTACCATAATAGTTTCTTGAGTCATCAAGTAAACTTGTGCTATTATTAGTCACGTGTATATTTTTATGTCCATATGTAAAGAATTGCATGTTTACTAGCATCATCTATTATCTTTATATTTACAATATTCTTAGTTTGAATTCTCTAGTTAATTCGGTTAAAACCGAAACCAAAACGAATTATCGGTTAACCGAAGTGTCGGTTACCGAAATTTTCAAACATAGTTCGGTTTCCGTTTTGAAATAACCGAATTTCCCGAAAAACCGAAAACCGAAACCGAATTTTTCGGTTAAACCGAATGCCCAGGCCTAATATATATATAGCCAGTATGTGCATGCTGATCCTTTTAGCAATGAATGAAAGAAGAGAATCATGACAGGAATTGCTTGATGTGTATGCATAACCAGGATGCTTGTGTTTGAGTATGTTAACAACGGGAATCTTGAAAGTTGGCTTCACTAAGTCTTAACTTGCTTCTATATTTGCAGCCTTGTTTACTTACATGAGGCAATTGAACCAAACGTTGAGTATCGTGACATCAAATCTAGTAATATCTTGATTGACAACAAGTTTAATGCCAAAATATCCGACTTTGGCTTGGCCAAGATACTTAGTGCGGGTACAAGTCATATTACTACTTGAGTTATGGATACCTTTAATTTGGGTATCTCCTTCAAATCTTGTCCATTGTAATTTCGTGAAAAAAAAAATCTTTGTACAGTTGTACTAATCTTAGTTCACTCAAGATTTGTTTCATTCTTTTATTGCTATGTTGCGCCTGGGTATTCTAACATTAGATTTTTGAACGAAAAGATCTTAATGCCTACAGCTTTGGTGTTATTTTGCTGGAAGCTATTACAGGTAGAGATCCAATTGACTATGATCGATCGCCCCCCAAATCAGGTAGTACTTGTTTATATAAACCTAAAAAGTTAGTAGCGCAAAAGAGATCATCATCAAATTAATGACACATATAATTAAAGCATTCAACAAAGAATAATCATCATTCCATTCATTAATAAAATGTCATAACAAAATTCATACATTACAATGTACACAAATACCAAATTACAATGAAAATAAAATACAAGAATTTTACAATTGCCTTAAGATCTAAGCTTCTGTTGATCTTCAGCTTCAATCCCTCTGAAATCGTTAGTCATGCATATAAATGAAAGACAAATAAAGTAAAACTTAAAAGATAAAGTGTACGTAAATGAGACTGAATAAGATTGGTATCTATCGAGATACCAAACTGTCTGGGGCCAGTCGGCACTTCTTACTATTTAGGGTTAGGGTTACTATTTAGGGTTAGAGACCTGAATAAGATTGGTATCATTAGCTGCATACAAACCTGTTTTAAACGATAGCATAACCAATTAACCATTCTCATTCATCACATCGCATGCAATATCAAACATGAAAATATTAAAATAACACATGGATAATTGTATGATTGCGAAACCTAATGGCCACCTAAGCCACAACCGATACAATGCACTTGCCTTCACTCTTCTCAAGACGGTGTGGCGAGATGAGGTTGCCACACCCGGGGTCACACCACCTGCACATAGATATAGCCCACTCAAAACACGCCCAAAATTATCACAAGACTCATAGCTAAGTCAGTTTCGCAACCCACTCCTAAAACCCGAAAACAGCAAACTGCCCACACGGAGCAGAACTCGGAAAAACGGTCATAACTTTTAGTCGGATGAACGAAACTTAGTGATTTCAGTCTTCATTGAAAGTTAATTCGATTACCTACAACTTTTTCTATAGCCGACCGACCAGGAAAAACACCAATTATTCTCAGATTTGTGACGAACAGCAGACGAATGCAATTTAACTCGTTCTGGACAGAAATCGGTAAAATAGCCATAACTTTTAATTGGCTTCATGGATTTTCGTGTTCTTGCACTCAAATTAAAGGGGGTTCGACGATCTACAACATTCTATATATCCAAATATTCATGAGTGAAAGGTCGGATATGTCGCCTAGAGGGGGGGGTGAATAGGCGTAATTAAAATTTGCAATTAAATAAAATCACCCGATGGCCAAAATCCGGAGTGTCCGGACTTAATGTCCGGATAGTCCGGAGTTAATGTCCGGATAGTCCGGATTAAATGTCCGGAGTGTCCGGACAAGTGACCTCGAAATGAGAATTTTAAATCCTTGCAAATTTTCAACAATCTAGCTGAATACAAAGGTTCTAAATGAACTCAGGTACCTTAGTAAAATATGGATCTAGAGCCAAACACAGTGATGGAGTAGATCGGGGCACCACAAGTTTCAAGAACTATAAGCCCTAGCACAAACAAGTGAAGAATACAAAGACAACGAATTTGTTCATGAAGTTCGGATTTTGAAGGAATCCTCGTCTCCGTTGAGGAGGCACAAAGCCCGGTCCTCTTGACCCCTTTCCTCCGGTGTTGCACAAAGCACTCGCGGTCTTTACTTCTTGCCTCTTTCCTTTCGGAGGCTAGGCTTGCCTTAACAAGCGCCGAGGCTCTCCACACGAAGACTTGGAGGCTCCGGTGACTCCTTGCCGTCTAGGAGCCCTTCAAACTCCAAGAGTAATAAATCGCCGCTAAATCAACTTGGAGGATGAACTTGTGCTCAAGAATCAACAAAGCAAGCTCAAAGCACTTAGATCTACTCTTTCCTCCCCAAAGAATCAAATCAAATCAAGGATTGAAGTGGGGAAAAGAGTCTAGGAGCTCAAGAGAGTGAGAGAGTGAGTTTGAGACTTGAATCTTGCAATAAATGACTTTGTAGCGGTTGGATTTGGAGTGAGGGCTTTTAAGCCCTCACTCCAAATCCAACCGCTATAAGTCTAGCACAAAAAGTCCGGATGTCCGGACATTTAGTCCGAGTGTCCGGACTCAACTCCAATTTCAGCCGAGAAGGTGGGCTCGGAATGTCGGACATTATCTTCGGATACTCGGACAAATTCCCGAGTGTCCGGACTAAATGTCCGGATACTCGGACTTACCCGAAAAAACCAGCAGAGGACCCTAGCTCGGAGTATCCGGATTTAATCCCGGATACTCGGACATTTTCCGAGTGTCCGGACTAAATGTCCGGATACTCCGGACTAACCTCCTCGGCCAAGAGTATCCTTTTGAAGGAAATGCATGATTTTGAAATTCTTTTGAGATGCAATTTTCATCCTATGAGCACAAGCATATCCTAGAAGCGATTTTCCGTCGTATTCCCCTTAATAGCACGGCTATCCTTAGACTCAATAAAATAAAGAATTACAACTAAAAGTCTTGATGCCGCCTTTTCAAATTTTAAGAGTGGTGGGGATCTCCAATCGCTTTTCCAACGGTGATATCTCCTTGATAACTGCATAGAATCTCACTTGCACCGTTAGTATACATAATTGTGTTGCCATAAATCACCAAAACATTTTGAGGGGCCTAGATGCACTTTCAATCTCCCCCTTTTTGGTGAATTGATGACAACACAATTGAATTTGGATAAAAATTGAAATGATATAGTATTTGGAGAACCAAATACTTGGAGGGTGGAGCTCCCCCTAAATATGCGCATTACAGAGATTTGAGTAGAGATTGGAATGCACAAATTTAAGAGAGAGAGGTGCAAGAGCTCCCCCTAAATTGTTGCTTACGATAGAATATGACATGATAATCAATAAGTAATTTTGCACAAGTAGATATGACATGATATCACACAAATGCATAACGGAAAGGAAATTGACATTAAGCAAATAATTCGACTGACCAACACAAGTTCACTAACACAATCATAAGCACAAGTTCAACTAAGCAACGAAGCGAGCAACAACGAAGATTAAGCAAATAAACAAGCACAACCAAGCACGATCCAAGACGCGGTAAAGCAAATAAACTCTAGCTCTTTCCCCTTTGGCATCAAGACACCAAAAAGGAAGAGTCTCTGCAAAGAACTACTAAATAAATGCCGGACGGCTCGTAGTCCTCCTCCTCGCTATAAATGCTTGCCGCCCTTGACGCTGATACGAGGTGCAGGAGGTGGTAGATCGAAGAGCTAGGGTAGCGGAATCCACTTCTTGAAACATGAGTTGACTCCTCAGACTCGCTACTGGCTGGAAGATCCTCACCCTGCTGGCGGCGGTAGGCGCGGAACTCTCGGCGGTGCTCACGCAGCTCACGACGGGTCTCCTTTACTTGCTCAGACACATCCTGGCATAGGCAAAATAAGCACTTGAGCATTCTCTTGATGGTGTCGCGGCTAGTGCGAGGAGAACCTTCTCCCGTGGGAGAAACAGGAGCTGGAGGAGCTGGAGGAGGCGCTGGCGGAGGCTGGAGGCTGAGTGGAGGAGCAGAGGGAGCAAAAGAGCCCGAGTGAGGAGGGCGACCTGGGGCGCTTGTCCACAGGAGGCTGCGGAGGAGGCCCGAGGACGGACCTTGTAAGCCACATGCTCCACATCCTTCACGAGTCAAGCCCGTGGCGTGCTCAATCACGGCCATTATGAATGGTGCATATCCACATTCTTTGGAGTTGCTCATTGAGTTGTAGCGGATGGACTCCCAGATGAAGTCAACCACGTCAAATCCATGAGTGCACTCAACCAAGTGAAATAGCAAATTTCTCACATAAGAACTGATGGCTGACGCATCTCCCTCCTTGGGCCAAAGAGTGACCCGAAGCAACCGAAGAAGAACAGCTGGCACTGGCTTCAGACCCTTGATAGTGCCCATTACCACATGCTGAGATGAATCATATAAATCTCCAAGCTGCTCAGGAGCCATGACCTTCTTATCATGCAGCTTGGCATCCCCATTCGCTGATCTCAGCTGCAATATTCTGGCAAATGTCCTCTTGGTCACCACATACCACAGCTTGTCGGTCATCCACCAAATAGCGTCATCCTTTTTATCAAAGTAAAGAGTGGCATAAAATTGCATGATTACCTCATCGTTCCAAGAATGCATGAAACCCATAATGTCCTTCACTTTATGCCGCTCACAAATCTCGATAACCTCGTCGAAGACAGGATTCTGAGCCTCAGACATATACAACCAATCAACCCTCTTCATCTTCATTACTGGATGCTCCATAGGCAGAAGAACAGTCTCATAAAAATCGGAGTGGAACTCTGTTCCGAACCGCTTGTCGACATCTTGGTCTTGGTGGAACTCGGCGGATCTTTGTTCCTCTGCGCAACTATGATCTTCCCTTACCGGGCCCACACGATAATCAACCACACGAAGCGGCATCATCTCGCCTGGATATCTCCAATTTGAAGCTTCTCAAGGGACCAATCGCCAACCTTGACTCTTGATATTGTTTTTTTTACGCTCCCGACACCTAGCATGCGCATCTGCAGGATGTTCTTGACGAGGAGTAGAAGATGGAGCGGCCGGAGGCGCAGCCGAGAAGGTTAGCACGGCCCCGAGGATCTTCTTCACACCTTGCCTTTTCTTCTTTGGCGCCGGGTGGAGAGAGGAGGCGACTCAATTGGGCGCTTGTTTGCACTGAACCTCCTTGGGAAGAAGACATCTAAGAGGAACAAAGAATGGAGTGAAGCAGAGTTGCTTGTGGCAATTTCACAATTTAAGTTTTTGGGCGAGAGACACTGCGGAAACTCCGGACATTTTGCGGACGGTCGGACAATTTTTAGGATACTCAGGGAATTAGTCCGGAGTGTCGAGGTTTTGTCCGGATACTCGGATAAAATACCGGAGACTCCGGGTTAATGATTCGAACCCAAAACCCTAAATTGCAAACAATGAGAGATTTCTCTGAGCACATTGCGAGGAACAACCAAAAAGATGAATGTACTTCAATAAGGGAGCCCTAACCCTAGGCAATTTAAGGAATCAGAGAGAGTTAGGGCAAAACGAAGTCATACCGCAAGGATGAACAATGAAACGAAGAAACACCGAGAGGAGATCCTTTCCCCAACCTTCGAGGACGATCCGGAGGCTCCGGATGGTGAGGAACGCGCCGGAGAGGAAGGGGAGAAAGAGGGCGGCGGCTAGGGCAAGTTTCTGAGAAGGAACCGGTTGAAACAATTGAGAAAGGAGAGAGAAGGAAGCCCCCGCACGGGCTTAAATAGCCACAGCCCACTCAGTCCGGACACTCCGGACATTTTGTTCGGAGACTCCGGACAATTTATCCGGATACTCCGGACAATTAGTCCGGACTGTCCGGGCTGAAGGCTCGGGATCCAAAGGGGAATTTCAAGGAATTGAATGGGATGATTGACTTGAAGAATTGAGAAAAGAAATCCTTAAGAACCCTTTGCATAATGTGACTAGCGAACATAAAATCAAATAAACCATAGTCACATGTCATTGGGCACGATCCGAAGATCAAATATTTCGAGGAACACGAAAAAGATCAAAGAAAAAGACCAAATAAATTTTTCTAAAACATTTTCAAGCATCAAACAAACGCATGCACTTCTCAAGCCAAATTGCGAGAATCAAGAATATTTAGCCCACTCCTCAATTCACAAAATCTCTTCTCGTCAAGTGGTTTGGTAAATATATCGGCTAATTGGTCATTTGAGCTCACATGTTGAATATCGATATCGCCTTTAGTGGAATGATCCCTTAGGAAATGGTGGCGAATATCGATATGCTTAGTACGGGAGTGTTGGACGGGGTTGTTGGCAATTTTTATGGCGCTCTCATTGTCACACAAGAGTGGCACATGGTTATAGGTTAGGCCATAATCATTTAGGGTTTGTCTCATCCAAAGCAATTTCGGCATAACAACTCCCTATGACTATATATTCAATTTGGTGTGGATAGAACTCTTGAATTTTGCTTCTTAGAGGACCATGACACAAGGGATCTACCTAAGAATTGACAAGTCCCCGAAGTACTCTTCCTATCCACTTTACATCCGGCATAATCCGCATCGGAATAGCCGACTAACTCAAATGATGAACCTTTAGGATACCAAAGTCCGAAATGAGGAGTGTGCACCAAATACCTCAAGATTCTCTTTACGGCCACCATGTGGCACTCTTTTGGAGCGGCTTGAAAACGTGCACACATGCACACACTAAGCATGATATCGGGCCTAGATGCACAAAGATAGAGTAAGGATCCGATCATCGAGCGATATACCTTTTAGACGACGGTTTACCTTCTTTGTCGAGGTCTAGATGCAGATTGGCTTGCATCGGCGTCTTGATTGGCTTGGCGTTTTCCATTCCAAATTTCTTGAGCATGTCCTTAATGTACTTCGTTTGGCATATAAAGGTTCCTTCCTTGAGTTGTTTGACTTGAAATCCGAGGAAGAACTTTAACTCGCCCATCATGGACATCTCGAATCTTTTAGTCATTATCCTGCTAAAATCCTTGCACAAATGTTCATAAGTAGATCCAAATATAATATCATCGACATATATTTGGCACACAAATAACTCATCATCGATATGTTTAGTGAAGAGTGTAGGATCGGCCTTTCCGACTACAAAACCTTGACCGAGAAGAAAATCGCGAAGGCACTCGAACCACGCTCTCGGTGCTTGCTTGAGCCCATAGAGAGCCTTGTGAAGAAAGTAGACGTGGTCCGGATGCTCGGATCTTCAAAACGGGTGGTTGCTCGGACGAGACCATCTCGGAGAGTGGTCCATTCAAAAGGCGCTTTTCACATCCATTTGATATAACTTGAAATCATGATGAGTAGCAAAGGCAAGTAATATTCTAATAGATTCAAGCCTAGCTACAGGAGCGTATGTTTCATCGAAATCCAAACCTTCAACTTGTGTGAAGCCTTGAGCAACCAACCGTGCTTTGTTTCTAGTCACTATGCCGTTTTGTCTTGCTTGTTCCGAAGACCCATTTGGTTCCAATCACGTTTTGCTTGGGCCTCTCGACAAGCTTCCATACTTGATTCCTCTCGAAGTTGTTCAACTCCTCTTGCATAGCCATCACCCAATCCGGATCTTGAAGAGCTTCTTCTACCTTGAGTGGTTCAAGAGAAGAAACAAAGGAGTAAAATTCACAAAAATTTGCAAGTCGAGATCTAGTGGATACTCCCTTGTTAATGTCTCCAAGTATGTTGTCGACCGGGTGATCGCGTTGTATGCTTTGATGAACTCTCGGATGAGGGGTTGTTGCGTTTATACGTTGAATTTGTCCTCCGTCATCTTGAGAAGTGTTGGAACCATCTTGAGCTTGAATGGATGAGGGAGGATCAACCTCAGAAGCACTGATGTCCGGAATGTCCGGGGTTAAGTCCGGACATTCCGGAGATTTTGTCCGGATACTCCGGACATTATCCCGGACACTCCGGGTTGGGGTGCTCGGGATTTCATCCTGCTCCACCGGTTTTACCTCCCCAATAGCCAATTTCTTGATTGCTTCGCATGGAGGTTCTTCCCTATTAAATTCATCACAATTAACTTGTTCTACTTGAGAACCGTTAGTTTCAATCAAATGTTACGCCACGCGAGATTTCAACTACACCGTGGTGTTATTGAAAACCCGATATCGTAAGCATTTGATCCATATCCAAGTAAAAATCCTTCATCTACTTTAGGAGCAAATTTAGAAGACTTAGCCTTTTTGTTGAGGATGTAGCATTTACTTCCAAAGACCCTAAGTAGGATACATTTGGCTTCTTCCTGTGAGGAGCTCAGACGCCGCCTTCTTTAGCAACTTGTGAAGATATAATCGGTTGGAGCTGTAGCACGCGGTGTTGACGGCTTCCGCCCAAAATATGTCGGAAACCTTGTACTCGTCAAGCATCGTCTTGCGCCATCTCGATGAGGGTTCGATTCTTCCTCTCGGCTACCCCATTCTGTTGAGGAGAATAGGAGCCGAGAACTCATGCTTGATGCCTTCTTCATCGAGATACTCCTCAACACCAGTATTCTTGAATTCGTGCCGTTGTCTCCAATTCTCTTGATCTTCACTTCGAACTCATTTTGAGCTCTTCTCATGAATTTCTTCAAGCTTCCTTGGACTTCGCTTTTGTCATGCAAGAAAAACACCCAAGTAAAGCGAGAAAAATCATCAACAATCACTAACCCGTACTTGTTTCCTCCAATGCTTATGTAGGCGATCGGGCCAAACAAGTCCATGTGTAGCATCTCCAACGGTCTTGAGGTGGTCATCACATTCTTCGCGGGATGAGAAGCTCCAACTTGTTTCCCGGCTTGGCATGCACTACACACCCTATCTTTCTCAAAAACGATATTGGTTAGTCCAAGGATGTGATTGCCCTTAATGAGTTTGTGAAGGTTCCTCATACCGACATGGGCAAGTCGGCGATGCCATAACCAACCCATGCTAGATTTAGCCATTAAGCACGTTTCAAGGTTAACTCTATCCGTAGAAAAATCTATAAGATAGAGATTACCCTTTAAGCGACCCTTAACAGCTATTGAACCATCAACCCTCTTAATGACATCCACACCCTTCTCACTAAACACACAATTATAGCCTGCTTCACATAATTGAGCAACGGACAATAAATTGTAGCTTAGTGATTCGACAAGTAATACATTGTTTATATGAAAATCATTAGTAATAAGAATCTTACCTAAACCTACTACTTCACCTTTTCCGTTATCGCCGAAGATGATGCTTTCGCTATTTGATCCATTGGCTTCCAAATGTGCGAACATTGCCCTTTCTCCGGTCATATGATGCGTACATCCGCTATCCAAGATCCAACTTGTTCCACCGGAGATATAGGCCTACAAAATGAAATTTAGTTTTTGCTCTTTGGTACCCAAACTTGTTTAGGTCCGCGCACATTAGTGACAATTGATTTGGGGACCCAAATAGATCGTACCCTAGAAGCATTCTTGGGCTTACCCCCAATATGGTGAGCAACTACTCTACCGAGGCTAGTCCTCTTAAGCACATATGAAGCAAAGAAAGTGGATTGAGCCTTATATTTAGAGTTTGCTTCCCCCTTTACGAAGTGAATGGGCTTGTTCAAAGGTGCAACCACAATGTGGTTTCCTTTGCCCTTAGGAGGGACATAACCAAGCCCATGCTTCATGGGGTTACCTTTGCGCTTACCGAGGAACTCCTCTAGTCCCTTGCTAGCCTTATAGGACTTTTGTAGTCCATCTTCGAGCATTCCCTTGAGCTTCTCATTTTCATTAGCAAGAACTTGCAAAGTCTCAAGGTTAGTGGTACAAATATCAATATTGACATTATAGCACCTAGCGCATCCATTACTCGTTGAAGGCAATGAAGAATTGGAGTTAATAGTTGAGGTGACCGGAGGGCTATTCTTGAGATCAACAAGCTTCAACTCAAGAGCCTTGCAAGCATCCTTTGTGTAGCAAGTTTTCTTCGAGTGAAGCATTGGTGATCTCGAGACTAGTCACCTCGGATTTAATTAATTTTGAATTCTCAACTAATCTTTCATTTTGCTCTTTTTCAAAAGACAAGCTCTTCTCTAGCTCGCGATTCTTTTCCTTTTCGAGAATGAGCAAATCCTCTTGAGCCTCAAGAGTAGCTTCCTTTTGTTCAACAATTTCCTCCAATTTTTCAATGTCTTTTAAGAGCAAATTTAATTTATGAATGTCAAAGTTTTTCATAGACTTAAGCACGGTGTTAACGTCATCATTATCACTATCGCTATCGTGCTCATCTAGACATTCATTAGCAATGGAGGAGTGGAGACTTTGATGATACCTTGTGCCCTTTGCCATAAGGCACATAGGAGCGTTGTCGCCATCATCGCTCAAGTTGTCGAAGAGGCTCTTCGACGTTGTTGAGGTGGTAGGCACGGCGATGGCGACAGAGGCAATTCCTCCTTCCTCGTCGACTCGAGTCGGAATCGGAGTTGAGTCGATGTCGGAGTTCCACTCCTTTCCAATGTAAGCACGACCCTTGCCCTTGTACTTCTTGCTCTTCTCCTTGTCCTTGCCCCGGAACTTATCCTTCTTGTGAGACTTCTCATCTTTTCCTTCCTTATGCGGACACTCGGCAATAAAATGGCCGGTTTCGCCGCATTCGTAGCATCTTCTTGTGGAGTGTCTCCCTTTTGACTTTCTTCCATAGTTCCTTGATTGACCTCCTTGCTTGAAATTTTTCTTTTTGAAGAATTTGTTGAATCTTCGTACAAATAAAGCCATATCTTCATTTGTCAATGGACCACTAGACTCTTCGTCTTCACTTGTGCTTTCTTCGGCTTGGCGCACAATTTTGACGGCCTTTAGAGCGATGCCCTTCTTCTTTCCTGACTTGAGTTCTTCCACAACCTCAGCTTCCTTTACCATCATCTCATCCATCATGAGACGACCAATGACGCCATGAGGTGTCAAAGTGTCAAAGTTGGGCGGTCTCGGATCAATCGAACAAGGTTGCGGTTGGTAGGAGTGATCACGCAAGTATAATCTTCACCACACCTTGTCGACAAATCGGTGCACCCAAGACCTTTTGCTTGATTTACAAGCACCATTAGCCGATCAAACATCTTGTTGTAAGACTCTCCTTCTTCCAATGTGAACCGGCTCAGCTCACCAATAATGAGCTCTATCTTTGATTCACGAACACTTGAAATCCCTTCATGACTCACTAGGAGTCTATCCCAAATGGCCTTTGCTTCCTCAAGTCCATCCACACGGTTGAACTCGGAATCACTCAAAGCATTAAACAAGGCATTGACGGCCAAGTCATTGAAGTGTTGATCTTTATCTTCTTCGGGAGTAAGGTTCTCGGGATCATTAGGCTTGAAACCTGTTTGCACAATCTTCCAAATAGAAGGGTGAAGCGATCTCAAGTGCATCTTCATCTTATGTTTCCATGCCGCGTAGTGAGTGCCATCGAAGTGAGGCGCTCGACCGGAGGGCACGGAGACATATGAGGAAGAGCTTGAGACACCGAGGGAGCGATAATCAAATGGAATTGCAACCCCGACACCGGTGTCCCCAACCTTGGTTTGGTTAGGTTCTTCGGTAGTCTTATCTATTTGCGACATATTGATTCTCCAAGCGGTTAAGCCAAACTAAGGAGATTTGGCTCTGATACCAATTGAAAGGTCGGATATGTCGCCTAGAGGGGGGGTGAATAGGCGTAATTAAAATTTGCAATTAAATAAAATCACCCGATGGCCAAAATCCGGAGTGTCCGGACAAGTGACCTCGAAATGAGAATTTTAAATCCTTGCAAATTTTCAACAATCTAGCTGAATACAAAGGTTCTAAATGAACTCAGGTACCTTAGTAAAATATGGATCTAGAGCCAAACACAGTGATGGAGTAGATCGGGGCACCACAAGTTTCAAGAACTATAAGCCCTAGCACAAACAAGTGAAGAATACAAAGACAACGAATTTGTTACCGAAGTTCGGATTCTTGAAGGGAATCCTACGTCTCCGTTGAGGAGGCACAAAGCCCGGGTCCCTCTTGACCCCTTTCCTCCCGGTGTTGCACAAAACACTCGCCGGTCTTTACTTCTTGCCTCTTTCCTTTCGGAGGCTAGGCTTGCCTTAACAAACGACCAAGGCTCTCCACACGAAGACTTGGAGGCTCCCGGTGACTCCTTGCCGTCTAGGAGCCATTCAAACTCCAAGAGTAATAAATACGCCGCTAAATCAACTTGGAGGATGAACTTGTGCTCAAGAATCAACAAAGCAAGCTCAAAGCACTTAGATCTACTCTTTCCTCCCCAAAGAATCAAATCAAATCAAGGATTGAAGTGGGGAAAAGAGTCTAGGAGCTCAAGAGAGTGAGAGAGTGAGTTTGAGACTTGAATGCTGCAATAAATGACTTTGGCAACGGTTGGATTTGGAGTGAGGGCTTTTTTAAGCCCTCACTCCAAATCCAACCGTTACAAGTGTTCTGCGCAAAGTCCGGACTGTCCGGACATTTAGTCCGGAGTGTCCGGACTCAACTCCAATTTCAACCGAGAAGGTGGGCTGGAATGTCCGGACATTATCTTCTGATACTCGGACAAATTCCTGAGTGTCCGGACTAAATGTCCGGATACTCGGACTTACCCGAGAAAACCAACCGAGGACCCTAACTCGAGTATCCGATTTAATCCCTGATACTCCGGACATTTTCCTGAGTGTCCGGACTAAATGTCCGGATACTCTGACTAACCTCCTCGCCAGAGTATCCTTTTGAAGGAAATGCATGATTTTGAAATTCTTTTGAGATGCAATTTTCATCCTATGAGCACAAGCATATCCTAGAAGCGATTTTCCGTCAGATTCCCTTAATAGCACGGCTATCCTTAGACTCAATAAAATAAAGAATTACAACTAAAAGTCTTGATGCCGCCTTTTCAAATTTTAAGAGTGGTGGGGATCTCCAATCGCTTTTCCAACGGTGATATCTCCTTGATAACTGCATAGAATCTCACTTGCACCGTTAGTATACATAATTGTGTTGCCATAAATCACCAAAACATTTTGAGGGGCCTAGATGCACTTTCAATGAGACCACTCTAAGCGCCCCAAATTTGAGCTACAAGGACGGATGTAAATCTGCTCGAAAAATCGAGCAGACTTCCCTCCACTCTAGACCTAGTTTCCTCCAAAATCCCCAAATCTAGGAACCCTTGGACTACACTACCCAGCTAGGACCTCCATTAGAGCGAAAGAAGAGTAACTTCAAAGCATCCAACCACATACCTACAAGGAGGAGAAGGAGACAAAGAGGCTGCTTCTTCTTTGCAAAGAAGAAGGAAGGAGGTGGCTACTGGTAGGAGGAAGAGGGAGGTCGCCAGCAGAGGGGATGGTGCAGGCCACCGGGAGGAAGCGGCCGCCTGGCCGGCCGGAGGAGGCGCCGGCAGGGGAGGGAGCAATCGCCAGGGGAGGCGCCAAGGGAGAGCTCTGCCAGGGGAGGGCGCAGGAGAAGACCAGAGTCGGCGCTAGGAGGAGGCCAGGCGCATCAGGAGCTGGAGAGAGGCGGCTGGTGTTGGGAAAAAAATGAATGGCTGCCTTCCCCCCTTTGGATGAAGTGGCTTTTTAGGGTTAGGGGAAAAAATATAGCTAACACTACACAACAAGTCTAAAGAACACAAACCAACAAACTCCTTGAAGAAACCAATATTTCTTTGAGTAAAACTGGCCGTAGAGAATATGTGGCATGGAGAAAACACCCTTCCGAATAATCACTCGGCAAAACTCAAAACTTTTTGCTAAGTCTCTTAAAACTGCGAGACGACAAAATCAATCCCGGCCAAAAACCCTGAAAAACATTTGCGGTATTACAGTCTCCCGTGGTATGCCCGCAGGGGCAGGAGGGAGTCTCCCGTGACAAGCGCGCGGGAGTATGAGGGAGCCTCTTGAAGCACGCCCGTGTGGGCAGGAGGGAGCCTCTTATGACACACCCGCAGGAGTATGAGGGATCCTCTTGAAGCACGCCCATGGGGGAAGGAGGGAGCCTCCTGTGGCACGCGCTGTGGGAGTACGAAGGAGCCTCCCGTAGCACGCCCGCGGGGGCAGGAGGGGGCCTCCTGTGGCACACCCACGGGGTGCGGGGAGGACTCCCATAGGGTATGCTCGGGAGTATACCCGCGGGGCAAGAGGAAGACCTCCCGCAGAGTATACCCACGGATGGTGAGGAAATCTCCCCCATGTTCTACACATTGGGCGACTGAAGGCTCCTGTCTCCGAGGTAGTAAGTCCTCCTGCAACAGTAGCCCTTGGTCCACGGGACATAAGACCTCCCCTCCGGGGGCCATGAGTCTCCCTCCAACACACATAGACTAAGGAAAGTTCTCAAATCTCTTCATAAAGATCTTTTGTTGCTGCAACCTACGCTTTGTCTTTCTGTGAAAGGCACAAAACCATGATCACCTAAAAGTGCAAAAAGGATCAACGAACCCCAAACTTTAAACAATTTGGAATAGCGGTTAATTTTCATCTAAATCTACCATCATCCACTTCATTAACAATGGGGATACCTAAATTAAGCATGCACGCATGTAGAGGGGGTAGAGGAGATGACTTATGGCAGAGCAAGAGCTTCTCGGGAGTCTTGCGAACCTTGGCCTGGGCGGCATCACCGTATCGGTGGCGAGTGGCGAGGGTGCGACGCTTGAGGGCCGAGGTGGCGCTGTCAAAGACGAAGAGGGGGCGGGTGCATAGGAAGAGGAGCTTGCAGATGCAGCGAAAGAAGCCAAGGAATTGCAGGAAGGTGGGGGACGAGTGAGCCAAACGCGCTCGTGAAGGGAGTAGTTGGACGAGGGGCCACCGACTTCTAATTAGAAATAGTAGAGATTATTGTATCTGAAGGACCAAAATTAAACCGCAGAAAGAACCGAGGGACAGAAAATATACATCCGGAAAGTAGATGTCCATCCTCTGCCTTTGCAAAGGAAAGGGAGAAGCAATGTTTGGTGCCATGGGTACCGTCGAGACCTTTGGATCTGATCTGATGCGGACGGTCCAGATCATGTTGACGAGAATACCACATTTTCTCGCGAGATGCCGAGTAGACCTCATCTTGTTATCCTGTCCCTTGTTCATCCCGGCCGGTGCGGTGCTGTTCGTTCGAAGCCTTGACATGCCGCTCGCCGCCGCCTCCTTCCGCCCTCGCCTCGTCACCACCGCCTCCTCCTCCTCCGAAACCTCCGATACGCGCACTCGCCGTCGTCACTGGAAGGCCGGCGAGTTCCCCATCCCCACCTCCACCTCCTCCTCTGACCCGCACCGCCGGAGCGCCCGCACGGCCGAGCGCCCACCCCCAAATCCACCTGCTAGGAATGCCGCGAGGGGAGAGCCAGAGGGGAATTTCAGTAGCAGCAGGAGCCGTCAGAGGCACTGGAAGGCGGGGGAGTTCCCGGAGTCCGGGAGCGGGAGGGCGCGCGCTCGCAACCCCATCAAGAACGTGAAGAAGCGGCTGGACGCGCGCGCGGAGGCCAAGGCGTGGGCGTGCACCGTCACCGAGGCCCTCGCCGACCGCATCAACACCAAGAACTGGCAAGAGGCGCTCCAGGTTCCTCCGCCCTCCCAATTAATTTGCAAATTGCAAACTAGAGTACTACTAGTAGTCTCCACCATGAATTGTTTCGTTTGAGGCCTTGGTATTCTTAAAGAAGAAGAATCAAATATTATTAGGTTTTCGAGATGCTCAAGGAGCAGCCTTTCTACCATCCCAAGGAAGGCACCTACATGAAGATCCTTCTCCTGCTTGGCAGATCGGGCCAGCCTTCTCGAGCGCATCACCTCTTCGACGAGATGCTGCGCGAAGGATGCCACCCCACCCCGGAGCTCTACACGGCCTTGATTGCGGCCTACTGCCGGAATGCCCTCCTGGATGAGGCGCTCCGACTCCTCAGCGACATGAAAGCCTCTCCGCTCTGCCAGCCTGACGTCTATACCTACAGCACTCTCATCAAGGCTTGTGTCGACGCCTCAAGATTTGACCTCGTCGATGCCATGTACAAAGAGATGGCTGACCGCTCCATAGCACCCAACACGGTCACGCAGAACATTGTTCTCAGTGGCTACGGCAGGGCTGGAAGGTTGGATGACATGGAGAGAGTTCTCTCTGCAATGCTAGACAGCACAACTAGTAAACCAGATGTCTGGACCATGAACATTGTCCTAAGCCTCTTTGGGAACAGGGGCCAGGTCGAATTGATGGAGAAATGGTATGAGAAATTCCGAGGCTATGGGATCGAACCCGAGACTCGCACGCTCAACATTCTCATTGGCGCTTACGGGAAGAAGCGGATGTACGACAAGATGTCCGCGGTGATGGAGTACATGCGTAAGTTAGCGTTTCCATGGACCACCGCAACGTACAACAACGTTATCGAGGCATTTGCTGAGGCGGGCGATGCAAAAAACATGGAGCACACATTTAACCAGATGCGTTCAGAGGGGATGAAGCCAGACACAAAGACCTTCTGTTGTCTCATAAATGGGTTCAGTAACGCATCCCTTTTCCATAAGGTGGTGGGCATGGTCAAGCTGGCTGAAAGGCTTGATGTACCAGCAAATACATCTTTGCACAATGCTGTTCTTGCAGCATGCGCAAAAGCAGAGGATTTGATTGAGATGGAGAGGGTCTTTAGGCACATGAAGCGTATGCAGTGTGCCCCAGATGCCACGACGTACTCCATCTTGGTGGAAGCTTATCAGAAAGAAGGAATGACTGACAAGATATACGATCTGCAACAGGAGAACCCAAGTTTGGTTCAGACTGAACTTGTCATGGTTTAACTGACCTGCTGTGGAACATTGGTCCAAAAATGTTGAAGCATAGCTGCATCGATCTGTGCATGGTGTTGAGTTGATCTAACTTGGATGAAAAATTTGTTACTGTTCACGTTTGAAATCGATAATGCTACTAAGCAGATTAAGAGCTGCTCTACAAATTTGTTTCACCTCTGTTGATCTACAAAGTTAGTATGTATATCTCGTGTCAACTGTGTTGCTGTGGAAATAAAGAAGCTTCATTATATCGACTGAAATGTACCGGTAATGTATAACTATTCAGGATAAGTTTGGCTTATAGCAGTCATAATCATTTTGTTTTGGCATGTGTGTCTATGCTGGTTCAAATAAAATTTAACATAAACTGGATTCTGAAATAACTTATCAGATGAAGAGCTGAGATTACATCAGTTTCACTTGGTTCTTGTTTTGATAATGATAACTACTAAAAATTAAGTACTCAGTTTATTTGTTGTTGCACAGAAGCACACTCAATTTTGTTCGTTTTGCAAAGTGAACTACATTTGCTTTTGCTTTAACCATGGTTTTCGATCATATGCATGTAGTGTCAGGAACTACGGCACTCATCTTGTAGGCTTGCTCACATAATGTAGACTTGGTTTGAGCACAGCCTGATGACCAGTCCTATCAGGTTTGAAAAGTCCTATGAGGAAAATGACTTAAGGACACTATGTGTGTGCTGAGAGTAGTGCTTGTTGCTTTTTGAGATTGTGGGAACTTGGTCAGAATTTCTGGAGGACAAAACTCTCTCTATCTCAATCTCAACATAGCAAAAAAAA
This sequence comes from Guadua angustifolia, assembly GCA_036346375.1. Lineage (NCBI taxonomy): Eukaryota > Viridiplantae > Streptophyta > Magnoliopsida > Poales > Poaceae > Guadua > Guadua angustifolia. The sequence continues at coordinate 82,450 of CM070522.1, forward strand.
AAGTTAGTAAGTTGGTTGTTATCAAAGAAAAATTGGTTGGCCTCTCAAAGAGAAGAACTGCTACTAGTTGAGAAGGTGAATTAGGCTGAATCTGTATAGTGGACCTTTTGGATGAATAAATTTGTTAAGCGCAAATCTCGGATGGAGAAAGCTCAAAGCTGGAGGAAAAGTCTGGTCATAATGGCCGAGTCAAAGATTGAATATATACATATTTACTATTTAGTAGTAAAAATCTTTGTTGAGCAGCTGATAGCCATTCTATTCTGCTCTTGAAAACTGAGGAAGAAATAATCCCTGCTAGCATATTTTTGTCCAGGATGCATGAGACAGCTTCTGAAACACTAGTTACTACTAGAGACTTTAGTACCACTAGACATGGTAGCGTGCTATTGCACGCCGTGTTGTGTGGACGTGGGAAAAAAATCGGCGAAAGGACATAAACGCGATTTCCAATTCACTTTAAAAACTGTCGAAAGGACCTGAACGCAATTTTCAATTTTTTCGAAAGGACCTAAACGCGACTTTCGGTAATTTGTGTTTTTTTCGAAAACCGCGTGTAGGGACCTAAACGTAATTTCGATATTTCTTGGGTCTATTTTACTTAAAAAACGGTCGGAAGGACCTAAACGTGATTTTCAATTTTCCCGAAAGAACCTAATCGTAATTTTCGGATTTTCCAGGGGGGCCTCGCCGGGGGGCGACACGTGGCCCCCTGGTTGAGCGGCTTTCCCAGGCGCTATTATATATAGTATATGTACTGTATTTTTTTTTGCAAAACACACACACCTTTTCATGTTGGCAAGCAAACTGTACAAGCTTTAAATTCAGTGTGTGTATATACATACAATAGCGCTATTCTATGCATGTAGAATGAAATAACCCGAAAATTTTTAAAATTAAATTTGTCTGATTTTATTGGATTTTATATAAATTTTTGCCGAATTTTTTCCGAATTGATTTAGGCCAATTTTGAGCTCTTTCCGTTTTTGGCTTTTCCCTCCGAAAACCCGCCTTCCCAATTTACTATTTAGTAGTAAAAATCTGTATAGTGGACCTTTTGGATGAATAAATTTGTTAAGCGCAAATCTCGGATGGAGAAAGCTCAAAGCTGGAGGAAAAGTCTGGTCATAATGGCCGAGTAAAAGATTGAATATATACATATTTACTATTTAGTAGTAAAAATCTTTGTTGAGCAGCTGATAGCCATTCTATTCTGCTCTTGAAAACTGAGAATGTTTACTCCACTTGTAGGATAGAGTTGCTTTTTTGCTCAAGACTTTTGCACCCCCACACTCGTACAGTAAAACAAATGGGAAAGAGAGAAGCTAAGAAGAAATAATCCCTGCTAGCATATTTTTGTCCAGGATGCATGAGACAGCTTCTGAAACACTAGTTACTACTAGAGACTTTAGTACCATGTACTGTATTTTTTTTGCAAAACACACACACCTTTTCATGTTGCCAAGCAAACTGTACAAGCTTTAAATTCTGTGTGTGTATATACATACAGTAGCGCTATTCTATGCATGCATGTAGAATGGCTATTCTAAGCGCCAGTCGTAACACACGTTGGTCGTAGCCCTGAAGAAGCGCGTCTAAACCATTCAGTTACGTGTGTACGCCCGTGTGTTGACTAGCCAATCAGTAGGGTGACCAACAACTAGTAAATATGTTTCCTAGTTTGTATATAAATATGATTTTTCTTTATTTTAGTCATAACTTTTTATTGGTAGATCTAATTTATAAACGGTTTTCACCAGTAGCTTACTGACGACGAGAGGAACATAATGATATAATTCTCACCAATAAACGCCATATGAATCATATTTTACTATCAAATGAACATCAAATTACTTAATGAATTATAAGATTTTACTACCATACAGACTCTACATGCTGTTGAATCCTCTGGCACGATAGTATAGATTTTACCATCATGCCGAGGGTTCAAAGAACATGTGGAGTTTATGCAATAGTAAAATCTTATAACATATTAAGTAATTTGATATTCAAATGATAGTAAAAATTTGATTCATGCACAGACTACACAGGCCGTTGAAACTATATATATTACGATTACCTGGGCATCATGGTCCAAAATGAGCATTTCTCCTATGTGTTTTCATGCGATATTTTTTAAAATTTTTATGATGCTGAGTTTAACTAATTTACTAACTAGTTCAAACAAGTTTGAACTAAAATTTAAACTAGAGTTTTTCTTTTTGATGATAGTTTGGTTGTAGGTATATGCTGATTTTATATATAAATCAGCAAAGCATATGATCTAAACTCGTTCAAAATCTTTGAATTCTAGTATATTTTTTCAAAGGCATGTGTTTCAATTGAATTGTTATAGATGGGTATATACTTTAAAACTAAAATTTTTGAAAAATATACTTGAATTTTGCTTGAATTTGCGTATTTGAAATCAAGGTGCCTAGACACCATGGTGACCCATTTTGGCTTCCTACATATACACACACATACATAGGAAACCTCTTTTGTATTCACGGGAGTAATTACTCCATATGTTGTATCTCACAGATAGCGAGTATCTTGTGCAACAGAGGGTATGTACATGTAGTATACGAGCGTATAAGACTAGTTAGGTAGTATTTATATTTTTTCAGAGGTGGTATGTATATTTTTTAGACATACTCCTTTTATGTCCATATATAAAGGTACTTGTAAAATACACTAAAAACTATGTACTCCTTATAATTTTTTCATTTGCTTCACATTAGAATATCTTATAATTAGTTTATAAGTGTACCTAAAGTGATAAAAGAGTATTTCAAGTTCGTTTAGGTAATATTCCAGAGGTGAGAGTAACTATACCCGGTAGTAGAAAGTATTTTTCGTATACACACACATATGGTAGAATTACTTGGGTCACCATGGTACCCGGGCTCCACGATCTAAAATGAGTATTTTCCTTATGTATTTTTATGCAATATTTTTTGAAATTTTAGGATGCTAAGTTTAACCAGTTTACTAACTAATTTAAACAAGTTTCAACTAAAATTCAAACTAGAGTTTCCTTTTTGATGATAGTTTGGTTGTAGGTATGTATTGATTATATATATAAATCAGCAAAGCATGTGATCCAAACTCATTCAAAATCTTTGAGTTCGAGTATATTTTTTTGAAGGTATGCATTTCATTTGAATTGTTATAGATGTCCACCGAACAGCTAGGTAGGACAGCTTAGCTAGCTAAGAGAGAAAAATAACAAATGGTTGCAACCTGTGTTTGACCATAACTTTGAGTTCAGCACAATCCTTTTACGTGACAGTAAATTATATATATGGATAGTAAATTGGAGTGCATTTAGCAGTAACTTTAGAGTAAATCTATCACATAGCTATATATACACACACACGGTAGCGCTAATCTGTGCTTACACACAGATTAGACTATTCCATGCACTGGCCAAATTGTAGTGATTTAATGCATTGTAAACAATTCTCGTAAATGCAGAGGGATTTGGGTATTTGCCACTTCAAACATGTGGTTTCGTAAATTTGCCACTGGACCCACATTTCATTGACTCAGATGGTCCCACATGTCATTGGCTCAAGTGGCATCATAATCCAAAGGGTCAATCTTTAAAGTGGCAAATAACCAATTTTCTCGTAAATGCATCCCAATAGTAAATGATGAAACACTTTACTACAGAACAACTAATGAATTTGGTGAAATGCATGCAAAGCACACCATACTGATTGAATCCAATTCAGTAGTAAATCACAATTATGTTTTACTATGGAACAACAGATTGAATTACTATCGAATTAGTTACTAGTTCATGTGTTGGTCAACCCAGCTAGTTAATGCGTATTGTAGTTTGTACATGAATCTGTTTAGTGCTTATTAATTTGAAAGACCATGTGGAGGTCTATCCTTGATTGTGATGAGTATTTGAGCTTGGTATGCTTCGGTTTGAGTTTGATTCGAATTGATTTTTTTTTAAAAAAAAGCAATTTGAGTTATGCCTGCTAGGAGCGGCACTATCGGCCTTAGGAGTGCGATACTGCCAGCCAGAGGGCGGCACTACCAGCCTAGGGAGTGGTAGTTATTTTCCAGAGAGGGTTGTCACTGGGGTTTTAGGCGAGTGGCACTACGGCCATGCTGGGGCGGTAGTGCTGGCCAAGCGGCACTACCGGCCCTAGGAGGCAGTAGTGCCGACTTATTGAGTGAATTTTGAGTTTAAAATTTAAATTTATGTGAGGTTTATTGTATATCAATTTGGACATTACTATGTGATATATTTTCTTATTTTTGATGATTGCAGGATGACGGTGCTAGATCATGGTGTTTGGATCAGCCAATCAAAAGATTTATCAATTTTTCTTTTGAGTCGGGCTAAATTTCACTATTCATGTTCCTATTTTACTGTAGCTACAGTAACCTCAACAGTGCCGCTACAGTGCCCCCGGTAGTGCCGCTATTGTTCATCCGGCAATACAACGCCAAAACGTGGTAGTGCCGGCCTCTACAGTGGATTTGGGATTTTTGCTTTCTCCACTTTACCTTTTTCATGTGAGGATGTTGGTTGAACTGTTTTGAGTGGGGAAAAAATTTTATTTTGAGATCTTTCACCCCCCTCTCATTGCTATCTCGATCCTTCACAATTTCATATCTTTTCAATGTTATTAAGTTTGGTATTCAAATTTCATAGGGTTGTATAATCTCACCTTTCCTATCTATGGTAATTTTTTAAGAATTTTTGAAAATGTGTACTTATGGTTTTCATGAATAAGAATTTAGTTCTGTTTGCTAGACCTGCAATAAAATATTTGAAAAATTCTTAAAAAATTACCACACATAGGAAGGTAAGCTTCTACAACCTTGTAAAACTTGAAGGCCAAACTCAATCGAGTTTGAGGGATATGAAAATAACAATGTACCAAACAACAACATATACTATCTTTTACTGTAAAAAATAACATTTTATTGTGAAAAATTCTCAAAAAATCACCACAAGTAGTGAGGTGAGATTTTACAACTTTGTAAAATTTTAAGACCAAACTCAATCGAATTTGAGAGATTTAAAAATAACAAAGTACCAAATAGCAGCATATACTACCTTTTACTAGAAATGGCAGCTGTAAGTTGGGTCGGGTTTTACAAAACCCGACCCGATCCAAAACCCGAATTGAAATACCCGACCCGAACCTGAATACCATATCGGGTAAAAACCTATACCCGAATCCGAACCCGACGGGTACCTGAAATCCGATAGGTACTCGACGGGTTTGTGTAATACGGGTGGCAATAGGTTGGGTCGGGTGTGGGTTTTGCAAAACCCGACCCGACAAGAAATCCGAACCCAAAAGCCCGAGTCAAACCCGACGGGTACCCGAAACCCGATCGCAAACCCGGCGGGTACCCGGAACCCGACGGGTACCCGATGGGTATATGTGGTATTCACGGGTGAAAATTAAAACCCGAACCCGACCTGAACCCATTTCGGGTACCCGACCTGAAGAACCCGCGGGTAAAAATTAAAACCTGAACCCGATCCGATCGGGTACAAAATCCGCGGGTATAATTGCCACCCCTACCTTTTACTAACGAGAAAACTACATTTTACTGTCTATTACTCAGTGTGTTACTATATGTTCTATACATCAGTCTTATGGTGTAAAATTTGTGAAAATTATATGTATAATTTTTTAAAAAATCTTAAAAAATTATCATATGTAGGGTAGGTGGGCTTCTATAGCATTGAAAAATTTGAAGATGATATTCAATCGTATTTAAAAGATATAAAATTGACAAAGCACTAAAGAGTGAAAAATCACTAGTTAATCAAATTTGTATTTTCCGTACCTTTTAGCTCATATTGATTTTGGTAGTAAAATTTTATAGGGTTGTATAATATTACATCCCTATATATGGTAATTTTTGAGAATTTTCAAAAATGTGTTCTAATGGTTCTCTTGAATAAGAATTTAATTACATTTGTTGGGCTTGCAATAAATTATTTAAAAAATTCTAAAAATATTCCCACATGTAGGGGAGGTGAGATTCTACAATCCTTTAAAATTTGAAGACTATAATCAATTGGATTTGAGAGATATCTAAATAATAAATTGCCAAATAGCAGTATATATTATCTTTCACTTTCATAAAATAACATTTTGCTGTGAAAAATTCTTAAAAATTATCACAAGTAGGGGATATGATATTATACAATCCTATAAAATTTGAAGACTAATCACAATTTTATTTGAGAGATATAAAAATAACAAAGTGCTAAACAACAGTATACACTACCTTTTACGGTTAAGAAAATTACATTTTCATATCTTTTAAATGCGATCGAGTTTGGTTTTCAAATTTTATAGGGTTGTAGAAACTCACTTCCCCTACGTTTGGAATTTTTTTCAAATTTTCATAGTAAAATATTATTTTCTTAACAATAAAAGAATGCATATCAAGTTGTTTTGCACTTTGTCAATTTCATATCTTTCAAATTGGATTGAGTTTAGTCTTTAAATTTTGCAAAGTTATAGAAACTCACTTCCCTATGTGTGTTAATATTTTAAGATTTTTTCAAAAAATTTACTATAGGTCCGACAAACAGAACTCTTTACTACTTCTAATTACGAGTTGGTGGCGGTGCTCCGTTCTCCCCCACCCCCTAGGCATACTCACGAAACGGAGAAAGTTTTAATTCGGTTGGATATGCATGCATGCGTGATTTGCGGCGTATCAGACTCTTATCTCAATCAGCCGATTATATTTCCATATACTGCACGGCTGATTCTTTTTTCATATACTGCACACATATAGCTTCTGAGTTACCATGTATTTTTGAGTTGCCATATGCATCCTTTTCCATTAAATATTTACATGCATGTGTAGATAAGATCATCTTTTCTTTTTATCTAATCACGTATGGACTTAATTTCGATCGGCCAGTAGCATGCGCACGGTCATGCATGACGCGACTAGATAAGTTTGTTATCTCTATCTTTTCTCTACTAATTCTAATTAGGATTTGGTGGTGGTACGTCTGTTCTTCACCCTCACTCCGACACGTGTGTGCACCCGTGTGGCTAAGTGGGAAGCGGACAGTGGCCACCTTGGTGGATTGGATTGGATCATCCCGTCACGGAAAGTAAATGAATATGTATGACTCATTTATTGCTTTTTTTTCCCATTGATCTGTCATTTGAATCGGCGACGATTGCTCCCGCTGCTTTTCGGATTTGATTAATTGATTTCCTTCCGAAGAAAGCAAAGCTTCGATTCATGGAGTTGGATCTCTTCTCGCCTCTTTTCCTTTTGTTGCCTTCCTTATTTGACGATTTCTTAATCTGGATTCCATAGATATCTTTTGAGTTGCTAAATTTATATAACTCCACCGCTTCTTACCTTTCCTGCAGATGTGTTGAGCTTATCCGTTGAGCGGAGGTAATGGGCAATAGGGGCAGGTGCAGGTCGCTGGTGGTGGGCGGTGAGATAGGTTGGCGGCGCTGCTGGCACAGTGGATGATGTCAATAGGTTGAGGAAAGCGCTCGCGGGGGGAGGGGGAGACAAGGATGTGGAGTTGGTTCATGGGATGTGGCTATGGTATGGCCGGAGTAAGGTGTACGAACCACGCACGCCGCTAATAGTGGCAGCCACATATGGATAACACCTACCTCTTAAACACCTTTGCGCCCATAGGGCAGCAGATGATGCCTCTCTCGGTCAATCGATCGATCTTGAATTATGGCGTTATAAATTTACAATCCCAAGTGCTGCGATGTTATTATTTAAGTTTATGAAATTAAAGATAATTTTAAAGCTCGAGTTTGTAAACAAGTGCTTGGAATTTGTATGCTTCGATGAATTAATTTAAACATTTAACCATTGCACATTCAGAGTGAAAATTATTATTCAGATAAAGTTAGTATTTTTTGTAAATAATTTTTTTATTGCAAATTAAGTTTTCGTTGCAACGCACGGGCATATAGCTAGTAAATTCTTATTCATGAAAACCATAAGTACACATTTTTAATAATTTTCCAAAAATTCCATACATAGGGGAGGTAAGATATACAATTCTGAAGAAATTTGAAGACCAAAATCAATATCAGCTAAAAGATATAAAGAAGACAAATTTGGTTGACTAGTGATTTTTCACTGTTGAATGCTTTGTCAATTTTATATCTTTCAAATGCTATTGAGTTTGGTCTTCAAATTTTGTAGGGTTATAGAATCTCACCTCTCCTACATATGGTAATTTTTTGAGATTTTTTGAAAACTTGTACATATAATTTTATTAGATTTTATACTATAAAACTGTTTTATTTAGGATATAGTAACACATTGAGTAATAGGCAGTAAATATTATTTTCTTTACCATAAAAGATAGTATATCCTGTTGTTTGGCACTTATCATTTTCATATCTTTCAGATAGGATTAAGTTTGGTTTTACATTTTGCAGAGTTGTAGAAGCTCACCTCCCCTACGTGTGGTAATTTTTTTGAAAATCTTTCACAATAAAATGTTATTTTCTTAACAGTAAAAGAAAGGATATCTTGTTGTTTAGCACTTTATCAATTTTATATCTTTTAAATTCGATTGAGTTTAGTCTTCAAACTATACAGAATTGTAGAAGTTCACCTCCCCTGCATGTGGTAATTTTTTGAAAATTGTTTAAACATTTTATTGTCGGTCCTACAAATAGAACTTAATTCTTATTCATGAAAATCATATGTACAAGTTTTCAATATTTCTCAAAAAATTACCATACATAAGGGAGGTGAGATTTTACAACCCTGTCAAAGTTGAAAACCAAAATCAATATCAGTTGAAAGATATGAAAAAGATAAATTCAGCTGACTAGTGATTTTTCACTATTTAGTGCTTTGTCAATTTCATATCTTTCAAATGCGATTGAGTTTGGTCTTCAAATTTTACAAGGTTGTAGAAGCTCATCTTCCTTGCATATGGTAATTTTTTGAGTATTTTTGGAAATTTATACATATGATTTTCATAGACTTTACACTATAAGACTACTTTATACAAGATATAGTAACATATTGAGTAATAGGTATTAAAATGTTTTTTTTCTTGACAGTAAAAGAGAGTATATCATCTGTTAGGCATTTTTCATTTTCATATCATACGATTGAGTTTGGTCTTCAAATTTTGCAATGTTGTAGAATCTCACCTCCCTTACGTGTGGTAATTTTTGGGAATTTTTTACAGTAAAATGTTATTTTCTTGAGAGTAAAAGAAAACGTATTGCCTAGCAAAAACAAAGAAAACAGTTTCACTGTTATGGTGAGTTGATCAATTGAATATATTCTTATCTAGTTAAAACAGAGTACATCTATGATTAACATTCCTTTCCTCCCTTCTCCCATTGAAGTTAATTTGCTTTTGTTTCCAATTGGACCCTCTACACTTTTCTTAGCGAGAAATGGCCGATCATATCTTCGCTTTTTTCCAAGGTGTTTTCCGCGAATAACGTGACGTGGCGGCCCTGATCACCCGGCTTTCCTTCGACGCTTAATAGATAGTATATTCCTTGCCGCCTCATGTGCTATGTAATATTGGAACTCACGAGGACGGGAGAATGGGTTTAGAAGAACAGTGTGCTGTACATACATAACTTCTTGAAAATGCAGAAAAGAATGGAATCACAAATCTGATTATGTTTGTTTACTGTAAGTAGCAGATTTAAATTGATTTACAACATATATAGTAGAGGGACCTAAATATAATTTTAATTTTTCGGGTCCTTTTTGTTAAAAACCGATCGGAGGACCTAAATGTAATTTTTAATTTTTTCGGAGGACTTTTTTCGTGAGGACATTGATGTGGCAGGCAACTTTTGTTTTTAGGAGAAAACCGTGTGGGACCTAAACGTAATTTTTTGGGGTCCATTATGCTAAAAATCGTTGGAGGATCTGAGCGTAAATAGTAGAGGGACCTAAATATAATTTTAATTTTTTGGGTCCTTTATGTTAAAAACCGATTGGAGGACCTAAATGTAATTTTAAATTTTTCGGAGGACTTTTTCGTGAGGACATTGATGTGGGAGGCAACTTTTGGTTTTAGGAGAAAACCGCGAAAAAACATGTCGCTAGGACCCATCGGTGAATCTATAGACTGCTATAAACCGTTGGCGAATTTGTGGTTTTTTTAGAGAAAACCGCGGAAGGACCTAAACATATTTTCATTTTTCCTTGGGACCAATTTGATAAAAACTGATTTTTGGGACCTAAATGTAATTTTTTGGGGTCCATTATGCTAAAAATCACCGGAGGACCTGACCGTAAATCGTAGAGGGATCTAAATATAATTTCAATTTTTTGGATCCTTTCTGTTAAAAACCGACCGAAGGATCTAAACATAATTTCAAATTTTTCGGAGGACTTTTTCGCGAGGACGCTGATGTGGCATATATAAAGGTATACATACATTAATGTAAGGACACAGGCATTGGCTACTTCCTATATTTCCGTGAAGGAGAACAAACTAGAAAATTTTTTGCGTGAATACGCCATGCGGTCCTTTTTCAGAGATTTTTTTTCCGACGGTATTTTAGTTTTTAATCGTCGAAATAATAAGCTTAATTTGAAAAAGAACACAAAATTTTTTCATGGCGTAACACGACGCATGCGTGCCATTTTTTCAGAGAAAAATTTCTTTTCTTTTCGTGGTGATTTATTTTTAAATCATCGAAATAATGAGCGAAACGGGAAAAACAGAGAGATAGAGTTGTAAAAATATCTCCTTCGACGAATTATCTGGGAAATATTGGAGACCGAGCTGAAAAACCGCGGTGGGGAAAAAGTCTAGAGGGAAAAGGGCGAAAAACTATTAGAGATGACAACATTCTTTTGTCGAGTCTAACACTCTACGCGTCGAACACAAAATTTTTCGCGGCGTAACACGACGTGCGTGCCATTTTTTCGTAGAAAAATTTCTTTTTCTTTTCGGTGGTGATTTATTTTTTAAATCGTCGAAATAATGAGCGAAACGGGGAAAAAACAGAGAGATAGAGTTGTAAAAATATCTCCTTCGATGAATTATCTGGGAAATATTGGAGACCGAGCTGTAAAACCGCGGTGGGGAAAAAGTCTAGAGGGAAAAGGGCGAAAAACTATTAGAGATGACAACATTCTTTTGTCGAGTCTAACACTCTACGCTGGTCACGAGTAATAATACATGTTTAAAAAATCTCGAGTCTCATGCACAGTATGCTGCGTGTCGTTTTCAGAGAAAATTTTTCTTTTTTTCTCGGCGGTGTTTTATTTTTTAAATTGTCGAAATAATGAGCGAAACGGGGGAAAAATAGAGAGATAGAGTTGTAGAAATATCTCTTTCGACGAATTATTTGGAAAATATTGAAGACCGAGGTGGAAAACCACGGTAGGGAAAAGGTTGAAAAGTATTAGAAACGACAACACTCATTTGTCGAGTCTAACACTCTACGCGTTCACGGAGTAATAATACATTATTTATAAAATATCAGAGATGGAGATGGAAAACCGAGATGGGAAAAAAGTCTACACACATATTTCATTGTGATTTAAAACAATTATTCCCGCGAAAAACGGAGAAAGGATCTAAACGTAAGGAGCAAGGATCTGATTGTTACGTTTTTGGACCTATCCGCTATCCTGAAAAATTAGAAAAGGGCTTGTCCGCGATTTGAATTTAACGGAGGGGTTTTCCCATAAAATGGCGAGCGAGGGACCTAAATGCGAGAAACGGGAAAAAATCTTCCCCTCACAAAAAATAGCGAAGGACCTATTCGTAATCTATAAGGATCTATCCGTAATTTTACAAAACACAGGGGGTTTTTTGCAAAAATGCCAAAGTTGACAGGTGGACAAGGTCTCCATCCGGGAACTCTTCCATCTATATTGTGGGTACTAGATAGTTTGCGCGGCGTATACGCCGCATGCGTTATTTTTAAAAAAAATAATTTTGTTGTTTTTTCCGTCGGTTTTTTTAAAAAATCATTTTGGAAACATGCGAAACGACTGATACAAACACATCTGCGATCGCGCTAAATCGGAAGATCCTTTTCGTAAAAAATAGTTAGAATGATCCGAACGGTACTATGTTTTTTCAGTATTTATTTAGGGTTGTTCTACGAAAGATTCGAAATCCTCTGAACCAGAAGGTCTTCATAAAAAAACGCGTGAAGGACCTACACGTAATTACTTTTTTTGAGGGACCTACACATGAAAAGGGAAAAAGCGTCACGGCCGGCCGGGTCCTCTCACGAAAGATCCGCGTTTTTTTGAATCAGAAGGTGTAGGAAGAGGCGTGAACAAATAGTTCAGATATAGGAGAAAGCCAAAGCTATGAATGGAGAACATGTGGCCTGCAAGATATTGATGGCTGCGTGTAAATTTTGGTCTTAATCTAGCAATGTCGCCAAGGGTGAGGCAAACACAATAAAATCTTTACATTTTTTGCACGCTAGGTAGGCCAAGTGTAATAATTCTAACAGAATGACAACATAAAATAAGCGAGACAATCCCACATCGAGAAGTTAAAGGAGCATATCGATTAGCGATAATTAATAAGACTTGAGACGCAAAATCAATACAATTCTTCCTTTCCTTCACCAGTTTTAGCGACAAAAGAATATGTTTTTGCAAGCAAAACGGTATCTACAAAAGTATAATACTGAGGTTAAGTAGAAAGACGGGGATAACGTGATGCAACAGAGCAAATACAGGGTGAATATCATATAGGGATAGTCAACACAATGATTTTCAAACAAATCGAAATGTGGTATTGTACAACCTTAATTTCTAAGCTGGAGACCAAATGTACGAACCTTTCTTGAAAGCTTTCGAAGAAATCTCTAACAGCATGAATCTCATGTGACTATTTTTCTCAACAGATGTAACACACCGCTTTGGAGATGAAAGAATAAATAAAATAAATAAGAAGTGTTCAAAATAAGCGAGAATAAACAATAAGCCAAAATCAACAGTTGGAAGGAGAATGAGAAAACCAAGATACGGTTGATATCGAATAGTACTCTCTGTTCTTAGATATCTGTAGTACCAATCCATATGAAGTGACTTTGGATGTTGATATGTACCAACAACATCAGAATCTGATTCTATAGCACAAAAACTTTTGATGGGGCGCAGTCTTTGCCTGCTTTAGTGAAAATCCCCAACAGGAAACGTCTTGAAGATAATATATGCTCCAAGTTGTTCAAGTAAATTTCAATTTCTATTTTGAGGCTCCAAACTCTTCTTAAAGCAGGCATACTCAACAGAGGGAAGTGTGAAAACCTGCCTGAATAAGGGCAGTGGCCACAGAGGAAGCTACATACAGGTCGATCATCTGTAGAAACATCAGCAGCAGGCTAATATAGTTGATGACCTCAGGTAACAAAGAGAAAAAGGGCAAATCAGATTTACGTTAAAGAATTGCTGGTGTTGTAGCATAGGTCATGCTCAGGGACTGGATTAGAAGCTTTGCAACGCTCATGGACCTCGGCATCCTCAAAAACCTGTCTCGTACTTAAAGCTAACCATTAAGGAAGAAAGCCATAATCAGATTGCCTGGGCTGCAGCAAGCTGGCAAGCTAGATGAAATGCGTAAACCCTTAATAGATAATATGGAGGCGTTAAAATATGAGAGCATGCCAAACAGTTGCAAGCCCTACACAATATCTGAGCTTGCAGAGGTATATTAGCACGAAGAATGTGTGTGCGTTATTCTCAAACCACGACATATAGCACAGAATTTGACAGAGTAGCTTATTAGATTTTAACTTGTAAATTGTTAAATTTGACATTTGTAAAACGGCAGCAGCGATCTTGCAAATCCTAACACTACCGGAAAGATACACTTGGGCGCGACACAATTATCCACAAGCTCATCCTACTATACCTATTCAGATGTACATCAAATAGGTGAATCAGGCTGAACCAAAAAAAGTTGTATGACAAAGGTAAACCTCTAGGAAAGATTGCTCGACTTGGAGATATACAAACCTTTAATAGCATAGCGCCAACCTGTAGGGGAAAAAATATGAGAAGAAGGAATAGTATGGACAAATCTTTAGAACATGATACTACGAAGATCCAAAATTCAATAGTACAAAATAAATTATGCACATAGAAGCTACTAAGTAGCATCTGAAACCTCATCCTACTATAGCCAATCAAATGTATATTGAATAAGTGAGTCAAGCTAAAAAAAAACTGTGTGAAAGAATAAACCTGTGGGAAAGCCTGGCTGACCTGGAGGGTACGAACCTCTTATTAAGTGTAAGCTATAGCCAAAAGACTCACAAGACAAAAATGTAATGAGGTAATAGCGAAGTCTATGTCAAAGTACTACCAATGACATGTCGCTGTGATAGTCAAATATCGGTGTCTCTGAGGCGCAAATTACAAAGATATTCAAGTAGCATCTCGAAACCTTGTCCTACTATAACCATATTCAAGCAAGATCAAACCTTGTCCTACTATAACCAATCAAATGTATATTGAATAAGTGAACCAAAGCTAAACGAAAAAAAAAAAATGTGCGAAAGAATAAACCTATGGGAAAGATTGGCTAACTTGGAGACTATGAACCCCTTATTAAGTGCAAGCTCTAATTGAAAGAGAGACAGATAAAAATGTAATGAAGTAATAGCGAAGTTTAAGTACATGCGAAAGTATTAGCAATGACATGTTGCTGTGATAGTCAAACATTAATATATTTGGGAACATAGAATTATGAAGATATTCGAACTTGTAAAGGTGTGTGCTATTCTACCTTGAAATAAGCCTGTCGAGCTGACGATCTGGTTGAAAATCCTATAAACTTGGATCTGCATGTAAGACAATGTCGATTTATTTAAGTGCAAGTCACAATGAAAGGACCCATAGGACAAAAATTTTATGAGCTGATAGGGAAGTTTAGCGAAAGTTTTACCAATGCCGTGCTGCTTGTAATAGTCAAGCGCCGAAAATCAATTCGAAATGGTACAGTCAGGATAGAATGTAATGTATCTGTCAGATGAACAGACATACCAACTTGGTTAAGATGTATTGAAAGAATCAATCAGCGTGATAATCACTGACCTAACCCCAACTCTCTTTGCAAGACTTAGCATGTTCAGGGTCTCAATAACACTGGTCTTGATGGTCTGCACTGCAGATGATATCTGCACCCATTTCAGTATCGGAATAGGGGAGGAACAGCTAAAATTCCATGCCTATGAATAATAACGATAAGGTAAAAAGGAATGACAAAACAATATCTGACGCGGTTATACTAAACATATATTAGAATAAAAACAGTCGCAAAATCAGAGAACATGCACATGCTTGCAGAAGATTGGTGAAGTGGAGCAAGCAAGCCGTAGATTTGATCAACCTCCACAAGCAGCAGCTGGGCAAAATCTTAAGCAAAACCCTCATCGTAGCAGCTCCTGAGATGAAGAAAATTAATTCAAAATGGTACAGTCAGGATAAAATATAATGCATTTGTGAGATGAACAGACATACCAATTGGGTTAAGTTGTATTGAAAGAATCAATCAGCGTGATAAACACTGACCTAACCCCAATTCTCTTTGCAAGATTTTGCACGTTCAGAGTCTCAATAATACTGGTATTTGGTCTGCACCCTATTCAAGATGTCGAACAGGGGAGGAATAGCTAAAATTCCATGTCTATGGATAATAACAACAAGGTAAAAAGGAATGATAAAACAATATTTGGCGCGTCCATACTAAACCTATATTAGAAAAAAAAAACTGTCGCAAAATCAGAGAATATGCACACCTTGACAGGGATGTGCTTGTAGAAGATTGATGAAGTGGGGCAAGCAAGCCGTAGATTTGATCACCCTCCACAAGTAGCAGCCGGGGCAGATCTTAAGTGGAACAAAAATAAGTTGCAGCATAATTCATGAACAAGAATATTAGTAATATGTATTGACGACAAAGGCTTCAATGACCAGTTTAGAAAATCTTTGTATCCATTCAACAGAAAACTGTTGAAAACTAAGGACATGTTTTTGGGCAAGCACCGAGTATATCCAACGGCCAACTCTCAGAACAATCAAATCCATCCAAGAAGGCTAGGATTCCTCACCAAGAAACGATGAAATCAATCCAAGTCCGGATGGACATGCACGGCACGATAGCCCATTAGCCGCACCACTTTTACGCTGTAGCCGGCCACGGGAAGATGGAAGGCGTTGAATAACCAATGGGTTGGTTCGATTCGGGCGTAGCACTACGGTGGCTCACGGGGTTGGTGCTCGACCGCAGGAGAACACCGGATGGGGAGAACATGATGAGGAGGCGAAGCTTCACATCATCTTCTTGCTGCCCAGGCGGATTATCTGCACAGTCCGCAGATCAGGACGGACCATCCCTCAGCGGAACGGCGGAAGCAATCGGAAGAGGAGGCGGCGGATCTAAGGACGGCAGGAGGAAGCTGGCGACTGACCAGTGCGGGCGAGCGAAGATTCTGCGAAAGAGGTGGGTGTGGAAGGGCACGAGGAAGGCAAGGAGCCGACCAGATCATCGGTGTTTGCGGCGGAAGGTGAGCGAGCAGCGAGAGGGGAAGCAGCGCCGCGGGATCGGCATGGGAATTGGGGGCGCCGCGCGAAGCAAGGGGGTCGGCGTGGCTCCCCTCTCGATGGAGACGAAGAGACGCTGGTCCGAATTGGGAAGGCGAATGCAGGGCTGGAAGGCACGCGGAGGTCCTGGCCTCCTGGGAAAGTGGGAAGGGCGTGGCACGGAAGGCTCCGGAAGACAATGGCGTGGCAGGGGAGGGAATTGTCACGAGGGCATGCGGCGTCACGCGAAGGAGCGAGCCAAGCTCATCGTATGAGCCGAGCTCCTCGCGCGAGCTGGCGTGGCTAGCCTCTTCTTCCGCGAACTTTGCAAAGTTTAGGATCGGGAGCCGATGCAGCCGACGCGCGCACGCGGAGACGGCGACGGGCGCTGGAACCGACGAAGGCGCGCAGCGACGGCGAGGTGCGATGGAGCCGAGACAGCGAACAAGCAGCGATGGAGCCGAGCGTAGGCGTTTTTTTTATGGAACGAGCGACGTGGCATCGGTCTGAGAGCGAGAAACCTTCGATCTTTAGTATAGGTAGTATTATACTTCGTGATAGTTTCAGTCTTAAGTTGCAACACGCGGTCAAGACATGTTTGATTTGATCAATACTGCTAGCTTTCTGAAATCGTTCTTCAATATAATCACCTTGTAAGTACACTCGGTCAATATATTCTTTTTTATGCCTAAATGAGATATATTCTGCACATCATACAAAATAAGAAATAAATTGATTAGGATTTCTACCAGTGTAGAGCAAGGGTATGGATCGATCCTTATTTTGTGCTTTATCATACAATTGTACCTACCTGGCAAGTACATCACCTGCAACTAATTAGAATTATAACTACGAGACATGCATGACACTCAATTGAGCCAAATACCAACGATCCGAGAAGAGTAAAATAAAATAAACTTTTCATCAACCAACCTTTTTTTCTCCTCTCTAGACCGAAAACAATATTATAGTATTAGCAAAAGTGTGCTTCGACAGAGTACAGTACTGTTCTCCAGGAATTAAAGACACAAAATGGCCGTGCCATAAAGCAAACGTCACGAATTTCTATGGATGGGTATCTATCTAGGAGCCAATTTCGCCTAAAATAAACTGCATTTAGTTATTTATGTACATCAGGAAACTAAAAGCGAACAGCTAGTAGTGTTCAATTGATGTTTCTGCATGCATGGCATGGCCACCCAGATATCGATCCAGGATCACCCAAATGTCTTCTCGCTGCTGTAGCACATGTAAAGGAAGCCATCCTCATCTTTGTACGACTCATACACACTCCCCATTAGGTTAGCTGCATGCATGCAAAAATTGCCTGCCGATTAGTACAAAATCTTAGAAAAACCCAAACAGGGCATGACTGACACTTCGCAAGCGAGGTACAAAATCTCTAAAGCTTCAGCAGGGAATTAAGAAACAAACGATATATATGAATGAATCAATCAAGACCAACAAGCTCACCGGTCTGGGGCAAAGTGTTGTTGACAAACACAAATAGCGCTGTTCCTGGAGGCAGATGTAACCTGCAACGTAGTATGAAAATGAACTGCCCCACCGGCATGTCACGGGGAACGAGATACCTGCAATGATAATGAACTTTCAGTGGTTTTCAGGCTTACATAAAAGATGCATGATCAATCAGCTTCTACAAACATCAGGAACGCAGCAGAGAGTCGTTCCTAGCTACACGTAAAACTAGCTACTTACTTCCTCTTCTCCATTTCTGGAAGATTACTCCTCGAAAACCTTTCGACAATGAGCTGCAAATATGGATACTAACACATGAGCACAATGTTCAAGCAACAGACACACAAACAGAGACCTTCCATTAAGGGCAAAAAGGAAATGCAGAATAAAGAGTAAGTGGTAGTTCAGCCTCACATCTCGTCAGTTTCAGTAATTTCTGCAGAGTTGAATAACTCAACGGTTTGGTTTACAAATTGTGAATTTGTTTTAGTTGTCAAGATTCATCACTGTAAGATGATCTATTCAGAATTCACGATAGTGATTCGCAAGAACAGAGATGACTGAAGCACCAGACACTGTCACTTAACTACTTGAGATTGACACATGCACCCTACCACTGCTCCTCATGAATGACCCTGAATCCTGCTGATTCAATCTGCGTTGGTAGAATACCCACCATGCAAAAGGCTGAGATGTGCGTGACCAATAACTTGTGAACTATAAAACCACTTGTCCTGTTTCATTTTGCAGGATGGTTTCACGATGGCAAATGATGATCTCGCCTACATGCTATTGCTAGATAAATCAAAATGGAAACAGCAAGCAGCAGCAATGGAAACCCCTCATCAATAGCTTCGAAATTGAAATTGACCCAACCCCTCATCAAATAAAATTTTCCTTTTATTTTTTGAGTAAATTTCTTTTTTATTTCCCCCAAAATCATTGAGACCCAACTACCCTGTGTACATTAGATTCGTATATTTGCTTTTTTTTTAGAGCAGGCAAGAGGGAGGGTGAGGTGAAGGGGAATTGGCATGACATACGGGGACCCTGTCGGGGTAGTTGGCGATCATGGCGGCCGATTCCTTGAGCCTCTCATCTGCATATCCGCAGGCAGCGTCGTTCATAGATGAGATGAGCACCCAGGTCAAAAGAGAAGAGATAAGAACAAGAAGAATTATTAAGAGAAGTGGAAGGAAGGAGATGGTTATTAGCAGTGGTAACCATAGGAAAATTCATTCTTGAAGGGTTTCATCCTCCTCCTCCTTGTTTCTCCTCTCCTACCGATGATGGGAATTCAATCCGGTCCGATCTCTCTCTCTGTCTCTCTCTCTCTCTCTCTGGGGGCTCGGGGGGGAGATGAGGAAGAGAGATTGGTTGCGTGTTTGGGTGGCAGTGGCAAAGGAAGCAAATCCAGAAAGCAATCCAGCCAGCCAGCTTCCCTAGAAGGAAGAAGACGACAAGGACGGGGAAAAGAAAGGGAAGTAGAAAATGTGAAAACCCGATATAGAGAGAGAGAGAGAGCCCAGCCCATACCATATGAGCCCAACACAACACGAAAGGAACAAGAGGAGGAGGAGAGACACCAATGCTACTTCATCCCCAGCTTCTTCCTGATCAACTGAAAAACACTTCTTCTACATGAGATGTATGCAATGCCTTTCCTTCACCGCTGGTACACCACAATCATCGACTAGCGATTGCTTATTTAACGGAAATGAAATTTTCCTTCTTTGTCTTGTTTTACTCTTACTGTTACGCCGTACCACTGTACCGATAGACAAGGTTCACCACTGTTTATTTCCAGGCCTTCAAAGCAACCAGTACCTTCTCTTTATTTTATCGTCTCATTGTCTTGAAGCTACTCTACAATGTGCCTCTTACTCTGTTCATGAGCTCTTTTCTGAGGTTGGCCATCTCAAGCTTTACTCCTAATTTAATTCTAAAATTTAATTTATTACTTTATTTCAATTTTTGGGATGTTACATCCTCGAGCATACTGGTAAAGCTTATCATTATTATTTTTTATTTAGTTATAATGATTGAGTACTATTATAGCCGTCGCGCCTCTTGGTTTCTGCGCGGCCCATCATAACTTAGCATTCCTTTGGTTCCCGCATTTATGTTGGAGTACGAAAGGACATCTTGTAGATCAGAATCGACACGGATCTGGGTGAGTTGCGGCTCTAGCCTGACCTGTTCCTTAAGTTATAAATAGACGGGACTCACGGTCACTTGGCAGAACTCATCTCTTCTTTTCCTTCTGCTCGCGACACCCTAGCCTCTTCCTCATGGCCTCAACTGCTCCACCCTCCTCGACCGTGGAAGTCCTTGGGGATTCTCCTACCTCGACGCCGTTGGCCGCCGTCTCGCCAGGACGAATCATCATCTCCTTTGATGAGTATGATGAGATCGACTGGAAAGCCATCGAGAGGGAGGTGTGGCCAGAGGAGGAAGATGAGGTCACCAGCAAGCTGTGCGTCATCGTCGAGGAGGACGATGCCACCTCTGCTTCCCTCGGGTGAGCAGATGCCGCCTCCGACACTCGACAAGTGGAACACAAGGCCGCCGATGCCGGCAGAGGAGATGCACAAAACAGCTTCATCGGCTTGGCGCTTGCTTGCCCTTCAAGCCATCGCGGTGGCCGGAGGCTTTTGATGACTGATAGGACGCTTTCTCCACTAACGGGCGAGCGGGTCTTCGCCGCCTCTTCCGGCCCGTACAGAGGGTGTAGGCCCATCCTGGGGAACATCCTATTCCAGTCCCCAAGGATGCAGGGAAGGCAACGCGACACCTCCGAAGACAAGTAGTTATAGGGTACCGTCTTAAGATGTAATAGAATACTTTTGTTAACAATATTAAAAAGTTTTACTTACTTGAAGTTTTTTGTTGTTCGATCTCTCAAATGCAATCTCTTTTTTTTATGTATGAAATCTTCTCAATTGATCGATTTTCATGAATTGTCCAGTATTACACCATCTGACGTAGATAGCCGCACTAATCCTGGTCGAGTGGCTTCGACTACCATGCAGGGACCTTCCCACTTAGGCGATAGCTTGTTGTGATTGTCTTGCTTCTGCAGCTTTCGTAGTACCAAGTCCCCAATAGTGAGCGTTCTTTCCTGGATTCTTTGGCCATGATACCTACGTAAGGCTTGTTGATACTTGGCTTCTTGAAATGGACGCACGATCCCTATACTCTTTGAGTAGATTTGCATCATCTGCTCGCACTTGCTCTTGTTCCTTTTCTGAATAGTTCTCCACTTGAGGTGACTTGAATATTAACTCAATCAGAAGCACCGCTTCTTCTCTGTAGACTAAGAAAATTGTCTTTCACTAGTGGCTCAACTATAGTCGATGTTCAAATGGCCCATAGCACCGAGGAAAGTTCTTTTGCCTATCGGGTCTAGTAAGCCTTGAGCCTATCGAATATGTGGGTCTTGATCCCTTGCAGGATTATGCTGTTGGTGCGTTCATTCTGACCATTACTCTGAGGATGAGCTACAGAGGCGAAGCAAAGCTTGATACCCAATTCTTCATAGAAGATTGTGAAAGAACTGCTTTTGAACTGGCTACCGTTGTCGGTGATTACTCGATTCAGAATGGCAAATCAAGTAACAATACTCCTCATGAACTTCTTAGCCACTTCTCAAGTGATATTCCTGATGGGTTCGGCTTCGATCCACTTGGTGAATGTGTTGATTGCCACGAATAAGAACTTGTAACCTCCTTGGGCTCTTGGAAAAGGTCCCAAGATATCCAAACCCCAGACAGAGAAAGGCCAAGACAGAAGAATAGTTTGTAGAGCCTAGGCTGGTTGGGTGGTTTGCTTGCCGTAGAATTGGCAGCTCTCACACTTTTTCACCAGCTCGCAAGCATCTTGGAGGATAGTCGGCTAATAGAACCTTTGCCAAAAAAACTTTCCAGACTAGAGTGTGATAGGACACATGGTTGCCGCAGATGCCTCCATGGACATTGAGCAATATTTTATTGCCCTCTTCTTGAGTAATGCACTTCATCAAAATTTTGTTACTCCCCTTTCGATAGAGCTTGCCGCCTATCAATGCATATAGCTTGGACTTGCGTGCAATTTTCTCGGTTGAGGCATCATCGTCAGGGATCTCTCGACCTTCGAGATAGGCTTGGAATGGAGTCATCTAGGTTGACTCGCGTTTGAGTTGCGCAACTTCCATGTCTGTGGATCTTGCCTTGCTGACTCGACCAAGCAACTGGTCGAGCTGGGCAACATCTGTCTCCCATACAGGGAAAATGGATGGTTTAAGGAGTTTCTCAATGAAAACTCCTGTAGGTGCAGGTGAACGGGACAAATTGAGCCTAGCAAGTTCATCGGCAGAGGAGTTATCGCTTTGCCTAATATGCCTTACCTCAAGCCCTTCGAACTTGTGTTTTAGCTTACGAAACTCATTCAGGTATGTCGCCATGCTGCCATCCGAGCACTGGTACTCCTTCTGCACTTGGTTTACGATTAGCTGTGAGTCCCCTTTCATGATTAATCGCCTGATCCCAAGTGACACAGCTATTCAAAGCCCGTTGACTAGTCCCTCATATTTCGCAACATTATTTGACACTTGAAAATCAAGTTAGATTACATATTTGAGCTCCTCACCTATCAGGGATTTAAGCACGATGCCAGCCCCTGAGCCCTGGAGTATGAGCGATCCATCGAAGAATATAATCCATTCGTTATCGACCATCTTGTACTCTTTTTCCTCAGCGTGTATCCATTCCGCGATGAAGTCTACCAAGACCCCTAACTTGATGCTAGTCTGTGGCACAAAATTGACCTTGAACTCATTGAGTTCGATCGCCCACTGTGCAATTCACCCTGTCACCTCTCGGCTGTGTATTACCACCTTGAGCGGATATATCATCATGACCGTAACTTTGTGTGCCTTGAAGTAGTGCCACAGCTTTCAGGAAGTCATTAGGACGGCATACAACATCTTCTATATTTGAGCGTATCACAGCTTGGCATCGTGCAAGATCTCGCTTACGTAGTACACTGGCTTCTGGAGTTTGGTCATTTTCTCGAGGCAATCTCGCTCGATTACCAAGACTATGCTTACTACTTGAGAGGTAGATGCAATATACAAAAAGAGCTCCTCTTTTTCGTTAGGTGAAATTAGAATTGATGGAGATGATAAATACCTTTTCAAATCTTAAAAAACTTTTTCTGCCTCCTCGGTCCATTCAAAATTATCCTGCTTCTTGAGTAGTTTGAAAAAGGGTAGTCCTCGCTCGCCCATCCAAGAAATGAATCGACTGAGAGCCGCAATGCAACTCACGAGCTTTTACCTCTCTTAGTGTGCGCGGAGGACGCATCAGTTGATTGCCTCAATTTTGCCTGGTTGGCCTCGATGCCTCGACTGGACACCAGGAAGCTGAGAAGCTTGCCGGATGGAACGCCGAACGTGCATTTCTCGGGATTAAGCATCATGCGATACTTTCTGAGGTTGTCGAATGTTTCCTCAAGGTCACCGATCAAGGTGCTCTTGGTTTTTGATTTTACCACGATATCTTCGACGTATGCTTCTACATTGTGCCCGATTTGGGACTTCAAATAGTTTTGAATACAGCGTTGATACGTAGCACTAGTACATTTTAAGCCAAAAGACATCTTTATATAACAAATTACATTGAACGGAGTAGTAAAAGCAGTTTTCTTCTCATTATCAGTAGACATGCTTATTAGGTGATACCCTGAATAGGCAGGCATCTAGAAAACTTAACAGTTCAAAACCCGCCATAGAATCCAATATTTGGTCGATGCGGGGGAGACGAAAAGGATCAATTAGGACAGGCTTTGTTGAGATCAGTGTAGTCGACGCACAAGGTTTGCTAGCCACGTCGGGTGGCGGACCTCTCGGATGAAGCCACCCTTCAGGAGTTTGCCAACCTCCTCTTTTATAGTCTGCTTCTGATCTTTCGTGAATCTACGCTACTTCTGCACAACGGGTTTGGCGCTTGGTTCCACAACTAGTCGATGCTCTATCACCTCCTTGGGGACCCTGGGCATGTCGGACGGCTGCCACGCAAACATATCGCGGTTTGCCCGAAGAAAGGTGACGAGCTCGAGTTCCTATTTGGGATCATGGTCGGCACCCACCTTGACCGTCTTGAAAGGCTCCGCCAGGTCTAAGGGCACCGTCTGGACACCTCCATAGGTCTTCTTATCCTTCTTGCTATCGTCGACCAGGTCGTTGGCGGCACTGTTGGACACATAGGCCAGATCGCTGCTTTGGATTTTTGGCGTTTAGCTCCCTCGTCATTGGCACTGGCTGCCAATCCACAGAGATGCTCAGTCATCAATAGGCTCTTCTTGTCACACCTAACCATAGCTTCTGGTCTCTTTTAGACTGTCTCCAAGGGTTTCCCTTCCCTCATTCCTTCGACCCTGAAGGATTCCCTTCGATTTGCATTCCTTCCCAAAGAAAGAATCGCAACATATTCTTTTCCCCATTCCCTTCCCTTCCCAAAAGTACCTAACTTTCCTCATCCTCTCTCATCCCATACAGCAATTCTATATAATGAGGGGTTCTAGTCTTCATGTTCCTCACTCAAACCCCATTGCCAATATCAGGAACTCACTCATTGAGCGTAACCATGAGTTCTTTCAATCCATTGAGTCCTGACTACCTTTCGTCCTCGAGTGATGATTTATGAGGTCCTCCTTATGATGGCTGCTTGGAGGAGGAGGAGGCGAATCGAGAATCCGTCGAAGGGGTCGGTTCAGGGACATGCGATTCTGAATAGAGGTCACCGTGAAGGGCGGCTAGGCTCTATCTTGATTTTCCATAACTCCCCCGTGTATGGGCACACATTGTTCAAAGGAGGTACTAAAACCCGAACATCTCACGAAAATGGATGATCGTAGGTCATGCATGTTGTTCTTTGAATTTGTATGATATTGTATTACGTGAGTTTAGGATGAGCCGATCCTGTTTACGCGATAGCGGGCCGTCGAGGGCCACGACGATTGGTTCACGCATAAACAAGGGATGCCAGGGAAGCTCGGCTTGAACCCTCTCGCAGAAGATGACGGCCGCTATCCGTGACTAAGCGTCTGAGTCCTGGCGCGGTGTGGGCGAGTACCGCGGATTGGGGAAAATCTTGTGCTCCTATCTCTAAAGAAGTTAAATGCGGGCGGTGGTGGAGGTGTTAATGGCGAGTACCTCCGTTCACGAACGGTGATGACAGCTAGACTCCTACAAGTTGGGGAGCAGAGAGGTTTCCCTGGGATGCTTGGTAGCATCGATTGTATGCATTGGACTTGGAGGAACTGCCCTAAGGCATGGCAGGGGGGCTTCACAGGGCATACCCGGAAGCCTTCCATAGTCTGGAGGCGGTGGCTCCGTACGACCTATGGATATGGCACGCCTTCTTTGGGATGCCTGGTAGCTTGAACGATATTAATGTGCTGCATCGTTCTAATATATTTTCCAGGGATAACGATGGTTCAACTCCAGAGGTCACGTACTACATCAACGGAAACCAGTACAACATGGGATACTACCTTCGCCGACGGGATATATCCTGAGTGGGCGCCCTTCGTGAAGGCCATTGCTGCCCGATGGGAAACAAGCGCATCCACTTCTCCACAATGCAAGCGCGGCGAGGAAGGATGTGGAGAGAGCTTTTGGAGTCTTTGTAAGCCGGGTTTGCCATTGTACAAGGTCGTCGTTCTTTGGATCGACGACACTTTGGTACATTATGACCGCATGCATCGTATTACCTAACATGATTATCGAGGGCGAGAGGGACGGTCCACCTCGGGAGAGTCCTTCGACTA
Organism: Guadua angustifolia; assembly: GCA_036346375.1. Classification (NCBI taxonomy): domain Eukaryota; kingdom Viridiplantae; phylum Streptophyta; class Magnoliopsida; order Poales; family Poaceae; genus Guadua; species Guadua angustifolia. The sequence goes on from CM070522.1 coordinate 108,292, forward strand.
TATGGGTACCCTACCGTGGTAGGGGCGTCACCGCAGGTCGGTCCTGCACCGCATCGAAGCAACTCAAAGGCGGAGAGACCGTGAACCGCACCATCGGTTGCGGTCGGACCTGTCGAACACCTCACGGCACGCCACGGCCGATAGTACTATCGTCTAAGCGTGATGTCGTTGCTTGTTCTGATCGTGTTATGCACCCTTTATGTGAGCTTGTCATGTATTGCTCGAACCCTCTTGTGTCGAGTGTGTCATACGCATGTCGGTTTTAATAATAAATTCAGCTTGTCACTATCTTTGTCCATGTGTAATTCCATATCACACAGCAATTAGAAAAGTTCCATACATGTACCAACAAGGACCGAGCATACAGAACATGTAATCAGTTAACACAACAGCTGATAAGTTAACACAACATGTCATAACACAACATCTCATAACAGAACAAGTCACAACTTAACACAACATCTCACAACACAATATCTCATAAAGCATAGTGTCATAACATAACAGATCAGAACAAAAGGTACGTACACAAAATATCATCGTCCATGAAACAACAAGGCACCACATCTGTGGCGAAGTCCATGCAGTTTACCATCATAATGACCAGGCTACCAAACAAGCACAGATAAGCAATCAGTCAAGCAAGGTCGGTCTACAGCCTACCCAATATCTCTTCCTGGCGCTTTCGATAATACTCACGGATCGGACCTGTCAGGGTGTTCAAATCAACGTTCATAATCCTCTCGTCCTGGTCCTTCTCCATCAATTGTACTTGTCGACGCTTTACGTCCACCATCTCGTTTTTGGCTTGGGATATCTTCTCGAAATGCTCAGTATAGACACCCACTGATGATGCACTGCTGCTACTGGCCCTCTCCCTTGCCGCCTTGGCTGCATCCCGGCCTACGGGTCTTGTCGACTCGTCACATGAACCAACAGGGTCGAGCGGGTCGGTAATGTTGTTCGACCCCCCCGGTGCATCACCATGAGGTCCGTCGCGCATTGTCCTTTGCCTCTTGCTGCCCATGTGCGCAGCCCACTTTGGGTGATCGGCTAGAATCACCCAGCAGTGCTGAAATGCGAAGGCCTTCCCCTCACAGTCCTGGTACATCCTCGCCGCATGGGCCATCTGTCCATGAAATTGAGAAGGCCATGTGTACAACAGTGCATTAGTACATTGCAGTGGGAAAGTCTAAAAAATAATGAAGTGCGTCATGATTGCTTACCTGTCACGCTTCGGTGGTACCACTGGTTCAACCCGTCAATCGATTGACATACCAGAGAACTTCTTGACCGCCTCATTGATCAACGCCCGATGGTTCACCATAGCCTTTGTCGGCGTTCGATTGCCTGCCCGTGTTGTCGTCATGAAATATTCCGCAATCCGAGTCCGATGGGTTTCAGATTGATTGGTCTTTGCCCACAATGGGGTCTGGCTCACATTCAACCAAGCTACCGACTAGGACCTCATCCTCGTCGTGATCCATTTCGTCTGTCGGTCTTGGACATTGGTTGCTTACCCTTCTTCCTAACAGGCGGCCTTGCTCGCATGGGAACCTTGCCATCTTCACTGGTCGTGGGGGACTGCCGTCATCATTGATATTTACCGTAGGAATTGATGGAGTACCCCAAGCGATTTGGTCGGACTCGTCCGGCATGAAATCTGGGAAGAAAGGATCCATAACACGCCTCTTTGAGGTTAGAAACCAAATAGGTTATGTGCATTAGTTGCGGACAAGTTACAATCGGTGGAGGCAATGTTTACAAGTATGTCAACTGAGTCTTGCGGGAACACAAAGACAAGTGATGCAGAACACAAAGATAATTAAGACTAGTAGCACCCATGACCAACAAAGGTTTTCGTTATTAGCATTTGTACAAACACCTCTTCCTTATTTGCAAAGGAAAGGATGACTAAAAAACCAAACATCAATTTGTACCAAATCACATGAGAGGGATGTGAAGCTTAATGGCCTCATCACATGAGAAGCTTTCGGTAGTAATAAGCACATCACAGTTAAGTATATTCGGGTAAGAAGCTAACATGCAAGTGGGCACTTGGACACAAAAAATGCATCTGTACTAGTGCTTTATAAGGCATAGAGATGGATGAGGTCGTGCATCTTTTAATGATCTGAGACACAAAAAAATCCTTCAAGATTACTACTTACAAGTATAGAGACACAAGTCTTTACTAGTTACTAGTTTTTAGTAAAGTAGTAACTAGTTTACTAAACTAGTACTTCTGAGACACAAAAATTGAGACACAAGTCTTTACTAATTCTTGTCTTACTTGTAACAAGTACATGAGTGCACCTTGTCATGAACAATGTATCGGTGAACAAACCCTCCTGTAATGCAGTTCAAGAATGCGTGTTATGAAGTTTACTTGTAACAGATGCAACATATATGAACACAAGCAAATTTAAAACCCCAATGAAGAGCACGAAGAACAATGTATCCCACGACCAACTTTCAAGCAGGTAAATTTCGATATCGACTAACCAATATATCAGCTAAGCGAAGAATGCAGACAATCGAACAATGTATCGGTGAACAAACCACTTTTACTCTTGAATGTTTTATGTCCATCATGCACACCACGGATGGATAACAACCATAAATTTATCGACTTATGGAAAGACCTTAAAGTGATAATTTACTCAAATGTATGCAAAGATCACTATATCAAACCAAAGACTAATTCGATAGGAAGAAACTCACACAAAGCACTTCACGACAAAGGTAATATATATTAATTCAAACAAATATGCATGATGGCCAATCTGAACTCCACGAGAACCACGGTAAAAAGTGAGTATGAAGCAATCAAAGAATAAGCGCTATGTACGAAATCTCATTGATCTGAGCGCTAACAGAGATTACCCATTAGCCATAGTCTTTCTTTCCATGGTCATAATCCACACTACTCATGAAAGGTCTATGAAAGAGGCAATCCGGCAAATATCGGCCAAGACTCGGGGCTCGATGACGAGGAGACTCGGACATCAGCTGCTAATATCACATCCAACAAATCTGTTCTAGATGAATTCATAAACACAACAAACAATGTCATGACAGAACAACAAATAATTTCATATTGCCAATATCACATGGAAGGATTTGTTCTACAACTAAGCAAGAAATAATTTAATGAAAGGAGACTTTGAGGTCGATTGCCAAAATGACATCCAAATCTCTTGTAGAGTAAACAACGAGCAGGTAGGGTAACATCAAGTAGTTCGATTGCGTTATAACAAGCGTCCGCAGAACCGAGCACGAAGACAACGAAATTCATAACAACATCGCACATCCAGAGTTCATAGGATAGATAGACCATCTAAATAACAAAAGTCCTTAAGAGCGGACTCCTTCCAACAACACTGAAGGTTCGACACACCAAGTCTCGACACAGTAGTACGACACACAACATTTTCGTCCAGCTAGAACTACGCGTAGTGAAGATGCCATGACCGATCGGACTCGATAGACCAATCATCATGCTCAAGGTCATCCCAGTACTCCTCATCAGGGCTGTCTGTAAGTTCAACCTTCATTAGTTATGGTTTTGGTGTTAATGACAAATCTAATCTTGTGTTAATGACAAATCCAATATTGAGTTTATCCCCTAATGCGATAGTGTTATTAATGACAATCTTATATCGAGACTAACATGTTTGCTTAGAATATCTTTGTTTAGTCTCATCGCATTGAAAAATGGAAGACCCGAGGTATGTATGCATATTCATTATAGTATTAATTACATACTTTGGATTCAAGTTAAAGTATGAATGTCCCCGTTATATTAACCACAAAATGTGCATCATGTTTCCCAATCCATATATTACATGGATGCACATATCAAGGGGGAGTTCACACTCTAAATTGAAGAGTCAATTTAAATGATAATTTAAATTGAATTCATTTGTCTTGTTAATCGTTAAAGAACACTTCATCATGTGTTGATGGTGTTTTGTGATTAATTGAGGACAAATGAATAGTTCTTAAGTATAATAAAGCATGAGTTGCATTATTGTACTTAAGACACAATTAAATCATTTCAATTGATTTAGGTTGTGCTCAATTGATCTAGAGGCATCCATTATGTGTTAATGGAGTGCAAAAGATAATTGAGACAACCATGCATCTTGGACTAACTATTTTATGAGTTGTGATTGAGTTAGGTCCAAAGATGGATGAGATGATGAGAACGGGACAAGGACGGCATCATGAGTTGATGGGCGTCAAGAGTGGATCGAAGTGGAGTCAGTGGATATCCCGGGAATATCAAAGTGAAGATCATAAAGACCCCAAAGGGATTGCTTTGTGGCGAAGGTATAATTAGATAGGCTAAGGACTTTATAGTCTTTGAGTCTAAGGTTTTATCGCCGTGCTATTAAGAGGGTCGTTCCTAGTTTGAGCTTCATCATGTGTTGGTGATAGGCTAAGGACTCAATCCGCGTTCACTCAAAGCTCAAATCTTATTTGATTTGGTTTTTGCATATGGGTTAACCATTTGGCATGTGTTGCGAATGGGTTAAGCCTATGCTTGGTTGTTTTGCATTATGCTCTGATTTGCATGTGTTGCAAAGATGAAAGAGTATATGCATTTGGTTTTCGCATTATGCTTTGATTTGCATGTGTTGCAAATAGGATAAGCTAATGCGTTGGCTTTTGCGTGGAGTTCACTTTTGCATGTGTTGCATTAGTTGAAGCTTCACGTTTTGGTTCGCAAAACTATCTTTATAAAACCTTGGTGTTGCTTGGAGCTAAGTTTTGCATGTGTTGCAAAATGAGAGAGCTCAAGCATGATTTTATGTTGTGTGTTTGTATGGAGCTAGAGGCTTGCATGTGTTGCAAGTAGAGAGCTCATATATGAATTTGGTTTTGGTGTTAGTTCGATTTGGTGTTGCATGGAACTAGAGAATTGCATGTGTTGCAATTAGAGAGTTCATGCATCTTGATTGATGTTGCTTGGAGCTAGACTTTTGCATGTGTTGCAAAGAGTAGTGCTCAAGCATGAAATGGTTTTATTGTGTTGTTTGCAAGTTCGTTGTGTGAATAAACTGAGGTTTATGAGTCCGGAATCCCGAGAGCATGTGAGTGGGGCTTGCAACGGGTGTTGGCAAGTTGACCGGGTCTTGTGTTGACCTTCACATGGCTAGGGGGATTAATCTCATAAACTCGAGTTTGATTTGTATCGTTTTGCAAATAGATCTTGAGTTGTTGGCGAAATGTGTTTTCGCTAGTTGGAGTTTTGATTTGCAATTGTGTTTTGCAAATGAGCTTTGAAGTTATGTGTTTGATCCTAGAGCATGTGTTGGCATTTGCAAATGTGTTTTGCAAAGTGTAAAGGTCATGTGTTGATCCTTACATGGCTAGAGGGTTGATTGCATAAGTTAAGTGGTTTGTTTGTGAAATGTGTTTTTGCAAATTGATTTTGGTGTATTTAAAAATATCTATGGGTGATTAAATCATGAAAATGGGTGGAGATTGTAGCCCTAGTGATAAGCTTCATAGAATCAAAAATCACCCAAATCGGAGTTCGAGTAAAGAGTTTGGCGAAACTTGATTTGGAGTCTGTCGAGGCGGTTGGACCGGACCACAGTGGTCGGACCGGCGGGCGGTTGGACCGGCCGGTCCGTCGGACCGGCCGAAGAGTCTTGCAACCGCCCCGTCTTGACTTGATTTTTCGAGAGCGTGTTTTTCGTTCGTTTAGGCGGTGTGACGGCCGTGGCGACCGCCCGTGCGACGACAAGCGTGGCGGTCCAACCGCCATGTAACGGTCATTTTTCCATTGTTGGCTTGTGAGGGCGGTCGGACGGTCGAGGTCGGTCGGACCGGGTTTTCTTGATTCGCCCATTTGCCCCCAAGCGGCTAGTTTTCTTGTGGGGGCTATAAATACACCCCTTGGGGGCTTAGGCGGGGGTTGGTGTGTGTGGGAGTGTTTTGCATGTGTTGCTCTTTCTCCTTTGCTTCTTGAGCTTAAGTGAGCTAATTGCATGTGTTGCAATTAGGAGTGGTTTGAGTGAGCTCTTGTGCATGTGTTGCACTTGAGTGAGGTCCTTGTGCATGTGTTGCACTTGGTGATCACCAGGGGCGCATTCGTTGTGCTCGGTGAAGTTCAAGCGGAGGCGGCTTATTACTCTTGGAGGTTGCCCACTCCTAGGCAGCGTGGCGTCGTCTTGTGGAACTCTCAAGGTGTGAAAGCCCGGCAAGTTTGTGAAGGTTGGGTTGAGCCACGCCGCGGCGTGAAAAACCACGACTAGTGGAAAGAGGCGGGTGCTCGGCGGGAGCCGGTCCAAGTGTGGGCTTGCCTCAGCGTGGACTAGGGAGGCCAAGCAAGTCTCCGAACACCACGGAAAAATATCGGTTGTCTCTTGTCTTATTTATATTCAAGCACTTTACATTATTGAATATTTATCAATTGCTTGAATTAGAATTGTTAGTATTATTTAGTTGATCAATTTAGCAATTCTTGTGTAGAGACATAATTTAGTTAGTGCACTAGTGAGCCTAGTTGATTTAGGCTTTAATTGTCAAAACCTATTTATAAGCTTCGCATATATCTTTGATTAGGTTTTGACTTAGGGTGTATTAAAGCGATCGATTTTAGTGGCGATTAATTTTATAAAACGCCTATTCACCCCCCTCTAGGCGCATCCTCGACCCTACACATCCTACAAGAATCAACATGCTCAAGGTCATCCCGTACTCTGTTGGGTAAAGATCGGAGTCATAAATCGTTGGCGTCTTCCTCTGAACAGCCTCACTCTCACGGGACATCCTCGTCTTGTATGGTGTCCAATGACATTTGAATCAAGCTCTCGCTATGGCCTCCACCTCTAGAAGCGTCCGGTTCATGTCGTTGCGACAAGGGCATCGCTCTCGTGAAGTTTTCTCCCACGACCTTTTGAGATCCTCTGCCTTATTCTCTATCATCTCTCGCAGACTTGAGATGACTTTGCGTAACTGCGTGCCTCCATCTAAAACCACAACAACACTTATCTTCTAGCTATTATCTTGAAATGTCTTTGTCTTATTATCTTAACCCTAACATGATGCAAGCTGTCTTTTCTTGACAAAATCTCACCTTGAAATGTTTGATCTTAATGCATAAATAACACAAATGTTATGTGAGGATGTTACAGAAGAGTCGAATTGATGCATTCTAATGTCATGGCCTGAGACACATGGGATGGCAGAGGCATACTCTATGACAGATATTTTGAATAGTCCTTATGAAGAGTAAATAGTTGATTTTTTAAAATTCGCCATTCACTTTACACGCCAATTGTGACGAGATAACTAAACAAACACTGCAAAATGTTGTGAAATGAAAGCTCTTAGCCTATTTAAAAAGCAAGGTATGATAGGTTTAAGCTTAACATGCTAGCCTTTAATTGGTAAGTCCATTTCTCTACAAACACTAGCGAAGAAAAAATTAAATCTTTAAGCTCTATCTTGCATGTTGAAACTAAATCCATTTCTAGCTCCATAGCGTCACGTGCGCTCTCGGTGGCTAGTAGACATATTCAAATCCTCATGGCAGCTTAAAGTTTAAAGCCTAGCAATGGATTACATCCTAGCCACCGAGGCGTCCTCATGGCGACTTAAAGATTAAAGCCTACCAATTGCTTCAAGATTACATGCTCTCTGAGACGAGTTGCTCCCAAAACAAAGAAGACAAACAAAGCATCCTCATGCGGTTCATAAACAGGATAAAAGTGCTATGTCATTGTTCTTAAACCCTAAGGCAACTCGATTATGTGAACATTGGGCTGTGAATTTGTTTTGCATTACAGTAAGATTTTGAATAAGGCATGCCACAAAAGCAATTACTAGCCAACATCTGTGAGGGCAATATAATCACACGAGCTAAAAAACTATTAGAGATATACATGTAACAAGTTCATCATCCTCTTAACCAAAAGATGGCCGCCGGTTCCAAAGTATGGTCGGCGTGTGGATCAATTCCCGAACCTAATGTATATGCCGGGATGTATATGCCCGGGATGTATATGCCCGAACCTAATGTATGTGACAACCAAATGTATATGCCTAGGATGTCCAATATGGCAGATTTGTAGGTTCGGTTTCAGCCAAATCCACCCAAATCCCTACTTTTCCCCATCTGTACCACGTCGCCAAAAGGAAATCGAATCCGGATCTAGGGTGCTCAAGGGAATACCTCGGCCAGTCAGACGCGATCGTCCTCCTCGCTCCGGTGGGTCCGCGGATCTGGTTAAATCACGAAGCTTCGCACTCCGGCTCTTGCGGTCGCCGCTTCGTGCGAGGCGGGAGAGGAGGTCGTTAGTTTCCCAGTCGCGAGGCAGCGAAGGAATGCTAGCAACGCCCGGCGACATGGGATCCTCTCTCCTCTCCAGGTGCGTTCCCTTCCGGGACGGGGCGCCGTTGGAGCAGCGGGTTCCCTTCCCTCGCCTTCGCTTTCCCATGCGGACGGGAACGGGACTCGGGAGGGGAAAGCGTTGGAGACAGTCTTAATTGTAAGGACTCCCTTTGGCACTGGCATATTGACAGTCTGGTACAGCGTAGTGTACTACTGCCATAAATTTGGCCAGCATTGGGCGGCCTAGGATCACATTATAGGCAGTCTCAAAATCCGCCACATCAAAGAGGATCTTTTCAGTGTGGAAATTGTCCGACATGCCAAACGTGATTAGCAGTTCGATCTTGCCCAATGGTACTGATGATGATCGCGGAGTTATGCCATGAAATGGCTTGGCTTTGGCCTTTATCTCTGTTCGGGGAATCGCCATGTTTTCCAGCATCTTCATGAAGATAAGGATGAACGAACTACCCCAATCGACCAAGGTTCGAGCGATCTTAACGTTGATGATGGTGGGCTCGACCACCACGGTGTATCACCCTGGATGTGGAACCGCAGATGGGTGATCTGACTAGTCAAAGGTTATCGACACCTCTGACCACTTGAGAAACTTGGGGAGAGCTAATGTGGCCAAGTTGACCTCTCTTTCAATTGCCTTGTACTGCCTCTTGGACTCGTACATGGCAGATCCCCCAAAAATATGCGCCAACTTGTGATCAACCTCGTGGTATTCAGGATCATCGTCCTCAGACTTCTCCTTGGCCTGTTTGATTGCGCGCTCGGTAAGGGTGGCCTTGAGATTCTCCTAGACTTTCTTGTTGATCACCTAGCACTCATAGAAGTCGTATTTGTCCGTATGATGGACTGGGCAGTATTTGTTTCCTTTACGACTCTAGCCTTTATTGTTCCCCTTTATTTGGATGACTCAGGCTTGTCGCTGTCAGGCTTGGGGTCATCGAGGTGGTCTCAGGCTTCAGCGCATATAGCGTACTTGTCTGCCAACTTGAAAAGCTCCTTGGCAGTTCTGATCTTTCGAGTGGTGAGCTTTTCCTTTAGCTCTCTATCCTTGACACCGTTCTTGAAGGCCATTATAACTGTTTTGTCTGAAATGTTCGGTATCAGGTTGCACTTGTCGCTGAATCGTTGGATGAAGCCACGCAACGACTCTCCTTGCTTCTGCACTACTCGATGCAGGTCACTACATGTTCGGGGTGTTCATACGTGCCCTGAAAGTTGGTGATGAACTGAGCCAACAATTCTGCCCACAACAATATCGACTGAGGTGGGAGATTGAGTAACTAAGACCTTACTACACCATCCAGGGTAGTGAGTAGGTAGTTAGCCATCACCTTCTCATTTCCTCTAGTTGCTCTCATGACCGTAGTATAGATCTGCAGTCATTCAACGGGGTTGATTTTCCCTAAGTATTTTTCAACCAGGCCTAGTTTTAACTTGTCTGGCCATCTGACCACGCGCAACGCTGGAGTGAACGCTTTACACTCCTCATCGACATCCTCGAGGGTTGCTTTCCGTGGCCATTGACGTGCTTCTCATCAAGGAGGGAACCTGTGACGTGCCGGCAAGTGACCCCTTAAAGGCGAACATTCGCCTCGTCGAGCCCGACATGCAAGAGATTGGTCCCTCAAAGATGGGGACTCATTCTCTTGTCGCTCGTGGTCTTCATGGTCACGTTCTTCCCTGTCGATCGTGAGGAATGCAATCTTGAAGATCTCTAGGGCATCTCTGGTGAAGATTGGAGCGAGCTGCCCTAGAGGTGCGATGGCTGGAGCTTGCCACCGCCGACCTTGCTGCCTAGTAACTATCACGCGATGGTTCCAACAGCTGGCTCCTGGCGCCCTGCTGGCTGGGGTGTCCGAACCTTGAGTAGGGCACTCGAGCAGTCTGAGCTTGCACTGCATTGAGTAGCATTTTCATCTTGTCAAACACTGGTGTCATCAAATTGCCTAGATCCAGTAGCAGCAGAGATTTCAACAGCATATGAGCTCACTGGACATTTGCCTCAGGAGTACTAAAGATGTCACTATGGCAGCTCTGATGGGACGCTACTCCTGGGTTACAGCTAGGCTCGCTGTTGTGGTCATACTATCGAAGAATCTGCTGTCCTTGAGCATCCGGCGCCTGTGGGTGGGGTGTCATAGGATTGTCGAGGTCGAGTTGCTTTGACAGATTGGCCACAATCCCGACCGTGGCAGTGGCGGTTAGATCTCGCCAATGGGAATCTGATGTCCCTGACCACCTACGGTGTCTATCTCTGGCTCCCTTTCCTGGGAAGTTTTGACAATAGCACCTTTGTTGGCTCTAGCCACGAACACATACCGATCTATTTGGCTGTAGCTTTGACTGCTGCTCTAGCAGCTGAGGCCGTCGCTATCACTATTGCTCTCCGTCTCAATGTACTTAAGGACGTTGGGCTCCATAGGGTCGAAGTCTATGAAGCACACCTCTTAGCTTGGGTCCCAAGAGCGAGACTCGATGAAGCCAACGTGCCCAAGAACTCCACCCAGTCCCCATCGGTACAACATGCTCCTGAAGGCGATCTCGAATCCAACTGTTGGAGCCTGGTCGATGAAGGTGGCTGTGTTGAAGTCTTCGTGGGGATCGATGTCAGAGACCTTGCTATGAACACGCACCGAAGACACGTTCGATCTGCAAAAATAGCTGAAGGCCCCTACCTGACGCACCAAATGTCGAAGGATAGAAATCGACAATACACTTATACTTGGGTACCTTCGAGATAGCAGGGCCAGACACAAAATTAGAGGCACACAATTTAGACAGGTTCAGGCCTCCGGGCGGAGTAATACCCTACTCCTATATGAATGATATATGAAGATGGTGAACAGAGTACAAAGCAGGCTGTCTAACTCTAGTTACAAGGAACTTGGAGGATGGCTAAGCTATGGCTAAGGATGAATGAAGTGTAGTTCATCAATTTTGGATGCTCTACTCGAAAGGGTCTTCTCGCTTGTCTAGCTCTGGATGGATTGTAGTCTGAGAATTGCTTATCCTCTGGTGATGCCTACTCTCATCTTTATATAGTCGGGGTAGCCTTGGGTCAAATCATAGTCGGTTTGGGATACCGGATCATATTCGATGAGGAGTCCATCCCTATTATGATCTTCGTAGCATATCCAAACTTCCTTAGATATCAGGCGTATTTGAGTAGGTTTCCCCATAACGGGAAAGCGATCAAATCCTTCCCTGCATGGAGATATCCCCTCTGCGCATATCTTATCTCGTAGAGTTTGGGCTCATGATATCTGGAGTTTTCTAATGCTTGCTTAAGCACATATGGTATGCTTTTTGAGTTTTCGGTGCATGCTCATACCCCATATTTAGGTATTCAACGAAAGTTTGCACGATCTTCTAGGGACTAAGCTAAATTTCAGTACCACTTATCATCCTTAGACAGACTGTCAAATAGAGAGGACAAATCAAATTTTGGAAGACATGTTAAGAGCTTGTGTGCTATCATATAGCACTAATTGGGAGAAAAGTTTAGCATTCACTAAATTCTCATATAATAACAGTTTCCAAACCAGTGTCCAAATGTCGCCTTTTGAAGCACTTTATAGAAAAAAATGCAGAACACCTCTCTTTTGGTCCGAAGTGGGTGAAAAAAAATTCTTTGGACCAAATCTCATCCAAGAAGCCCAAGAACAAGTAGAAATAATTAGGAGTCGATTGAAGGAAGCCCAATCTCGCCAAAAGAGTTATGCCGACAATCGTCGACGTAACCTTAGCTTTGAAATTGGTGATCATGTCTATTTGAAAGTCTCACCACTCCGCGGAGTTCGTCAATTTCAAATCTGTGGGAGGTTGGCTCCTCGATACATTGGACCATATCAAATCTTTGAGAAAATGGGTGAGATGGCATACAAGCTAGAATTGTTACCTCAATTATTTGAAGTTCACAATATCTTTCATGTGTCCCAGCTCAAAAAGTGTCTTTATATTCCTACTGAACTCACAAATATAAAAAACATCGATCTTTAACCTAATCTATCAAATAGAGAGCATCCAATCCGTATTCTTGAAGAGGCAGAACGCCACACGAGGAACAAATCTCACAAGATGCTGAAAGTCCAATGGAGCAACCACATTAAAGACGAAGCTACATGGAACGTGAAGATCTTCTGCAAAAAGAATTTCCTAATTTCATTTAGCCCTCACCAAATCTCTAGGATGAGATTTCTGTAAGGGGGTAGATCTGTAACATCCTAAAAATTTAATAAAAATAAGAAATTAAATAAATATTTGAATAAGTTTTAATTTGTATTTTCCTGGTTTTTCTGGGTTTTCTCTCTTGTTATTACTTTATTATAAACCATGCTACCTTTTACAAATTCCGTCTGCAATTTATCATATGCTTATGTTTCATTTCTATTAATGCAAAATAACTGTAGAGTCTCTCTTTTGTTATAACTTGCATTTTTATTATATCTGCATTTGTGATATACTATAGGTCTTGCTGAGTACACAATGTACCCAATCTTGCTATCATTGTTGTTTTAAGGTAATGAAGCAGAATATCCTGATGAAATGTATGATCACGCAGGATACGGGGATTACAACGACGAAATTTTCTTGGGTTTTTGCCTTGTCTATTGCCTGAGGATTTTGGGTTAAAACATACTGCAAGATAAATAATGTTTTCCCTGTCTCTTATTTTGGTTTGTAAAACTTATAACGCTTTCATATGTAATATTTTTGTGTATGGATGTGATCTCAAATTGTAATTTATGCGTACTAGCCATTAATCATGGGACAAGTATTGTATACACAAGAAATCCATTATTGATAAGTATTGTAAAAAATAGGGTTCTTACATACTGCAACTCACTTTAGACAAGCAATGTGGTGCTAATCTCACCACGGCTCTACATGAGCTTTCAAATTAACAGACTAGAGGATCATAGTACGTGTAGATACACCTTTGTGGCATTTTGAAAGATGTAATATAGAGACAAAAAAGTATGGCTCCCTATCATACAATAAAAAATTTTCTACTCGATGTTTCTCTTTTTAGTGTCCATGATTATCTCTTGGGTTTATAGTCTCATTAATTCTCCTGAAAGAGAAGTAAAACTTCTATTATAAATGAAAGTAGGAATAGGTTATAAATAATGTTACATTTTTCTAGGATAAATAATGTTTAGACTTTGTTTCTAGCTTAAAAGCTAAAAAGATAAAGCCTAAATAAATAGGTAGCTTTTTAATTAGACTTTTTATGAGTCATAAGTCTTGATATAACTAAAAGCAAAAAGCTATAAGAGATGTGCTTTTTTTGGCTTAATGAGGGTTGGTTTTAGATCAACACTAAAGTTGGAGCAAAATTACCTACCTTTATCAAATATAAAAACGGATTACTTTTAAGTGCTTAAGCCAAAAGAATAACCTTAAACTATCAGCAAAAAAATTCAAAGCCTAAACTAATTAACAAGGCCCAGAGATCGAGGCAAAAGCCATTAAACTAGATGGTGTTGGTATTTGTCCACGATTATCGTCCAAGCATACATCCAATTCTTCAGTTCTAACTTAAGCCCCATTTTAGAAAACGGATTTTATTTTATTTTTGATTATAATGAAAATTGAATTATTTCCTGTAAAATTATTGTATTCTAAACGGATCTTTACTTTGAGAAAGAAGCCACATCCGGTTGAAATAGGTTTAGATGTCAAGGTCAAGCACGCAACCAGATAACCCAAACACTGTACAAAAGAACTCTAGTACAGTGCACAAATTTGTACTCTTTCTGTTAATGGGCCTGTGTTACCGTTCAGTTAATTGAATACTAGTAAAAGATATCGCTTGTGTTTGTGTGTGGATCTGAACCCAAAAAAATAAAAAAAAGGTACTTCCTTCATTTTTTTATAAGGGCGTGTACAATGAGCATTAAATACTGATCCTAAAAATTGTCACATAGGCAGGAAAGCTAACGTGGAGGAGAGATAGGAAAGAGAGAGAAACAGCGTTGTTTCGTGAAACAACGACTCTTGGTGCGGGGATCAAAAAAACAACGACGCTAGAGCCGTCCGTTAGAGAGCCAGCCGACCCTAACGTCTCCTACCGTAAAAAAGGCATATGCAGAAAATTAATTTAATGAAGAGACAGCTTTAGAGACAGCGCTTTGTATGCGAACTGACTCTTGCTAACATGGACTGCCTAGGAGATTGAGTCGGACTCAACCTTTGTACATGCCATAAGGCTATTCCCAGTGCATTGTATCTTGTCACAATATCCAAAACTGTCATGTCATATGATATTATAGGAGATACAACTATCACAATGCATGGTATCATGGATTGTTTCTTAGTCCCTACAAGATAATTAAATGCTAGATGTGTATGAGAGTATGAATTGTGGGCCACTTAGATGATTCAAATTTCAATGTCTATGATTTCGTGCTCAAGTGGTATCTTCCTCAAGATACAATTTTCTTCTCTCCCCTCTTAACTCTCTTGCCACATCATCAAAAATGCTTATGTGGTATGCATTAAATGAGTATGTTACCATGCACTGGGAATAGCCTAAGGCGTATTTTGACTTTGCACAAGGATTAAGGTTGTGTTGAAATTGAGAAAGATACGAGAAAAAATGATTTAGATGCTCCCACTTAATTGTCTTGGAAGATGAAAGATATACTTTGTGTGGGTGATAATGAGTAAATGCATATGAATGAGAGAAAATAAATAGAGGTATAGAAAAAAAGATCTTATTAAATCTATATATTAACTTTATATTTGTAAATAAGATCATACAAAAAAAATAGGGCTTATAGAAAAACAGAGGACGTAACATCGTGTGTAGAAAGAGAGAGAAAGCGCATTAATTCATGACGTTGGAGTCAACGATCGAAGAACAGTGTAAAGGGTGCAGAATAGAGAATGTAAAGGATAGAGAGCGAGGTAGCTAGCAGATGGCCATAATTGCAATTTGAGGACCATTTACATATGCAGCTAGCATGCATCTCGATCTCCCTATTGGACGTTATAAATTTCTTTTGTAAACTGCCTTTACAATCTACTGCTACTCCACATGGAAAACATCGGTTTTTGCTATTTATAAGTATAATTGCGTTATTTTTTATTAAGTCTAAGTTATTTTTTGCACCATTTAATTGGTATAAAACTAAAGGTTGATGTGTATGTTTGGATGTTGATCCAATAGAGAAAAAAATACGACTTATAATTAAGAAACTTTCAGTCATCTTACAAATAAAGAACAGGTCCTCCCCCGTCAATAATAATAATCATATGCATCGTATCATCCATCTTCTAATTCCGGGAGAAACGCCGGCCTCAGGCTGATTTGAGCCGAGCCGACCGGCCGGCTCGGCTCAAAAAAATTCGTTTTGGTCCTTTTATAACTTACAAATAGGTCCTTCATGATTTTTTGTGAGATGAAGATATTTTCTCCGAAAATCGCGTTTGGGTCCCTCGAATGCCATTTTACGGAAAGAAACTCCCGTTAAATTCAAATCGCGAACGAGCCATTTTCTAATTTTTCAGGATAGCGGACAGGTCCAAAAACGTAACATTCAGGTCCTTACTCCTTACGTCTAGGTCCTTTCTTCGTTTTTTCTCGGGAAAAAATGTTTTCGTCACTAGAAATATGTATGCAGCTCTATCTCTAGACTTTTTCCCTAACTCGATTTCCTATCTTGATCTCTAATATTTTTTAAACCATGTATTATTACTTGGTGAACGCGTAGAGTGTTAGCCTCGACAAAAGAAGGTTGTCATCTCTAATAATTTTTTACCCTTTTCCCTCTAGACTTTTTCCCCACCGCCTCTAGACTTTTTTCCCCTCGGTTTTCCAGCTCGGTCTCCAATATTTTCCAAATAATTCATCGAAAGAGATATTTCTACAACTCTATCTCTCTATTTTTTTTCCCAGTTTCGCTCATTATTTCGATGATTTTAAAAATAAAACGCCGCCAAAAAAAAAATTTCTACGAAAAACAACCCATGCGGCGTGTTACGCCGCGAAAAAAATTGTGTTCTTTCAGCCGTTTCGCTCATTATTTCGGCGATTTAAAAAATAAAACGCCGCCAAAAAAAAGAATTTTTTTTCTACAAAAAACAACACGCGCGGCGTGTTACGCCGCGAAAAAAATTATGTTCTTTCAGCCGTTTCGCTCATTATTTCGCCAATTTAAAAAATAAAACACTACCGAAAAAAAAGAATTTTTTTCTATAAAAAAGCGACACGTGCGGCGTGTTAAAAAAATGTATTGACGTTTGGATCTTTCATGAGAGGACCCTAAATAGATACTGAAAGAAAACGTATTGACGTTTGGATCATTCCGACTGTTTTACACGAAAAGAACCTTTCGATTTAGCGCAAACGCCGCGCAAACTATCCTAATATCTATATATACATGTCAGGCTGGACCCAGTCATAGAAACATGGGCATCATCAATCTGCCATCGTGTTTTTATGAAATTTTAGTACCTTGAGAGGGTTTTCTACTAGGGATTAAAATCTCACCAAAATTTCATGAGATCTCACCGAGATCTTGCTTTCCGGATATGGACGAGTTTTGAAATGCCAGCCAGAGTAAAAAATTCAAAATTTTTGAAATGCTATAGTAATCTCAGTATTTTTCAGCAAGACCTCGCTTATTACAGCCGAAATGTCGGGTTTTTATCCCGGATTTCAAGTTGGATGACTAGATATGACCAGAAATTGTTCAATAACCCTTAATAATGCCATCTTGAATGAAAATTTGATGAAAAACTGAATTTTTGAGACATTTTTCAAAAAGTACAGAAACATTGTCGGATTTTTATCATGTCATCAAAAATTTATGATACCATCCTAAGAAGTCTAGGATCATACATAAAAATGTTCAAAATATCTTAACTTCATTTGTTATCTTTAAAAATAAAAATTCATATTGAATATAATTGAGACACTAACATTGTTAGAATTTTATAAATTTTCTCGAGTGTGATCATGATCCAAAATTTTTATCGAACTTAATAATTGCATCAGTACCATTCTATAAATTTTTTTAAAGAATTAATTTTTTCCTCAATTAAATCTATGTAAGCATTAAACTTCATTTGTTATATTTCAAAAATAAAAAAGAGAATGAACATACATGGTACAGTGCTTTGTAAGAATTTTATAAATTCACTGTAGTGTAATCATAATTCAAAATTTTTATAAGATTTTAACCATTTCCTTAGCACCCTTCTTTAAAATTTTCAAAAATTCTAAACATTTGTGATTGCTAAAGCAAATCTATGTATTGATCATGATGCTTTTATCAGGATGTAGCATTGTCAGAATTTTTGAAAATTATTGGACCTTGATAATCATTTAAACATTTTATAAAAACATTAATGATACATCAAGACTAACCAAAAAAATTTTAAAATTTTCTAACGTGGTTTGTACCATTTTTCATTTTGTTGAAATTTGCTAGTAAGGCTTTTAACTGGATAGTAGCACTGTTCGAATTTTTAAAAATTCATGAAGTTTGATCATCACCTGAAAATTTTATGGAAATATTAATGATATGTCAAACCTAAGCAAAAAAATCAAAATTTTCTAACCTTGTTTGTTCCATTTTTCATTCAATTCAAATTTGCAGGTTAGTGTTTTTTCAGAACTGTAGCAATATTCAAATTTTTAAAAATTCCTCAGGCTTGATAATCATATGAAATTTTTACGATAACATTAATGATGCGTCAATAATGTGCAAAAAATTTAAAAAATTTTCACTTTGTTTGGACCAGATTTTGCTCGGTGCAATTTGGCTGAGATTTCAGCAAATCTCGTGAGATCTTGGTAAAACCTGTCGAGATCTCGGATTTTCTGGTGGAAAAATTAGATTTGAAATTTTATTTTTGTGTTTCATCTAGAATTTTTCTAAAATTTTGAGATTTTAGCGAAATTTCATTCTATGGCCACCTTTGAGATGTCGAGCGAAAACGAGATTTCAATCCTTGTTTTCTACGTGGTTTATGATCCTACTTTTGAATATTCATGACTACAGAATGATACAACACTCTCTTTATCTGGATCAGTTCTCAATTTTTTAGGAAAAATTGATAGTTATATATGATTTGGTGTGGATGAGAAATATAGTGTAAAACATCACTATCGGTCTGATCATAATTGGTTCTAAGGTGATAACCGATAGTGATGTTATATATATCACTATCAGTTCTAATATCAGAATCGATAGTGATTATTGTCACCACGATTGGTTTTTAAAGTTAGAACCGATCACGATAGTAATATCAAACGCTTTACCTCGCTTGACCTCACGGCTTCTCCCGATGCATTCAAATACCAAAAGCCGAATCATCCACCAGGGCTTTGACCTCTCGGCTTCTCTACTCTATAAAAAAAGGAGCTCTCTTCTCACCCACATCACACCCCTCCGCCCCCCTAGCTCCACGATGCTTGCATCACCTCTCCACCTCTCGTCACCCACATCGCCCCTCGACCTCCCCAACTCCACAATGCTTGTGTTGCCCCTCCGCCTCCCAAGCACCTGTGGCTTGCCCCTAGCTCTGCCTTGCCCATGTCGCCCCTTTGCCTCCCTGGCTCCACTGCACCTGCATCACCCCTCTGCCTCCCCAACTTCGTTACACCAAGGTTGCTATCGGTTGTATGCTCAATAATGCCACTACTTCAGAAAATTCTATCACAGACGGATCACAATCGTCATCATAGACGGTTTCACTACTACAAGAATGTACATCACAATCAGTTCTTTTTCATCATCACAGTTGGTTTTGGTGGCAATACAAAGGCATTAGAATGTGATGAGGAGGTCCTATCATAGTCGGTTTTCACCCGATAGTGTTAAATGGTCATCACTATCGGTTTTGAGCAAGAAATGATTATGATGTGGCCTTCATTACAATTAGTTCTTACTCAGAACCGATTGTTATGAGGCCCATATCACAATCAGTTCTTTCTCTGAATCATCTGTAAGTATATGTAAGTGATAATGCAACACGTCACAAACGGTTTAGAAATTGTCTGTGAAACACTTACCACAGACGGTTTCTATCCAGAATCATCTGTGATATGTGACTATCACGGACAATTTTACCTAGAACCATCTATGATATCGGATTATCACAGACCGTTTTTATCAAGAACCATCTGTGATATGTGCCTATCACACATGGTTTTTTCCTTTCCTCTCTTAGCAGAACTTCCATGAATGGTATCTACTGTTTAAAATTTTCTTCTTCTTAGATATTTCTATAATGATATTTACAAGGCACAACCAGTTATAAATTTTATAATTGAATATCTAACATCTCAGATACTTCAAGGCATAGCTTGTCTGGTTAGGATCATCTTAAAGTATGAACATTTGTAGCACTTTCATCTACTTTCTTATCTAATATTGAAAGATTCTGAGGCAAAATTCAATCCTATCCATAGTTTATCTTGGAAGTTTTTATGCACTGATTTATCATCCACTTCATCGTTATACCTAAAAGAGAATATCATAGATAGCCTATTTTTACTCTGGTCGTAGCCATGAATATGACCAGAGTGATCCTATTCCTACACAAGACCAGAGTGAAAATAGAATGCCTATGGTATTCTCATTCAGGGATGAGGATGAAGTGGAAATGATAAATCAGAGCATGACAACTTTTGGGACAAACTGTTGATGGTATTGCATTTTGCCTTGGAATCCATTAGCATTACAATAAGAAAATAGATGAAAATTCTACAAATGTTCATAATTTAAGATGATCCCAGCTAGACAAGTTGTGCCTCAGTGCATCTAGGATGTTTAGATATTCAATTACAAAATTTATAACTGGTTGTGCTTTGTAAATGTCATTGTAGAAATATCTAAAGAGAAAAAATTTTGAACTATAGGTACTATTCATCGAAGTTCTACCAAGAGAGGAATGAAAACTTGTGGTTCCAACAAGCAAGTAGCCACTTTTTAATCATTACATTCGAGATGAGCAAATATTAAGGATAGTATGAAGTGACATATAAGATATGATACCACAAATATCAACAAGCATATATACATTGAGAAACACTAATTAGTTTATAGATCAAGACAAGGAGACCTTAGGGCTTTTCCATATTTAGGCATTGTCGAGAACCGATGTGCAAATCCGGACCCTCTGTGTATTTCACACTAGTCCAGGATCACGCTAGTGCACATAGGCTCAACATAGATGAATATCACATCCATACTCAATGATAACATAAATAAGACCTTATCAAGTTTAATATAACTGTAAAACGACCTTATGGTCCACCTTACATGATTACGCCACGCAGGGCTAACTGAAAGCAAACAAATAAACTGTAGCAGAAATAAATAAACGTGTAGAAACCCTTCAACTGCCACAGGCAACTGACAAGGTTCGTACACTAGTTGTTCGTCTCCTCCTGGAACTCCTCCTCGAATGCAGGCGTTACTTTTTCCTCAACTAATGATGTTGGTGGCAAGGGGTGAGTACATAAAGCACTCAACAAGCTGTGCACAGAATACAATTCTACTTACTATATGCATGGCTTAGTACAAAGGTGGCTACAAGGTTATTTTGCATGAACAGCATTTACAAAAGAATAACATAAATAAATTGAAAGACAGTAAAACAAATAATAATAGTAATAACTTTTACATTTATTTTCAAAGTCCAACTCCTAACCTTGTTTCCACATTCCAACATCCCATTACCCCAGTTGTTTTGATAAAAGCTAACCCTTGACTGTAATCACCGAGCAATGCCCAATACCGTGAGCACGACTATTCGAATAGGTCTTACACTTTGCAGAGGTTATACACTTTACCCACAAGATATAATCAAACACCACTAAGGCGAATGACCATAACAAAGCCTTTTCAATGCCTATCTAAACCCAGTACTATCCGCTAAAGTTTCAACACTGGTGGGACTGGTTACCACATCCAGGCCCCTCTTGCGCCATGTGAGCCAACCCGTGCGAGGATTGGTTACCACTACCCGGGCCTCACACCACCACAATAGTACTAAAGTTTAGACTCGACAAATTAATCAGCCAGGTCTGTCCCATTCCAGACTTGTGGTTGTATGAATGACTCAGTTCAAATTCTTGCAAGGTTAAGTCCTTAATTGACCAAGGCAAGACTAACAAAAATTATCATGTCCAAACCACAATTATCATAAGAAGCAAATGCGACCGCCCATATGCCAACATTGGCCCACCACCAAAACCATGCCACTTGCCTCGATCTAAATCATTTTACCACCCCATTTAATTCTATCATGCACCACATGCCATCAACAATACCAACTTTGTGTGACAACACCGACACACAACTAATAAACATGTTCCATAATCATTAAGCAATATTAAACATCTGCTCATGAAATAGTGACTCGTTGTATGACTAAGCATTCTACTTGCGTTCTAACTACCCACATTGGCATATTTAGCTACTAATTATTATCAAACCATTCTAGTGTGACAAATGAATTAAGGCATTTGACATAACAAAGGTGGATATAATTCAAGTAGATGATTAACTATTCTCAACATATGACAAACCTTTAATAATTGGAATATATGCAATACACTTAAAACAACATAACATTTAAACATAGGTTCAACATGGTCAAAGCATGACTTGCCTTCAAATGGTTCTGGATCCTACTCTGCAACTTGATCAAGTGCTGGCTCCTCAACCACAAACTCTCCCGGCAACTCGAACGTCTACGCGCAACGAAGAAGAAAACAATAAATGACCAAAATAGAGAGCAAAATCAACTCCAAAAATTAAATAAAATTCACCAATAAACATAGAACAATTTTACAAATTTTTAGGGACTAGAATCACCTCAATCGGAGTTCGGATACAAAAGATATAGCCTTTCAAAGTTTTATATAAATGAAAAACCCTAAAAATCAGAAAATTCTAATTAACCGAATTAATTTTATACGGGAAATTTCACATTTATGACATCAGCATGGCATCTGATGACGCCAACACTGAAATGAATTTTTGGCCCAAATATTTTTCTACTGGAAATTATTTATGATGTCATTGCTGACGTTAGCATGACACGTGGCCCAACCACGTGCTGACACGCGTCGCAACGAGAAGCTGCCACGCATCACGACACATAGACCCGGTTCACAGAATAGTACGGGACCACGGTGGACCGACGGTACTATACCGTGCACCGGCTGACGCAAGCACTGGGTCAGCAGGACAGCTAGACCAATCAGAGCATGACACGCGGCACTACGCAATTTAACCGAAGCTCAATTCAATTTCATCCGTCTGATTCAAAACGAACGGCGGGGATTGATCAACATGAAGCGGAACTGGCTTGCTACGGGCTCGACACACGGCGCGATGGCTACCGTCGTATCCAGATCAGACGGCACGGCAGGCGAAGCGACGAGGCGCCACGCGGCACGATGGAGACCGATCGGCGCGCATCTGATGGCTACACCAACTACGCAACATAGCAGCACTAGAACTCTAGGATTAAGATCTAGCGGCTACAATTGAATTAGTACTGATCTATGCGATGAAATCTAGTCTGTTGATTGGAATCCAATGGCTCAAAGATGAAGATGAAGTTTACTGTTACGAGGGCGACGTGGCGAGATCCGGAGCGTTGAGCGATGATCAGACGGTGGATGGAGCTCGGCTAGTGGCGATGACACAGCGGCGTGGGTCTTACCAGAGAGGAAGAAGACGACCATGGCGACGACACTACGGGGCTTCTTCGGTGACAAGAAGCGGTGCGGCTGATGCGTCTCAACACGGGCGACTCGTCGGTGACCTCAGGCGCGGCGGAGGATGACCGGCGGCGGTGCAAAGAGCGGTGGAAGCGTTTCGGGACTACGGCGAGGTCGTGCGGCGGCTAGGGCGAACCTCGGTTGGCATGCTTTGACCAGAGGGTGCGGCGCAAGGTGTTGATCACGAAGGTGGCGGCGGCACAATAAATAAGGGGCCCGGGTGTCCGTGCCATTGCGAGAAACGCGGAGGAGTCCGCGGCGGCGGCTGAGTTCGGTGGGGATATGGGTTGGACGACGTGGCCGCATCTCGTGCGCACACGCGGGTGGAATCGGACGGCACAAGGCGCAGAGCGACGCGGCGCATCGAGGGTTGCTGGATTGAAATCCAACGGCTCGGCTCCTAGGGTTTCCGGCGAGGCGGGCTGGGCTTCGCGCGGGAAAATGGGCCGAACTGAGAATTCGGCCCAATACTATTGAGGGATTTTTAATACCTTCCTAATTAAAATAAATCCAGAAAATCAAATAAGCCAAAATAAATAGCAGAAAATTCACAAAAATCTAAAAAAAATTCAAAAAATACTTTGAGACAAATGGAACCCAAATAAAATACTTCCAATTGGAGATGAACAACAAATTGCTCAGAACAATTAAAGAACAGCAATGGATCAATTAAACAAATACTAAAAGAAATAAATAAATTCCCAGAAAATCAAATAAATACAAGAAAAGCACAATACATCTAGAAAAGCGAAGTTTGGGATGTTACAGGCATCATATGTGCTATAGCTTCTGCAATAATGTCTTTTCAGTTCTCTCTAAAGTTCCACAGCTCCAGCATAGTGTCCACTTGTTTGACACCAATAACTGTTTGACTTCTAGTCATATATCTTAATCCCTACAAAAAGGATCATATTGATGTGAAAAGGGTGTTTTGATATATTATCAGTAACCACATCAAATTAAATACTAGAAACCTTTATATATACCTACATGGCCGAACTGATTATATTACAATTTTGTCACTCTCGTTTCTCCTCTCGTACCAGAGTTATATCTGTTGAAATTTTGTATTGTACGTATAATGGCTAATTAATTAGTGAATACATTTTTAATTTAAGAAGTAATTTTTGTAAACATTTTGAGTATTGGTTGCTTGAGATGCTACGTTCATTAATTCAGACGGGCAACAATCATAGGAACAGACTGTATAATTAGTTGATGTGATGCGCCAATCATCAAATATTTTTTAAGACTAGAAAGAATCATCATATTTCAAATCATCTCATCATCCATCTTATATATATCCCAAACGCCGAGGTACGTACATATATCTAGCTATCTACATGCAGCATGTGCCTATACATAGTATCTGTCAACATGTACAGTATCTGACATACGTATACTATATTGCTAGCTAGTCCCCTCTCCTCTCTCTCTCACACACACAATCTGACTGACTGGGGTACGTAACAGTTTGTCTCCCTAGCAAGCATCGCTCAATTCCAAGTGAATTCTGTCGCGCGAGAACCCAAAAGAAAACACAGTTGGTCCGGCAAACATGCACAATTAATTAATGCACCTGCAGGCCAGCATGGAAAACCCTAGCGGCGTTACCTATGCATCCATGCCGACGAATAACTCGCCTGCAAAATTTGGAGGTGTGGAAGCATGCAGCAAGCTAGACTGGACTACTATATAGATTCCCACACATAATGCACGCACGTACGTCAATACGAGAGAGAGACCAGATACGCACGCGGTATAAAGAACTTGAGATACATGGAAAAATATGCAGATATATATATATATACAGAACAACTAAACATAAGTGAACGAATTGATCAGACTGCTGGTTGGAACTTGAAGGATCGAGCTAGTTTGCGTTGCAATGAACAGACCAAGTATAATTAGAAACAGTATCACCTAGGGGCCGGCTAGGGCTAGGATCGATCAAACAACCCTGCAAACCCAACAAAAGAGAAAGGGTGGATTTGACAGGTCTTTTTAACCGATCATGCATGGTGACGCTGTCATGATTTTATTAGTAGGTCTTAATATAAAATTATATATAAACCCTAACAATATGAAGAATTCTAGCAGTACGAGAATTACTTATATTTGTTTCGTAAAATTAAGGTACTGATGCAAGAATATGTTTGAATCTCTTGTCCATCATTGCCTTGCCTAGCAATGTTAGTTGGCAAATGAAATATATGTGTATGGTTTTCCTCGCCTAGCCCAACTTTTGGGTATATAAGGTTGATTTCCTTGCTTTTGAGGGTGAGAAAAATTGGCTCTTCACCACGACTAACAAGGATTTCCTTGCCAACTAGCAAGGAAAGGCAAGGGAATCAAACGTGTCCTAAACTTCCTCGCTGCCTCTCCTCGTCCACCTCATTGTCGCGAGCCTTCCCCTTCCCCTTTGACATGCATGGCACCGGTCTCCAACGTTGCGTCAATGTTTTTCCTTCTCCTCCATCATTAGTCTCGGCCATCTCTTCTCTAGCCACCCAGCTGGATCGGGCCTAATCTAACTAGCCGGTGTTGGATTCAGTTCACCGGTGTCGCCTTGTACTCTTCGATCATCTCCGTCATGGGGCTCGATGTTTTGTAGTAGATCTCGTCAACTTCCTCAGACATCAAATGAAAATGAACATTTTTTCACTCACAAAATGTCAAAAGGGTAGCAACACAAGTTTGAAAGGTCAAGTCACCAGATGAGTAAACTTGTTGAAAAGTGTAACCTCCCCTCCCTTTCCCATTGCATTGATCGACCTCAGTCTTTTGATGCATTCATCGACTTGTCGACAATCCAGCAAGCATTCATGCTTGGATACTCCAAATTAATTAGAGAAGAGATGGAATCAGAATTGCATTGAAGTGGTGCAATAGATATTGTCAGCAAGAAAAGCAAGGCCAGTGGCAGTTAATACTAGCACAAACAGGTCCATAAATTAGGTTTTGAATAAAAGGATCGAGGAGGAGGGAAGAAATGGGAAGAAGTAGTAGGAAAACTAAAGGCCTCTGCTGAAATTTTATTGCTCGAGCAGCAGCTAGCTAGCTCAGGCATGCCTGCAGCAACCTAGCTAGCTTTGCATCCGGCCGTTCGGCTTGAATGGTGGTAGGATCGGAGTAGCTATAGTACAGTTCGTCGATGCCGTGCGTCTCGGTATCCACGCTCGATCGATCACTGCTCATTCATGTAACGATGGATCTTATTAATGCATGGGTCGAAAGGATGGGAGAGAGGAGTACGTCGACATGCGCATGAATGTGTTGCATGCTGTGGCTAGTAAGTACTACTACTAAGCTTTATTTAATAATTTCACAAGTCTACTTGCATGTAACGATCGAGTTGTAGTACTCCATGCATGACCATGCGTGCATGAATGTGTTGTGACTACGTACGTATGAGCGATCAGTGAAGCTAAGCTGACATGGCTGCAGGCATGGCATGCAACAAGGAGTCGTTGGAGTCGTAACAAAAGAGGCGGTATAGCGGCCTAGGGAGAACCTTCTCACTAGCTAGCATGCATTGCTGCATATATGAAAACATAACTCTAGCTGTGTGCATGCATCGTATTGCTCAAGTATACAACATATATATATTAGTAGCTAGTTCCTTATTTCTCAGAGATAAGATTACTCGATCGTATAAAATTGTTGCCCGCATAGCTAGTAAAATGGGCAATCAGTCAAGCACAACAGACTTAATTTCATGCATGCGCTTGTACCGTACATGTGAATCTTCTGGTGTGGAGTACGTAGCTACATGCATCTGCCGGCCGCTATTCAGGAATGGGGCTTCATGGACCTTAGGATCTATCTAGCTAGTGAAGCTGTACGTAGGAAAAGAACAAAAACGAGAAGAGAATAGAAGGAAATGCATATATGCATGGTGATGGTGTCTCTTTCATCATCACCTTATGATGCAGTACCCAACCAGCAGTCTAGGCAGAAGGGTTGTGTTACAGGGATATGCACACTCCTACATGTCATTCCCTATTAATCTCTCTCTCTCTCTCTCTCTCTCGCGTAGCAGCAGTAGTACTAGCAGGCAGACAAACATTTAAAAGCAGTGCACATCCTCTTCTGTCCATAGTAAAAGGAGAGGATAGAAGAGAGGATTGAAGGCCATGCATTCAAGTGTCCCTTGAATGCCACTAAGGACAACAGTGTGCAATTACGTATCCTCCCATCTTGTCCTCTCTCCTCTTCGATCTCTTCCATTCTGGCCAGCCATTTAACGTAGGCAGGCAGCTAGCATCAATTCAACGTTGGCGATCGAGAAAATGTACTACTTCTCTCTTCAAGCTGGAATGGAACCTGTAAACGCAACATACACCTGGGCTCTCATGGATGGTGAGAATGTGAGATCCAGTTGTCTAGAGCTATCTGTGGTTTCGAACAGAGACTATTGTATGGCTAGTAGCAGAGCTAGAATAAGATCTCCAATGGGGTCTAAGTTTACACACGAACACCCAAAAAAAGATAAGGGCTTCTTTCTTCTACGTATACGCTCGATCTCTCCGCTTCGCAATTTATACATATGGCCGTTTTTAGGAATTGCTTTTTCAATTCAAATCCATTGAGAAAATAAAGGTGTTGTAGTTGCAATAATATTTCCACTCTATATATCGGCTTTAATGCATGATAAATAAAAGGTTGAGGTGCGGGTGCCTATGGAGCGCCAGCTGATCTTGCAAAACTAAGTACTCTCTCTGTTCTTGAACAGATGGCGTTTTATCATTGTGCATTTTAACCAAGTCACGTGTAGAAATAACTAAATTGTCCTCCTTCATTAGCTCACTTATTATACTTAGATGGTGTGTTACTCTATTTCACAGTACTTCCTCTGGTCACAACAATAGTTGTCCTTGTGGATATAGGTGTAGTCTAACTTTCGAAAATTTGACTGTCAATATATTTTTAAATATTTAACTTGAATACATGAAAATCATATATGTAGATTCATCTCGAAAAACATTTTCATAATATTATAATTTTATTGGGTTTATAAATATATTATATTAGGAATTATTGGTAAAAGTTATGTTTTAGATATCTTATCGGTGTCCAAAATGACAACTATTTGTGATCGGATGGAGTAATAAATAACATTAGAAATAATGAATGATTGAGGTATATAAAAGAAAAATAGTTAAAAATTACCTCAAAATTATAGAATAATATGTATTTAGAAATAAAATTTAAAAACTAGAATGGCATGGACTGAGGACGGGAGTGAGTAGTATATATATCTCCTCGTCTAGATTAATTTTACTTACGCATGGGCGGCTTTTAATTTGCCTCAGCCGCTGCTAATATTTTTCCCATGGAGATATGACCTAGCTAGCCAGCTAACCCGCCCTGGATTTGTCGGTCACATCATGCATGCGGAAGATCCACTAATTAACTAGATCTCGGCGCCGCTCACTGCATGCACCAATTTGTCTCTAGCTTCTTCTCTCCCCGGCCCTGCCTTCACTTGGTCACTGCGCGCGTCAGCTCAACGCTACACCACTCAGTCAGATGCAGCTGGCCGGCCATGCTCCCCAGCTAGATAGGTAGAGTAGCTAGCTCTATATAAGTCACACACCCTTAGGTCGTTGGAGCACACTAGCAAAACAGACACAGCAATCTAGCTTGTGGGAGGGAGCGAGATATCTAGCTAGCAGCTCAAGCGCTGCTTGCATGGTAGTAATTGAACTAGTAGTAGTGGTGGTAGTAGCTCAAGGCTGATATAATTAAGTACATATATTACTACTACATATATACTCCGCATAGCTTGCTACCTAGTAATAGTATTGCGCTAGCTAGTTAATCAAATCAAGTACCCAACTAGCTAGCTGGAGTATTAATTTGTTGTAGGCATCGATCGATCTAGAGGCAGTACGTAATGCCGCAGACCCCGTCGACCCGGTGGTGCCCAACGCCGGAGCAGCTGATGATCCTGGAGGAGATGTACCGGAGCGGCGTGCGGACGCCCAACGCGGCGGAGATCCAGCAGATCACGGCACATCTCGCCTACTACGGCCGCATCGAGGGCAAGAACGTCTTCTACTGGTTCCAGAACCACAAGGCCCGCGAGCGCCAGCGCCTCCGTCGCCGCCTCTGCGCCCGACACCAGCAGCAGTACGCGCAGGCGCAGCAGCAGGCCCCCTCGACGGCCGCTGCCAACAATGCTGCCGCCGCCGCCGGTGGCAGTGGTGGGAACGGCGGCGCTGCTGCAGGCAGTGTGCATCCCGCTGTGATGCAGCTGCACCATCACCACCCATACGCTACTAGCTTCATGCCGCAGGTGATCTACTTAACTTATGGAGCGAGCATGTTAGATCTTTAATTCCAGCATAATATATGCCTTTTGGACAGGACGATGCATGCATGTTGATGCGCATATCTAGTGCAGGATGACTATATACTATAACAAAATGTGGTTTTCTCGGTACAAGCTAGTCATCTATGCTTGCATCATGTTCACAGTTTTTTTTGCAGGTTATGGCCAAAAGTTTGTATTGATGTCATATACAATTTGAATTCACAAAAATACACATAATTAAGTGATGTGCTACATAGAATGCGGACTGATATTTAAGATATTACGAGTAGATCAACAAAATAGCAAAAAATGAACTTATATGATCTTTTCACTTGTCTAATTATAATATATCTGGAACTCATGCCAGTTTTATTTGTTCATATATGACAGCAAATGAACCGTACAGAGACAGAACACATTAATGAAGTTAATCAATAAGAGATGCCTGAAAGGAATGCATATATGCATGCACTTGTAGTCGTGTACGTATATATGTATAGTTTCGTAAAAAATGCTATAACAAATGATAAATAATTAATCTTAAGATTTTTAGTTGCACATATAAAATTCACAAAGTTGCATGTTGCTTTATTCGCCATTGAAGATTGCTAATTTATACTAATGTGTTCGATTTCATGAGCTGATATTGACCACGAATTGTACCTGTAATACGACATGCATATGATGCTTCATTCTTTTTTGAGTATTCACACACTTTAATCACTACCATGCATGCATATATGTTCAGGGGGGCTACTTCCAGCAGGATGCAACGACAGTACCTCTCGCAGCTGTTTCAGGTATGGAGTTTGCAGCTTGCAAGACTACCGGTGATCCCAACGGCGGCGGCATAGGAGGAGGAGGGGGCGCCGCCTATGGTGGAGGTGGCCTATACAGCAGTAGTAATCACCAGCAGCAGGAATGGATGGACTGCGGCGCAGGCAGCTCCGCATCTGATATGATCCCGCCATGCTGCCGGCCGCTCAAAACCTTGGACCTCTTCCCTACAAAGTGCACCGGCCTCAAGGACGAATGCAGCAGCTCCAAGTCCTCATCTTGCTCGACATCCACAAACTGATCAAAACACTCCTACATATAGGCGTGCATGATTAGTTAGTTACGTTGATGCAATTAAGTCTCTCTAATTGCTAGCTATTGCTAGTAGTAGTGCTTTAGTTTGCTTTGCGTACCAAGTTTGCTAGCTAGCGCGTGTCAAGTGTACTGTCGCCGTTGTTGTTGCTGCTCATCGACGCTGCTTCTCTTGTTACTTAATTCTAGTTTTCAGTATGCGACCCTCTAGGTAATTTTTTCTACCATAGCTAGTGTTTGTGACTATGCATGCATTATCAAATTAATGATCATCTATCTGTTGCTTGCTTTTCACTCGATTAATCGTTCCTTGTTTTTTAAGTGCCTTGAGCTTTGTCATCGAGTAGTGTTAACAGTTACATGTGGTCAGGACTAATGTTAGTCTCGTTAGTAGTCAGGTGTTCTGTAATGACGACTCGGGTTTTGGAATTAATGATTACGTAATTTTGGTATGCTTACGTTACGTACACAAAACGCAAACCTCTCAGAATTTGATCTGTGGAAACGTAAATGTAAATGTCGTTTCTTTTCGACATGGAAACACATATCTGAATTTAGCTAGGTATATATATTTCTTCAATATGTTCGGGCGGGGCAATATTATATGGGGGCATGCATCTCTGTATCACATGCGCCTGAAAAATCTGCGAAATCAGTCACTTTTTTCACGGTTCGATCAAGATCATGTGGGTCACATCGATCTCTCCCCCCTCTCTAACCAAATTAAACTCATTCCACACCCAGCTAGCCCCGCCGCTCCTTCCACCCCGCCGCTCCATCTCTCACTCCCACTGCTGCTATTTTTTAAAAATCAAATACAGCCACTTATATTAAGAACAGTGGCAATAAAAGAATTTCTAAGAACAATATAGAACTGAAAATTTTGTGAACAATTTACATAAACATTAGACATGTCAGGTCCACCCACAAAAGATTTCATAAATTTTGGAGCAAAATAGCGATGCCTAAAAATTTGGGAAAAACCTTTGACTCAAAACCGAATTTCAAATTTCACTACCTTATCTCACTGATAGTTTGTGTAACACCCTAAAAATTACATATTATTGTTTAATTGATTGTTTTTTATTTTATAGAATTTTCCCTGATTTTATGGAATCTATAAATACTTTCTCCATTTTTAGATTTAAAGAAATAATTTATTCAAGAAAATTAAAAGAAAAATTGTACTAAAAATAATTTTATTAATTTTAAAATGTCTTAAGGTATTTTTGAGAAGTTTTCTTGAATTTTTAAACCCTATTTGATATTTTCTAAAAGCCTTTCTATTTTTAATTTTTTATGTCAAAATTCTTAAAATCCTTCTCCATG
Source organism: Guadua angustifolia (assembly GCA_036346375.1). Classification (NCBI taxonomy): domain Eukaryota; kingdom Viridiplantae; phylum Streptophyta; class Magnoliopsida; order Poales; family Poaceae; genus Guadua; species Guadua angustifolia. The sequence continues at coordinate 140,149 of CM070522.1, forward strand.
ACAAGTGAGATCTCACCCGTCAGAAGCTCTTCAAGCTCCAGTGAAACTAGCTGTGCCCTATCTCTCCCCGCATTGTTGCCTCAAAAAGCTTCTAATCTTGTGTGAAAATCATGTGATGAAAAATTGGCTGAATGGTGAAATTAGCATTGCAAAGTGGTTTTGGTTATGGCATGTGCTATGTTGAGATGATTTTTATGCTGGTGATAGCATAATGGTTTTGCTTGATGCAATGCACTCATGTGAGTGGTTGCATGGATTAATCTTGAGTCAAGTCGTGGACTTGTGCTCGGATGCGTTGTTTGTTACTTCATGTGCAGGTGTTGCTCGAGGGCGAACGTGGTCGATGACAGGACCGGAACTAGGTTCATGGAGGAACTGAGGTTCGAGACTAGATTCAGGGAGGAATCGAGGTCTTGGTGGTCAAGGATGTCATGCGGGACGTTCGGGCTAGAGAACATGCATGTGAAGGCTGGTTAGTCACGTATGTGCAGCAGGTGGGCTGATCATGCGTGCAAGGTTTTGGTTTTGGCCATGTTGGGCCAAGTTGAGATAGATACGAACTCTTTCCATGTTGGAAGTGGAGTTGTAGTCAATCTCTGTGAGTTTGCTCTGTATAAATAGGAGGGGGTGTCTCCTGTTTATTTGGAGAACCAGGAATTAGGGTTTGTACTCTTGTGTTGGAGTACTTTAGACAATGAAATAAAAATCTTTCTTGCGACTAGAGTTTTTTGGCTGGCGGCTGGAATTCCTCGAATCGCTTTTTGGCGGCGGCGGCCGTTTTTCCTTCTCGCCCTCTGTTCCTGGCGACGGGCTTTCTGGGCGGCGCCTGTGTTAGCTTGCGGCCGGAGGATTTTCTAGCGTCTTGCGGCCGGCGGGAATTGAGTCGCTGATTGCTTCCAACGAGCATGCATGCAACGTAAAGGAGTCAGGCCGACTAGAAGCTTGCATTGATCTGGACTTGTGGCTGCATGCATGCAAAGAAAACTTGCGACTAGAAGATTCATGCATGCAAGCAACTGGCGTATTGGTGCTTTGATGTTATTTGCTCCTGGACGTTTTGTTTATGCGCTAGTAGGTTCTTCTGCAATCAATGCATGCATGCAAGAAGTGCTCCTTGGCGACTAGATAATCTCTTTGCTTGCGGCCGACGGGGAGCCGAGACCTCCAGACAACTTTGTTTTTCCTAGCGCTTGATTATCTCCTTCGCAGCTAGAGGCAGGTGACTTGGAGATTAATTGAGGATGTTCTGAGTCATCCTGTGAACACATCTCGACAATAAAAATCACGATCTGCAAGTCGCTGTGCTGGTAATCTCGTTCTTCGTTTTTGCTCTTCGTTTATATATGCTTGTTTTATTTTTAGATTGATTCATAGTTTCATTATAATAATTTTAATTTGATCCATTCAAAATCTGTCTAGGGCATCTAGTAATTGATCTAAAAAGTTTGATTGGTTAATTCATCAAAAAATCCTGATTAATCTCATAATTAGGGTTAGATCAATTTTCGTCTCTTTTGATACAGTTAACTTGCGAAGGTCATAACTCTAGATCCGTATATCCGATTGAGGTGATTCTTGTTGCATTAGTTTCGGATTTGAATCTAGTTTATACAGTTAAAATTTCACATCAATCCGACGGTTGGATCTTCAGAAATTATAGTTTTAGTGAACGTCTGTTAATCTGTTTTTTGTCGAAACCGAGAGCAATATTTCATAATTAATTTAGGGGGTTTTGTGAATCAAGAAAATTTTGATTTTAGCTTCCGCGCAATCATTCACCCCCCCTCTGATTGCTATATTGGTGTATATCGATCCTACATCTTGTGATTTCTTCACCCGATTTCTTTTCATTTTTATGCCAAATCAATCCTCGGACCTTCCTCCTCCCATCCCCACCCAGTTTCCTTCCTGCACCACCTTCCCTCCAGCCCTCCCTGAGCCTATTTAAGGTGAGTAAGGTGCTCCTTCCACCCCGCCGCTCCATCTCTCACTCCCACTGCTGCTATTTTTTAAAAATCAAATACAGACCACTTATATTAAAACAATGGCAATAAAAGAATTTCTAAGAACAATATAGAACTGAAATTTTTTGAACAATTTACATAAACATTAGACATGTCAGGTCCACCATAAAAGATTTCATAAATTTTGGAGCAAAATAGCAATGCCTAAAAATTTGGGAAAAACCTCGACTAAAAACCGAATTTCAAATTTCACTACCTTATCATGACCGATAGTTTGTGTAACACCCTAAAATTACATATTATTGTTTAATTAATTATTTTGGATTTTATAGAATTTTCCTGATTTTATGGAATTTATAAATACATTCTCCATTTTTAGATTTAAAGAAACAATTTATTCAAGAAAATTAAAAGAAAAATTGTACTAAAAATAATTTTATTAATTTTAAAATGTCTTAAGGTATTTTTGAGAAGTTTTCTTGAATTTTTAAACCCTATTTGATATTTTCTAAAAGCCTTTCTATTTTTAATTTTTTATGTCAAAATTCTTAAAATCCTTCTCCATGACAAGTGAGATCTCACCCGTTAGAAGCTCTTCAAGCTCCAATGAAACCAACTGTGCCCCTATCTCCCCACCCCCACCCCCACCCCACATTGTTGCCTCAAAAAAGCTTCAAATCCTATGATTTCTTCACCCGATTTCTTTCCATTTTTATGCCAAATCAATCCTTGGACCTTCCTCCTCCCATCCCCACCCAGTTTCCTTCCTGCACCACATTCCTTCCCTCCAGCCCTCCTTGAGCCTATTTAAGGTGAGTAAGGTGCTCCTCTCCCTTTACTCAACCCATTCCTCTTCTTGCTTCACCCTCTCGTGCCTTCGTTTGCCCAGAACACGCAAGAAACTGAAACATTCCCTGACATCGGCCGACATGACCCCACAACGTTCCCAGCACCTTGGAACTCCATTTTTCGAGCCATTTGCATCACATCATGTTCCCGCTTGTTGCGAGGGTAGCCCCTTAACCAATTTGGAGTTTACCATGACATGTACGACAAATTTTGTGTTCTCCCATCGCCAGCCAAGCGTCATTCACTATGCTGTCGTGCCACCGTCTAGCCCTCGCCACCACTGTCGTGCTGACACTAACCCAGCATGCACCCCCACACCACCCCCTATACAAATCCTTCTAGCATTTAATCTACATGATACACTTGCTTCTACCCATGAGGAGCGGGGTGGCGTGATGATGAGGCCACTCCCAAAGTCACTTCACCTGAAAATAGCAATTGCACATATATTTCAATATTATACAATCATAACATTTCAACACCGCACCTACGTTCAATCCATAACTTTGCTTTCTCACATAAGAACCAAAATCTACTTCTTGTTATCCCAATAACAGAAAGGCTACAAATTCTAACCCAAAAACCCAAACAATGGAAGCATGGACTATAGGTGAGCTACCAAAGCTTACTCTCAAGTTTCAACTTCCTCAACATGCCCCAAAACTAGCAAAACCAAACCTAGCCTATATATTAATTTTCTAGCATGCTGCCTCCCAGGGCAGCTAGCTTCAAACTAAAGGCCTGTTTGTTTTAACTTTTGATTCTGGATTTTGGCCCCAAAAGCAGAATCAAAAACAAATAGCTTGATTCTAGAATCCGAATCTCACAATCCAGCCCACCCATGTACACTAGAATCCACAATCCACTTTATATGTGCTTTTGGATTACAGCTTTTGGAGAATCAGCTTCTCTACAACCACAATCTAGAATCAGCTTTTAGAGAATCCAAAGCTAAAACAAACAGGCCCTAATATAACTTCTAGCATACAAATCCAAATTCAGTAAACAAAGATATTTTTGAAATCTACAGAAAATTTTCTAACTTTCTCCAGTTATATGAATAATTTAATTCGGCCCTTAACTAGCCCTAAACAGTACAAAATCACGGCTACTACTAGCAGGAAGCAGATCTGGACAGTAGGCACACAATTGATCGTATCTTCTAAATGGCTAAACCAAAAAATTATGTTCTTGGGCTCTAATTAAACATGTGACAATGATCTATGTAACATCCTGAAAATTTTAAAACTAGTGAAATGCTATAATGTGAATTTGCATTTTGAGTACTTTTGAGTTTTATGGAAATTGTGACTTTCTGAATTGACTTCTTGGATTTAGTGTTGCAAAGACAATTAAAGGAAATGAAAGAAATTAAAAGAACAAAAGAAGACTTGGCGATAATTTATTTTCTGAATCCAAATTGGTGGAGAAACCAAATTATGCACAAATAGAAATATATGAATATCAATCTGAATATTAAAAATGAAACAGTGGTCAGTTTGACTAATAGCAGTGCACTTTCTGGAGTTAAACCTTAAGCCGGTTTCTTGCTCTCACTGCCATGCGGGTCCTAGTTGCAGCCACTCCATCCCTGTGCCATGTGGGTCTCCATTTCTCCAGAACTTTCCTTCGATGCCAGCCTTCAACCAGATTCATTTCACCTTGGGAACCACCAGTGGTAGTGCTCCACTTCCTACTCCACTCCTTCTCCCTCCTCCTCAAGCAGCGCAGAAATCCCTCGGTTCTTCCGCCATGGCCGTGAGCTTTGAAACCGAAGCCGGCTCATCTGCTTAGTCCCTCAGCCAATGCGTTGCTCCTTAGTGATCACCAGAGGCAGCGCCTTCTTTCCCCCTCTACTTCCTCTTCCTCTCTCTCGGTAGACAGCCAAACTTCCCTCAATGCCGCCATTGTTGAGGAGCTTCAGAGCTTGAGGCCAAATCGAATCAACCAAGCCGATTGCACCAATCCCGAATTCCTCCGAGCCATAGCTTCGATGCTCTCTTGGGCAAAAGCCCCAAAAATATTCAAGCTACCTCATGCAAAATTGTCTTTCTTGCTGTCGCCCTCTTCCCCATGTTCGTGGCGAGGGCAGCCAAACTCGGAGCTTCTCCGGCCAGAAGAAATACTAAAATGGACTCCTGGTGGCCCGTGGATGCTCAAACCGTCACTCATCCAAGCCGAGCTGCTTTCATTTCCATCCCCGGCGAGCCACCATTAGTGCCGCCGCAGGCTTCGGTAGGCTTCTCCGTAACTCTTCCGCCAAATTAGTTCCTTCTCCGGGTGCGCCTCGCCGAGAGGAATCTCCTGGTGCCGTCGCCGTCGCCAGAAAACCGCCAGAGCACCGTCGCCCTTCCGCCCAAGCCGGTGCTCTGCTTTCACTGTCAAGCGTGTCCAGGTCGATGGCGGCTCAGCTAGGCTCCAGTTCACTGGTGAAAGGCGCCTTCTTCTCAAGAAAACATATTCCTCTTTTTTCAGCAGTTTCCAAACTAATTGATAATTGAAACTTGATTATCTTTTGTAGTTTTGATTCAATTCCAGCGGAACAAATTTCTATATTCATTTAAAATCCATGAGAATCCAAATATGCAAAAGTATTTAATTCTTGAACTACAGAATCATTATTCGAATTAAACTTTGATTAGTATCCCATTATGGTCTTTAATGCAAATCTGTGCATAGTAAATTGTAACATGATAAAATAAATTCTTAGGTGATAAATAGGCCAAGATGAATTCAAATATGCAAAAATATTCAATTCTTGATTCATAGAACAATTATTAAAGTCAAGAATAGAACAAACACTATTATGGACAATATTGCTCATGCGAAAAATATAACTTATGAAATCGTATAGGAAATGATTATGTGCTTCTGGGATCTTAATAAGCCCAATCATGCAGAGATATTAAATATTTGAACTAAGTTTAATGTATTGCATTGCGACCATTAATACAACCTTAGTGTGATCAGTAGTAAGAATAGTAGCAGAATACCTCATAAAACAATGAATTGATTTATATGCAGTTCCTGAAATCAGTAGGAGCTTGTCCGTATCAAGATAAACTTAATTTGCATTCTTTTAATAAAAGAAAATGATAATTATAGTAGTAAATAAATAGATAATCTATTGCGATTAAAGTCAAAATAATGCAAAACTAACTTTATAACATTTCTAGGATGGTATTCTGTTAATGCCTGAAAAATGAATCCAGAATCATGTATAGGCTAGTTGGAAATTAAGATTGAAGCTTGGCCGATTTAAGGTTTCAAATATGATCATATAGGCTATTTCAGCGATAGATAGAATAACTCGTCTAAATACTAAAATCAGTAAAACTAGTTTAGAAACGATATACCAAGTTCATACTACCATATTCTACAAAAACATCTTAATTACAGTATGCTTTCCAATTAAATCAAGCTAGTTCAAAACCCTTAATCGTTAATCTGTCATTTCCCCTTTCTTGCCGATTTTGAATGGTAGTCTTTAAGTATAGCATGAACCATTTTAGCGATAAGATTATAGTCTCGCCCAAAATCCTAAAACTTGTGGAACTAGTTTAGTAGTGTTCTCCAAAGTGTAGACTACCCTATTATAAAAAGATAATCTCATTTTGCTAAGGTTTACATATTAATCTTAATAGCTTAATGACCCTAAGTAATCACATTACTTTAGACCGTAATATGAATAAACGAATTGTAGTTTTAATGAGGAAACCTGTAGTTAAGTTATTTGTATCACCAGAACCTTCTCAAATATGATGGAAATGCTATCAGTAACCTAAATCAGTAGATCTAACTTGAGTAAAACTAATTCTAAGCGAAGTCAATCAAAGGTAAAGGACTATTTAGACATAATCTAATATGATCAATTAAGCATTTTCATTAACTCACAAAGTAGCTTGTCTAAATGAGAAATTTATGAGGGATAGTGCAGAAATGATATATAGGATATGCACTACTATATTCAAGGAAAATATTTTATTTACAAGCTGTTCTTTAGTTAGTTTTCACTAGTACAATAACCTTAAGTGATAATTGTTCACTACACGTTTTCAATTCGATTTCTTGTGATATAAACCTTGATACCATATTAGCATTTTAAGCAATGAATATAATGTATCAGCCAAAGCCTAAAATTTGTGGAATTAGCTTAGGATTGTTATACAAAGTATTGTCGGGACCCGGATTTACCCAATCCGACTCCCCTGTGTTTCAACCGTGCTAGTCCAGGAACAGCTAGCACACACAGTCATACAGTGATGATAACACAGACATATCATAAAGTAAATAACAGTAATTAAGCAAAAGAGTGTAAACATCATCACATTATTACAAGTATCGAGCCTTACGGCTTAAGTGTGAAAGTAACAGCGGAAATTGTAGCAACAAAAAGAGCCAATCAGCATGCCCACAGGCAACCGACTGGGGTACGCTCCCTAGAAGATCGAGTCATCCTCCTCATCATAGTCTTCACCACAGATGTCGAACGGTGGGATGCACGCTCTGGGATAGCTAGCTCTGTCCTCCTCATCTGCTTTATGGAATAAGCAGCCCTGCGATGAAATGCGAGGGTGAGTATGCAACATACTCAGCAAGTCTTGGAAACTTAATGCAATTAACTAAATGCAAGGCTTGAACAAAGGATGGCATATAGGGTTCATTTTGCATAAAGCAGGAATTTAAAATTTAAATACAAGTACTAAATTCATAAAGCAGCATTTAACAAAATGTAAATAGCATAATTAATTAAATTTGAAGTATAACAATTTTCCAGGTTCCAACTACCTGGTTGGCTCCAACCGCCAAACTAAAATCCGGAAGCTCCAGCCGCTCGCGGATTCCCAACCACATTTTCATTTTTAAACCAAATCATCATTTTTCCATTTAAAACCAAAAACCAGAAAATCTACTATGTGAAAAGCGTTCCCGCTTGCCCTTATCCGTAAGCACGGCTACTCAAGTAGTTTTGACTCTGCAGAGTTGGTACACTTTACCCACACGACATGATCAACCCTTTCGCCAAGCTATTGACACACTTCCTTTAGTGTGCGGCGAGAGATCATGACAAGGCCTTTACAATGCATATACGCTCACCGACTCACCGCTAAGGTTTCACCGCTGTTAGGGCTACCCGCCCAGTACAGAAGCCCCCTCTTGCGCCTTGCAAGTACTCTCCCGGCAAACCGCACATCCAAATGGCGAAGTCAAATAATGATACATGCAAATTACTTAGCCAGGTCGTACCCATAATAGACATGTGGTTGTACTGTATAGCATGGCCCATGGTAACATACGACCGGTCCTTAATTGACTGGGGCGGACAATCACATTTCAGAATTTTGTGCATCCCTTTTGCCATACAACCAATCCGCCCGGTCTAAACCATTTTTCACTTTTATTTTCAAATTAATACCAAGCAACACCAATCGCCATAATTTCCACAATTCATTTTGAATCAAATATGAAATCATTTCCATAATGGTAAGGTAATCGACGTGATTAAGCATGGCTAAGCATTTTCTACCGTCCCATAATAAAATGATTACCATTAATTACAGTAATTAGTTTTCCTAAGGTGTCAAAGGTTGTCAAGTTGAATGTCAATGTGGCATAACAAAGTTGGAATATAGCTAAGCATTAAAACAGTATTTAAAGTATGATACGCAAATAATAAGCATGCAATAATTTAAAGCAAAGTAATATTTTCATAAACTTGGGTTCAATATGGTCAAGAGAGACTTGCCTTCAACCTCTCCTTCTTTGCTACCTCATTGGATGCTCCTCTCGCTCAACCGCTGCGTCGTCTACACGCGAAACAAGCAAATCGAGGCAAGAAATAAATAAAATCCAAAAATTCAAAATAAATACACCAACAGATAGATCTTGATTTTAGATGAATTTAGAAATTTGAATTGTTCAAATCGAAGTTCGAACGGAGCAGAACGGGCCTTCCGAAGTTTCTCGGGAGAGAATCGAAAAATTCACTGAGGGTGACACGTGTCGCTACGCTATTGGTCGATTTCGGATTTTCCGGAATAAATCGAAAAAAAAAAGCAAGAGATCTGCCGATGGCGTGTGGGGACCACGAGTCGATGACACGATCTTTGGGCTCGGTGGCGGTGATGTGGCGTGTATGTGGCGCTAACATGGCGCCGGTGGCTCGGCGTGGCGCGAATCGCAACTCGGCGATGCCGACTTCTGACGTGGCGGCGTGTCTGGCGTGTAAGCTAGGGTCTACGTGGCACGAACGTGGCACCGACCTGGCAACCACGTGGCGATGACGTGGCGAACGGGAGGGTTTTCGCTGATGTGGTGGTGACGTGGCACGGCGTGTCTAGCACGTGGCGCCACGCGGCGGCTGACGAGGCAAGGCTAAACAACACAGCGACATGGCGGCGCTGACGGGGATGCCACACGGATTAGGGCTTACGTGGCGTCTCGGTGGCACCAACGTGGCTTGCACGTGGCGCCACATGGCGGACACGAGGCGGCTACATGGCGGACACGGCGGATACAAGCAAGATGACAAGGCAGCGTGTGCGAGGGCTTACCGGAAATGCGTGGCTTAGATCCGAGCGTTCGTTGATGATCCGACGGGGACGAAAGCTCGAAGACGACCACGACGAGGCGGCGGCGCTACACGCCGGACGTGGGAACGAAGACATGGCAGACGGCGAAAACGAGTCGATTAGCGATCGGCTTTGAGTAGAAAAGAGGAAGATCACAGAGACGAGTCTAATGGTACCAAGAACACGGGCGGAGACTCACCGGAGGAGAAGCTTTGCGCACGGTAGGCAAACTCCGGCGAGGTCGCGCGCACAAATGGCGGCGCCTCCGGCGGCGAGAGAAGAGGGGAAATGTGCGGCGCAGGGAGGAGAACACGGCACGGAAGTCGGAGTGGGCTTAAATAGCCTAGGGTTGCGGGAATGGGCGCGGAAAGCAAGGTTGGTCGGGCGTTAGGGCTGCACGGGCGGCGGCGGCTATTCAGGGTGACGTGGACTCTTCTCGTTCCTTGGATCGGGATCGGACGGCTGGTGTGCTAGGGTTTCTCCGGGGCAAAACGACAAACCAGAGGGCGTAGTTGGATCGGCGATCAACGATTGGATGTGCTAGGGTTTGCTGTGTGAGGGAAATGGGCCGGGCGGTGAACAGGGTTGGGCCGGAGTGGAATGAACAGTGAAGTCGGCCCAATAAGGGGAAAAGAAAATTCTGAATTAGGAAAATCCATAAAATCCGAATAAGCTTCAAATAAATAAAATAAATAGCAAATAAATTTGAAAAAATCCCCAAAAATACATAAAAATCAAATAAAGCACAAGGAACCCAAATAAAATAAGAAATAATTAATTTGAGTTATAGTTTAATCATATTAAACCCTTTTTAAATTCTAAAAATTCAAATTAAGCTAAATTAAATTCAAATAAATTATCACGATTCGGATTTTTGAAATTCAAGCTCAGGAAATTAAAAATGGGAATGTTACAAACCTCCCCCCTAACAAGAAATCTCGACCCCGAGATTTGGAACTAACCAGGGAAAAAGGCTGGGGTACTCCGCTCGAAGATCCTCCTCGCGCTCCCAGGTGGCTTCCTCTTCTGAATGGTTGCTCCACTGCACTTTGCAGAACTTGATCACCTTGTTCCTGGTCCTGCGCTCAGCTTCCTCTAGAATTCTGATCGGATACTCAAGATAAGTCAGATCTTCCTGCAGCTCAACATCCTCAACTTGCATCTGCCTTTCCGGCACTCTGAGGCACTTCCTCAACTGTGACACGTGGAATTAATTTGAGTTATAGTTTAATCATATTAAACCCTTTTTAAATTCTAAAAATTCAAATTAAGCTAAATTAAATTCAAATAAATTATCACGATTCGGATTTTTGAAATTCAAGCTCAGGAAATTAAAAATGGGAATGTTACAAGTATAAATCATCGTATTATGAAGAAATAACGATATTTCATCATGTTTTGCATACAAATCCTAATAGTCAAATAACCTTAAGTGTTAAGTTTTCTGAACTTCATAATATGAATCGGTAAGAATGAAGAAATCTGTATATTAGATAATTGTATCACCAAAACCTTCTCAAATGTCGTGGAAATGTTAGCAGTAGCCTAAATCAATAGACTCAACTTGTATAAAACTAATTCCATTTGAAGTCAACCAAAGGCGAAGAAGTATTCGTTCATAATATAATGTGATCATTTAAGCCTATCCATTAACTCGCAAAGCAGCTCATCTAAATCTGAATTTAGTGCAGAACAGCTTAGAAATGATCTTCAAGATATAATCTACAGCAATTTAAGAAAATATTCTTATTTTATCTTGCCTCGAATCTGAATCCTAATAAAGCAAAACCCATGAGTAATAAGGTTAACAGAAATGTATTATGCATAGTAGAATCAATGAACTTGCAACTAATGATGGGGTTTCTACTTGCTAATGCAACGGTAGGCGGGAGCTAGCACAGGCATTCGGTCAGTCCACTCGACGGGGTTTCTACTTGCTAATGCAGCGATTGTGCATACCGCCATGTTTAGAAACGTTGTGTTGTGTGTGAAAGTGGATCCTGACTTGGGTGTGTGTTTCTAGTTCTATGGCGGGGTTAATGTCAAAATTTGGATCAAAGCCATGTCTAGGTAATGTAACGGTTATGTATGATCTCCTGGCTGGCCACCTTAGGAAGTGCGTCGAGCAAAAAGGTTGATCATTCCTTATGGGTAAAGTTGTACACCTCTGCAGAGTTTAAATCTAATCGATTAGCCACGCCCGCGGTCATGGGCACTTGGTGAAGTCATTCCAATGTTAGATGTTTTATTATTTTCAAAAGGGTTGGTATCATTTTGTTTTGCAACTGTGCTTTATGTCGAAGGGCTGACATTGATGAATTCAGGATTTGTTGATTCGCCGCTCACGTCATGGAGGACTGTGAGTGTTATTATGCTTTACTTATTTGTTATCAATCAAATGCTCTTATAAATTCCGTTTGCAAATAACTTGATTTACAAATTCAAATTTGCTTTATGCAAATTAACTGTAGAAGCCTTTCCTTTGAAATGGCCTGCATATATTATAGGTTTTGCTCAAGTCTTGCGGAGTACGAAAGTACTCACCCTTGCTTAATTATTATTTAGGTAGATGAGTTGGCGAGGCTTCGAGTCTCTTTTCGTCGCAGGTTGCAGGTTCTTCTTCGACGTGTTCTATCTGGATTTATGCCTGGTCAGTTGCCTGCGGGAATGGATGGGTACACTACAAGGCTTCGCCTCTTTTTCTGCTAGATTCTCTGAGTTGTAATATTTATTTGTATAATCGTTTCCGCTTAATTATTATAATGTATGGTTGTGATTTCCAATTGTTGTAAACATGTGAGTGCTAGCTACTGATCCAGGGAATAGCACAGTAATCACATGGAGGTTCCTGTTCATCCGAACGGGGTCTCACAATCTGCCATTTCTTCTACTGCCAACCCTCTAGGAAATGCCTTGAAATATCCCTAAACAACACACATTCGAAGCTCCTGCCAGTAGTAGCAAACTCGGAACAGTAGACAGAAAAATGATCATAACTCCTAAATGACTGAACCAAAGTTTGCATTCTTAGTCTTTAATTAATCATAAGACGATGATCTATAATTTCTTCTATGGCCAACCCTCCAGGAAATGCCTCTAAATAGCCCTCATAACGCAAATCCGACTGGGTACATGCACAGCCCGAGATTTTAGAACAACTCCCAAACCTACATTCTCCAAAATCCACCCGAAACCACAAATTCACAACCCTAGAACACCCAAATCTAGCAAGCCTCCCTCACAAGTACAGCACACAAACCCTAAAAAGCTTATAACCTCTCCTTACCCAAAAGGAGGAACAAGGAGGATGGAGGGGGAGCTTGGCCAGGGCAAGGAGAAGCTTCGGCCAGGGAGCAGGGAGGAGGGAGGAGCTGTGGCCATGGAGGAAGGAGGAGGGAGGAGCTGCAGCTAGGAAGGAAGGAGGCACTAGGGAGAAGGAGGAGGAGCTATAGCCAGGGAGTGAGGAGGGAGGAAAAGCTGTGGCCAGGGAGTGAGGAGGGAGGGCTTTGACCAGGGAGGGAAGCAGGGAGGGGAAAAAGAAAAGGAGGTGGGGGAAAAAAGAATTTGTACCCTGAAGCTCACAGACAGGCCCACCAACTCCCGAGACCACCTGCAAAAGGGGACCCACACCTCAACTAGAATTTCCATAACCTGGAAAATGATCTGTGATATTATATTCTCCTCCCCTTAAAGGAATTTGACTCCAAATTCCCAGAACGCCAACTAAACGAAATGGATAGATCAAAGAATTTAAATCACAACACATACCCGGTAGGAACAACTCTAGAAATTTCTCATGCATGTGAGACTCTAGTTCCCAAGTTGCTTCCCGCTCGGATTAATATGACCACAATACTTTGACAAACTTCAGCGTTCTATTTTTCAACACCCGCTCTGATTCTTCCAATATCTGCACCAGTTGAGACTCGAAGGTGAGATCCTGATCAATCACCAATGGCTCAAGCGGGACAATCAGATCTAGGTCATGTAGGAACTTCCTCAACATGGATACATGGAAGATATTATGCACTCCTTGCATCAATTTGAGAAGCTTCAACCAATAGGCCACCTTTCCAACTCGGGCAACTATAGGAAATGGCCCAACGTACCTTAGGCTAAGCTTCACTTTAGGACCAAACCAAACCACACCCTTAGTGGGAGACACCCTCAAAAGCACGATGTCCCCCACTTCAAACTCTAATTCTCGCCTCCTTACATCTAGCATAGCTTTTCTATCTACTCTAGACTCCAAGAAGGTTCTGCCTTACCTCTACCACTCGATCAATAGTTTGCTGAATCCAATCTGGGCCAAGAATAGCTCTTTCCCCTACTGCATCCCAGCATAGGGGTGAGCGGCACTTCCTGTCCATAAAGCACTTCATAAGGAGCAACCCGAATGCTTGCATGATAGCTGTTATTATAAGCAAATTCAGCAAGGGTCAAATGATCTTCCCAACTACCTTTCCATGCCAAAATACATGATCTAAACATATCCTCCAATGTTTGAATGGTGCGCTTAGATTGCCCATCTGTTTGAGGATGGAAAGCAGTGCTAAGACGAAGTTGTGTACCCAAAGCATTTTGCAAACTCTCTCAAAATTTGGAGACAAACCTTACATCACAGTTAGAAACGATCGACTTTGGCACACCATGAAGTCTCACTACTTCCTGCACATAAATAGGAGCCAACTCGCTCACTGAGTTTGTTGTGCAAATGGGAATGAAGTGAGCAGACTTGCTGAGACGGTCCACAATAACCCAAATAGCATCCTTCCCTCGTTGGTTACGAGGTAGGTCAACTACAAAGTCCATGGTGATAAGTCTTCAATGCGAGGTAGAGGGTACTTATTCTTGATGGTCACCAAATTAAGAGTACGATAGTCAATGCACATACGCCAACCTCCATCTTTCTTAGCGACAAAAAGGACAGGCGCTCCCCAAGGTGACACGCTACGCTGGATCAATCCTTTTGATAATAGATCATCCAGTTGCTTTTTCAACTCATCTTAGAAAGGATGAGCCAAGTGATAAGGAGACATGGAGATAGGTCAAGTTCTCGGAACAAGATCAATTCGAAATTCCACATCCCTTTTAGGTGGCAAACCGGGCAACTCATCCGGGAACACATCAGCGAATTCCTTCACCACAGGAATCTCCTCAATGCTTATTAAAGAATTTGGCATTTCTAAAATGGCCAAAAGTGTCCCCGATCTCAGCATACGACGGCCAGGAAATAAACTGGTCAGCACAAAGAGAGAGCTAGATGGTACACTACCCTGGAAGACCAACTCCACTCCTAACGAAGCTTGCAAAGCAACTGTCTTCCAAAAATAACATATGTTGACACGGTACTGATGCAACCAATCCATACCCAAGATGACATCAAATGGGGCCAAATGAATAACCATTAGGTTAGCAAAGAAATCTTCATCATCAATGGTAATAGTGCAACCGGGGCATACCATCGAACTTGCAATAAGCCCACTCGGAGAACTGACTACCACAGACTTAGCAATACACTGCATCCCCAACTTAACCCTTCTAGCAAACTCAATTGACACAAAGGAATAGGATGCTCCTGAATCAAAAAGAACAAAAGCATCAAATGAATCCACACGTAAAATACCTGATACCACATCCGGACGCCCGACTGACTCAGCAGTCAATAGAGAGTAAACTCTGGTGGCGCCGGGGCGACGGAAGCCCCAACACCCTACTGGGGGAGCACTGAAACTAGAGGCGGTGCATCAAACTGAGGGGCTGACGGTTGAGGATGCCAGAAAGCCACAGGTGGAGCCCACGCAGAAGACTGCAGAAGAACAGGAGCCGCAACCAACATCTGGACTGACCCTCTCGATGAGGCAGTCAGAGTCGAAGTAGATGGCACCGGCTCCCACTTGATGATTCTACTGGGATTCAATCGGCAAACTCACCCCATATGGCCAGGTCGACTACAATGATGACACTCCCTTGACCACGTACACTCCGCTAGGGGTGAAAATAGGACAGGAAATATCCGCCCGATCCGATCCCGAATCCGCTTAAAACCCGATCCGTAATCCGAATACAGGTATCTGGTCGGATCTGGATCCAGATATTTTATCCGGATACGGAGTCGTTGGTATCCGACGGATACAGGATCGGATTCAGATATCGGGTAGTTTCAAATTCGGATATCTGTTTTCGAGTATCAGGCTCAGGCGCTCAGCCGTTCGGTCGGCACTTCGGCCCAGCCCAGTGCACTCCTCCTCTCCTCAGTCTCCTCGGTCCATACGTGCGGCGCGTGCTACTGCCCGAGCCCGACCTGGCGAAAGCTCAAACCCTCAAACCGACAAACCCTATCCTCTCCAGTCTCCTCCAGGCTCCAGCCGTTCGTCGCCGCCACCGTCCAAGCCGTTCATCGCATGGGAACTTTGAGTTGTATTAAATGCTGATTGTTGAAACTTGAACTTTGAGTTGTATTAAACTTTGTTGAAACTTTGAGTTGAACTTTGAACTTTGAGTTGTATTGTCATGCTGGCTCTAATTATTTGCGCTATTGAACTAAATGTTGTACACATGGGAACTTTCAGTTGAACTTTGAACTTTGAGTTGTATTAAACTTTGTTGAAACTTGACCTTTGCTAAAGTTGGTATTAGTATTGAATGGAAATATAGACCGCATGCTATTTATATGTGCTATTTTTAACAAATAGATATATCTGAATATTTACCTGTTCCCGATCCGAATCCGGCTTATATTCGTCCTATATTCGTATCCGGAATAATCCGCATTCGTATTCGGATCCGGGAAAAAATATGGGTTAGGATACGGGACAAGCGATATCCGCCCGTATCCGATCCGTTTTCACCCCTACACTCCGCAGCGCGATGCCCACCATCACACTTGAAGCAAATCATGCCTTGCCCCGGGACAGGGCGAAAGGCCAATCGTGGGGAGGACGATGAAGACGGCCGAGGCTGCTTTACCTTGGCTCTCGAGGAGGAATTCTATCCCCCTTGGACTTCTTGGAAGTAGATCGCTGAAAAGACCCACCTTCACCACCAAAACTCCTCTTATGGCCACCACCAGAAGCTACAGAAACTCTCGAACCACCAGAGTTGAGCTTATCTTTGGAAAGCTCCAAGTCAAGCTCCATGCCCTTAGCCTGCTCCACCACAGAGGCGAAGTCACGGGGAACAATGGCCCCCATGACAACTCTAAACTCCTGGTTGAGGCCCCTACGGAACCTCCGAGCCTTCTCACAATCATCAGAGGCCACGGCTGGTATGAAGCAAACAATGTTGTTAAACTCCGCCTCATACTCAGCCACAAACTTCCTCTCTTGGGAGAGGGTAGTCAAAGAATACTACATCCTCTCCACAAAGGACTCTGGGTAGAACTTTGCCCAGAAGTGCTCAGTGAAGATCTTCGAGTGACTAGTCCCTGCGCGAGAGTCCTCGTAGCAAGTACCCCCTCCCACCAGATAACCGCCTAGCCCTTCAGTTGGAAAGCCACGAATCGAGCCTTCTGAAGAGAAGTCATCTCCAAGACTCCAAATTGCCTCTCCATGTATCGCAGCTAGTCCGCTGACTGGGCGGCGTACCTGCACCATCAAAGGTATTGAGTCGGAGTGTCAACCACTCACGAAGGCTCGTCCTACAATCTGGCACATCTGGGGCAGCCGCGGGAGCCGCTGTAGGTGGAGGCACAGCAGCAGGAGCTGCCTAAACCTGCTGACGCAACTCTTGAACCTCCCTCTGCAGCGCTTGCAACAAGGCCATAGTAGCGGCCTCAACCCGTGCCTCAGGCTGCTCAGCTGGAGCGCCATGATGGGCCGATTCGTGGGCATTGAGGGAGCCACTCCGCTCAGCGACTGACTCACTGACGATATGAGATGGATGACTCCCACCTCGACCACGGCCACCACGACCACGACCTCTACCCCTCGGCATAGCTACAACATGCGCACAATGGTACTATTAGCTCTAGCCTCAACACAAAAGAAATCAAATTAATAATATAATCAACTTTCAATATCATAACTCAAATTAAACATAAAGGCGCAATGCAATTAATTACCATACCCTTCCTATTGTGCTCCAAAGTGTGTCAAAATTTTAATTAGTTAGCCAACCTACATCAAATTTTAAGTTTATTATCCAATGGCCAACTTTTAAAGAGTATATACCTAAGCCATGTTTCCAATTTTCCAAATCAAAATTTTAGTTCACCCTAGAGTAATTTTCTAATTTCAAACACCACGAACCTACAACCCGTTCCGATACCAACTGTAACACCCTAGCACCCACGTGCCCCGAATGTTACACCCACAGACACCAACAAACAACAATTTTACCAAACTTGCTAAAAATTTGAGCATGATTTCTACGCATTTGGAGTAAAATTCAGCAAGTGTACAATAATAAATAATCACTCCACAACCACAATATCATAAACAATGAAGTAGATAAAGCAAAACGATAACCACGTATTATAGCTACATCATGACCATAAACCTGAACTAACATCATATAAGTAATTTAAGGGAGATGAGCTCGACGAAACAAACACCCATACAACTAAACTCTTTTACATAAGGAACTAGACCAAAAGCAAGAACTTAATCTGCAACCACTAGAAAACCAAAATACATCGCCTTCTTGACAACTCAAAAGCCTAGAGTAAGTGATAACGAGTGAATGAAGTGATACTAAGCTCTCTCCCATAATGCCGCTGTGGAGGTACCTAAAATAAACATCACAAAACAAGCGTGAGTTCAAAACTCAGCAAAGTGTATCATATTATTACAATTAACTTAAAACACGAGATTAGAACAATTCAAATATGGTAAAACCTTTGCACATAAGAACAATATCATAACTTAACATTCTTTACTCTTTAACTATGCGATGCACATGCATGCTCATAATGCACATTTTCATAGCAAATACTAATATTGCTGAGCGCACACCCCTTGGTGTGCACCCTCACATTCCCATCCAGCCCATGGAGGGGCCTACCGAAGTAGGACTTTCATGTCTCACTATGTGTGAGACATAGAGGCCCACTCGGGACACCTCTTCTGTTATGAATGCACAATTGCAAATGAAATGAATTAAATTACAAATTGCATTCTCATCACCATAACAAATCCATATGCATTGACATATTCTTTAAATTCATACTTTTAGCATTTGCATCATCATAAGAAACCTCCTAATCATAAGCACAATCATATTCATAAATATCATGTAATCGAGAATACTAGCAAAGTAAGCCACAGATTTTTCTAGCATTTAATCTACATGATACACTTGTCTCTACCCGTAAGGAGTGGGGTGACGTGACGATGAGGCCACTCCCGAAGTCACTCCACCTGAAAATAGCAATTGCATATATATTTCAATATCATACAATTACAACATTTCAACGCCGCACCTATGTTCAATCCAAAATTTTCTTTCTCACATAAAGAACCAAAATCTACTTCTTGATATCTCGATAATAGAAAGGCTATAAATTCTAACTCAAGAACCCAAACAATAGAAGCATAGACTATAGATGAGCTACCAAAGCTTACTCTTAAGTTTCAACTTGCTCAACATGCTCCAAAACTTCATCTAGCAAAACCAAACCTAACCCATATATTTTTTCAGCATGCTGCCTCCTAGGGCAGCTAGCTTCAAACTAACATAACTTATAGCATACAAATCCAAATTCAGTAAACAAAAATATTTTTGAAATCTACAAGAAATTTTCTAATTTTCTCCAGTTATGTGAATAATTTAATTCGACCCTTAACTAGCCCTAAATATCATAAAATCATGGCTACTTCTAGCAGGAAGCAGATCTGGACAGCAGGCTCCTAGCAGGAAGCAGATCTGGATAGCAGGCACACAATTGATCGTATCTTCTAAATAGCTAAATCAAAAATTACGTTCTTTGGCTCTAATTAAATGTGAGACAACAATATACCATTTATTCTACTGCCAACCCTCTAGGAAATGCCTTGAAATATCTCTAAACAACACACATCCGAAGCTCCTGCTAGCAATAGCAAACTCAAAATAGCAGATAGAAAAATGACCATAACTCCTAAACGGTTGAATCAAAGTTTGCATTCTTGGTCTCTAATTAATCATAAGATGGTGATCTACAATTTCTTCTATGGCCAACCCTCCAAGTAATGCCTCTAAATAGCCCTCATAACGCAAATCCGACTAGGTATATGCACAGCCCGAGATTTCAGAACAACTCCCAAACCTAGATTAATCCACCCAAAACCACAAATCCACATCCCAAGAACACCCAAATCTAGCAAACCTCCCTCACAAGCACATCACACAAACCCTAGAAAGCTTACCTCTCCTTACCCAAAAAGAGGAACAAGGAGGATGAAGGGGGAGCTCGGCCAAGGCAGGGAGAAGCTTCGGCCAGGGAGCAGGGAGCAAGGAGGAGCTGTGACCAGGGAGGGAGGAGGCACCAGGGAGGGGAGATTGGCGCCACTGACACTCTTTAAAATTCGTGATTCACTTTATGACACCCTGACCCACTGTCATACACTCAGATGGACCCACATGTCATAGACACATCACTAAAAGCCAACGAATTGGGTGTTACTGGACTAATTTTTCCCACCAGGGAGAAGGAGGAGGAGCTACGGCCAGGGAGTGAGGAGGGATAAGCTATGACCAGGGAGTCAGGAGGGAGGGCTTTGGCCAGGGAGGGAAGCAGGGAGGGGAAAAAAGAAAAGGAGGTGGGGGAGGGTTTAGTGGGAGGGAAAATAGGAGATTTTCTCTCACACAGACTAGAATTTGCACCCTGAAGCTCACAAATAGGCCTACCAATTCTCGAGACCGTCTGCAAAAGGGGACCCACACCTCGACTGGAATTTTCATAACCTGGAAAATGATTTACGATATTACAAAAAAGAAATAATGGACTCTTGGTGTGCCTGCATTAGTTAGAAGTTTTAATATTTTCTTAATGGTTTGGATTAGATACATTTGTTGAAAGGTGATTGTCTCAGATTTGAGCCACGTATTGGCAATGGATGATTCGAAGCTCACGTTTTGGAGGACTGTGAGTTGTTACTTATGCTTTAGTTACTTTCCTATCAATCAAACTTGCTTTATAAATTCTGTTTGTAAATTACAAATTGATTTACATATTCAATCTTGCTTTATGCAAATTAACCATAGAAGCTTCCTTTGACATAGCATGCATTTATGCATTTTGTAAATACCACTTTAAGTCTTGCGGAGTACGAAAGTACTCAACCTTGCTTATTATGTGTACCATCCCGAAAAATTCAAAAATGAAAAAAATAAAAATTTTAAATTTAAAAATGGAATTTAATACAAATTTCAATTGGAATCAAAATTTTGATTTAAAAAATATCTTTTCCTTATTTTCTTGCATATTAATCTTAAAGAAAAGAAAATTTTCAATATTAAAACTATTTCTTCCAAAGCAAACAAACTATAAAAATGAATTTGAAATATGTTTTTAATTTGAGTTTCCATTTTCCTGAATTTTCTAGCATTATTAATTTTTCTTGAGTTTTTGCCTTAAAAAGAAAATCAATGAAGAAAAATGGTAAAAGTAAAAAGGTAAAAATAAAATACCTTAAAAAATGGTAATAAAATATCATAGCACTTCAGAATACCCTAGGACCCTACCCTTGACATTTGATATGATCTGAACCAATAAAATATATTAAAAAGAAATTGTAATCATGAGATAAGATATCAATCTTTATCTTGTCAGATTTGTGTAGAAATATCTATGGCTTTTCTGAAGCCAAGATTTTAACCATACTGACATAAACTTGATATATACCTTTGGTAAAAATATAAGAAATTAAAACCTATAATTAAAGCCTTTAAAAATTTCAAAAAGCAGAAAGTAAATAAATCTTGAAATTTTTAGAATTAAAATATTGAATATAAAAACATGAAAAATTTACAGAAGATGAAAATTATGATTATAAAACACCATGAAAAGTTTGATAAAATATATACCTCATATTAATCTTAAATTAAATAAAAATCAAAAATTGGAAAATCTAACAACATGCATTGTCAGAATTATTTAAATTTTTCTACAAATAATTTTGATCTAAAATTTTAATTTGATAATTATACTTACCTTTCAGACCTATGTAAAAAGTTTCATAAAATCTTGAGTTGGTTTGCTAGCTAAATCATGTGGATCAATCCGGTTCTGTCCAGAGAATTCACTCGAGCTGTCCTCTTGTTTCGCTTGCAAGTGGGCCCGGCTAACTCTCTCTCACTGCCAACTGGCCCAGGTGCCAAAACCCTCTTCCTTCCCTCTGAGTCACTGCCAAGAGGCCCCACTTGTCGGACCTCTCTTCTCCTCCTCTTCCTCCCTGCGCCCCTCTCTCTCTCTCTCGCCAGCGCAGACCAGAGCCAACCGCCTCAAATCTTTGTCGCTTCCTGCTGCAATCTTTGATGCCCGAGGAGCCGACCTGCCACCCCTGCTAGAGCACTATCACGGCTATCATTTCTTTTGGATTCAACTGACACGGCTGAGATTTCTCACGCGCCATCCCGGCCGAGCCGCCATTTTATTCCTCGCGTTCAAATCCTGTACCCAAACCGCCTTAAAACACAATATAAGCAACTCTTAAGACTTCAGTTGAGCATCCAGTACACCACTCCTCGAACCATCACTGCCTAAGATAAGATCATCGCGCCGCTTCATTCTCTATTGCCGGCAACCACAGAGAAAGGGGCGAAATCGAGGTCAAGCCGTTCCAGTGAACCACAAAACAATTTATTCCGCCAAAACCCTCTCCATAGCATCCAGTACCCTTCTCCACCTTCAAATCGAGCTCATATGTAACATCCTGAATTTTTGAACAGTACAAATGCAAACACCAAATTTTAAATGTGAATGTTTTCCTGAGTCTTCTTGGCATTTTGCATTTTATTTGGAATTTCCTTGGATTTTGTGTTGAATAAATAATCACATAAACAAAGATAAGAGGATAAGAAATGGGGAAAAGTGAAATAGTAAAAGTAAAAATATGGAAAAATTACCAACAGAGATCTAAGCCTCCAGATGAATTATTTTTACTCACAAATAAATTTTCTATTGACAGGAATGAGAGATTTAATTGACAAGACAACAACATTGACTAGAAATAGTGCAATGTCAGATTTAATGAAAAATTTGTAAGACTTATCTCGACCAAATAAAATTAAAATAGTGACCTTAAAGCAGTGTATACTCCTATAAAAAATATCAGAAAGTTATCATGTCAAATAGGTCTTCTAAAAATTCAAATACAGAAACAAGAAAAACTAACAAAATGGAATGTCAGAATTTTAATTAAATAACCAAGAAAGATAATGACTTGATATTTTTATGAAAGAATCCTTATCCCAATAAAAATTCTTAATAAAAGTTTAAAAAATCTATTTGGTCATTTACACTTTTAAACAAATCAAAACCCGAATTAAGAACTCTAAGTAGTGCACAGTGTCAGAATTTTTATAAATTAACCAGAGGGTCTTTTGGACTCAAAATTTTTCTGGGAGTTGGTCATCACCAGAAGACTTGTTTAAAAAAGTTCCACAAAAATGTGGTAGTGAATGACAGCCGAATTAATGCAAACATAGTAAAGACTTTCCCAGCCAAAAATATCCAGCCTTCATCTTCTCACTGTCAAGTGGACCCCCGAGCTGTTCTGGCCCATTTGCTGACGTGAGGTGACCAGAGCCTTGCTCTCTCTCTGCCAGTGGGCCCTGTCACCATCGGTTAGCCTTGTCTTCGCACAAGCCCTCACCTTCTTCTTCTCTGTTCGCCGAATCGACTCAGCCGCTTCGATCGCAGAGCTTCGCGCGCTTTCGCCAACCACTCCTCATCCTTGCAGCACCGCCCGAGCCGTCGATTGCTGCCACGAGAACTCATCGCCATACCGTGCCGTACCGGAGAAACACCGCCACCATTAATCGCCGCCTTGCATAGCAACTCGGTCGCGCATGCATTCACACCACTGGCGAGCTCTTTTCCTGGCTATAAGTAGCGCAAAAGCATTGCCTTTGAGCCCTTCCTTCCTCATTCAATTGCCGAGCCAGAGCCACAACTCTCCTTCCATTTCCCTTACCATTCCACAAAGAGGCCGAAAGAGGGGAGAACAGCAATTCCAGTCAAGGACGTGATAACCTTTTGAATCGGTTCTCTCCTAAGCATCGCCTTGACCCCATCATCACTGATCAAGCTTTAATTTCTCTTTTTCTTAGCCACAATAGCAGTGTCCACCGTCTTCGTCACACCACCGCAACGCTCATGGACAATCTTCTCCAGTCCTTCCCCAACCCAGAGCCAAGGTGAAATAGACTCACCTCATTCTTCTGATGCTCACCATGCACTTGCTCACTCGGATCATCGCCGGCGCCGAGCTCATGGTTGCTCGTCCATGGCGCCGCCGCACCCACATGGCATCGACCGTGTTCCCGCCACCCCAGGCCGAATCGGTACCACCATCGTGTTCGTCTCGTCGCACTGAAGCCCATGCCGTTACCCATTCCGCCTCCTCGGCACTGGTTCACCAGTGGCGAGGCAAGAATCGTAGAGCTCTGCTTTGTATCGCTGTCGAGTGGGTCCTGCGAGTCGGTCTCTGTTGTGTGGTAACGCTGTCACCCGTGAGTCACTGCCAGTTGGGCCCGGTCTATCAGTCTTAGTGGGTCGATTTTGAATGAGCTGGTGCCAAAAGCTGAACAGGATTTTCCGATTTTCCTGAATTTCAAACCCGAGCCAAATTCATATAGCCATAACTTTTGAACTAGTAATCCAAATAGAGTGAAATAAATTTCTAAATTCGTATAAGATCTGGTAGATTCAGAATGTGCAAAAATATTTCAAAAAGAGTCACTGTGTGATTTTTAGTAAATAGAATACTTAAGAAAGGCTTAATACATTGCAAAAATGGATATTTCACTTGTAGTCAAAATTAATAAAAATAAATTTTATTAGAATATCCATTCTGAGATGAATTTAAATATGTAAAAACATTTATGTTTAGAATTGTTCTGTTCATCTACTAAATAGGTAGATAGTCAAGGTGAAAATGAAAATGGCCTTTAATTGGAAAATCTGAATTTGAATAAATAAACTTCATGTTTATGTGCGGTGCAAAATAATTATAATTAAATAAATCATTTGAGTTGTCTAATAAAACTTTAAGTGAAGATAACACATATGGAGTGTAAAGCATAAATCTAGAATGAATGAAATCATTGTTTAATGAAAGGTAATAAAAATGTAGAACCAAATATGTTCAGTGGAAACATATAAAGTTGTTAGAATTTTCTAATAAGCAAAGTGTGATGAGTGCATCAAGGAAAAGGTGTATTGCACTTGTAGGTATATATGCTTTTGTGAGCATATGTACTTACATATGCATGTATGCCCTAAATTAATAGGTTAGCTTTTTATAACTAGAAACTTAATTAGATGTTGCTTTGAATCTGAATCCTAATTAAGGGGTAAGAATTCATCTTAAGCCTGAAATGATCATATCTATTTAATCTTAACCAATTTTTGCATCTTGAATTCGTAAAATAAAATTAATAAATTCATAAAGAGCAACCCCTGTTCCTTGTGAAGAATCTTTGTTTATTTTGCTACCTGTTTTCTTTTGCCTTTTATTGCAGTTTACTGATTTCTGTTATTTCTCTTCTTACGACGTGTAGACTCTGACATCCCCAAAGAAGAGGAGGAAGATCCTGCTGTAGATCCAGACTTTGACCTTGACAGTGAAGAGCAAGGCAAGCACCTCCTTGATCATGTTGATCCCAATAATTCACCTACAATATGTTATTTTTGCAACTGTATTATGCATGCGAGTAATTCTCCGTAAAAACTGCTATTTTGGGTAAGGATAGTAGCTACTCCTATAAATTATGGTTTTCCTTAATCTGAATGAACCTGTGAACCTTGTAACCTTAAGTATGGTCTAGACATAATTAATGTCACTGTGGATATAATCGTTAGTTTATTATATCTACTTAGCCAATGCTTAAATCAAATTGGTTCGTTTCCAAAATGTTTCACTGAATAACTGTCGTTTGGAAAAAGGTTGTTGTTAGTTTAATAAAAACCAAAATAAAACTATGTTTTGACGCGGGTGATTATTGGTAATAGCCGGTTGAGCAAAGGGAATTGCTCGTAGTGTAGGGTGAAGTGTCGCCCGTGTCGGATTAAGGACCGAGCAATGGGACGCTATTGATCTAAGATTTCCGTGCAACCACGAGGGCTATTTATGGGGTAGCCTTAGCCTATTAAGTTATTTAGTTATGACTTTGCTCTTTGGTAGGCGGGAGCTAGCAGAAGCACTCCGTTCTGAACTGCTTGTGAGGGGCTTCCATACAATTCGTATGGGTAAATGCTTGGCCGGTGCAACGGTGTACGCCTTGCCATGAACAGAAACGGTGTGTTGGGTGTTGTGTGAAAGGAACCACGTCTTGGGAATGTGTTTCTGTTCTATGGCGACGGTTAACATCCCGGGTTGGATCAAAGTCATGCCTAGATAATGTAACGGCTCTATATGATCTCCTTGCCAACACACCTAAGGAAGTGTGTCGAATGGCCTAGCAAAAAGGTGGATCATTCCTTGTGGGTAAAGCTGTACACCTCTGCAGAGTAAAAATCTAATCGATTAGCCGTGCCCGCGGTCATGGGCACTTAGTGAAGTCATTCCAATGCTAGACTTTGGTATTTTCTAAAATGGTTTTGGTTTTGAAACTGTTTTTAGCAACCCTCGATTTTATGTCAAAGGAACGACTCTTATGGGTTCGTAGTCGGGATGACTGTATGGTGGAATCTATTTACTTGCTTATGATTACTCAAAATGCTTAATAGTTCTATAAATTCGGTTTGCAATCTATTATGAGCATATGATCTACATTCTTTTATGCAAATGCAAAATGAACTTAGAGCCTCCTTTGTTTAAGCCTGCATAATTATTTATATGCATTTGTCAACCACTATCAAGTCTTGCTGAGTACCAATATACTCAATCTTGCTATCACATTGTCTCAGAAGAAGAAGAGCCTTCGAGGTGCCAGACAACTCTTACCATCGTATAGGCCACAGGAGTTTTGACGATCTTTTCTTTTAAGGGTTGGCCCAGTCAGATGCCTATGGGTAGTTGGGCATACTACTTGGCTTTTGGTTTTTCATATTATCGTCTTTCCGCTGTACTTTTCTGTTAACGCTTGGTATTGTAATATACTCTGTATAATTAATTTCGTCGTAGGTTATAAATATCCTGTGTGATTGTGATGCTAATATTGTAAAGATGTGTGTGCTAGCTACTGATCTAGGGACTAGTATGGTATACACATGGAGGTTCCTGTTCCTCAGGACAGGGTCTCACATCATCTTCTCTAGCGAGCCATGCACAGTGCCTTTTTTGTCGCCACCGCCTCACATGGTGAGAGCCTGATTTCCTTGTTCATTCCCATGAAGAAATAGCAAAACGGAAGCTCTGTGATGTGTTGATGCTAATAGTAGTGAAAATGAAGCTAGCAAATTCATGTTCTAGTTGTGCCGCCGGTCGGCCATGGGTGTCCGCTGCCCCCGCACGGTGGCGCACCAATTCCGGCCACCTTCGGCCTAACTAACACCACACCTAGACATGCACAGACTCCCTGATGCTCGCCGTGGAACCGATTCATCCGATCGGCCTTCCTTCACCGGCGGCGAGCTTCGGCGTCTCCTCCTGTTTTAGGTCACTGACTCGCGGAGCCCACTCAGCAATCACACACACCACTCTTGATTCTCTGCCGAGCGGGTCCCGCCTGTCATCCACTCACGTCGCATAGTCCGCGGGCCCGAGCGTCGGTCATACGTGAGAGCAATCCCTCACTGCCATCTAGGCCCGGATGTCAGTGCCTCAGTCCTCTTGAGTCCAAAACCGGAAAGCGTAAAGCTAACTCAAAAGCGCACTTTCTAGAAATAGAAAATCTTGATTTTTGTGTATTTTATTTAACTTAGCACATTCAATTAATCATATCTTTTACATTTAAACTCCAAATAAAATGACATAAATTTATAAATTCATATAAAATCTTTTAGATTTAGAATATGCAAAAATATTTTGGAAGTGAACTCTGTTTGAATTTTTAATTCAAATTTAAAGAAAAAATTCAAAATATGCCATACATAGAATTTTTGCAAATAAACTCCAAATTGAGTAAAATAAATTTTTTTGGTATCCTTGAGCCCTTAGGAGTCTGAATATGCAAAAATACTTAGGGTTCACTATAGGAAATATTTAATTGTTGTGTGTAGTAAGTAAAATAGTTCAATATTAATCCAAATGATTTTAGCCTCTTGAATTTGAAATTATAAATAATAAAATAATTCACATGTGCTCCTGAGACCCTACTAAAGAAAATTTGATTTGAATTATTTGAAGTCAAAGATCAAACAAACCCTAATATGGTACTATTACAAATATACAAACTATAACTTTTAAAATTATGAATCAAATTTTAAAATGTTACTGGGATCATGAGTACTCCAGTTATTTAAAAATATTTAGATTTGAATTTAGTTTGATGTAGATTTGAAAATAGATTGTTCTTCAATATATGGAAATCAAATAAGTTGCAACTAGTGCAAATAAATTTAAATGATAGTAAAACTAATTCTTAGATCTTCGTAATATAACAATACTATTTATGCAAAAATGTTTCATATTTACTTAAGTTGAATCAAGTTTGTAGTTCATCTTACTTCAATGAATACATACAATTAATATATATAAATAAAGTCCATAATTAAGAGCCAATGTAATCCATAAATATGCTATAGGTCTTAGGTTAAATAAACTTTATGCAATGATTATATTTGGCTAATAAGATCTGTATCTTAAAATAGTAATGCTCTCTTTATATAAAAGATTAATGTATGTATATCTACAATCAATTGAAACTAATACAAGTAAACCTAGTTCATATATGCTCTTATAACTCAAGATCAGTCTATCATGCAGAAATAATTCTATTTTTAACATGCTTTGAATCTAAATTCTGTTAAAAGCCTAACCCTACATTGATATAAACCTTAAAATCCGTAACATGGCTAAATAAACCTAAGTAATAAGAAAACAGTAATCAAAACATTTGTATCACCAGAATCTTCTTAAAATCATGAACATATGTTCTAAAACCAATATTCTAAACCTAAACCCTTCTCGCATTAGTCGATTGAATCACAAATACCCTGTAGTCCATATGAGTTAACCATTTCTAAACTCATGTTTTAATCCTATTAATCTAAATAATTTTAGCATCTTAAATTTGAAGTTATAAATATGAAAATACATAATTTCAGCATCTTGAATTCGTAAAATAAAGAGAAGTAATTCATAAAACAAGAAGCAGTATCATTGCTAATTATGTAAGATCGATTAGAATCCAAATACGTAAAATCGTAAGAACCCAACCATAAATCACACCTGTTTTCTATGATTGTTTCTAATTGGATTTTTATCTGATTTCTTTTTGTCCTTATTGAAAACTTGTTATTTGTCATTTGTTATGTTCTTCGTTCGCGACGTGTAGAACCCGACGTCATTAATCCCGTCATCGACAACGTCGACTGCGGCTACGACTTCGTCGTAAACAGTAACTAAGCAAGACAAGTACCCCCTTTGATCATGTTGATCCCAGTTTTATAAATGTTTTATTAAATGTTTTCATTGCATATGATATTTTCATTAAATGCTGCTACTTTATGGGTACTGGTAGATATACCTGTTGTCTTATGAAGTTCTCTTAGTATTGACATGTTGTCGGGACCCGAATTTGCAAATCCGGACCCTCTGTGTATTCATCACTAGTCCAGGATCACGCTAGTGCACACAGTCTCAACATTGGTATATATCACGGTCATAACCAACGAAATAATAAGTACTTTGATTAAATACTCAAACTAGTTGATCGACCTTATGGTCAAGTTACAAAGATACGATTGCAGGCGTAAGACTTATTAAAATATTCAAATGCAATGAAATAAAATAAACTCGTGGCGCCAACCAATTTGCCACAGTAACCGATGGGCTCGCTCCCTAGTTTGTCGGCTCCTCCGATACTCCTCCTCCCGAAAGGGGTTTGCTTCTTCTTCAACTGGTTGTGTTGTTGTGGGGTGAGTACTTTGAGCACTCAAGAAGTCATGCATGAATGCAATTCTAATATTCTACATGCATGGCTTAGTACAAAGGATAGGCTATGGTTCATGAGCAATCAAAGATTTAAGAATAATGATAATAATTTGCAAAGCAAAGAAACAGTAATAAGAATAGTAGCTTTCACAAACATTTTAATCACAATCGTATTTCCATCCTATGTCAAGTTCCTCATTACCAACCCAAGCATTTTTCCATAAACAATTCATTTTCATAAAAATCTAACCCTTGGCCAGTAATCATGAAGCGATGCTCATTACCGTGAGCACGGCTATTCAATAGGTTGTACACTCTGCAGAGGTTATACACTTTACCCACAAGATACGATCAAATACCACCAAGGCAAATAACCGTGAACGAAGCTTTTCCAAAGTTCCATCTAAACCCAAGATCGCTGCTAAGGTTTCAACCTTTGGAGGGATGGTTACCACACCTGTGGCCCCCTCTTGCGCCATGTGAGTTCTCATTCCGCTTCTCAGCCCTCACCACCACGACAAGTACCAAAGAATAGATTTCCCGGTTTACTCACTAAGTCCGTCCCATTACGGAGCTTGTGGTCAGATGAGAGACTCAGTTCAAATGCTCGCAAGGTTAAGTCCTTAGTTGACCGAGGCAAGACTAACCAAGTGTGATCTCAATTATCCAAAACCAATAAAAACCAACACGACCGCCCGATTGCCACTCTTGGCCCACTGAAACAATCTTGCCATTTGCCCCAGTCTAAATCATTTTCCCACCCCAGTTCTTTACCATTGCACCACGTGCCATCATCAACTCAATAACACATGTCTCATTCACAAAGCATGTTCAATATCTCATTAAGTCAGTATTCACTTTGGTATTCCAAAATCATGAAACGTCCACGTGGCAGGGCTAAGCATACTACTTCGGTCTACTCAACCCATGTTGGCAAATTATAAAAGTCCAACTATTAATCCATATCCTAGGGTGACAAAAGATTCATGGCCTCCAATTATATATGACAAGGTGGCATACAAACAACTTAGGCATTTAACTAATCCCAAAACTTATTCAAAATCATTTCTATCAAATTAGCATGCAATAGTTTAAATCAAAATAATTTGCTCTAGTAGGTTCAACATGATCAAACACAACTTGCCTTCAAAAAGTATCTTGATTCGGCTCCGAGCTTGCTCTGGTGAACCTCTCCTCGAACCTTTCGGGCACTTCAACGTCTACGCGCAACGTAAACACAAACAATAAAATAAATAAACAGTGGGTAAACAGTGCTCAAAAATTCAATTAAAATTCATAAACAGAAAGATCACAATTTTACAAATTTATAGAAATTGGAATCACTCAAATCGGAGTTAAAACGCAAAAGTTATAAGCATTTGAAGTTTCAAAATATATTTAAAATCAATATACCGAATTAAATAAATATTTTCTTTTTCGAAAATCAATAATTGCGTCATCTGTGACACGGTCGCCACCAGAGAGTGACACGTGGCCTCGCTGACGTCACTGACCGGCGGCCCGTGATGACGTCAAGATGACGTCATCGTGGCCGCGACGACTTCGGCTATCTCTCTGACAAGTGGGTCCCACCGTGACGTTAGCATGACGTCAGCGGTGACGTCACACGCACGCGTGGCGGCGGCCGACGGTGGGCCCGTCTGTCGGCGTCTCATCGCGCGATGCTCGTGCGGCGATCGACATGCGAACTGCTTTGTCGGCGACTCATGCGCCATGATGAAGCGTGGCGGTGAGATCGACATGTGGGTCCGCCTTGTCGGCGTCACGTGCCTGCGATGATAGGTGCCGGGCACGACGGTGGCCCTCGATTTGCATCTAACGGTGGAGATTAGAAGATGGGCTTTCTTGTTTTGGGGCGGCGTGGCGGGATCTGAATCGTCGATTGGAGATCGGACGATCGACAAGCTTCGGGGCGGCAGCGATGGTGCTGGCTATGGCTTGACCGGAGACGAAGACGACGACATGCGGCGCGGGCGTTCCGTGGTCCTCGGCGACGCGGCGGTAACGCTCGGTCTTGGCGCGACGAGATGAG
The DNA here is from genome assembly GCA_036346375.1 of Guadua angustifolia. NCBI lineage: Eukaryota > Viridiplantae > Streptophyta > Magnoliopsida > Poales > Poaceae > Guadua > Guadua angustifolia. The sequence goes on from CM070522.1 coordinate 171,770, forward strand.
TCCGATGGTGGCGCGGCGACGGCGGAGAATCACCGGCGGCATTTAACCGTCTGCGAAGAAGGCGGCGGACGGCCGGACTTGGCGAGGTCGTCGGCGGGCGGCGTCTCAGCGGCGTCGGCGTCTGGCTGGTCTTGGCGCAAACCGAGGAACTGGGAGGGGTGGCGCGATTAAATAGGGGCTCTTAGCGTCCGTCTTGAATTCGCGGAGGAGTCCGTGGCGGCGTGAGTCCGTGAGGAATAGGGTTAGGCGGACGTGGCGATCGTGAGCCGTCGGATGAAGATCGAGCAACGCCACGGCGCTAGGGTTTTCAAAGCGGGCCGCATAGACTCGGCCCAATACTATTCATCCGGATTTTTAATTCTTTTCCGATTAAAAATATTTCCCAAAAATAAAATAATTTGTTTGGGGCATTAAAAATATCAGAAAAATTCTGGAAAAATTCTCATAAATATTTTAAGACATTTGTGACTCAAATAAAATATTTTCAGCAAAACTTTATCTTAACTTTTCCATTATTTAATTAATTTGCTAAATGGTTTAATTCAAAATAAATTCACATAATTCCAAATAAATCCAAATAAATTCCAGAAATTCAAAATACCACTAAAATGCAAGAAAAACAAAAATTGGGATGTTACACATGTGAATCTTGACAACCTTAGAATTAAGGTTAGACAATATATGATGTCAATTTGGGTATATGTGATGGTTAATAATCATGCTTAGCCATGCTTTAGACTTGGGATAAATCAATTGGAAAAAGAATTGAGCAGATGAAACTTGGAAATATTGAGACATGATGATCGTTATTGGTATTTTGACTAAAAATAAAAATAAAAATAAAACTATGTTTTTGATGCGGGCAATAGCTGGAGGTGCGTGGACTTGCACGTAGTGTAGGGGGAGATTATTGCCCGTGTCGGATTAAGGACCGAACTATGAGTTATTTTCAGACCAAGATAATCGTACAACCACAAGTGCTGGTATGGGACAGCCTTAAACCAATTATGTTATCTAGTTTAACTTTGCACATTGGTAGGTTGGAGTATTACGAGTTTCTTTAGTGATTGGTTGCTCATAGGTGTACGCTATGCTATAGGATAAATCACTATTTCACGTACAGTGAATGTACAAACACCTTACTATTTTATGTACAATGACTGCACAAATATCTTTTACCACCATAGCATATCGTCACCATGCTGGTGCAAAGCTAACCTAGGTAATGCAAAGGTTTTCGTCATGAACATTCTGGCCATACGCCAAAGGTGTGTGAAACATGCAGTAAAAAGAAAAGGTCATGATTTGTGGGTAAAGTTGTACACCTCTGCAGAGTGTAAAACTAATCGATTAGACGCTCTCGCGGTTATGGGTACTTGGTAAAGTCATCACATAGTTAGCAGTTTTGATATTTTCCAAATGGGTTGGATTGGAAACATTTGTTGGAAAGTGTCTATTTCAGATTTGTGCCACGTGGTGGCAATGGACATCTCGATGCTCACGTCGTGAAAGACTGTGAGTTGTTACTTATGCTTTACTTATTATTGTCATATCAGTCAAACTTGCTTTTATAAATTCCGTTTTGCAAGTACTACTTGTTTTACAATTCAAAATTAGCTTTATGCAAATCAACCGTAGAAGCCTTTCCTTTGAAATGGCCTGCATATATTATAGGTTTGCAAAAGTCTTACTGAGTACGAAAGTACCCACCCTTGCTTATTTATTGTTTTTAGGTGAAGAATCAGAATAGACGAAACTTACTTGATGCAGGATTTAGGGATGTTAACGAGTTTTTCTAGGGATTATGCCTTGTCAGTTGTCTGAGGGTTGGATGGGCACACTACAAGACTTTTGATTCTTTCTGCTGCATTACTCTGAATTGTAAGACCTTATTGTGTATATTACCCTTATTATTTGTAATAAAGAGTATGGATGTGATATCAATTGTTGTAAATATGCGTGCTAGCTACTGATCATGGGACTAGCACTGTATGCACATGAGATTTCCATTTTTGCATTTATGTAAAAATGGGGGTCGCTACATTATGTTGTTTTAGGTGAAAAAGATAGCGAAGCTCCGAAGATTTCTTTTCATCGTAGATTGCAGGAATTTCAATGATGCGATTTTTCTAGGGATTTATGCCTTGTCAGTTGCCTGAGGGTTGGATGAGCACACTATAAGACTTTGCTTCTCCCGAGCTATGTATATATACTCTGAATTGTAAAATACAATGTATGAATAGCTTTCGCTTTAATAATTAATGTATGGTTATGATTCCAATTGTTGCAATGTACGTACTAACCACTGATTATAGGACTAGTACTGTATGCACATGAGATTTCTATTTTTGTATTTTATGTAAAAATAGGGTCGTTACATCCTGGTACTCCTCCAATACATGTGTAGACTCTTGCTTAACCGATGTTGTTGTTGTGGCAAAGATGAGTACTTAAAAGCACTCAACAAGTTGTGCACACAATACAACTCTATTATAACTATATACAAAGATTATTCCAATGAATGGCTAATTTACAAAGGAATACAATGAATATATTGAAATGACAATAAAACAAATAACAATAATGATGATGATAATAATAAACAGTCATGTATTTCTCAAGAATAAGCTGGCACATAGCCCTAAACAATTTCCAATACTTCCAATATCACACATAGCCTCCCTTCCCAAGTTTTACTTTATAAAATCTAACCCTTGACTGAAATTCCCGAGCATTGTCCATAAACGAGGACATAGTTATCTGAATAGATTTACACTGTATAAAGGTTATACATTTTACCCATAAGATATGATTAATCTTATATTGTTGGCCATTGCACATACTCATCGATGTGCGACTAAGAAGATCATAACAAAATCTTTTGAAAACTCGATCCGAATATAGACCCTCCCGATAAACCTGAATTTGCTATTCCTTGCCTTACGTAGAGAAGAATAATAGGACTCATTGTTGAAGTAGGAACAATCTCTATTCAAGATGTGAGACCACTGCACACATACCCTCCTCTGACCACGCACACAGTTTGGTCATCCACCTAAGGCATCACATGATGTCAAGATCCGGTAACTTACTGAGTTAGGTCTGGCCCATAACAGAAATGTGGTTACGTGATTAGCCCAGTTCAATGGCTTGTAAGTTTAAGTCCTTAATTGACCGAGACAAGACATCCAATAATTGATAGAAACCATGTCACTCTCACTCATATATCAACCCAATACCATATAGGCCCACCATGGCGCATAGCATCTTGCCACTTGCCCAAATCTAAATCATTTACCACCCCAGTTGATTATCGTGCAACATATGTCATCAACAACTAAACATCATTATGTGACAACATATGACACACCCATTCATAGACATGTTCTATATTCCATTAGTTAAATTGAATTTGCACTTTCAAAAGACATCAGTTATACATGGCATGGCTAAACAACTACACATGATCTAACCAACCCACGTTGGTATCTATAACCAACTAATAATTATTCATCTTAGGATGACATATAATCATGGCATACAAGTGACAAGATAGACATAATCCAATTGGATTGAATAGCTAGTCTCCCAAATTAATCTGAAAGCAATTATAAGCATAAACTAACATCCAGTAATTTAAAATATTATAGCATTTGCATAACTGGGTTCAACATGGTCATAGCATAACTTGCCTTGGAATATCTCCTCTTAGTGGTCTAGATCAAGAGTTTGAGTTAACGCTTCAGGCACTTCAATGTCTATGTGAATAGAGAGAGAAACACAATAAATACAAATCAAAGAGCAAACAATCTTTAAAAAACAAATAAAATTCATCATTAAATAGATCTTGAATTTACAAATTTTTAAAAACTTGAGTCGCCTCAATCAGAGCTTGTATGATGAAGAATGGGCTCTCAAAAGATTTAAATAAAAGATAAATTCGGAAAAAGAGAAAATCTGAATTTCCCAATTTATTTTCTAAAGGAAAAATGATTTATTACATCAGGCCAATGTTAGCGATTAATTTTTCAAATAAAAATAAATAAAAACTCTTATTAGACTAACAGGTGGGCCTTCGATCCATGGACTGAGTCCACGAAATGCCCCGGGTCCACAGTGGACCGAGCTTATGGGACCACGGCGACTGACATGAGGGCCCATCCAACGCTAATGTGGCACAACTGGTGATGTGTTGACCAGGCGACACACAAGCACCGACAACCAACACAGCGCACACATGGCAACCATGTTGGACCCGGTGGCTAGGGTTACAGGCGAGCTCAGTGGCAGAGGAGAAGAACTAAGGAAGATGTATAAATCTCTGGTGTGGTCATAGAAAACTCTCAATCAGCCAAGTCACAAACTAACTCATCAAAAACAAGAGGCGCATGCACTAGATTTTTGTATAGGCAAGGATCCGAGGATCCTAAAAGTTTCGAGAGGGTTATGAGAGAGTAACAATCCTTTGTACTCTTTTGAGGTTTTGCTTCAAGAATTTATGATCGGTTTCACCAAGTCTTTCTTTCTCGTCGTGGTTGTTTGAGCGTCGTTATTTTGGTCATTTCTATGAGAATTATCTTCGTAGTTCTTGAGACCGTGTGTACTTATGCTATATCTCCGATCATAAAACTTTGATCCGATTCGAAAGGCTACTGCACATAAAAAAAAGAGTACCAAGTGTAATGGAATCCTTGTTTTTCTTCTTTTTTTTTTTGTGGGGGGCGTGTTTGTCCTGCTTTTTCCCCTTCGCTGATTACTCGAGCTCGTATCATGCATGCATGTTTGGCAGCGGAGAAACGAGATATGGATGGTTGCATGGGCAATTTGTCATGGAGCTGTGTGAGTTATGGCTGCTACATGGATGGATGTGATGGACGGACGGATTTGGCTGCAGCCAGCCGTCGAAAGCACCGGCCGGATTCCATAATTGCCAACAACAAGAACTTCAGCAATTCCTTCCTCATTTCCCTTCCCTGCTGCTTATATATTTACCCAGTTTTTGGGTGCGATAAATTAAATCCATGTCCAGCTACGAAATTTCTTATTTTAGCAGATCAAACATAATATATATATATAGGATACCGCCCGTCCTCGTATAACCACCAGGACAGGACCTCTACTATTTGAGCTAGCTGCAAATAGCCAGAAGAAGAAGAAGAAGAAGAAAGGCATCGTACTCACTCGGTAGCTAATAAGCTTGGACTTCAGAGGAGGAGAGGACGGAAGGCAACAGCAACAGACTTAATAGCTTAATTGCTACCATCTCCCGCAATACCAATCTCGTCACTCCAACATGGCTTCCAAAGGTATCAGTACTGTATATATTATATGATTCCCGTTTGCTAAAAGATGAGAGAGAAACCATTCAATTCCCCTCTCATTTCGTTGACGAATTCAGACATATATGTGTTCATGGATGAACGCGCGTAAATTACTTCAGTTGAAACTGCATACCTCTCTTAATTTCTAAGCTCACGAAAGATGCAAGGTACAATTTAATTGGAAACATATATATATAACTGGAAAGAAGATATAATAGTACATGTTCGTACGTGGTTAATCAGTTGGAGTTTCTGTCCAATTGCTCATATGTTTGATCAGCGTTCGTTTTAATTGATTCGTTCCGCTAGCTGATTTCTTTCTTGGTCAGGTAAATTGCGACTCAAGTTTGGGATCAGTTCGATTGTTAATCTGAGCAGTTAGGTACTTACACGCATGGTTTAATTCCTGCATCATATATATATCGTCTAGCTAGTACCTTCGATCTTCAGTCCTTCGCATTAGTTAATCGTGGCTAGCAACGCCTGTCCTAAATCAGAGTTCCCAATCCACATGCATGCAGGCTCGAGGAGGAATCAGGATTGACAGTTGACACTAACAGTATGTCTTCAATTCGGTCGTCTGTAAATCCCCAACTCGATTCAGTTCATTTGTGCAGCAATAATATATATGCATGCATCACTGATCACTGTCAGTCTCTAGCTCTAGCTAGTAGTATTCGACCTCCCTCTTCTTCTCTGTGACGGCGAGGTAAAGAGCAGGCCGGGAGACGACAGACAAGCCAATCCTTCACCGGTTGGATCGATGTTGGATGATGATGTGGTTCACAAACAAACACGCGGAGAGAGAGAGAGAGAGAGATCAGAGCCTGCAGCACATCGATCATCATTCGTCGGTCTTGCAGCAGCTAGCTAGCTCTACTTGGTAGTACTAGCTAGCTAGACTGTAGTTACTGATAGATAGACTGTAGTTACTGATAGATAGAGGTGAGACATCTCGATCGTTTTCTGTCCCTTTAATTTCCCTCTTTCCTTGGTCTGCCTGCCATCTTCTCGTCACTTTCCAAGCTTCGATCACCTGACTTTCTAGTTTCTACTCCACTTGCATTATAGTTGCACCCGTGCGTACGTGCTGCCTGCCTGAGCTCAGCTGCTCAGATGATCTCATCCCGTGCGTTAATTACATGATAACAACATGTGCGCTAACTTGTCCATGTTCTTTTTAGATAATGGAAAAAACAAACTTCCGGCTTCATCCCTCTAGAGAGAATCAGTCCACGCATATTACAGACTCTAGATCAAACACCGTTTCAACAAAAGAACCAAAACAACAAACAGGATAACCAATCCTATCCACAAAAGGCCAACCAAACGAAGCAAATAACTGCAAAGCTACTGTCTCCAGCTGACAACAAACATATAGAAGACCCTCTTTGTTCGATTCACTTCGCTGTAATTTGGCCCATGTGCGAAGCCAGTGCATTCCTCTAAACAAGACCTACAAGAAAGATTTAGGTACGCGCTTGTCAAAAATAATATCATTCCTTGTGAGCTATAACTTGTCCATGTTCTACGCGGAAGAATTGAGACAAGGGTTGCAGAGATTTGCGAGATATATCGATGAGGTAGCTAGATATATAGAAGCTTGTAACGTCCCAAAAAGTTCAAACAAAATGAAAATGAAAATTCTAAATTTTGAATGCGCTTAATTCTGAATTTCCTTGGCATTTTCTGGTTTTCCTTGGGATTTTGCTCTAAAGAAAAAAGTCTTTTATAATGAATGAATTAGTAAGAGGTGAATGTAAGAAAGTGAAAACAAAAATCTAAGAAATATCTGGAACTCTTTTTCTGCGGTCAAAAGTAATATGAACACATTCAATTCAATTAATGAATGAAGAGAAATTAGAATTAATGAAATTTGACTATAAACAGTAGCACGCCAGATTTTTTCAAAGATGTACAGAGTTTACTAATTAATTAATCAAGCTGGAATTAATTTTTCTATTGTCTCAATTAATTGTTTAATTGTTGTATGATGTAATAATAAAATCCTGGGCCTGGGCCTGGGCCTGGGCCTGGGCGCAGGGAAGGAGCAGCGACTGCCGCGCGACTCCCGGGGATCCCTGGAGGTCTTCAACCCCTCCAAATCCACCTCTCCCGACAGGAGGACCATCGCCGTCGCGGAGGATGCCGTCGATGTCGGGAAGGCGCCGCAGCGGGGCCTCCTGCTCCAGACCGACGAGCACACCGGCCGCCCCCAGGGCGGCGGCGGGGCGGCGCTCCCCAGGGTGTCGGAGGAGCTCCGGGCCGCGCTGTCGGCGTTCCAGCAGACGTTCGTGGTGTCGGACGCGAGCCTTCCGGACCACCCCATCATGTACGCCAGCGCCGGATTCTTCAGCATGACCGGCTACACCTCCAAGGAGGTCGTCGGGAGGAACTGGTACTTCTTACTTCTCCTCGTCGTCGTCGTCCTCCTTCATGGAGGAAGGCTTAGGCTCTGTTTAATTGATGGGCGCACATTGGAACATTGAAATGCGTACAGCCGCTTCCTCCAAGGCTCCGGCACGGACCCCGCAGAGATCGCAAAGATCAGACAAGCTCTCGCCGCTGGCTCAAACTACTGCGGCCGTGTCCTCAACTACAAGAAGGACGGCACACCATTCTGGAACCTCTTGACCATTGCCCCCATCAAGGATGAGGATAGCAGGGTCCTCAAGTTCATCGGGTCAGCCCTTCCCATCATATATAACACCGCATGACAAAGAGATTCTTTCTTCTTATTTTCGCGCCGTTTTGCCACAAGATTATTCATGATCACTGCGTATGCATTATGTAGACAAATCGTGTCGTATTCACCTCCTATGTATGCTGCTATTCCAGGATGCAAGTGGAAGTGAGCAAATACACCGAAGGGAACAAGGATACAGTTGTCCGTCCCAATGGACTGCCAGAATCACTCATCAAATATGATGGTACTACTGCTGTTTTAGCTTATAATTCAAAAGAGTTGTAACTAGCTAGTCTGAATTTTCAGAAAACCGGTTTCCAACTAAAAAAAAAATCTTGTGTTTGTAGCCAGACAAAAGGATCAGGCCCGAAGCTCAGTATCTGAGCTTGTGTTGGCTCTGAAGAATCCACGGTCATTGTCAGAATCAAGAAATTGCACCTTAAAAAGAAAATCACAGGAATCATTAGGTGTGTTGATAAGTGAAGTTCCTTGCAAGAGAAGCTCTGAAAGTGGATCTCGCCGTAACTCTCGTACTGGAATAAGAGGCTCACTGCAGAAGATAAATGAAGTTCCTGAAGGAGGGAATAAAACTAGAAAATCTAGTCTGCGTTCATTTATGGGGTAAGCTAGCATCGTACAAGTCAAATGATAGAATTGCAGCATCCTATTTCTTGATTTCCTTGCACTGTTCCTGTTTCTTGATTTTATTTTGTCTTATTCAATTTGTACGTGCAGTTTTCTTGGTATGGGCCATGCAAATGTAGAGAAGAACATGCTGAAACCAAGAGATGAAGATCCACCACTTGACAGTGATGATGAAAGACCTGAGAGCTTTGATGATGAGCTGAGGAGGAAAGAAATGAGAAGGGGTATAGACCTCGCTACTACACTTGAACGTATTGAGAAAAATTTTGTCATCACTGACCCAAGATTGCCTGACAATCCCATTGTAAGATTCAACTGGGACCTCCTTTACCTGTGACTCCACTGTTCTTTTTATTGATATAGATATCAACTTTTCATACATTTGTGTTCTTTGGTCAATTTTTCAGATATTTGCATCCGATAGTTTTCTGCAATTGACAGAATATAGCCGTGAAGAAATATTGGGAAGAAACTGCAGGTGAATGACGATCTCATCTTGCCCCTTTTATTGCAGAATTTAATTGGAAAGGTCTTTTTTAAGTTTTAGCAAATTTCAACCGTTTGTAAATTAAGTGTTGCATAGGGTAGCAAAATCCTGAAATTGGACCTTTATTGCTTTGCATGTTGTAGACTGGTATGTGTTAGCATTTTATTCAAAAGACTAACGTATTACTTTCATGATGCTCCCCTGGCTCCTCCTTGCAGGTTTCTCCAAGGTCCTGAAACTGACCGTGTGACTGTAAGGAAAATAAGAGATGCCATCGATAATCAAACAGAGGTCACTGTTCAGCTGATAAATTATACAAAGAGTGGTATGTTCTTCTCATGCGTTCATGTTCATGTAAATGCGTTATGCTATTGCTGTTCATCCATTTTCCCCCAAATGTTTGGAAAAACGACACAGCATCTTACTACCAATTGCTAACAAAAAAATGTTGTACATGTTTAAATTTATTTTTTTCATGGTAATGAATCCAGCTAAAATTACTTATTGTGTTCACATTTGGACAGGTAAAAAGTTTTGGAACCTCTTTCACTTGCAACCAATGCGTGATCAGAAGGTACTACATAATAATGGACATGGGAAAATGTTTTCTAAGTTCTTCCATATAATTGGTTTGCAATTCTTTTGATCAAATTTGCCAATGGATCAGGGTGATGTTCAGTACTTTATTGGGGTTCAGTTGGATGGAACTGAGCGTGTTCAAAACGATGCTGCAAAAGAGGGTGCCATGCTGGTTTGTACTTTTTTTTCTCAAAACTAGCCTATTTGTGCACGCCATCAAAAGTAACAAAAATAGGCCAGATGGGTCTTAAATAACTACTATTTTATCAGTGCCAAGACTTTGTTATGTGTTACTTACGAAATCTATATATATATATAAACAATCAGTGATATTTAAGCCATTTCCTTCATTTTAAAGGCATGAAAATCCCACAATAATCCTAAATTCTAGAAATTCTCACATTAATCGGAAGAAAAAGATAAGGATCTCCATCACTTATTTTGATGGGGCCAGATTATAACGGTGCAGATTAATTATATATAACAAATATATTGTATTCCAATCATTGAAAGGATCTCCGCCACTTATTTTGGTGGAGCCAGATTATAACGGTGCAGATTAATTATATATAAATAGAGTTATATAACAAATACAATTGTATTTCAATAATTGGAAGTAGAGTTGTATATTAAAGACAGTTATATCATAATATCTAGACGCGCAGTTGCGTGAGTAAATCTGCTAATTTTATTAGCACCAACTAGCATTACAAGATAATTGGATGCCCTAGACCCTGGTAGTCAACAAAACCAACGCTAATGGACTTGTGATGCACATGACATGTTAAAGTGTCAGTGGTTAACATTCTATTCCATCAATTTATGCTTTGCGGGAAACATGTTCTGGTGACTTCCTTAATTGGTATTTTTTTGGTCTGGATAAACTAAACTTTTTTCAAGTACCTTAAATTTTAAATTTGTGTTGTCTGAAAGCATAGCTTGTTTAAAGACTAACCTGAAGTGTTAATGCAACAGGTTAAGAAAACTGCAGATAATATTGATGTGGCTGCAAAGGAACTTCCAGATGCTAATTTAGTAAGACCAACACATTATTCCTTAAACGCATCAAATAAGTATGCGCATGCAGTTCTGACAGTAATTCATGATCACATTCAGAGGCCAGAGGATCTATGGGCTAATCACTCAAAAGAAGTCCTGCCAAAGCCACATATGAAGGATACAGCATCATGGAGAGCCATCCAAAAAGTATGATACACATATAGTTTACCAAACAGCTATGTACATGCCATTTTGAGGTTACTGGATGAATATGGCATTACATGTAGAAACTTGAGGGAGTGGTTTATCATGCATTCTGCTGTAGAATACAGTTGCCTTTATAGAATATTGATTATGTGTGTGATGTATTCTAATTATAAAGACCAGGAAATCTTTGGAGACAAGTAAAGATGACATTTCCTGAAACTTCTCCGTGATATCATGCTACCTCTCTTGTAGGTTCTTGAGAGTGGAGAAAGCATTGATTTAAAACATTTCAGGCCTGTCAAACCTTTAGGATCTGGTGACACTGGAAGGTAAATCCTGACATACTTCGGTTTACAATGAAAAATACATTAAATCAGCATACTTGCATTGCTAATACATTAGATGCCTTTTGAAGTTTCATTTGCATTAGCAGTTTCAAACAGTAAATCTTGTGCATTATTTTTGGAATTGTAGTGTGCACTTGGTGGAGTTGCTAAATACAGGTGTATACTTTGCCATGAAAGCTATGGATAAAAATGTCATGCTTAACCGGAATAAGGTTTGGTTCTTGTTTCACCTTTTGAAATGATAACAGTTTTTATCAACACTGGAAAATGTTGTTCTCTTCTACCTATCTTGTTTCTGTCTCTGACGACATTCTAATGCTTTCTAGGTCCATAGAGCTACTGCTGAACGGCAAATCCTTGATATGTTGGACCATCCATTCCTTCCGACATTATATGCATCATTTCAGGTTTGTTACATAAATATACACTAGTCGACTATTTAGACATAATGTTGTCCTCGTTTGTGTGCAATCAATAAGCTGTTGTTTTCAAGGGTTTGAGACTCTGCATAAGCCTCTAAATCAATAAGCTGAGTTTTAGCTTTCAAATTTAATCTTATCTGATGACATTACTCCAATAACACCTAGGTCTTGAGCTTAAGCCACTTTTAAACTCTGTTTAAACCTGTTTTGGTCGGGCACTACTACGAGCACTGGGATCATCGTGCCAGCAGCGTGGCTAGCAGCAGCGAACCACGCTCACACCATGAGGAGCAAGGCGTGTGGGCCGTGAGGGACTTTCCTTCCTTTCACTGTTATCCAGTTAGTTATTTTTGTTACCAATTCATAGATATTCTTGTTAGGGGCTCTCCTATTAAAGAGATAACCGCATTGATCATTTCTTTAAAAAAAAAATAAGAAAGTCCCTTCTCCCCCTTCTTCTCTTGCACCTCCGGCATGCTCCTCATTCCCAGCTGGTGCCTCCACGCTGCTGGGCAAGCCATGCCCACCCGGTCTTTGATGCGGCCAGAGGTCTTGACCGGGTCTATTGCAGGCGCCAACGCCAGGAGCAGGGGGAGTAGTTTTCCTAATAGAGTTTATCCCTTTCCTAATAGAGTTTATCCCTTTTCCTTAACAGAGTTATCTCTTTCTATTTGTTGCAATTTCAATTATTAGTTACCATATTTTTAGGATCTGTTAGTTATAGTTGCATGAATAAAAAGGGAAGAGAAGGAGAGAAAAGGTACGCTTCGATACCACAAACAAGTCTCGGTAAGCCGCTGTCGATAACCCACGGTTGGCTCCGATCTGACAAACTATCTCTCCTACTCTCTCTTCCTCACGCACAAAGGTCTGCTGCGACGGCGAGTTCTTCCCTGTCGGGCGGGTTCCGAGTTCGGTATCGCGGCGCGTATCTCGCCTCCACAAGCAGCCGCAACAATTGGTATCAGAGCCGTCTGGTCCTCGGCCGCCGCAGCAAGTCTCCCTCAAAGCGCGACACGAGATGGGATCGGACGACGAAGAGTGGCGGAGCAAATTGACTTCGGATGTTGAAGGGCTGAAGGCCACGGTGACTGAGCTACACAAGACCGTAGCCGATTTCATCAAGGCGCAAGGAAAACGGCACGAGGAGTACTCCCATGCGGGTGTCGGCGGTTCGGAGCTTGGCGTTCCTAGGCGCCAGGCGGAAGGACCCCATGGCCAGACCGGGCAGACGTGGGGTGATCGGGATGGTCGTGATCCCGCTCGCTTCCGTCAGACCCTCCGGGATGAGTGGGATGGGGCGGACGACCGGGATCGGCGGGAGCCGCCGCGGCCTCGCCGCCGGGACCATGAAGACTGGGAGGAAGTGCCGGATCGCGATAGGCTGTTGCCGCGAGCGCCCCGGTATGAACTTCCCATCTATGATGGAAGTGAAGACCCCCTCCTTTGGCTCCGCCAATGCGAGCGGTTTGCTCGCGCCTACGACATTCCGCGCCGCAAGTATGTCCAGATGGTTTGGTCTCACGCTCGAGGCTTCGGGAGGTGCTCGACAACCGGAACTAGAAGGAGGCGCCATCACCTGGGAGGACTTCTATGAAACCTTCCTCCAACGGTTCACACGCCATGCCACGGCTGGTCCCTTGGGAGATTTGGTCAACCTAAAACAAGGGGAATCACGTGTGGACGAATATGCAAGGGAGTTCAGCGTCTTTCGCTCGAGCCCGCATCGCGTCGTGAAGACCAGATTGAAACCTTTACTAAGACTCTCCATTACTGGCGGGTGATGTGCGGCGCGATCGACCCGCGACCTCGCGAGGCGTCGCTGCCAGACGGAGTCGAGCGGCGCGAGGCGCATGGATCGCGCGGCGTCTCACAGTTGGACCCTCCCGTCGACCGCGCCCCCGTTCACCGTGCGGTTCGAGTGGCGGCTTCCACACCGGCGCCCCCTCTGCTGCCGGTGACGTCCGCTGTGGCAGGGCATACTTCCCCCTACGCGGCGGCCGGCGAACCACAAAGTGGACCTCAGCGGCTCCTTCGAAGGGACCAAGCCGCAGGGTCATCGGCCACCTCTCCTTATCGCCGCCGTCTAGGCGCCGATGAGATTGCGGAGCGGCGAGCAAAGGGATTATGTTTCAACTGTGATGAAACATATACTCGAGGACATCGTTGCCGCCGTCTTTTCTATCTGGAAACCATAAGTGATGATGAAGTCGAACCGGGGGCAGTGGAGGAGGAACAGCCGGAGTTGTCCTCATTGGCACTCCGGGGACCTCGCAAGGGATGTACCATGCAGCTGGAAATCACTATGAGGGGCAAGATGTTGCGAGGGTTAGTCGACACGGGCAGTACGCATAACTTTATCAGTGCTTATGCTGCGGGTCGTGTTGGCGTATAGCAGGAGGCGGGAGCAGGACAACACGTTCGGGTGGCAAATGGAGCAGAGTTGCCTTGTCTAGGCCGCACCACAGAAACCTTCGGCGTGGGCATTCACACCTTCCAGGCGCAGTTCTTTGTCATTCCGCTGGAAGGATTTGACGTGGTGCTCGGAGTACAGTGGCTCAAACCTCTTGGGAATATTGTCTGGAACTTCGAGTCCCTCACTATGTCGTTCCAACGGGACGGTAGTGCCATCACCTTACAAGGGCTGTGCTCGATCACAGAACCTCAGGCACTCCAGATTGAAGGCCAATCCGAGGAGGTGGCGGATCTGCTTTCCAGCTTTGAGGATGTTTTCGTTGAGCCGCAGGGACTGCCACCCTCTCGGGCATGTGATCACCGCATCTGCTTGCAGGAGGGCACGGATCCGATAGTGGTTCGGCCATACCGCTACCCCTTCAGGCAAAAGGACGAGATCGAGCGGCAGTGCGCGGCGATGTTGGCCCAGGGCATCATCCGTCCGAGCCGATCACCCTTTTCTTCGCCCGTACTCCTGGTGGCGAAAGAAGATGGGTCCTGGCGCTTTTGCGTGGACTATCGGGCCCTCAACGCCAAGACGATTAAAGACAAATTTCCGATCCCTGTGGTGGAGGAGCTCTTGGATGAATTGCATGGCGCCAAAATCTTCTCCAAACTGGACCTTCGCTCAGGGTATCACCAGATCCGTATGAGGGAGGAAGACATCGAGAAGACAGCGTTTCGCACGCACCATGGTCACTTCGAGTCCCTGGTTATGGCATTTGGGTTGTGCAACGCACCGTCGACCTTCCAGGCTCTCATGAATGAGGTTTTGGCGGACTTTTTGCAAATTTGTGCTTGTTTTCTTTGATGATATTCTCATCTACAGTGCCACGGCCGAGGAACATGTCCTCCATCTCCGCTTGGTCCTTGAGCGGCTGCGGCACCATCATCTCTTCATCAAGCGCTCCAAGTGCGCCTTTGCGCAGCAGGAAGTGGCTTATTTGGGCCACATCATATCAGGCAGTGGCGTGGCGGCTAACCCGGCGAAACTCCATGCCATCGCCTCCTGGCCGACGCCGGTATCGGCCACGGCCGTCCGGAGCTTCCTCGGCTTGACGGGATACTACAGGCGCTTCATCCGCCAATACGCCACCATTGCCGAGCCACTGACCAGCCTCCTGAGGCATCATTCCTTCTAGTGGGGGCCGACGGAGGACGCTGCTTTCACCGCACTCAAGACGGCCCTCGGTCGGCGCCGAGCTACATTGCCGACCGGCGTCACCTTCGTGCGCCGAGCGCGACGCGTCGATCTTGGCATTGGCGCGGTTCTCCAAGCGAGAGGTCACCTGCGGCTTTCTATAGTCGGAACTTCATTGGCAAGACGTTAAATCTCGCCGCTTTTAGCGGAACTCATCGGCCTCTCCAAGGCCATCCGGCATTGGCGCCCATATCTCTGGGGGCGTCCCTTCCGAGTACGCACTGATCATGCCAGCCTGAAGTACCTCTTGGAGCAAGCCTTGGTTACGCCGCCGCAGCAACACTGGCTCAGCAAATGGATGGGCTTTGATTTCACCGTCGAATACAAACCCGGCCGAACCAATCGCGCCGCCGACGCTCTTTCCAGAATGCATGGTGAAGTCGTGACGTGTGCTGCCCTCTCCTCCCCAACCGGGTCTGTCCTGGAGGAGTGGAAGGCGCTTTTGCGCCAAGACCCCGAGGTCCAACACCGCTGCACCGAGCTCTGCCAGGCCGCGCCAACTGTTCCTGGTTCCGGCGCCGACTGGTCTTCCTGTGATGGCCTCATCTTCAAAGCCGGCAAGCTGTACATTCCTCCGGCGTCACCAGTCCGTCGCATGATCGTGGCTGCGTACCACGACCTGACGCACGAGGGCGTCCATAAAACTCTCCATCGAGTCAAGTCTCATTTCGTTTGGGACAGGCTGCGGCAAACCGTCGACGACTACATCAAGGAGTGTCGGGTCTGTCAGCAGCACAAAGCCAGCTGTATGTCTCCTGCGGGTCTCCTTCAGTCGCTCCCTGTGCCGCACCATGTTTGGGCCGATATTTCCATGGATTTCATCATTCGCTTGCCCAAGTCGCAAGGAATGTCGGCTATTCTAGTGGTCGTCGATCGGCTCTCAAAATATGGCCACTTCATCGCCCTCAAGCGGCCGACCACAGCACCTCAGGTCGTGGCCATATTCTTTGACCAGGTGGTCCGTCTCCATGGCGTGCCCGAGACGATTGTGTCCGACCGCGACCCGGTATTCACCAGCGCATTTTGGCAGGATCTCTTCAAACGGTGTGGTACTCGGTTATTGACCTCCTCAGCCTATCACCCCCAAACGGACGGTCAGACCGAGGTGGTTAATCGCACATTGGAGATGTACTTACGCTGTCTGTCCACTGATAATCCCTCGTCTTGGGTGAAGTGGCTGCCGTGGGCGGAGTTTTGCTACAACACCTCCTACCATTCGGGCCTTCGCATGGCACCGTTCGAGCTTGTCTACGGCCGTCCACCTCCGAGCGTCGTTCCTTATGCGCAGGGCACCACCTCCATTGATGCGGTCGACTGCCAGTTGGTCGAGCGGGATGATCTCCTGGAGCAAGCTCGCCAGAACCTGCTGCGTGCGCAAAACAGGATGAAGCAGCAATATGATGGGGGCCACCGTGAGGTCTCCTTCACAGTGGGTGCATGGGTGTGGTTGCGCCTGCAGCATCACCGCCAACTCTCCTTGCGCCCCACCGCCCAGCACAAGCTCTCTCCCCGATTTTTTGGCCCATTCCGGATCACTGATCGGGTTGGGGAGGTGGCTTATAGGTTGAACCGCCAGAGGGCGCCGCCTCCATGATGTCTTTCATGTCTCACTGCTCAAGCCGTTCCATGGGCCTCCACCGTCCGTTCCTCCGCCGCTTCCCCAGGACATGGTCTCCACCGAGCCTTCCTCTCCAGGTCGGGTCCAGCCGGAACTTCTCTTGGGGCAACGTTTTCTCCGGGGCCATCGCCAGTTCTTGATCCAGTGGACAGGCCAACCAGCATCGGAAGCAACATGGGTGGATGCCATCACTCTTCGCCGGTCGTACCCCGATTTCAAGCTTGAGGACAAGCTTGGTGTCCAGGGGGGAAGCATTGATGCGGCCAGAGGTCTTGACCGGGTCTACTGCAGGCGCCAACGCCAGGAGCAGGGGGAGTAGTTTTCCTAATAGAGTTTATCCCTTTCCTAATAGAGTTTATCCCTTTTCCTTAATAGAGTTATCTCTTTCTATTTGTTGCAATTTCAATTATTAGTTACCATATTTTTAGGATCTGTTAGTTATAGTTGCATGAATAAAAAGGGAAGAGAAGGAGAGAAAAGGTACGCTTTCAGTACCACAAACAAGTCTCAGGCGCTGCCGTCGATAACCGGCCGGTGGCTCCGTACAGCCAGCTATCTCTCCTACTCTCTCTTCCTCACGCACAAGGCTGCTGCGACGGCGAGTTCTTCCCTGTCCAGGCCGGGTTCCAGGCCTGGTACGCGGGCGTACTCTCGCCTCCACAAGCAGCCGCAACAGTCTTCCACTCCTATAACCCACGCCACTTGAGATCAGCCCATAACAAAACCCTCCCAAAAGCAGCCGTTAATTTCAATTTGATAAGATTTTTACATCATGATTTGAGTGTTTTTAGGTGGGGTTATTATCATTTTTGTTACACCATCAAATTCCGTGTTTTCTTTTCGAGAGTTCACCTTTTGTTTTCTGCGCAGACAAAAACACATATATGTCTCATTACTGATTACTGCCCCGGTGGGGAGCTGTTTCTGCTCCTAGATAGGCAACCTATGAAGGTTCTACAGGAAGATGCAGTCAGGTCATAGTTCAAACTATTTTTGCTTAGATCTGGTGGGATGATTTGCATGATTTTGGTTGAAGGAATATAACATAGGCCACTGATGTGCTCAATTGATCACAGTCACAGACATGTTGCTTCAATCTTTTGGAGATTTTTTTCAATCTTGTTGTTTTAGGAGAGGACAAGAAGTATTATTTAATACTATTTCATGATTGGTACAGGTTCTACGCTGCTGAAGTGGTCATTGCACTCGAATACCTGCATTGTCAAGGTATATATACACCAAGCTTCCAACTTATTGTACAAATGAAATTCTTGCTTCCAACTTATTGTACACGTGAAATTCTTTCTCATATATGATGTATATTGGTATGCCTGTCAGCATAAATCAATGACCGTACTTATGGCCAGTCATGTTTTAGCTCAGCCAACATAAATTACTTATTCACCTTTCAAATGTATGCTTGTAGTGAAGATTTAACCAAGTAGCATGTCTTACGTGAAGTTTTAACCGTATAAGAAATGAATGTGTTCCCTTACCGGATCACAATTGCCTGACACTTTTTGATAATTAATTACATTTTATTGGAATTAGCTTAGATTTCTCCTGCTTGTCATTATGCCCTGTTTCCTTTTTTGTTCTTTAGGTATAATCCACCGAGACTTAAAGCCAGAGAACATCTTACTTCATAGAGACGGGCACATTTCCCTGACAGACTTTGACTTGTCTTGCCTGACATCTTGCAGACCACAGGTAAAAAAAAATCAATAAATGTCTTCTGCCAATAGTTGTCTTAATTCCTGAACTCTTTCTGTTTCAAACAATTCAAAAATAGTCCCAGTTTTTTATGCGTTGATGAGCAAACACAAAAAAAAGAGAAGGTTTTTAGGTTTTTTATTGGAATATTTTTGTTCATTTTACTGATACATTGTTTTGAAAAGACATTTCACCATTCTTGAGTGGTACCTGTGCTCTATGGATCACCGGTACGCTATTCTAGTGCAACGATACGGCGATACGCAATTTCCCCAAAACAAGGATCCGACGAGTATATATGTATTTAGACAATAAAAAATGTTAATAGGCTATAAGAGATTGAGACTACAGAGGAAAAAGGGGGCAGTTCAATTGCAGCTAAAGAGGTGGTGGTTTGGCGACAGAGAAGGGAGGGATGGCGATGGCGACTCACAGGCTTAGTGGAGGGGTGGCGGGAGGAGGTGGGGCAATAGCGGCCTAAGAAGAAGTGGGTGGTGGTGGCAAAGAAGCAGGAGGAGTGGAGTGGCGGCAGTGGCAAGCTAGGTGGTAGGTTGGTGACAACGGGAAAAAGGAGAGGTAGTGGTTGTGGTGGGCGAAGGGAGTGGCGATGGCAAGAGAAGGGAGAGGCGATGGCGGCGGGCAGGCTGGGTGGTGGGCTAGCGGCAGAGGAAGGAGGCGGCAACGCAGTGAAGATAGTGGTCCAGCAGCAGAAGAGAGGACGACACAGGTGGTGGCAAAGTGGGTGGTGGGCTGGCCGCAGAGGAAGAAGGGAGGGGTGCGGCGGCAAGTGAAGGGAGGGGCGACGGCGACCAACAGGCTAGGTGGTGGGTTGGTGGCAAAGGGGAAAAAAGAGGGGCAGTGACGGGAGATAGGAGTCGCGGTGGCGAGAGAAGGAAGTGGCAACGGGAGAATGGAGAAGTTAGAGTGGAACGAGGGAGAAAGAGAATGTGTGATTTTAGGGTTAAGATTGATGGTTTGGAATAGGCTTTTCTTTGGGCTTTGTGTTATGGGCATGAAGGTATCGGGGAGTATTGCGGAGTATCGGAGAACGATCGGGATTTTTATTATTTTTTGATGTTGAATTTTACCGATCCTTCTCGATACCGTATCGTGAAAGTTCATGGAGGATCACTATATCGAGTACGTATCCAGTACCGATACGGCAGTTTTGCGAAGGATCGATGATTCATAGCCTGTGTTAAGCACAACATGTGGTAAGCATTTTGTTGGTAATAGTATTATACCAATCTTCAAGTGATAGGACATAGCGGTAACTTCTCATTCACAACTCCATGTATGTTATGACATGTAGATCAGTGACTTCATTATTTTCTGGGTTGCATTAAGTACTCCCTCGTAGAAAAATGTAAAACGTGATTTGACTTGGTGCGGTCTCCAAGATTGAGCTTTGACCGTTAATTTCTTTTACAATACTCTATTCATAGCTACAAAATCATAATAATATGAAAGTGTTTTTAAATACGAATCAAGCAGTATCACTTTTGTTTCATACACACACACACTAGTCAAGTACCTGTGCGTTGTAATGGAAACTCATTTTTTAACCAAATAATCAAATTTTATCACATGTTTACAAAAATAAAATTGCACTCTTGAGTTGTCATGGGAGGGAGAAGTGGGTATTGGCCCATCTAGGGGGAGCAGGTGTGGGAAAAGAGATAATTGGTTTCATTTTTATTCGCGAGAGGTGGCAGAACGTGCCATGACCCATATGTCAGTGAACTGCTTTTCTTAGAGAAGAGGAGAGGAAGGACAGATGATCAGAGGTGGTATATATGTTTTTTAGACATACTCCTTTTTATGGTATTTGCAAAATATGCTATAAACTATATATATAAGACTAGTTAGGTGGTATTTACATTTTTAGATGTGGTATGTACATTTTTTAGACATACTCCTTTTTTATATTCATGTATAAAGGTATTTGCAAAATACGCTAAAACTATGTACTTTGCAATTTTTTCATGTGGTTCATCTTGGAATATCTTATATTTAGTATATAAGTGTAGCCAAAGTGATAAAGGAGTTTTTCAAGTTCGTTTAGGTGGTATTTCAAAGGTGGGAGTAACTACACCCGGGAGTAAAAGATATATATATACACACACGTGCACACACACACGCGCGCTATTCTATGGCTGTGTGTAGAATAGGCTATACTACTCTGCAAACATTTAATACAGACCAACCGAGCCACTCACGCGACCAAACAGTCAGTAGCAACCCAACTATCAAATGACTAATAAATGCTACTTCTAGTTTGTATATGAATCTTTCTTTCTTTGCTTTAACCATAACTTTCAAATGAGGATGATTTTTGTCTTCAAATTTTGCACAGTTGTAGAATATCACCTCCCCTATGTATGGTATTTTTTGAGAAATTTTTGAAAACAAGTACATCTGATTTTCATGGACTTTATAGTTTACATAGGATATGTTGACTTTAGTATCCAGAAAATAACATATTACTCACTATTACACAAAATGTTACTGATTTTATAGTTCACACAGGATATGTTGACTTTTACTATTCAAAATTAACATATTACTCACTATTACACAAGATGTTACTAAATTCTTTGTAAACCAACCTTATTGTGTAAAATACATGAAAACCGCGCGTAAAAGTTTCCAAAAATTCTCAAAATCCAGTAAAATTTGAAGACCAAACTCAATCGCATTTGAAAGATACAAAATTGACAAAACGCTAAACAGTACAAAATCACTATTGAGCGAATTTGTCTTTTTCATATCTTTCAATTAAGATTGATTTTGGTCTTTAAATTTTACAGGTTGTAGAATTTCACCTCCCCTACGTATGGTAATTTTTTGAAAATTTTTCAATCATTTTACTAAAGGGCCGACAAACAGAACTAAATTCTTGTTCGTAAAAACCATATGTACAAGTTTTCAAAAATTCTCAAAAAATTACCTAGTAGGGAAGTGAGATTCTACAACCCTATAAAATTTGAAGACCAAAATCATTCTTAGCTAAACAATATGAAAAAGACAAATTCGGTTCAATAGTGATTTTGCACTATTTAGTGTTTTGTCAATTTCATATCTTTCGTTTGTTCTTGAAATTTTATATGGCCGTAGAATCTCATCTCCCTATATGTGGTAATATTTTAAGAATTTTTTAAAACTAGTACATGTGATTTTCATATATTTTGTACGATAAAGATGGTTTACACATAATATAGTAACAACTTGTGTAATAGATAGTGATATATTATTTTCTAGATAGTAGAAAGCAACATATACTGTGTAAACTATTTTTACCATGTAAAATCATATGTACAAGTTTTCAAAAATTCTCAAAAAAATTACTATAAGTAGGGGAGGTGAGATGCTACATCCCTATAAAATTTTAAAACTAAAATCAATCTGATTTGAAAGATATGAAATTAACAAACGCTAATCAATGATGAATAGTAAATTTATCCTTTTTATATCTTTCAAATGCGACTGAGTTTGGTATTCAAATTTTATAGGGTTGTAGAAGCTCATATCCCCTACGTATGATAATTTTTTAGAATATTTCAGAACTTGTACATATAGTTTTCACGGTTTTACTGCCAAATGACTGATCTGTATTATATTGTATGATAGTAATTTCTAGTTGTAGATGTAACAATTTCATGTTATAAAAATAGTAATTTCTTTTACCAGTCAGCAAAATTATTGTTTAATGTCAAGACATATATAAATTTATTCCTCTCGTCATCAGTAAGCTACTAATGAAAACCATTTACAAATCCGAGCTACCAATAAAAAGATACAGCTAAAATAAAGAAGAAACAGATTCATGTACAAACTATAATACACATTAACTAGTAACTGATTCGGTAGTAATTGCATCTGTTGTTGTATAGTAAAATGTATTCGTGATTTACTACCGCATTGCTAACGATCAGTATGGTATGCTTCTTCTCCGACTAGATCACAGAATAAGTATTCTACACTTAGGAGTAGAATAGCGCTACCATGTGTGTGTATATAGGAAGCCTCTTTTTTACTTCTGGGAGTAGTTAACTTCCTATGCCATATCTCACAACGTAAGGAGTACCTTGTAAACGAAGAGTATGTACGTGTAGTATACAAGTATATAAGACTATCTAGGTGATATGTACTTTTTTCAGAGGTCGTATGCACATTTTTTTGGGCATGCTCCTTTTTATGTGCCTATGTGAAGGTATTTGCAACATACACTAAAAACTATGAACTACCTTGCAATTTTTTCATGTGGCTCATATTAGAGTATCTAATAATTAGTATATGAATGTACCCAAAGTGATAAAGAAGTATTTTAAGTTTGTTTAGGTGGTATTTCAGAGGTGGGAGTAACTACTCCTAGGAGTAGAATGTATGTTTCCTATATGTGTGTGTGTGTGTAAATACCTTCTACTCCCGAGAGTAGTTACTCTCACATCTGCAATACCACATAAACAAACTTGAAACTATATATATATAAGCCTTTTCTGTACTCCGGGAGTACATACTCTTACCTCTAATATACCACTTAAACAAATGTTTTATACTCCTTTATCACTTTTGGTATACTCCAATAATAATTCTAAGATACTCCAATGCGACATGGTTGAAAAAATTAATTGGAGCCCTTCATTTTATTTTATTTTTTGCTATATACCATTTTCTATATGTAAAAGGAATATGTAAACAAATTATGCTATAAAGGGTGGACTTTGATGAAATTTTTCTGTAGAACTCACTTGTATCTTATAATCAGTAATTCAGTATTAGAGTATACTCAAAAGGATAAAGAGGTATAACAACATCATTTAAACGGTATACTAGGGGTGGGAGTATATACTCTCAGGAGTATAGAACCGTTTATATATATAGTTGGACTAGTTTTTGGTCAAAATTTACAAGCTTTGAATCTCGAAATGCATGGGTACCCTACATTTTTCTACAGAGGGAGTAATTATTTTGCCTGTTGTTTGGTAGGTCTTTCTTCCAGAAGGAACTGAAAAGAAAAGGAAGAGGACAAGCAGGAGTTGTCCTATATTTTTTGCTGAACCTATGCGAGCATCTAATTCATTTGTTGGCACAGAGGAGTACATTGCACCTGTATGTACATGCTCTCACTGTCCTTTTATTCTGCGCTGTTTTTCCAACCTTTTCGTTTATTCCCATTATTTATTTTTCATCTGTAGTATTTTCAGTTCTTGCATCCTTGTCTTGCAGGAGATTATTGCTGGAGCTGGCCATACAAGCGCTGTTGATTGGTGGGCTCTAGGTAACTTCGCTAACAATGCAGATGGCACTTGGCTTTGTAGTTTATACAGTCGCTCTAAATAGTAAAGTAGGAAAACAAGGATTTAGTAGCTTCACAAACTCGCGCGTTATTTGGTGGATATTCTGATGAACTTGTTTTGTTGATTCAGGAATTCTTCTGTATGAAATGTTGTATGGTTACACACCCTTCAGAGGAAAAACGAGACAAAGGACCTTTGCTAATATCCTTCACAAGGATATCAGATTTCCTGCGAGTATATCGGTAAGGAAGCAGCGTTTGTTTTCGATTCAGTTTTTGGTTACTCTATATTATATGAGCATGCAATGCAATGCAATGCAGGTGAGCCTCCCGGCGAGGCAGCTGATGTACAGGCTGCTTCACAGGGATACCGCAAACAGGCTGGGCTCTTGCATGGGAGCGAATGAGATAAAACAGCACCCCTTCTTCCGCGGCATCAACTGGCCTCTCCTTCGTGGCATGGTAAATCATTGTTAAGCCTAGCTAGCTAGCTGACGCATGATCTAAAGAAGAAGGTTTAACGATCGACGTATAATGGAATATATCCTCAATTCTAGCTTGCTAGCTAATTACTGTTTGCTTTTTGTTGGGCATGCAATATAATGCATATATGCAGGCTCCTCCAAAGCTGGAGGTCCCCTTGCTCTCGGATGGCATGGGCCAGGAGGGAACATGGAGCGGCGCTGCTGCTGATAATCACACCGATATGTTCTGAAGATGAAGGGCAGATTATCGATAGATGGTTCTGCATGGAAGAGCTATCGACATGTCAAGCTGGGGAGTAGCGCTCGGTCGAGCCATTTATGCATGCTATTGTTGTTGTTTGTGTAATTGTGAAGAAGAATGTGGCCGGGGTTGCCCGATGGCTCCTGTAATCTATTCTGTGGATCATAATTAAGATGGAAGTATGAATGAGTCGAAGTTGAACAAGCGTATCACGTAGCACAGATGATCTTGTCTCTGTCACACACACATATATATAGGAAGTTTCTTTTCTACTCCTATGAGACGTTACTTTATATACTGTCTCTCACAATGTAGAGAGTATCTCATACAACGGAGGGTATGTATGTATAGTATACGAGTATATATAAAACTACTTAGGTGGTATTTACATTTTTTAAAAGTGGTATGTATATTTTTTAAAAACATATTCCTTTTTATGTTCATATATACTATGTACTCATTTGCAATTTTTTTCTATGGTTCATCTTGGAATATCTTTAGTATATGAGTGTAGTCAAAGTCATAAAAGGAGTGTGTGTATCTTTTTTTTAGTGTTTACCAAGATGCTAGCCCAATGGCTAGGGATGGTAATGGGGCTCATTCCCCGTTCCCTGATGGGGAATTCCCCTATTAGGAGGCGAGGATGAGGAAGTTTTGTTCTCTATAGGGATGGATATAGGAAAAATCTATTCCCCATCGGGGATGGCGGGGACGGGATAGGGCGGATTTCTCCTTGCGGGGATCCCGACGGAGACCCGAAATGTATATTTGTTAACCAAATTTCTAAGATTCAAAGATAATGTATATTTATTTATTCATTGTTGTTGTGTTGAACTATTTCCTATATTATGTAAGAAAAAATATTCATGTGCTTTCAACTTGGAACTTGAAAGATTGTTTTTTAATTCATTCATTGGCTAACAACAACTTAGAATAGTGTAATGTATAATCAGGTACTAAACAGGGAATTTTCCCCGTCGGGGCCCCGTGAACCCGTCGGGGGTCGGGGACGGGAAAAATTGAGCCCTGCATGCGGGGACGGGGACGAGGAAGATTTAGTAATCGGGGATCGGGGATGTTAGAGTGTTCCCCACGAAAATTTTTCTCGTTGCCATCCGTACCAGTGGCAAGTCATGATAAAAAGGAGGGCAGACTCAAAGGACTAAACTATATTGTCACATAGTCTTTTAATCATATGCAATTCAAATTCATACATACATTATGAATAAAAGAGAAGCAAAACAAATGTAAGTACAAAACTATACTACTAGCTCTACAGTTAATAAAATATATAGTGAGTATATGGTTATATGCTAATCGGTTAGGGGATGAGCAAAAAACGAAAGAAATTAGAAATCAACAAAAACAAAAGAAATTAGAAATCAACTAATCAAGATTCAACAGTTACATATACCAAACTGAAGGCACCAGCTGTCTAGCCATCCTAGCAAATCAGCGTAGGCACACGCATCCCACTCGGCACCTGCAATCTTTGGCTCCTCCCCTCCCCCAGCTCGTCGCGCGCACCATCTTGGCATGTTGCGATGTTGCTCCGTTGCCACTCCATGGGCCACCGTGCCGCCTCCTCGGCTCCTCACGCTGTTGCCCTAGGCCCTCACCTTCTCCGCTCAACCGCTCGCCCGCATTCCCCTCACTCTACTCAGCAATGCCTCCCCTCCTCCTTGTTGCGTTGTGCCAGTGACGTTTGACCGCCATCACTCCTTCGCCTAGCCTAGGGTTTCTTCCTCTGCCTCAGCCCTCAAGTGTGCTCTCCTCGCACCTCTTGGTCATGTGGAATTCGATCAATTGATCGCAAGGTGGGGATTAGGGAACATGGGGGTAGGGTTTGATCGCAAGGTGGGGATTAGGGAACATGGGGGTAGGGTGGCTATCGGGTGGATCTAAGGTCGTAGTTGGGCTTTGTGACCTTTTGGGCTTCAACAAAGACCCACAAATTCATTCCCTAACCACTCAACCAGTCGTATTCTTCAAGCCCATAGAGCCTCAAGAGAGGCCATGGCTGCCGCCAAGCAGAGGGGTTATCGGCGCCAGCATGGAGGGTAGGTTAATTTGAGTTTGATGAAGCCCTCCTAGATTTTTCTTTGCGCTAGCCATTAGTCAAATGGTAGACCAGCACCTAGCATCTAGCCCACCTAGGCAATGAAACTTAGCGTTAGGGCTTGCTTGGGGCCGTGGGGTGGGGAAGGAGGAGGAGGAGGAGAGGCTAGCATGGAAAAGAAGGGAGATGAGTCTAAACAGGAGATTAAGCAACTTTGCTGCCGACAGTTTCAAGGACAGGCCACCTTCATCGTTGTCGGTTCTACTCCTTCCCTACGGCGGCTATGCGAGGAGCAGACAAGCATTGCATTGCTAGCTCCTGTCCAACATAGCAAGTCGACAACCCTAACAATCGATCGAACACATCAGCTAGCCTCTTTCTCGCCTCAAGATCGAACCTCTTCTATCTTCTTTGCGCCCGCCCTCTTCCCTTTCCTCATGGTCAAATATAATCGCACAAATTAAGCTGTGGAGGCCGAATAAATGTTGAAGATGTGGATTCGGCGCGGGTGGGTGGGTGTTCGACCTCCTAGGAACAGGCCAGGAGTGCACCTCGATCCTTCGCCTACCCTCTCCTTTTTCTTAGCTCGTGCACAATTCGTCAACACAAATTAACCTAGGATCCACCTAGGCACCCTTCCCCTGTAGACAATTGATTTCGACAAAACACCACGAAAATTCACAAAATGACCTCTTCTTCTTTCATACAAAATTAAGATATGTGAATCTGATGATCGTATTATTTTCAGCAAGAACATTAGGTATGTGTACTGCCTAGCTACTAGCAAAATACCACCTACATGTAGTGTGTATATTATGTTAATAGATCATATGATTACTTAGGCCTTGTTTGAGATAGCTCCTACCCCAGACTTCTCGCTCAGATATCGTATAACCGTCATGCTGCACCATCTTGGCATGTTGCGATGTTGTTCGCTGCCACTCCATGGGCCACCGTGCGCTCCTGGCTCCTCACGCTGCTGTTCTAGGCCTCACCTTCTCCGCCAACCGCCGCCTCGCAAGATTCCCTCACTCTACTCAGCAATGCCTCCTCCTCCTTGTTGCAGTGCAGTGCTGACGCTCGACCGCCATCACCCTTCTGCCCTTTAGGGTTTCTTCCTCTGGCCAGCCTCAAGTGTGCTCTCCTCGCACCTCTTGGTCATGTGGAATTCGATCAATTGATCAAGGTGGGGATTAGGGAACATGGGGGTAGGGTGGCTATCTGGTGGATCTAAGGTTGAAGGCTTTGTGACCTTTTGGCTTCAACAAAGACCCACAAATTCATTCCCTAACCACTCAACCAGTCATATTCTTCAAGCCCATAGAGCCCCAAGAGAGGCCATGGTCAGCCGCCTAGCGTGGGTAGGGGTGCAATCTGAACGGATATTTTCCGATCGATCAATCAATCGAATCAATTTGGATAGTGATTTGAATAGTTTTTGGATATTCAAGAATTTTTCGGATACGGATACGGATAGGATAGTTATCTCTCTGATATGATACGGACACGGATAGTAATTATCCGACGGATACAGAATATCCGAAGTTTATAATTGGATAATATCCGGATATAAAATATGGATATTATCCAAAACTTTAAAGACTTCTCCAAGACTGCGGAGTCCAGAACTCTCCAATCAAAGAGCACTACCACCGAGTCTAGAGGCACTAATACCCAGGTACCAATCAATACTCTTGGTACTCTACCAGATTGCTAATTGCCAAGTACCACGCACCAACTATCATTCTACTATGCCACATTGCCAACGCCAAAGTGCCAACGCTCATAAGTACACCTACAGCAAAGGCGGTGCCAAACCAAAAATTTCATCAAGTGCTTCGTACTTCCTGGCTTGTCCATCGGGCGCCAAAGCCAAAATCAAGGCAACGCGACATCGCCATGCAAATAGACCCCAAACCAAAACATAAAATCCTCAATCCATCATTCGTGCTTTCTTTCTATCTCTATTCTCTACTAGTCTCGATAGTCTCTCTCCTCTAAAATCCCCAATCCAAACAAAACCTAGCTGAAATGAGTGGCTTGAGTTGAGGAGGCACTGAGGCGGCATCAAGGCCGGTCGGCGCATCATGGTCAAGGCCATAGTCCGCAGCCTCAGAGGTCAGAGCCACCTGGCGGTCCGGCGACACTACGACTCGTAGGTCAGAGTCTCGCAGCCACCTACGGTCCTCACCGTCCGTCCGCCACTCGATGGTATTATATGATTCTATCATGTTTATCTTACTAGTTTATGGCTTCTAATTTGCTAGTGCCGTTGTCTTTGACAATTCTATTATGACTCTACATTTAGCTTTTATCTAATCTCTAGTGCGTTCATTATTAATTCTTAATTATGTACAATGCAACTATAGTAAATTCTTGTACTATTTTCTTCACATTTTGTCAATAATTATTCATAACTCATAAGTAATCTACCATTCAAGATGTTACATGTGCAATAAATGATATATATTTTCGTGTATTATCCGGCTAAAATATTCAGTATTCTGTATTGAATCCTGGTTCAGATTCGCCTGATTCGTAAGTGATAGTATCCGATATTCGTGATTGTGATTCACATCCGACACCATTTGTATCCCACTCAGATTCGATAAAAAATATGGATACGGATACGGATAAACAATATCCGATCCGATCCGATCCGATTACATCCCTAGCAGGGGGGTTATCGGCGCCAGCACGGAGGGTAGGTTAATTTGAGCTTGATGAAGCCCTCCTAGATTTTTCTTTGCGCTAGCCATTAGTCAAATGGTAGGCCAGCACCTAGCATCTAGCCCACCTAGGCAATGAAACTTAGCGTTAGGGCTTGCTTGGGGCCGTGGGGCGTGGGAGGAGGAGGAGAGGCTAGCATGGAAAAGAAGGGAGATGAGTCTAAACAGGAGATTAAGCAACTTTGCTGCCGATCGACAGTTTCAAGGACAGGCCACCTTCATCGTTGTCGGTTCTACTCCTTCCCTACGGCGGCTATGCGAGGAGCAGACAAGCATTGCATTGCTAGCTCCTGTCCAACATAGCAAGTCGACAACCCTAACAATCGATCGAACACATCAGCTAGCCTCTTTCTCGCCTCAAGATCGAACCTCTTCTATCTTCTTTGCGCCCGCCCTCTTCCCTTTCCTCATGGTCAAATATAATCGCACAAATTAAGCTGTGGAGGCCGAATAAACGTTGAAGATGTGGATTCGGCGCGGGTGGGTGGGTGTTCGACCTCCTAGGAACAGGCCAGGAGTGCACCTCGATCCTTCGCCTACCCTCTCCTTTTTCTTAGCTCGTGCACAATTCGTCAACCCAAATTAACCTAGGATCCACCTAGGCACCCTTCCCCTGTAGACAATTGATTTCGACAAAACACCACGAAAATTCACAAAATGACCTCTTCTTCTTTCGTACAAAATTAAGATATGTGAATCTGATGATCGTATTATTTTCAGCAAGAACAATATTAGGTGTATATGTGTACTGCCTAGCTACTAGCAAAATACCACCTACATGCAGTGTGTATATTATGTTAATAGATCATATGATTACTTAGGCCTTGTTTGAGATAGCTCCTACCCCCAGCTTCTCGTTCAGATATCGTATAGCCATGGGCGGATCTACAGGGTATGCCCTGCACCTGTAGATTCGCCTAATATGACCTATAATACCGTCATTATTTTATATAGTCAGCTTGTGAAGGTCATAACTTTAGATCCGTATGTCCGATTGAGCTAATTCTTATTGGGTTAGTTTCAAAATTGAATCTAGTTTCTACAGTTAAAATTTCACATCAATCCAACGGTTGGATCTTCAGAAATTACTGTTTTAGTTAACATGTATCAGTCTGTTTTTCTGAAACTGAAGCAGCTTTTTTATAATTTGTTTAGGGTGATTTGAGAGATAGCTACGCCAAATACCCAGCTTCCCAAAATGACCGGATTCTGATTCTCGTGTGGAGCAAAGTTGAAAATGAACTATCAAGGAGAAACAACCTTGGAGTGGATTCTCCTTGGAAACCAGCCCACCCGAAAAATATATCCCTTGAAGTTGGAGATAATTACCCCCATAAAATGCTCTCTTCCAAAGTAAACAAACTACCCAGCACTTCCTCGACTAGCTCTAAATTCTCAGTGGAGTGGGTTCTTGAAAAATTAGGAGTAAAAGTTGACCAAATAGGCTCTTAGTAGTTTTACAAAGATGAGGAAAATAAAAGTAGCGATATCATGCACACAAGCTTTTAGAGTTATACACATAGTACACCAACTCACGAAAGTCATGAAAAGTTCTGAAAAAAATTGTAGATATATTTCATAGACTACTCTGCATATGTATAAAATTGTAGGTTCAAATTCATTATATATCGAGAGTTACAAAAAAAAAGAAAATTCTGACACTATTTAAACTTGTCAGAATTTTCTCTTTTTTTAACTCTCGATATATAATGAATTTGATCTTGAAACTTCATACATAGGTAGAGTAATCTATGAAGTACATCTACAATTTTTTCAGAATTGTTTATGACTTTTGTTAATGGCATACGATGATTGCATCTAAAACCCTCAGATGCACAGGATACGTTGCTAATAAAAAAACTGATTAATGAAAAACATTTTGTGGGAGTATGAAAAACAATGTTAAGAAAAAGGAGACGGGGTTAAAAAAAAAACAAGCTGTGTCCAACTGTTGGGCTGGGTTGGACTCTTCTTTCTTCTGCTTCATCTAGACAAACTCGGAGCCCGTGGAGACTGTAATGGCGTTGTCGTCCCGCTTGCTGCCGGCGGCGGCGAGGCGTTCTCGTCTGTCCTTCTCCACCTTTTCCCCGCCCTCCAAGGCCGTCCTCTACGACCAGCACGGCCCACCCGACGAGGTCCTCAGGTGAGGTACTCCCATCTCTGCTGCTGCTGCTGCTGCTCCCAAGATCATGGATTAAGAGATGCCTCGTGGAATCTTTTGTTTTTCAAGGGTGGCGGACGTTGGTCCGGTGGAGGTTGGGGAGCGCGACGTGTGCGTCCGGATGCTGGCCGCCCCCATCAACCCCTCCGACATCAACCGCGTCCAGGGCGTCTACCCCGTCAGGCCTCCTCTCCCCGCCGCCGTCGGAGGATACGAGGGCGTAGGCCAGGTCCACGCCGTCGGTCCCGCCGTCACCCGGGGCCTCCTCTCCCCCGGCGATTGGGTCATCCCTTCCCCACCCTCCTTCGGTCCGGTCTCTCTCTCTCTCCCAAGTCCTCAGTCACGCTGTGTTTCTTGCTTGGATCATTTTGCTCCTCCTGAAATGTAATCCTGGCGATTTGCTGAAGGCATGCATGCTCTCCTTCGCTGCAGGAACATGGCAAACCTACATTGTCAAGCCACAAGATGTGTGGCACAAGGTCCGTAGTGATGTGCCTATGGAGTACGCTGCCACCGTCACGGTCAACCCCTTGACGGCGCTCAGAGTGCTGCACGACTTTGTAAACCTCAGTCCTGGTGCTCATTCATTTCTCTCTCACTCGCCTTCCCACATTGGTGGTTCCCTTGTTAATTCTTCTTACCCCTACCATCATCTCATGCCATTCAATCTCTGTCAGGTGATGCTATTGTCCAGAACGGTGCTACCAGCATTGTTGGTCAGTGCGTTATTCAGCTCGCCAAAATACAGGGGCTTCGCACCATCAACATCATAAGGGACAGGTATGATGATCACTAATACTTCCCATGTCCTCGTTTTCCTTGTGATCATGATAATTTGCCTGGTGCTGTGCTCTAATTTCGAATTACTTTTCTCCTTCTCGTTCCATTTACTTGCTTCAATCGTCTCTAAAATGCTCTAGGCCTGGTTCAGAAGAAGCAAAACAGAAACTTAAGCAGCTTGGTGCAGATGAGGTGTTCACAGAAAGTCAGCTGGATATAAAGAATGTCAAGACCTTGCTGGTACTACTCTACAGCCTGCATTTCCAAACTCATCCTTGACAACTATTTTTTTTTTAAAAAAAAAAAAACTTGCCAATTCATTAATAGCAGTTTGTATGGTATGGTAAAATTCTTTGTTTGAAACAACTTAAAGCCAAAGTGTTTTTTCTGACTTAGGAAGGTTATTACAATCTGTGGCTGTTAAAATAATTTTGATTAATCATACTAAAGTGGGGAAGCCAATGCTCCTATCCGACAACTGAATCATGAATCTGACTGGACCTTGTTTTTGCTGCTATCACAACTGGATACTGGGATACGCCGTCCAGTTTGTCTATTTATAAGAAATAGAATCAATTCAACCATTTCCTTATCCTGGTACTTTTATTTACTGTGGTATTAGGGTGCTTTACCAGAACCTGCATTAGGTTTGAACTGCATTGGAGGAAATGCAGCCTCTTTCATACTCAAGCTCTTGAGGTAACTCAGTTAACCTTGACGAAATTCCAGTTAGAATTGTCTTTGTTTTTCATGTACACCTATAACCTCTCTTTAGGCAAGGAGGCAGCATGGTGACATATGGTGGGATGTCCAAGAAACCTGTGATTGTTTCAACTTCATCGTTCATTTTTAAGGTCAGTATCAGTACACCAGATCCTTGTTCTGAACAATGGTCGGTAGCCTTTTGGATTTTGTACATAATATAGTTGGGCCACAATAAACATTTATACCAAATTGCTAAATCCATGTGAGAATTAGTTTATGCATTATCATCTAGTTCAAACAATCCTTGCATTAAAGTTTGAAGGAGTGATGTCTCACGCTATTCATGTGCTAAGTTGTTTTCTCCTGTCAATCCCTTTCTTTAACACAATGCAACGCAATGTTGTGAAAGGATCTTTCCCTCAGAGGATTCTGGCTGCAGAAGTGGATGAATTCAGACAAGGCAGAGGACTGCAGAACAATGATAGACTACCTCTTGGGCCTGGTGCAGGAAGGCAAACTTAGATATGAGTATGTAATGCTATTCCTTGTTGAATTGTAGTCAGATCTTGAAACACCCGAACAAATGTTGTCATACACAGAGAGAAGTGAACGTTTTGAATCATTTTGGCTACAGGATGGAGTTGACTCCCTTCAGCGACTTCAGTTTGGCTCTTGATAAGGCCCTGGGCAAACATGGAAGGCAACCAAAGCAGGTTCTCAGGTTCTTAGATAAGGCTAATAGCTTATGATGATGAGCTAGTACTCTTTTTTTTTTTTTAAATATGGACTTGTACGTATTTTGTACGTTGAAAAGGGCGCAAATAATGTACGCCAGTGTATTTAGGCTACGGACGGTTGTACTATATCTGTTTAAAATGAGTCTTTGATGTGGCAAAAGACCGGCAGGGGTTGTAGAAATGCAACAAGATACACTGGCAAGATGAGGTTCTGGGCAGGCAAACATGGAAGCCGACCTGTTGGCCAATCTTCGTGATGTTGAGCTGTCTGATTGGAAACCTTAGCTTCTTTAGCCCCCTCGCGTCATTTTGTTTTGATTTTGCAAAATTAGCCTTTGTTCTTCCGTTCAAACGTAACTATAAAAATAGTTCTCCTTTCTTGACTGCTGAAGCGCTAGCAGATGGTACGTGTCATATGTCATATCTGTATACCATAGTAAGAGGTACCAAGCATCATGTTTGCGGCAGCGGTTTCTACCACTTGGTAGGGTAGCTAGGTAGGGAGGCAACTTAGGCAGGATATTAAGAAATGTTACAGTGCTCGAGTGTAGAAGGTTTATGCCATGTTGTTCGAGCTCAGTATATTTTATTATGATATACAAGCGCAGTAAATGATATATATCATCAATCAATAAAAAGACTTTTTTTGTAGGTGTATTCGCGCCGTCTAGGTAGGTTTGGAAGGGTGCCAGATTTTGTAAGGCCGAGGGCCCAGCAGTCATTCGTTCGTCGCAGGAGGTTACCAGCCGATTTCGAGGGGCACGACGGCCAAGACAGAGACGCGCACCCTCCCTCCCCTCCCCTCCGCCTCTGCTCCCCCCCAAGCCGGCGCCGCCGCCGCCGCCGGCATCTTCCAGAAGGATATGGACGACTACGCGCGGGAGATGATGGAGCTCAAGACGCTCGTCACGCGCGCCCTCGAGAAGAAGGGCGTCCTCGCCAAGATTAGGGTTTGCTTGCTTGTTTCTCCCGCTTCCCCATCCTACCTCCCCCTCTTCCTCTATCCACTCGGACGACTGGGGTTCCCGATTGCCGCCACCGCCCCGCCCCACGGATCTAGCTCTCCTTCCCATTTGGTTTGGGGATCTAAATATTTGCTTGTTCCTCCATTCCCTTCACCTCCAAATTTCACATCTTTTTTTTCTTATTGGAATTGAAATGCTCATTTTCGTTGTAAAGATTTCATGGTCCTAGGGGCTGATGCTGTTAGATTCACTACGCATTTCAAATTTCACAGTTTGACAAAAATTCAAGATCTTCTGGCTCACGCATCGCCAAACAAAAATCTTACCTCGCATTACTTCTGTTGCTTTGCTTTCGATTACATTATGAATTAGCTTTCCAATTCTAGCCTGGTAAACATGCTGGGAGGAAATGTGTCCTTACTAGTATTGCTGCATGACTCCAGTACATGGTAGTTTAATCATCCCATTTCTATGATCTCATCAAATCTTCGTTTCTACTATAAGCATTAAGCAACAACAGTTCCTCTATGTTTTTTTTAACAACATTCCTTGCGAAAACTTCATGCACTTGGTGTATAGTTTGTCAAATCTATGTCAGAAATTATCAAATATAACTGTTGAGTAAAGAACCGGAGATATGTTTTTCCCTTATCTGTTAAAGCCAGGTTCTGCTCAATTAAATCCACGTACTTTCGTAGTGATTAGCCACTTGATATATAATCTAATTATTTATTACATTTACATGAAAAAGGCTCATATTGAAATAAGGCATCATGTTTTCTCGTGCTGTGTCTTGCATGACTAGGCTGAGCTGAGAGCAAGTGTGTTCGAGGCCATTGAAGAGGAGGATCGGGTGGTAGAGAACAACGATGGTGGAAATCCTGCTTTGCTTGGTAGCTGCAATGACCGTGCTAAGCAGCTGCATGCTTCACCGTCAGGTTCATGCTTTAAATGTGGTCCTCGTTTGATCAATAAAAACTCTGTTACCTAGAACTTGTTTGGGATGCTTGTGCAACTTTTGTCAGATATATACAGCCCTCTAGAATTTTTCACACTGCTGTTCCAGAATATTCCAGAAGTATACAGGATTGAAGATTGATACCAAGTTGCATGATAATGTTTTCTCCCCTGGAAATTTTGGCACCTTTTAGCATATTCTATTTTTTTAGTTAGCAATATAGAAACCCAAATTTATTATGCTTGTAGCATATCCTTTTTCTTTCTCTTCTACACTTCAACCTGAAAGATTTATCTTCCCCTTGAGTCTTGAGTGGTGACTAGTAAAGTCTTTGGCTTTTATGCTTCTGCAGTCTGCACTGATGTTAGTTCAAAGAAGCATTTGTATAATGTAGTTTATTTCCTTTGTTTATGTTGTTTTTAAGTCTCATCATAGATATCTTGAATGTTTAAGGTCTCCATGCTAGGATAGAACGATTTTTAGTAGTTAATGGTTAAGTATAGCCATGTTGTTTGCAAGCTGCATAGCATGAGTGTCTCACATTCTAAATTTAATGTTGCTTGCAGGTAGGTTATTAACAGCACTTATATGCGAATACTTGGAGTGGGCCCAGCTAAGTCACACGATGAAAGTTTATTTGCCAGAATGTAATCTGGTAACCATTTGTTATATTTAATGTATCTTGGCTTTGTTTATTCAAAATCAACATCCACTAATGTGAGTCCTTGCACCGTAAATCAGCCCAAGGACTTCTGGAAGAATGAACTAAAGGATTTTTCTAACAAAAGTGGCACTGAAGGGAGCAGGAGTGCTGAGAGCGGCCCGTGCTTCTAGATGTCCTTGAAGGTTATCTCAAATATGAGGTTTACCTCTTGCTAACTCAGGAAGGCAATAATTAAAATAGAGTTAATAGATGTGTATGAAGCTGATGATCGGCCCATTGTTTTTATTAATATTAGTATGCAGATTAATCAATCTGTCAAAAAAACATGCATGTTTCATGTCTAGTCGTAAAACAGCGATTTGTGACCATTATGATGCTTAGTAAGGCGTAAAAAAATCTATGGTATAATAAGTTAGATGTATTTAATTTTTGTTTCAGCATAAGAAGATGTGGAATATCAGCAAAATCATGTACATATTCTCTTCTATGAGTTACAAGAAAGTTGATATTTTCCGGATAATGTGGAGAAAGGTTCATAGAAAAAGTAGGAAAAGAAAAAGTATAATTTCTTGACTTTATTTAGTTGGCTTACAATGCATTGGCATTTATATTTATAATGAATTATTGTGACTATGCTCTGTTTACATGCGATTTGATTTGCCAACACCCGAATATCGGTATATAAATATCTGTAGTTGAAGTTCGCTTTTGGTGGACATGTGTTGCTTGGGAGTGTGGACCACATGTATGTGCAATGATGGTTTCATCCTGTGAATCTTAATTTTTTATGGCTTAAAACCAATTTAATATTTTCCACCTTGGTCTTCACTGTTCTTGAGCTCAACTGTGCACGTGCACTCTTTCTCTTATTATCATCCAAATATAGTCAACAGTCTTTATCTCCTTACAAATTTAGTTTAAACTTTCATATGTTTCCAGTGCATACTTTGGTTTACTCTAAATTGTTCTATTGAACAGAATTTGTCTCAAACAAGGATGGCTGGTAGGAGAATAATCAATTCCGAGTCCGATGCAACATTAAATGCTGAGCATCGGAACATGAGGAGGCCACCATCTTCTTCAGTTGGGGGCCTGCCTCCTATGGGAAGGTAAAATACCTTACTGCTAGTCTGCCATCCTAATTTTGTTGCTGTTTTTTGTTTTTATTCTCTTGATGTGTTGTCATTTTACTTTGAACTTGCCAGGCCAATGCCAACATCACAGACATCAGGTATGTGATATAATTCTTTTTGAGTTTGTAATATGGCGTTGTGCTGCTGTCCTAAATCCTAAAACAAGTGCTTTGGACATTCAGACCGAAGAGGAGGGTCCTCGGCTTCTAATATGAGGAAAGATGAATACAATTGGAGATATGATGCTGATGATATCTCCGACGAAGTACTGCAAGCATCAAGTGCTCTAGAAAACATCCAATTAGACCGGAAAGCCCGTAATCTGACAACATCTTGGAGGTAGGATTGTTGTTGTCTTGCTTTCTTTGCACCTTTGCATCAGCTGTTTGTTTCTGATGTTAGCGTCTTGTCATTGTAGGCATCCGGGCGATGGTGCTGAGTAAGATCTGAAGGTGTAATTGGTCGAACTCATTGTTGGCTTGCTTTGCGTAGACCTTGAGATTTTTGTATCATTTCCGTTTCTACGGGATTGTGCGTGTGTAGACAAGGCAAGGAATGCTGTGTTTCAGGGTGCCCAAATGGTTTGTTTGTTTGTTTGTTTGTTTGTGACCATGCGTGTTGTAATCCTGCTAATTTATGCACCTGAGATGAGATTATATATTGTGCTAAACAAAATGGTTTGGTTTGGATTACGTTTTTCTTTTCCCAGTGTACAGTAGGCTAAAAGGCTTGTTAAGTGACAGGATCAGCAGGATATTAGTAAGCAGCAGAATGAACGGATGCATTGGTTTGGAGATGGATCAATTGCCTTATGACGGATCCTGAAACTTAGCTTTTTCCTCTCGCTCTCCGTCAGGGTCTTCTCCTAATCCTTACCGGCAGCGCTCTCGCCGGCGGCCAGGTGGGAGAGGGTCCCAATCCCTCCATTACATATAGCTGCCTACTAGTTTCCTTTTTCTACAAATTTAGCTTCAACCTTTGTCAATTTTCACCGCATACTTTGGTTTAGTCCAAGTTGTTATGTTGAGCAGAATTCGTCTCAAACAAGGATGTTGGTAGGAGAATAATCAATTCAGAGTCTGAATCCAAAATCAAACACTGATCATCCAAACATGAGGGAGCCACCATATGCATACTGGTTGGTTGTCTGCCTCTGCCTCTCACGTACGGTAAGGTCCTCTGTCCGTTCTTTTTTATTTAATGTTCACGACTTTTTACATTCTTCAAGATGCGTTTTTGACGGTTATTGTTTATAACTTTGTAAGATATGCTATTAAATTTATAATGTATGAAAGCATTTTTAATGATAAATTTAATGATATAGTTTTCATCTAGTCCATCTATAGTGTTAAAACTTTAGAAAGTTTTTTTTTAAAAAAAAAAAAACCCAAGAGCAGAAGTTCCTATCATTTATTTCAAAGAGATGAGAAATACACCAACCCTAAAACCCTAAAAGGTATGCATTATAGATGTTATGAATAGTACTTGTATTAAACATGAGGCCAATGGACCGATATATATCATGTACATGATAATATAAAAAGAAAACCTATATAATACAATATCTATACAAGGCTAGAAATCTCTATACAAGGCAACTAGCAATCTCTTATACCAGACAATTAGGATACTGTTTAACACCCCCTCAAACTCATGGTGGATCAATAACACTGAGTTTAGAGAGATAAAAGCTGTCTTTAGCTCTGGTCCATGTCTTTATGAAGAAATATGTCAACTGAAACTCTAAAGGCAGATGTTGAAGAGACACAACTTGATCTTGTACCTATGACCGTATGTAGTAAGTATCAACACCAATATGCTTGGTGAACTCATGCTTCACAGGACCTTGAGCAATGCTAATAGCACCTGTATTGTCAGATAAAAGAGGAGTCGGTGTAGAAACAGAAATACCAAAATCCTCAAGTAGCCACCGTAACCAAGTAACATCTGCTGCCAAAAGAGCCATAGGCCGCAACTCAGCTTCAGCACTCGAATAAGAAACCGCTGTCTGCTTCTTAATCTTTCAAGTAATGAGAGAACCACCAAGAAAAAAAACGTAATGAGCAGAAAAACTGACGATCAGAGTGATCACTAGCCCATGTAGCATCAAAGTATATATGGAGATGAAAGGAGCTAGAGCGAGGAAAGAAAAGCCGGCGATAGATAGTTCTATAAAGATATCATAGAACACAAAGAAGATGACTATAACGGAGTTAAGTGGGAGTACAAATAAACTAACTCAAGATATGAACTAGATATAAAATGTCAGGATGAGTGACATCAAGGTAAACAAGATTTCCAACAAGATGGTAATAGCGAGTAAGATTCTCAAGAGGTTCACCATTGGTAGATCGAATGTGAACATTTAGCTTCATGGGAGTCTCAACTATGCATTAATCGTGAGAGAAGCACGATTAAGAAGATCCCGAATATACTTCTCTTAAGATATAAAGAAGCCATTAAGAGTAGAAGAAATCTCAATCCTAAGGAAGTAGCGAAGAGGACCTAAATCAAACATGAAACTGCTCACTAAGATATGCCTTCACAAAAGTAATATACTGAGAATTATCTTCAGTAATGATCATATCATCAACATATAGAAAAAAAAGAGTCTGATCACAAGGTGAAATGTGAACAAAAAGAGTAGGATCATAAGTGATAACAGAAAAACCAACAGTAGTGACCACAGAAGAAAAAATCTCAAACCAAACATAAAGAGCTTGCTTGAGCCCATAAAGGGAGCGGTAAAGCCGACAAACCATTCCCTTAGGAACAGAATACCCTGGTGGTGGCTTTATAGACTTCCTTAGTTCGCCATTAAGAAAGGTATTCTTGACATCAAACTGAGAGATAGATCACTCACAAATAGAGGCCACAACAAGAAGAGTGTGAACGGTAGTCATATCATATGAGCCATAGGAGGAAAAATCTCATGACAATCGTAACCATTCTCCTGTTGAAAACCATGTGCTACAATATGAACCTTATAGCGCTCAAAAGAACCATCAAAATGAGCCTTAACCTTATAGACCCACTTGTAGGTAATGGGACGGACACGTGAAGGAAGGGCACAAGATCCCATGTGCCAGCGTGCTCAAGGATAGCAAGCTCTTCCGCCATCGCATGTCGCCATTCTTGATGAATAGCAACATCACGGTAAGACGTCGTTTCTGCAAGAATTTTATTAGTAAAGCCAAGGCGGTCAAGAGGTCGAATATATTGGCGATCACGAAGAGCATAGAGGGAGAAGGTACTAAAGAATGTAACTTAGAAGGAGAAAATGACTCATCATGAAAAGATAGCACATCAGAGAAATCCTCAACTCATGGATGATGAGTGTATAATAGAGGATAAGAAGGAACAATGTCCAAAGAAAACTCTGAAGGAAGCATTAGTGGTGGAGACTCCTGTGGAGAAGTTGGTGAAGGAGACGCTCAACTTGGTGCATTCACGAGGTGCAAGGAGTACATAGCGCGCGCACTCAAAGAGGCGAAGACTAGAATAATCAGGAGACATGCCACAAAGATGTTATGTTGGAATCTCACCCTGAAGAGTAGAAGAAGACTGAATATTAATAAAGTAAGTGGCAGTGGAAACAGTTTTAGCCTATAAATGAGGTGGGCAGTGGAGGCAAGTAAAAGAGCGTGAGTTGTCTCAAGAAAATAACGATACTTGTGCTCGGCCACACCATTCTAAGCATGAGCACTATAACAGAAAAACTGAGAAAGAGTGCTTTCCTCAGAAAAAAGTACAAAAGGCTCCTGACAGATACTCTCCTACCGAGTCAATGCGAAGAATACAAACGGGAGAATCAAACTGAATACAGATCATAATGGCAAAATTCTTATAGATGGATAAAACCTCACTACGAGAAGACATAAAATATATCCAGGTGTGGCGAGAGAAATCATCTATAAAAGAATATAATATCTGGACCTCAAACATCAGAATGAATAAGATCAAAGGGATGTTGGGACACAGACTCACTGAAAGGATAGAGGAGTTGTATCTACCTATCAAGCTTACAACCTTACACAATTTAAAGAGGTATCATTAGACACAGATCCTAAAAAGCCACGATGAATTAAAGAAGACAACATAAACCACAAAGATGACACAAACGGTGATGCTACGAAGTAAATGATCCAGTGGAAGATGCAATAGAGACGGAAGCAGTGGAGGAGACTGAGAGACTGGCAGGGGCTGTGGAAGGAAGACGAAGCCAATCAAGCTCCCAAAGGCGCTAAGAGTCATGGCGGCGAGGGACAGTACCAAACAAAACCCCATGCGGTGATCCTAAACACAACAAAAATCATAATCGAGGATAACACAATAGCTATGATCAGTGAACTAGCTAGCGGATATGAGCTACATGGTCAGTTTAGGAATATGAGAAACAATAAGAACATGAAAGGAGGAAGACAAAACAGCTCCTCGTCCTACAGCAGAAAGAGAAGTACTATATGTGGTCTGAACAGTGATAGAAGCAATGATAGGACGAATGGAATGGAGACTCATGGTATCAGATGTCATATAAAAAGAAGCACCAGAGTCAAAAATCCATGGTAAGATACCTGAAGAGGACGTGGAAGGTGGTTTCTCAATAAAGGACTGAGTAACTAGCAGAAACTATCGACGTAGAGGCAGTCATGCGACGTAGCGGCGTGAGAATTTTCTAAGTGTAGTCAGAACAAGAGAGGTCCACTGAGGGGCAGTGCCCCAGCTTTTAGTGCCTTTAGAAGAGCGTTCACCTCGATAAGCAAAATTCTTCTTCTTCTGGCAATAGAACTGCTCCACATATCTAGTCTTGTCGCAGT
Source organism: Guadua angustifolia (assembly GCA_036346375.1). Classification (NCBI taxonomy): domain Eukaryota; kingdom Viridiplantae; phylum Streptophyta; class Magnoliopsida; order Poales; family Poaceae; genus Guadua; species Guadua angustifolia. The sequence continues at coordinate 214,182 of CM070522.1, forward strand.
AGGTGCAATGAAGTCTTCCACCCCCAATGGTCATCACTGGAGTAGGTGCCACTAAGGAAGGAGTGGTGCGAGGCACCGCCAAGACTGAAGGAGATAATAGCAGACCAACACCACAAAGCCGAATCTCTTTAGTACAAATAGCTACAAGAGCCTTCAACAAGGTCACACGAGGATGGCGAGCGAGCAGCTGGGTACGAATCTGCTCAAACTCGGCCCGAAGACACAATAAGAAGTCGTAGATACGGCGAAGCTCGAAATGAGAGTGCTGATGCTGACAGCACTGGCAAGGGCTGCAAACTTTAGTTCAAGTGAGTCAAGCTGACGCCATACCGAGGACAACTACGCGTAGAACTCATCCACGATAGAATCACCCTATTGCAGCAACTGCTCTCATCGCACAACAAGGTACAAAGAATCACCAGTAGGCTCGTAGCGATCATGAAGATGCGCCCACATGAACTATGCTGAAGATAAGACAACCACACCTCCTGTGAGATGCACCTCCATTCTAGCAATCGAGGCACAAGCATTTTTATCAATCCACATCTTGTAGGTAGCAAACTGAGTCTAAAAAGACTCCGCAGCATCATCATAATTATTAGACGCCTTCTGTCGAGCAGCATCATCGGCTTCCTTAGAAATAGTAGCATAGCAAGAGGAGTAGGATAAGGTAGTTAGCCGGTAAAAATTTGCCAAAGACACTAACCACGCATGTGCGGGCGTATGAGGAGAACCTAGTCTCCATAATTGAGACTATCGAAAATAACTGAGACCGTGGGACAGCAACAGTGCCCGAGGAAGAATGAGTAGGCATCGATATTTTTAAATTTTATTTAATTTTATTATTATTATTACCAACTAAGGGCTTAAAATCGGCTGAAATCCATTCACTTGGTTTCAAGTCCGATCGGAAAGCAAAACAGAGGTGGGCGTCGGATCGGCTTCTACTGGCGGCAGACAAGACTGGCAAGGACGAGGCAAGCCGAGCCAGTACGGAGGGCGTTTAAAGATGATGTGCAGTCGGAGACGTCGCAAGAAGGATGGCTGCTCGCGTGCAAGTCGAGGAAGACCAGACGCGGCGAGATAGCCGGCTAGGAGTAGTTCAACGATGGCAGTAGTTGTGGTAGAGCTGGATAGAAAGAAGGCCGGGAAGAGCTTGACAGAAAGAGCCGAGATGGTTGTCACGAAGAACTTGATGGGAAGAGCACAGGTGCAATGCTAGAAAAAAAAACTTATGGCTTTGATACCATGATATGAATAGACATAAGTCAATTAGCAATCTCTTATATAAGACAATTAGGATATTGTCTAACAATATACACCTATATCAGTCCCAAAAGGAGGACACCAACGCCGGAGAAGACTAGAGGCGGCGAGACAGCCAGCCGGGAGTAGTTCAACAATGGCAATAGTTGTGGTAGAACTGGACGGAGAGAAGGCCGAGAAGAGCTCGACGGAAAGAGCTGAGATGGTGGCTAGGAAGAACTCAACATGAAGAGCGCAAGTACAACGCTAGAAATCTTTATATAAGAGATTTCTATAAGAGCGCAAGTACAACATGAAGAGCGCAAGTACAACATGAAGAGCGCTAGAAATCTTTATATAAGAGCGCAAGTACAACATGAAGAGCGCAAGTACAACGCTAGAAATCTTTATATAAGAGAAACAAGGGGAGGCGATGGCACAAACTCCTCCACGGCCATACCGAGCCGACGACCAAACACGGCGCTGCTCCAAGCCAAAGGCTTTTAAATTTCGTTTTCGGTTCCATCTCGGAAGTTGGCTAAATCTCAAAACTTCAAATGAAATCTGATCAAAATTTTAAAAGAAAATTTGAAATCTAGAACTTTTGAACCGAATTTTCGCCAATAAATACCAAAATCTCGGCGAAATTCAACTGAGTGAAAAATAGTCAAAACGATGTTAAAAATTTTTGAATTTTTTTGTTGATGGTTTGACACATTACTAATATTCTTATCAAAATTTCAGATGATGATCAAGCCTGAGGAATTTTTAAAAATTTTGACAGTGCCACCGTGCTGATAAAAGGTTGACCGACAAAATTTCAACGGAATGAAAAATAGTGCAAACTATGTTAGAACATTTTAAAATTTTTTGTGGATGGTACTAATGCATCAAAAATGTTTTCACAAAATTTTCAGATGATGATCAAGCTTGAAGAATGTTTAAAAATTCTGACAGTGCTATCCTCCTAATAAAAGGTTGACTGACAAAATTTCAACCGAATGAAAAATAGTGCAAACCACGTTAGAACATTTTGAAAAAAATTTTGGATAGTCCTGACACATCAATAATGTTTTCATAAAATTTTTAGATGATGATCAAGCCTGATGAATTTTTAAAAATTAGGAAAGTGCTACTGATGGCTGATCGGTAAAATTTCAACCGAATGAAAAATGGTTCAACCACATTATAATTTTTTGAATTTTTTTGGATTATCTTAAAGCATCACTAATATTCTGAGGAATTTTAAAAAATTATGACAATGCTACTGTCCTAATAAAAGCCTGATGATCAATAGATAGATTTGATTGAGCATCCAAAAAAGGGTTAGAATTTTTAAAACTTTTAGAGAAGGGTTCTAAGACAATGCTTAAGCTCTTATAAAAAATTTTAATCATGATCACACTCGAGTAAATTTATAAAATTTTGATAAGGTTACTTTCTTAGTATTGTTTATTCTGTTTTTGATTTTTTAAAAGGTAACAAATGAAGTTCAGCTCTTTTAAAAAAAATTCCGTATGATCCTAGACTTCTAAATATGGTACCACAAATTTTTCAGATCATTATCAAGCTTGTACAATTTTATAAAAATCTGTCAGCGCTTCTGCCAAAATTATAAAACGACTCAAAAATTCGATTTTTCAACAAATTTTCATGGAAAATGACATTCTTTAGAATTATTGGGCCTAATCAGGTTAAAAAAAAAATTAAATTTTGGTCAGTAAAACCCGAGATCTGCCGAAATCACGCGGCAATTACTGTAGCAATTTAAAGTTTTTGCTCCAGCGCAGGTATACGAGACTGAACGATGAATATGTTAGTTAATTCGGAGATGGATGGATCAATTCGCCTTATGACAACAAACTCAGTTCAGTGACATTATTACTGATGCATAGTGATTTCTGAATACTTATTCAACAACATCACAAACACACTTGTCGTTGTTCTTTCTTCAAGCATATTGGTATTGCGCTCCTACCTACTTTCATCTTCAGGTCATCGGAATTAACAGACACTGATGATTGTGCCTTGGCTCGGATGTGGTTACAAATGACAGGCCGCGCTGCTTTTGTAGTACCTCCTGCACAATCGACGACCACAGCTCCATTCCATATCAAATACTACAAGGATCGGAATATATTGATTTTGCTTAATAATTCATACTTTTGTTCTGATACTACCTGACTCATATGCAGATTACTTAAGACATTTAACCACGGGGATATATCCAGTGCAATCAGGATTTTGATGCAATCACCATGCAATCCAACTAAGAAAAGTTTTAAAAATTCTGAAAAAATCTTGGATGTACATCTCATCGTACCCCATCTACATATAAAATTTCATGATCAAATTCATCCTATGTTAAGAGTAATAAAAAGACAAATTTCTGACAAACTTGAATAGTTCAAATGCACCCCAAATTTGTCTTTTTTGTAACTTCAAGCATAAGATGAATTTGATCATGAAATTTTATATGTAGATGGGGTAAGATTATATGTACATCCACGATTTTTTTCAGAATTTTTTGAAACTTTTCTTAGTTGGATTGCACGGTGATTGCACCAAAGTCCTGATTGCACTGGATATGTCCCCTTTAACCACTTAACACGTGGCACCTAACAATTTTCTCCCAGAAAACAACAAGGGTATGAATTCAAGGAAGTGACAACTACGTTTCAGGCATTGTGAGTCTACAAAAAATAAATATTACCCTGATTTCCCTTCACAGCCTTCTGACCATACTTGTGCCAATGGAATTCATCCCCAGATGACCCACATTCTGTCAGGACACTTGTAAATAAATGAAAAGAACGCTTTCTCACCGAGATTACGCCTTCCATTTTCCGAAATTTGGACTGAGGTGGTGACAAATGGGCCCATGAGGTCGAGACACGACGCAAGCTTCAGAGATCGGGCAGTGGGGCCTGTGGTGAACTCATTTAACTCATTCGGCCGACTGGGCCCAGATCTTGAGAGGACACCGCACATAAGGGATGACGAAAAGGCATGTGGCATCACAGAAGTAGGGGAGGAGTCATGAAGGCTCGGCCGTGATGAGGACGCCGAGAAGAGGAATCGGTAGCACGAATAGATTCAGCAGGTCAATTCGCATCTAGGGGTGGTACTGGTGTGGCTGGAGTTGGCCGGAGGTGGGTCGCCACCGGGAGGAGGAGGCGGACGCCATGGCCGACCGACGAAGAAGCTAAAACTCGAGTTCATGCTACGAATTTGCACCGGTATGAGTATCAGTGGGTAATAAGCATCGTGTTTTAGCATTTTTCTCGAAGGAGTTACATGTGGAATTGAGCTCTCACCGTGCGCCATGAGCGGCGGAAGGAAGAATTCACTGGGGCGGCTCACTGGAGAAGATGAGGTTGAATTGACAGTGGAGAGGAGTTCTAGGTGCTGTGAGGAGGCTTTAAGTCTAGTGATTCGAATGGAGGTTCACCGGAGAGGGCTAATCGGCTTTCCCATTCTTCACTAGCTCTCACCGGGTTTGGGGAAGAAGGCGAAGGCCAAGCGGTGTGAGAGGCTCAGGAGGATGTGAAAATGGCTCGGGACAGGTTCTGGAGACTGGTTGCACTGAGTTTTGTAGTTGAGCCGAGACAATTCGTTGCAAGTGGAAAAGATGGAGAGGCAGTGAAGCGGTTCTGGGGATATTTTGCCGTGGCAGAGATGAGCCAATGGACACGTTTGTCGTGGTAAGGATTGGCAAGACGTTGGTACAACAAGATCGCCCAAATCGTCGTTAAGTGGCGAAACTGACGGCCAAGACTTTGCCGTGGCAGCAATTCGGCAGGGGGTGAAGGCGGAAGAAAGATCTCGCGGGGGATTCAGCGCATATCAGAGGGGCAGCAGTCGAGGAGATGCCGTGGCAGGGGCTAGCAGAGGTATGGCAGGTCGGCGTGCCTTGGGTTGCGCAATAGAGGCGGTAGAAGATGACAAACCAGAGAGGCGGTGCGGCTGGCCGTCTCTCTGTTCTTCACACAAGAGAGAGCAGCGAGGAGAAGTGAGGGAGAAGAAACTGACGAGCGGGCCATGGGGCCACATGGCAAGGAGAGGAAGAGGGAAAGGCTGGAGTGTTCTGGCGCTTGGGCCTACTGGTTGGATCAGAATCGGCGGTTCACGGTCGTCGCCAGGGACAATGGACAATCTGGACCCACATGCAAGTGAGTGAAGGAGACAACTATGGAGAGGTTTCTGGACAGAGCCGGAATTGATCCATAACGTTGAGCTAGCAAACCGACTCAAGACTTTATGAAAATTTTAGTATAGGTCGGCAAGATAATTATAGTTATCCATTTAAAATTTCAAATAAAAATTCCTGACAAAAAATTTTAATTAATTCTGACAATGCACGATACACAGAATTTTCAATTCTGTTTTTGATTTAATAAAGTGTCCCAATGAATCTTTTTATTTTTGAAACTTTGTTTTTCAGATGGATTTGAGCTAACAATGCTTCTGTAAAATTTTCATAATTTTATATTTGATATTTAAATTATAAAAAATTCTGACATTGCTATCTTCAGCTTTATTGGTTTTCTGTTTTTGAATTTCTAAAAACTTTAAATATAAGTTTTTATTTCTTATATTTTTACCAGAGGTATATAACCTTAGGTCGGCATGGTAAAAGTATCATCTTGAGTACAAGTCTATAGATTACTACATAAATCTGACATGGATCAAATCGGTTTTCTTATTTCAAGATTATATCATGTTTTCTTTTTATTTTAATTGTTTAGATTATTTAAAACATCATGATTTGGTTATAGAGATATATTGAGTGATATGAAATTTTAATATTATTTTTTTTGATATTTTACTTTTACTTTCTTACTTTTACCATTTTACCATTTCATTGTATTTAACTTTTCTTGCAAATGCAAAAGCTCAAGAAATTCCATCATGCAAGAGAATTCAGAAAAATGGAAATTCAAATCAAGTTCACATTTCAAACTCATTTTGATATTTCATTTGTTTTGGGAATAACAATTTAAATTTTGAATTCCCTCTTTTCATTGAGATTATAATGGAAGAGATGAGGAAAGAATATTATTTAAAATTAAAATCTTGATTTCAATTACATTTTAATTCATTTTCATTTTTAAATATAAATCTTTAACTTTTCTTTATTTTTGAATTTACAGGTGTCGTATGCGTGAAAGCTAGACACGAGGAACGGGGTGGACGTCTTACATTTCACTGTCGTCGATCACGAGAGCAGAATTTAACACAGAGGATTTATACAGGTTCAGGGGCCCGAGAGGACCACCCTACTCCTGTCGACGAGCCTTCGGGAGCCGGCCTTCGGGGGGCAGGGCCCTGAGGGCTCGTCAGTTTAGTGGTTTCTTTAATAATGCTCAAGAGAGCTCCCTTTACAAGTGAGAGGGGAAGGGGTATTTATAGGGTTATGGTCTGCACAAATGACCAAAATGCCCCTTACATGAATGGCTAGACTATAATTACAAACGAAGGGTAATGTCGTCTTTTGGTACAATTGACCGAAATACCCCTTATAAGGACAACTAGCCTATTATCACAAGCGAGGGGTAAAATCGTCTCCGGCCGGTAGGAATGTAACCTCTTGACCTGTACGCCACACGGCTGGTAGCTCTTCAGATATTTAATTTTAAATAATATTAAAATGGCATAGCAAATTTCAGTATAACTTGGGCGCTAGATGTCGTCGGCGCGCAGTGGCGCCACCTGTCGCCACACTAGGTAGAATGTAACCTCTGACCAGACGCCACACGGATGGCGCATAGGTGCACGAGGACCCGAGGAGCAGGCGCCCACTGCTGCGCAGACCACTGGATCATTGGCGCGGGTTGCCTGGCCGGCGCATGTTGCTCTGGGCATGGCATGCCAAGGGGTATGCCGTGGCGTAGGCGTGTGACTAGTGCCAGCGCGAGGGCACTAAGGACACAATGGATGGAAGTTGCTTTCGGGTACACGGTGCTCGCGCATAAAGTGCAGGCGCGAGGGGATTAGCCACCTCATGGCGCCGGGCGTCGGAGAGAACGGCTTGCGGGGGTGCATGGCACCAAGGAGTGCGCCGCATGAGAAAGGGGCACTACCTCGCGGCACTTGGGCGCACATGAGCGGGGGCGTTGTCGCAAAATACTTAAGCCTGAACAGTCTTGCTGCAGGCGTGAGTCCTCGAGGTACAATGAGCCATAGGGCATTTGAGCGAAGGTGGCAGAATGCAGTGAAGCCTCTCTTGTGCAAAACCTAGCCACCCACGCTCGAGTCTTCCTCACACAACCCCAAGCTTGATCTTTTAATGTCTTTCTTGAGCAGACATGAATGTATCAGGATCTCATTTTTGCGCCTTCCTCGCGAGCACCTATCGGAATCCCTTCTTGTGGCGGGGGAGACCGAAAAGTCGATGGGTCGAGTGGGATGGCGGACCAAAGAAAGACGCATTTACTTCGAGGAAGATGTCGAAATTCTTGAAGATGACTCAACCAAAGAGATCCTCGTGGGGGTCGAGCCCACGACCCTCACAAAGGCGGAGAGGGCGGCGCTGGTGGCGCCTGGGAGCCGCCTAGCGCCGAAGGACGTCTTGTGGCCGGGACCGGGGGAGCGCCCCAATCCTCCTCCAGGGTACACCGTCGCTCTCAAAGCTTGGTTCGAGGTTGGCCTCGGGCTCCCGATTCATCCGTTCATTCGGACCATCGCGAGGCATTACTCGGTGGAGTTCTCGCACTTCTCCCCCAACCTGCTGGCAAGAGTGAGGGTGTTCCTATGGTTGTGCGGGACGGCGATTGAGGGACGGCGCATCAGACCCACCATCGCGGCCTTTGATTACTTCTTCCATCTCCAGAGGGCCAATGGGAGGTTTGGTCCCTTGGGCTCACTGACCTCGACCGCACAGAACCAAGGTGAGTACCCGGTGCATGCCACCAAGTACAATTGGAGCCGCCCTGGGAAGAAGTGGTTCTATCTGAGGGTAGAGGGCTTTCCATACACGGGAGGCAGCCAAAGATCACTCAAGATGACTACCCCGAAATCCCTCCTCTTTCTGATGGCGATTGGGAGTTCATCCGTGCTACCTCTGAGGTACGCAAGTGGAGCGGGGTCCGAGATCTGATGGAGGAGATGACACTTATTGATGCCAGCCCCCTCATCTATGAGAAGGATGACTACCAGAGAGTCCATAAGAGCAGAGGTAAGCCAGGCTTAGCCGTCGACCTTCTCATGTGAACCTTCTTGACTTGTACGCCTAATGCCTCCTTTCATCTGTACAGTGCGCGCCCCAAAGAAAGCAGTTGAGGAGGCCAATTTGATCCTTGGAGAGATGACGACCACTGAGTATGAGGCTCTTCAGGAGGCAGGTATCACCGATGGCCGAGGCAGCAACAGCATTGCTTGCAGCTTGAAGATAGTGATGCCCCCTCGAGGTAGGCCCATCCCAGATCCGTCAAAGAGGAAGAAGACCAAGGCTGCTGGGGTTTCCTGTGGAGATGTTCCCCCTAAGAACTTGCCAAAAACAAGACCTCCTTCAGCGAGCCACTCGCACCTCGCAATGCAGCAGGGGTTAGGGACCTCTTCAGCTACCAGGCCTCGCCCTATGGCATTTGCTACCAAAAGGCCTCTGCCCACGGGGAGCATTGCAAAAAAAACTCTTGACAGGACAAAGGCTGAGGCGGTGCCTCTCAAGAAGCGTCTATCACAGCACCCTCCTGCCCCCGGGGCGCCGCAGCCCGCGAGCCCCAACAAGGGCAAGGATGGCCAGTCTTCGAGTAAGAGAAAACTTCAGGATGCCCAGAAATCCCCCCTGCAGAAGAGGAGGGTGCAGCCTCCCTCTACTGTACTCTCCCAAGCTACTGCTGGTACGCTTGGTAAGGAAGGTGACGGAGGTCACGAGATCGCGCAGTCCACTCCGACCTCTACGTCCTCGTCCTCCTCCTCCTCCTCCTCGGACTCAAGCTCGAGACCCAGTCATGCGAGCATGAGGCCCAGCTCTGTTGATTCCCTTGTGCGTGAGGTGGAAACGCAACTCGAGGAGGGAGAGATAGGCTCCCTTCCCAAGGGCGATTCGGTGAGACCAGGTCGTTCAATGTGGTGGCGCTTCGACTCCTCTTTCTTTGAGGAAGGTACAATGGTTTCCCTTCTTCGCTATCTTTCTACCTCCTCTTAGCTTTTGCTCATTGGCGCTTATTGTGTTTCCAGGGGTTGCAGATGGTGGGGCGCGAGCGGGTGACTTGGAGAAAGAAATTCTTGAGGACAAATCCTTGGAGAAACAACGTGGCGTCATTAGCACCGATCTTCAGGTTGGGGGAGATGGTGACGAGGTCATGGCATACTCCTCCAGCGAGCTTCCCTCCTATGCCATCCCGTTCATCGATGATGATGACGCGGCGGCGCAAATTCGCCGCCTGACTGAAGGGCGCGTCAGCAAGTACATGAGTCGCTTCCGCGACGCTCGGGGCATTGGAGAGTTTGCTGAATTGCTTAAGGACCGGTTAGGCACAGCCATCAATCTCCATTTCCAGGTAAATCCTGAATCCTTTATTCCCTGCCAATGACCTTCTACTTCTTGTTATCTGACACCTACAGACTTCCCTCGCAGGCTACCTCTATTTCCAATGTCATCAGGGATGAAGCCCCGAGGATGATCGAGGAGATGCTCACAAAGGCAGCCAGGGAGGCCCAAAGAAAAGGTCTCGTAGCTTGGGTGGTGAGAAACCGAGAGCCACCGAGGAGAAGCTAAAGGCAGCGAAGAAAAATTGCGATTCACCGAGGATAGGCTCGAGCTACGGAGGAGAAGTTGAAAGTAGTCAAGAGAAGATGGATGTCATGCGCCAAGTGAATGTGAGTCTGGAGGAGGATGTGACCAAGTCTTGGCAGCGCCTGGGCAAGTTTTATGAACTTGAGAAGATCACTTTTACTGCTCAGAGATCCTTGGAGGACCTTGGAGCCAAGGTCTCTCCACTTCCCTCAGGACAGTCCAGGCCAGAGAGCTGGGTTCCTTTGTTGGAGGAGCGTGTCAACTCCTTCGCTCGAGTTGCCGAGGACAGGTGCCAGTCCTTTGCCACGGCCACCCTGACTGCTGGGGCCCTTGCCATATCCCACCTCAGTGACAGTTCAGGCCGACAGGTTGTGCGAGATGGCCTTCGCGGTCTTTTCACCCCAGAGGTGAGGAAGGCTGCCCCGGAGGAGCGAGCTATACTGAAGCCGTTGGCCGCTGAGTTTGTGAAGAGTGTGTCCTCCTCCCTGACCTCGAGAGCTCCTGCGTCTACATCTGCGAGCGGTGGGCGCGATGACCCTGCCAGTGTATGACTTCTGAGATCATGTCTTGTTTAGCAGGGAGTGATGCTGATTTTGGGCAGATTCACATGATACATTGTTGTAGCTGCTATTTGCTTGATACTTTGGCTGTGTAACCTTCCATGAAAGAGTATGCTTCATGCTTATATCTCGAGTGTTAATAAAATGATATGGTGTCGTTTTTCATCCAGGGGGCACCCGCGACGGCGGTCGGCATCCATTATAAGCGATGTGCCCAAAGGGGTCGGGCACCCTACGATCGAAGCCTCCCAAGGAAGCGTCAGAAGGCAGCGGGCACTTCATGAGGAAGCGATTGCCATTCGATGCCCTACACCCGGGAAGCAGCTTAGGCTTAGGCGAAGGGACACGAGTCCCGACGCATGCGTAGGCCTTAAGCCACGCCTAGGTCCTCGCAACGTTGCTTGCGAGGTCCTTGTATGGTGAGCTCAATAAGAGCACACATGTGCGCCCACGGGGAGGGGATGTCTCCCGAGTTAACACTCTTGTAGTAAAGAGGTTTTCGTTATACCTTGCGGAAAGGTATAAGGTTGTGACGAGGTCGTTCGACTTAGCACTGGGGACCATGGGGACTAAGCCATGGTGAACCCAAAGACTTAGGCGTTACGCTTAAGTCGTCGCCCTTCCCAGGTCGGCGAGGAGAGGGCCGCCAAGGGGACTTGAGATGTCCCGACCGCCGGGGCTTTTTAGGGTAGGCCACGAGGCCATGCGCCCTAGACATGTGCTTACGGGTTGTAAGTGAAGGCAACGTTATGCCTTGTGTCCTCGATCGTAGCGCACTGAGGATGGCCTTCTCGAAACGAAATATGGAGGCGACTGAGTAGACACAAAACTCCCTTTTGATGTTTCATTGATAATCTTGGAAAGGCTTACATTAGCACATCTTAAAAGCCGCTTGGCGTACAAGAGAACTTAAACATAGAACTTTTTAAGCTTATCCGCGTTCCATGCGTGCTTGAGTGGCTTGTCTTCCATGGTGGTGAGGCGGTAGGCTCCGGAGCCCAGGACAGCTGAGATGCGGTATGGTCCCTCCCACTTGGGGTGCAGCTTCCCTTGAGCTGTTGGGTCAGTAACCCTTTTCAGCACCAAGTCACCCAAGAGGAAGGCTCGCTCTTGCACACGGCGGTTGTAGAAACGGGCGACTTCGCGCTCGTAAGAGGCATGCTTGATGAGGGCCTGATCACGGAGCTCTTCTGCGAAGTCCACCTCCATCTTGTGATTTTCTTCATTCACTGTGTAGTTGGTGGGAAGGGGCCCTGTGAGCATTTCTACGCGGAGTGAGCGATGACGGATCTCCTGTGGACCGGCTGGGCGTGGTGCGTATCCCCCATAATACTTTGAAGAGTTCTTCCGCCCATAGCCCACGTTTGAGTGCACTCTTCTCGAGCCGTCGACGAATTCCCTGGAGGATTAGACCATTGGCCCTTTCCAACGCCCCATTGGACTTAGGATGAGCCACTGAGGCGAAGCAGAGGATTGTCCCAATGGAGTCACAGAAGTCCCTGAAGGAGGCAGCATCAAATTGAGTCCCATTGTCCACAGTGAGCTCCTTAGGAACCCCAAATCGGCATACAATATTCTTCCAGAAAAACTTCTGCACTGTTCGGGACGTGATTGACGCCAATGGCTCAGCTTCTATCCACTTGGTGAAGTAGTCTACCGCCACCACTGCATACTTATAGCCCCCCTTGGCCGGTGGGAAAGGTCCGAGGAGGTCCATTCCCCATCGGGCAAAAGGCCACGTGATCGGTATTTGATGAAGAAGTGTAGCGGGAGAGTGGCGAGACAACGCCATCTTTTGGCAGCCCTCACAGGTTCTGAGAGTCTCGATGGCATCCCGCACCATGGTGGGCCAATAGAAGCCTTGCCTTAACGCTTTTGCCGCTGTTGCCCTTGGCGCAATGTGTGAACCGCAGAGCCCTTCATGCACGTCCCTGAGGAGTGCGATGCCTTCCTCTCTTGAAAGGCATTTGAGCAGAGCGGAGGCCCCTTTCTTGTAAAGCTTCCCCTCAAGGAGCACATAGGACTTGGCCTTGCTGAACATCCTTTGAATTTCAGAGGTGCTGTCAGCCTCTACTTCCCCTTGAATGTATTTTATGATTGGGGTCATCCAGGAATCAGGACAAGTCGAGATCTCATTGACTTGGGGAGGTAATTCATATTCCACATCCTTGTTGACCTCTTCCTTGACGGAGGGTGTCTCAAGCACTTCAAAGAAGACTTCCGGTGGAAGCGGTTCCCGGGAGCTTGCTGCCCGAGCTAGGCGATCAGCCCGATGATTGTCTCCGTGGGGAATCCGACGGGCCTCCAACCCAGAGAAGTATTTTTCCATCCTCCGCACCTCTTCAAGGTAGTTAGCCATTTTCGGGTCAAGGCATTGATAGGATTTGTCCATCTGGTTGACGACAAGCTGAGAGTCTCCGAGGATAAGCAGACGTCGGATCCCCAAAGCCTTTGCAATACGAAGTCCCAAGAGGAGGGCCTTGTATTCAGCCATGTTGTTGGTAGGGTTGAAAGACAGGTGCGCGGCATACTCAAGTGCCTTCCCTTCTGGGCTTACAAGGATCACTCCGGCACCTCCTCCATCTAGGCGCCTAGAACCATCGAAGTAGAGGGTCCAGTGAGGGTCGGGTGGATTGAGGCGTTCCGCTAGCTCTCCCTGAAAAGCCTGGGGGTTCGTCCATTCAGCGACAAAATCTGCAAGGATTTGAGATTTGATGGCGGTTCTCCCGACGAGCTTGAGTGAGAAGGGTGCCAGCTCTGCCGCCCATTTAGCAATCCTCCCGGTTGCCTCTTTGTTACCCATCACTTCGGCTAGCGGGTAGCCGGTGGGGACGGTAATGGGGTGTCCGAGGAAGTAATGGCGAAGCTTTCGCGATGCCATTAGAAGCGCGTAGCATATTTTTTCCATCTCCGTGTATCTTGTCTTCGCACCTGCGAAGGCCTCGCTGACGTAGTACACAGGGCGCTGGACTCTGTCCTGCTCTTTGATAAGGACAGCACTTGCGGCGGTTGGGGTAGCGGCGAGGTACAGGAGAAGAGACTCTCCTGGGCTTGGGCTGACGAGGAGCGGAGGATTGGCCAAATATGCCTTGAGGTCCTCAAAGGCCTTTTGAGCCTCGGGGGTCCAGCAAAAACCTTCGAGACCCCCAAGCATTTTGAAGAAGGGTAGTCCTTTCTCAGCTGACCATGCCATGAATCGCCCTAGAGCCGCCATGCGACCCATTAGGCGCTGAATATCCTTGATGGACCGTGGTGGCTCCATATCCAGTATGGCCCGAATCTTCTCCGGGTTGGCCTCAATACCTCTTTGAGAGACGAGAAAACCTAGAAGCTTGCCTCCTTTTACCCCGAAGGCACATTTCTCAGGGTTCAACTTGAGGCTGAACTTGCGGAGATTCTCAAAGGTCTGGCGAAGGTCTTCAAGGTGCGTTGAAGCCAAGGGGCTCTTTACGACAGCATCATCGACATACACTTCCACATTACGACCCAGCTGATCCTTCAAGACAAGGCACACAAGCCGCTGGAAAGTAGCTCCCGCGTTCTTCAACCCAAAGGGCATGCGCAAGTAGCAGTAGGTGCCAACTGGAGTGATAAAACTTGTCTTCTCCTCGTCTTCTTGTGCCATATGGACTTGATGATAGCCCGAGTATGCATCCAAGAAACTCATTAGCTCGCATCCGGCGGTGGAGTCAACCAGCTGGTCGATACGAGGGAGTGGATAGTCATCCTTGGGACATGCTTTGTTAAGGTCGGTGAAATCAACGCACATACGCCACTTGCCACTGGCCTTTTTGACCAGAACGGGATTAGCCAGCCATTCAGGGTGCCACACTTCCGGATTAGGCCAGCGTTCAAGAGTTTTCCGACCTCCTCCTTGATGGCCTGGCATCGCTCAAGAGAGAGCTTGCGCAGCTTCTGTCTTACGGGGAGGCGCTCGGGCCACACCGCGAGGTGGTGCTGAATTACCTCACGAGGAACGCCTTTCATATCTGATGGGGCCCAGGCGAAGACATCTGCGTTGTCCCTTAGGAACTCGAGGAGCTCCTCCTTCATCTTCTCTGAGAGTTCGGCCCCAACCCGAATGAATCGTTCATCATTAGGTCCGAAGAGCCGCACTTCCTTCAGCTCACCTTCGGGACAAGGCTTTAGGGAATGCTTCTTCTGGGGGGACTCGCCCGGCGAGCCCCATTGAGGATGGTGTGAGCGCCTCCTCCCTTGAGAGAAAGTTGACTTCGTCGAAGCCAGTTGCCGCACTATGGAAGAGGCGGCGGGCCAGCCCTTGATCACCCCTCACGGAGATGACCCCATGAGGTCCGGGTATCTTAAGGCATAAGTAGTTTTGGTGAATTGCAGCGCAGAAGCGGTTGAGGGTCACCCTCCCCATTATAGCATTGAATGGTGATTCAACATCGACGACATCGAATCTGACAACTTCTGTGCGATGGTTCTCTTGCGACCCAAATGTCATGAGGAGCTCGATCCTCCCTAAGGGTTGAATAGATTTCCCTGGTATGAAACCCGTGAGTGGACGATCGGACGGGAGTAGAATTCCTGGGTGATAACCCCCTCGCGACTCCCACAGCACCTTAAGCGTGCGAAGATAGAGTATGTCCGCGGAGCTCCCTCCATCGACAAGTATTCGGGAGACCTCACAGTTTGACACTGTAGCGGTCACCAAGAGAGCATCATCATGGGGGAACCTTAAGCCTGTCGCATCATCAGCAGTGAAGCTAAGGGGAACGCTTGCCCACTTGGGAGGAGTACTCCGGGGGATTACCCCAACGACGTTGACTTCACGAGCGTACTCCTTTCGTCGTCGCTTGGACTCATGCTCGTAGGCCGAGCCCCCCATTATGACGTTTACTCGCCTCTGTGGCGCTTGAAAAGGAAGTTCTCGTTCAATGTCTTGTCGAACTTCTCAGGGGAGGGCCGCCAGGGGGCAAGGCTGGCGCAGGGTGTACCGCTTGAAGGGGCATGGCCTCCGCGCCACGGACAGCGGTGATCCCCGGCGTGGCTCAGGTCCACGCTTGAGGAGCTTCTCCACCTCAGCGGCGTAGTGGCGACATTCACTTGTGTCATGTCCGCCCATTTTGTGGTAGGCGCACCAGCGACCATCCCCTGGGTCTGGGTTGTTTTTCTTCTCAGTAGGACCCTCATCGCGCGTACGGTGATCTTTAAGCTTAGGACCCTTCCTTGGTCCCTGGGCGGTACCCGGGGAGGGCATTAACAAAGAAGGACTTTGGAATCACGACCTTTAAGAGCGGTCCCTCCGGTCTCGTTTTTTCCCAGAGGACTTCTTGGATTCCTTCGGGTGAGCCACTTCCAGCCTGAGGAAGTAGACCTTTTTTGGCCAAATCATCTTCCTCTCCCCGGCGCGTATATTTCCACGACCTCAAAGAGTCTTTGGGTCGTCTCGAGGGTCTCCCGAGCGCCTTGCTCACTCACCGGGAGAAGTCCTTCCTTACATGCATTGATCACAAGTGGAGTCGGGCGTCCACCAAGCCAGACCCGAAAAGCGTTTGAGGAAGTCCCGTGTAGACTCATTCTTCTGTTGCTTGACGGTGAAGAGATGGTTGGGAAGCAAAGGACGCTTGTAACTTCCTTGGAAATTTGCGCTGAACTCCTCACGCAGCTGGGCCCAAGAGCGGATGGACCCCTTTTTCTGATTGAAGAACCATGACCTTGCCGTTCCTGAGAGGAAAAGCGGGAGGCAGTTGCACATCTCGATCTCCCCGCCTCCCCCGGCCCGGACAGCTGTGGCATACACCTCTAGGAATTGCATTGGGTCTGAGTCGCCGTCATACGGTGCCATGTTAGGCTGGCGGAATTTGGGCCGGAATGGGGCTTCGAAGATATCCCGGGCCAAGGGGTTGCCTGCCACAGGACCGCTTCCACGGCCACGCCCACGAGGGGAAGGGGATCTCTCACGCCGATGGCGGCGGCGATGAGACCCCTCGGAGCTGGAAGAGCTCGAGGCTCGTCGAGAGCGATGGCGGCGCTTACGCCCAGAGAACGAGCTTTCTGCCGATAGGCGATTCGAGCGCGTTGAAACCCGAGTCGGCTTGCCTTCCCCTGGAGCGATGCCTGCGCTGGCGAGGGTGATGGTGGCGACTTGGCGAAGGGGAAGCACGACTGGTGGCTGCAGAGTAGAAATCGCCCCCATCCTCCTGGCTGCGACGAGCGTGATGAAGGTCCTTTGAACCTTGAAGGTGTTCGAAGACGACCGCAGTGTCCGGAAGTGCTCTTGAGGGAGCTGGCACCTCTGGCCCCGGGGGCCCTCCAGCCGCCCCAGGCCATGCCACACCCTGAGGGCAAAGGCCTGCTCCAGCCGACGGAAGTTGATTTACCACGTCTGGAGGTAGGCGCACTTGCCCAGGAGGAGGCGCTTGTGGCGGAGGGCTCGGGACCCCCATCCTTGAAGGTGCGAATTCAGGCCGTGGATGCGGTGGCGACGGAGCAAGCTGCGATGGTATAGGATGATTTCCACCAAAACCCAGATTATGCGGAGGCATTGGCCAGAAGGGAGCTCCAGCTGACATCGCCCGCCGACGAGTGGGGGCAGGTTGAATGGGTTTCCCCCCTGCCCGCTTCCGAAAATGAGCGCTGGGCCTCCACGTGCCCCTGGGTCTGTGGACACCTGGACTGAAGGCGGTGGTGGGAGCGGTGAGAAATGCAGAGGCCCGCCTTGAGAACGGTATGAGGCAATCATGTACTCCACAGTTTGCTTTGCGGTTGCTTCCACCATAGCCTGCCACTTGCTTACGTCCAGGACTTCGGGAACGAGGGTTTGCTCCGGAGCCCCCGGCCCCACAGCAGCGAGGACGCCACGGTCGTCATGTCCTGAGCCCAAGGCATCCGGCCCGATGGAAGGTGCTGCGGCCGGGGGCTCCGGAATTTGAAGGACGTTGTCAACTCCCGGGTGGACAGCACCGATTTCTGACGGCGGTGTGCGCTGAGGGTTCCGCCGAGTAGGGGGACCATCCTCGCGCTCCTTGCCCTTTAAGGCCAGAGTAGCCTTAGAGTGTTTCTTGGTAGGAGCCATAGCCTTGTATGAACTAGCTACGGTCCCCACGGACGGCGCCAAATGTCGTATGCGTGAAAGCTAGACACGAGGAACGGGGTGGACGTCGGCCGTTTCACGGGTCGTCGTCCGCGAGAGCGTAACGAACACAGAGGATTTATCTGAGTTCGGGGCCCGAGAGGACCACCCTACTCTGCCGACGAGCCTTTGGAGCCGGCCTTGAAGCGGGGCCACGAGGGCTCGTCAGCTTAGTGGTTTCTTTAATAATGCTCAAGAGAGCTCCCTTTACAAGTGAGAGGGGAAGGGGTATTTATAGGGTTCATGGTCTGCACAAATGACCAAAATGCCCCTTACATGAATGGCTAGACTATAATTACAAACGAAGGGTAATGTCATCTTTTGGTACAATTGACCGAAATACCCCTTATAAGGACAACTAGCCTATTATCACAAGCGAGGGGTAAAATCGTCTCCGGTCGGTAGGGCTGTAACCTCTTGACCTGTACGCCACACGGCTGGTAGCTCTTCAGATATTCTCCAACAACAGGGCTGTTACAGATACGGTGAAGCTCGAAATGAGAGTGTTTACGCCGATTGCACTAGCAAGTGCTGCAAACTTCAGTTCAAGTGAGTCAAGCTGACGCCATACCAAAGACAACTACGCGTAAAACTCATCCATAATAGAATCACCCTATTGCAGTAACTGCTCTCATCACACAACAAGATACAAAGAATCACCAGTAGGCTCGTAGCGATCATGAATATGCGCCCACATGAACTATGATGAAGACAAGACAACCACGCCTCATGTGAGGTGCACCTCCATTCTAGCAACCAAAATAGTGGAGGCACGAGCATGCATTCTCATCAATCCATATCTTGTAGGCAACAAACTAAGTTTGAAAAGACTCCGCATCATCATCATAATCATCAAACGCCTTCTGTCGAGCAACATCATCGGCTTCCTTAGAAATAGCAGGCATAGCAAGAGGAGCAGGACAAGGTAGCTAGCCAGTAAAAAACTTCCAAAGACAGTGACCACGCATGTGCAAGTGTATGAGGAGACCCTAGTCTCCATAATTGAGACTATCGAAAATAATGAGACAACGTGGGACAACAACAGTGCCCGAGGAAGATCGAGTAGGCATCGATATTTTTAAATTTTATTTTATTATTATTATTATTATTATTTACCAACCGAGGGTTTAAAACCGGCTAAAATCCGTTCACTTGGTTTCAAGTCCGATCGGAAAGCAAAACAGAGGTGGGCGTCGGACCGGCTTCGGTTGACGGCGGACGAGGCTATGCAAGTTGAGCCAGTACGAAGGGCGTTTAAAGATGATGTGCAGCCGAAGACGTCGCAAGAAGGATGGCTGCCTGCGTGCAAGTCGAGGAAGACTAGACGTGGTGAGAAAGCCGGCTAGGAGTAGTTCGACGATGGCAGCAGTTGTGGTAGAGAGAAGGCCGGGAAGAGCTCGACGAAAAGAGCCAAGACGGCTGTCAGGAAGAACTCCATGGGGAGAGCGCAAGTTCAACACTAGATAAAAAAACTTATGGCTCTGATACCATGTTATGAATAATTCTTGTATTAAGTATGAAGCCAATGGGTATATACATACACACAAGTCAACTAGCAATCTTTTATACAAGACAATTAGGATATGGTCTAACAATGTACACCTATATCAGTCCCAAAAGGAGGACACCAGCGTCGGAGAAGACTAGAGGCGGCGAGACAGCATGAGGCCAATAGACCAGTATATATGTATATGATAGCATGAAAGAAAAGTCTATATAAGACAATATCTATACAAGACTAGAAATCTTTATATAAGATAATTAGCAATATCTTATACAAGACAATTAAGATACTGTCTAACAATAGATACCAACATCAATCCGAAAAAGGGATTCCTAAACTGAAACTCGTCCTGAAGCACAAGCTAGCACCGCACCAGATTTGGGGAGCAACAACAAAACCCAGCTGACAAAAGAAACAACCGGCACCGTAGCAACAGAGACGCCACAAACTCCTCCGACGTACTTGCGCCTCGCCGCGCTGCTCTTGTAGTACCTCCTGCACAATCGACGACCACAGCTCCATTCCATATCAAATACTACAACGTTCGGAATATATTGATTTTGCTTAATAATTCATACTTTTGTTCTGATACTACCTGACTCATATGCAGATTACTTAACACACTTAACCACTTAACACGTGGCACCTAACAATTTTCTCCCAGAAAACAACAGGGGTATGAATTCAAGGAGGTGACAATTACGTTTCAGGCATTGTGAGTCTACAAAAAATAAATATTACCCTGATTTCCCTTTACAGCCTTCTGACCATACTTGTGCCAATGGAATTCATCCCCAGATGACCCACATTCTGTCAGGACACTTGTTAT
The DNA here is from genome assembly GCA_036346375.1 of Guadua angustifolia. NCBI lineage: Eukaryota > Viridiplantae > Streptophyta > Magnoliopsida > Poales > Poaceae > Guadua > Guadua angustifolia. The sequence goes on from CM070522.1 coordinate 234,159, forward strand.
ACTTGGTTGTTTGTCCCTAGTGCTCAAAAGGAATATTATTAACTAATGAAGCATTGGATTTCTTGGATCAAACAGATGAAGCAACTAAAATGGGCACAAACAATGAATGACAAAGTATCCATATGTTCTTCAGCATATGGATTTTGACTAGACATTTAAAGAAATCTGCTTTTCCTTCTTCTTCATTTTTTCTCCTAATCAAGAAGGCAACGATATATGGTCTCTCCTAATTAGCAGTTGTCGCTACACCTCAATTTTGACATACAATGGGAATGAACAGGTCTTGGATGGGGCAGCTCTTCTGAAGTTGAGAATTTTTTCTTTGGATAGGCTAGTTAGCAAGGCCCTAAACCAAAGTTCACCCTTTTCACTACATAGGGTGTCATTCTTACGGTGAATGAATTCTTTTGTAACAATTGAACAATAGCTTTTCCTGAACACATTTAGCTACCAATTTTAAATACAAAATTAATAATTTTGCCCCAGAACTCTCTTACATGAAGAATTAGAGTCCTCAAGCGATTTCCCTCCAAAATGGAAACCCTATGGCTTCCAAGGACGCTGGGGACCTATTTCCCTTTACTGTAAAACTGCAATCTGCTCAGCGCATGCAAGGGTAATGCAATGGAGTATGAATGCCATTGTTCATATCTTGTCCCTAAGATTCGCCATTATGGGATTATAAATTGGAGCAACCACATGGTCCTCACTCCTTATTCCTAACATAATATCGTAATAACACAACTGTAGTCTGCTATTTGCCATTATGTCCCACCACTTGCACATGTTCTGCAAAGCAACAATAGGAATTTCTGAATCACAAAATTCAAACTGCATAAATATACCTTTTCTTACAGTCATCGACCACACTCGTTTTTCCAAATTCATCCAAGCAATCACAATTGCTTCTGAATGCTGCAGCAACAATATCAGAACAAAGAGCTCGGTTGCATCCTCCTAACTGGCTCGCTACTCCAGCACCATTAGTACCATGGGTGTCGACGACCACAATCTCTTTACTTGTTGATGACAATGGTTTCTTTGGAGGATGAGGCTTGGGGTGGTTGTGCTCACCGTTGTATACAATTTCAGCAATCTGGCCATCTAGTGTCGTTTCCACTTTCCTCTTGACAGGGCAGGCTGGGTGAGTACACTTGTAGTAACTCCGTGGGAAATCGCTCCCTTTCACTTGCTTCTGCCCATACTTCCTCCAATTGTAGCCATCATAGGACAAACGGTTCTTCACACTGTTAATTGGCTTCCTGACACTGTGGCATACTGTCAGATGGTCACAAGAGACTACTTGTTCTGTATCTACTTCCATCTGCTCATGTGTGGCATCTGAGTCACCATCCTGAAACAGAAAAGTTTGGCACATTATTATAAAATGATCACATGATGATATCACATGCAGTTCCAAAATGATCTTATGGATGACAGATAGATACTTGAAGTGTCAATTTAAGAAAGTCGCAGAGTCTCACCAGTGTCAGAAAACATGAAGTTTCTTTCTAAATGCAGAAAAAGGAAAAACTGAATTTCAGTGTGGGACTGACTATGGTTGCAGCAATTTCAGTCGATAGATCACTCAGTGGTGGTGTGAACCGTGTTGCCTTTGGCCGCCTAATTATAATCGCCTCATCCACAGAGGTGATCCGTGGGGAACCAGCGGCAGTGAAATCTTTCAGGAGCTTTGAGAAACACCTGGAGCTGGAGAAAGGCCTGGAGGCCACAGGCTTCACAACATCAATCTTCTTGTGACTTTGCATCTTCCACTGACAAAAAATAGAGGACAATACATGAAACATTAAACCTAATCAATCATTATGGCAAATAGTTTCGGTGTTTTTTGAAAAGAGAAAGAAAAATTAGTGTAAAAGGAAGCTAGGCAACGAGGAACGTTGTTGACCACCATATATTTCAGCTAGTGACGGAACTTTTTGTGCTGAAGATTGCAAATCATACAGGAAGACATCAACCGAGCTGCCGACAAAAAAGCAGGAATCACATTAACTTATGAGCACTTATATTCAGATATGTGTGTCCTTTTGCTGGAGATTATAGATATATGAAAGAAACCATCGAGATGGAGAGAGGAGAACCCTTACCGAGAGAGAGAGAGAGAGAGAGAGAAGAATGGTACTAGATCAAATAGCAAGCATGAACCAACTAAATTGTGAAGTTATGCAATCTTTAGCTGAGTCTTGAAGTCTGGTTAAGATCAAGCAACAAAAGAAGCAGATTATACTAATGTAACAACGTTGTACTTCAAGATGTTAACTTGTTTTTTTTCCCTTACACAAATATGAAATAAATTGAGCAAGGAAGAAAAATCATGGAAATAGAAGGGATCACATAGCTAAACCCTTGTCCTCTGTTACAGGCGTCGACTGGTAGATGCAATGAAAGGGCAAGGAAGTTGAGCTGAAGAGTTGACAGCAATGACAAGGAGAGGGGAAAGAGAAGATAGTTGGGTTGCATGCATGACTGTTAGGTCTGGTCTCAAGGGGTTAGGTAGATGTCAGATAAGCTTCCCTCCTCACTGTCTGCCGATTTCACTTCACCAAATAGCAAGAAAAGTGCAGAAACAGATGTGGTACTAAAGCAAATATTCTGTAGCAATCAATCCCATGCTTTCAAATTTCGGTCAAACGGCCCGAATTGATGAAATGCGACATCACTCTGCTTCTCTACCATCACTTCACCTCATTAACCAAACGTAACAAGCTAAATCATTTTTTGGGAAATTGAAATTTCCAGAAACAGATCGCATCACCAAAAAAAAAAAGGCACAGAAAGCACATATTTGAGAAGATGAATAAAATGGAAGGGAAACAAGGCAGAAAGTCGCATTGCAGAAAATGTTTTAGATGAAAGAACATAAATGCGTCTGCTGAGAATTTTTACAGCGAGCAAGAAAAGTGCAAGAAGAGAAGATGATACTAGAAGAAACAAGCGGGTCTCGGGACAATGGTGGTAGACTTGGAGAGATAACCAGACAAAAACCAAACCTACAGAGAACACAAACTACGAGTGAAGAACAGAATAGACCTCAAAAGTTTCATAGCTTTTAGTTGCATCTTGACCCCAAAGCATTTCATTTTCCTAGAAATTAGTTGTTCTGTCTCCAGCATTGAATTTGGAACAGGAGCACTGTGGATCATGGATTACGAACTAGACACCGCTGCAGTTTGCAACTCAAATGTGCATGCTGCCATGTCGACTGCAACATTTCCTTCAACACAAGACATGAGTAGTCATAAAATTCTGTAAGTCCCAGGAACAGAAATTTCACCAACCAACACTTGATTTGCTTCACCAAACACACACTCCTCTTCTCAAGTGGCATCCAAAGAGAACCACCTGCGATCGATAAGCGTCCAAAAGTACAGAAGACGAACACATCTTACGTTACTGAATTAGTCAGATGATCATAAAGCATAAGCCCATAAACTCCAACTGTATTGATCCATCCACATGCTCAAATAACTTGCAAACATAAATATGCACACGAATATTGTAGCATCAACCATACTCAAGAAATAGCATTTCACCGCAAAATTCTGCCAAGACTTTACTTGCACAAGTTGTGTTCCATTTGTTGATGTTCTTCCAAGCCCACTCCAAGACCAATCATATGAATCCCACCCGTATAAATTTATAAGGACATTTTTTATAACTTCTACCAATCTCGGAGTTTGAAGACAAGATCGGATTACTAGAAGTAGGTGCCGTACTATTAAAATGGTTCAATGACTAGTAGCTTGAACATTGTTTAAGATCAAAATGGCTGAAATAGTGTACATGCTAAAACTTAGTTGCATTGGGAAAAGATTTCTTTGAAAAATCTCAATATTATTTCAGATAGCCAGCACTACTGCCATATATAGGCTGGTAATACTGCCCTACGTGCCTAGAAGTTTTATTCAAGAGCGTGCCTTTTTAGGTGGATTTTCCAAATCCAGTACTACTGCCATATAAAAGCTCTTGGGAGCGGTAGTTATTTTTCAGAGCATGCATTTTGTGGACTTTCTCTAAGTTTCAAAATCCAGCTACCGTGGTTCAAATGTCAGTACTACCGCAAGTCGGTAGTACCCCTATTTAGTTGGCAGCACATATTTTCTAGAGTGAGTGTTTTGGGGTCTTCTTTGTGTCAAAAGTGGTTTGGATTTGCCTCAGTGTGGATTATGGGAGACCGACAAGTCTTCAAACACCATTGTAAAAAGTATCCTATCTCTTTGTGTTTGCAATTCTTTATTGGCGGCGTATTCAGTGCAAACCTCTCTTTTGGTGCAATCATGCAAACTCCTAATCTCAGCTCTTAGATCCCTCCTCAATGGTTAGATTAAAATTGGTGGGATTCCCCTAATCCACTTATAGCTCTTTTCCACAAAACCCCCTAGAAACCTTTTCTTCTCTCCCCACTTGCCTCCTCTTCAACCTAGCATCCATCCAGGCGTCGACGAGGTTCTCCACGACGTTATCAAGACCGAGCCGGAATCCTCGTCAATTGTCACGCGGCCCTTATCTCCTCGCCGCCTCGCTCGGTAAACACGCTGGCTTGCCGCTTAAATTGGGATGACATGCTATTAGGCGACAACGAGCCGTGCTCCTCGTCCTCCTCATTGTAGCTCAGACCCTCTCCCGGGCGCCGGTTCACATCTATCCTCGCAAATTGATTGATTGATTGCTTATATTTAGGATTACAAATTGTTGTTAGAGATATAATTAATTAGTGCACATAGTGAGTCTAGTTGATTTAGGCTTTAATTATCAAAACCTTAGTTTAATGGTTCCGCATTAATTATTATTTAAGTTTTGACATAGGGATTAATAGAGCGTATTTTTAGAGAGAAAATTTTTAAAGCCGTCTATTCACCCTTCTAGTCGGCATCCTCGATCTTACAAGTCCACCTCGCGCTCCCTAGGGTGGGTAGATGGTCAAAGGCTGCTCCGCCTTGATCACATAAATATTTTATATCTTTGAATGGATCACTATATTATACAAGTTATGATAATGCAATATTAACTAATATTTGCTATTTTAAAGACATTTGTCACTGTTGCTACAATTTAGTCTTTAAATATCAATGCTTTATGATAACATGTTAATCAAGTTTTGTAAATAGTATGTTTATTATTTAAAAAAACAAAAACTAGCCTCGACCTGATGGAGCACCATTAACCCTTCCCCACCTTGACTGGAGTTGTGGCAAATGCAGGATAGGCCAAAACCCACACCGCCGCATCTAGATCTCTACTTCCAGATATGGATGGCAATGGAGCCCTATTCCTTATTGGAGAACGCCACCATTAGGGGGTAGGGATGGGGGCAAGTTTAGCCCTAGCGGGGAAGGTTTTGGAGGAGAAACCATTTCCCATCGGGTGAAACAGGGACATTCTCCTATTCCCCACAAGGGCCCAAGTAACATGCCATGTGGGCTAATCTACTGGGACAACAAGCGGGACTTCAATCTCTATTTCTTTTTCTTTCATATGAAATCTAGATCTCCAATCCTGAAGCTCTCTAGTCTCTACATAATCCTTAATCCTCATCTACCGCCCAGTTGTCGCCTCCAGCAAGTCAACTACTAAAGCCCCACTTCCTCACTACCACATCTCCACCAGCAGCCCCAAATCCTGATGGTCCACGTCGTCGTTGGAAGCTCGCTACAAACCACCACCAGCCCAACGGAAGCCAAGCACACCACTCGTGGCCGTGTAAGGCTTGAACAAGCATGAGCTTGCTTTCTAAGTTCCATGCATCTATGTGTTCATTCATACATATGAATAGGATTGAGCGATTTGTGTGCATGGTAAAGATAGAATTGTGTTGCCTTGTTTTATGGATCATGAATCATATACTCAGATATTTAATTGCTATATTGCCTTCAGTGCACCTCAATTTTTCTCAAATTTGCTGATTTGATTGGCTGATTACTACATATTCTTGTTGTTCACTCGTGTTGTTACTTCTTATCGGGGCTCCAGCAGAAACATGAGGCCCGACAGGGATGAGGAATAGGGGTAAATAAATTGTATGTTGGGAACAGGGATACTCTGTTACTCCTCGTTAGAGAATGTCCCTACTTCTAGCTAGACCTATTCATGGGCAATCTATCCTAGAAAACTTAGTTTGAACCTAGATTTAATGCCTATGATGTTTTTTACCGGGAAAACAGTAGGAGAGACTCCTAATGTGCAAAAAAAATTTATTGAAAGAAATAGTTTGGGACCTCTCTTAGGAGAGGAGTTATAAGGAGTAATCCCACAGAATGACAAAGTTTTTGTTAGTTTTTAAATCTTTGCAAGTGAAGTATGGCATCATAAATGAAGTTTTGTTTCCAAGCTTGGAGAAAGGGTTGTGTTTGCTTGAAGATCTTTTTGTTTCTTTGTTTCCATATGTGCCATGAGGCGATCAGGAAGATTTCGTTGAAGAGTTTTCCAAAACTCTGATGAGCTTGTTGGATCATATCTAGGATGTTATTTCCTAGGCTCCAGTGAATGCCAATCTATTGCCAACACATTTTGCTAAATATACAAATGAAGAACAGGTGTATAATTGTTTCTGCTTGTGTTGCTTGGTGCAATACACATGAAGTATCGCTCTGTATAGACCATTTTCTTTGCATCAACGTTGTCTCTGTGTTAAGCCTGCAATGTTCTTGGCTAGGCATGGGATTTGATTTAAGCAACCCAGCAAAATGGGGGTGACCTGATGCAACCACTTGTGCTCAACTGCAAGCCTCCAACCCTAACCGCAGCTACCATATATAAACATTTTGCTTCATCCTAACCTCAGTCCCCATCTCCTCTAGATAGTCCTCAATATTCTCGATCTCACCTCCAGCGACGACTCCCCCGTTGCTTCTTTTATGCCCTCTCTATCACCTTCGCCTCCTCTCTCCTTGCCCTTACCATCCGTGGCAGCTCCCCTAGGTCATGCTCCTCCTCACGCTCCCATGATGGTGGGTCGCGGGACCATCTGTATGTTGGTTGCTCAGATAGACTTACTTATAAAGAAGATGAACAGGAAGATTCGATTGAGTGTCTGTTACCTGTTTGCCTTATTTTTTTGTTCTAGTTGGTGATTCGTGCTTGTATTATTACCTAGCACGCGTCAGACCCGACAACACGAGAACCACTTGTTTTCTCAAAACACGAATTTGGCTCAGGATTGCCCTTTTTAATTCCAGGCCACCATATATATACTAGTCTTTTAAAGAAAGAAAATGCAAACAAGAAGTTAGATCCAACAAGCCTAGTATAGGTGTCAGAGAGTACTGAGAAAGCCTAGCATATGTTTTGATTTTAAATGATTGTCATGGCTTTGGTGGTTGTTTATGTAACAAGCTATTATTGGATTGATGATTTTGCAAAAATAAAAAAACCCTCTCAGGCTCCATGTTACATTGCTTCATGTGCTAATTCCTTAAGAAAAGCTCCAACTTTGATTTTTATTTTCTTTTTCTCTGCTACAAGTCTACACACTGGCTTGATTGGGCTGAACTTTGGGCTCGCCAAGTTTACACTTATCGGGCTTCACTTTTTAAATCTTATCCTTGAGCTATGTTGAGACAGATGCGTTGCTGAGGCTTGGACCTGCTTTTTGAGTCCGGCCCGGCCCGGCCCGGCCCGACGTTTGATGAGGTCTACTTGTAGCCCATCCTCTTCTTCTCCAGATCTCGTCATCGCCATTGCTCCCCGTTTGTCTCAACCTCGAAGCGAAGCGAAGGACTTGATATCTCGTAGGCATCCTCCTCCGCTCTACCGATTGGCGTGGAGTGGAGATCCATCCGGATTTGGATTGATCTCCTCTTTCGCTGGTAAGGAAGCTCCAGCTTCGATTGTTGTTCTAAGAGTGAGCTCTGTCCCGGGGATCTTTTCTTTGCTGTGAGCAATCTCATCCAAATCTTTCTTTCTTTCTTTCTTTCTGGGATGGATAGTTCAGTTCAGTCCATTGAGTTTGTTGCGGATTTGTTTGCTCCGTGGTGGAGTACTGGTAGAAGTTTATTTTCCTAAAATTTTGGGGGGTTCAACTGAGCCCGCATGCCCCGCGTCAGGTCCGCCCCTGCCCTCGCCGCATCCTAAAATTTTTGTTCTTCCTTCCTGCGGGTGTTTGTTTGGGATCTCAGGTTTATTGTGATAGCTCGGGGATTACAGACGGCATGGCATGGCATGGCATGGCTGTCTATTGGTGTTTTGTTTCTCCTCAAAATTGATGTCTTTCTTTCTTGTCTCCTGATGCTGGATTGGCTGGCCTTGGATGGCTCAAGGCTCTTGTTTCTCAAGCTCTCGTCTTCCTTCCTTTTGTTTCCTCAGGATGACGATGAGCGACGATGGAGACCGCACCTGCCCGCTCTGTGCCGAGGAGATGGACGTCACTGACCAGCAGCTCAAGCCCTGCAAATGTGGCTACGAGGTACTACAACCTCATCGTATTGGATTCCCCGCCACCTGTGCAACAGCCAGCTGGAGCGCTGTTTAATTGTCTGTCTATGCAACTCTGCAGATTTGTGTCTGGTGCTGGCACCACATCATGGATATGGCTGAGAAGGAGGACACAGAGGGGCGCTGCCCTGCGTGCCGCACCCGCTACGACAAGGACAGGATTGTCAAGATGGCTGCCAACTGTGAGCGGTCTGTTCCTCTCAAACTTTCAACTTACATGCTTTCGCTGCACCCCAAATGCTGCTGTGCTTAGCAGTCCATTTCTAACTAATGTTTACTTTGTTGGATACAGGATGGTTGCAGAGAAAAATGTGGAGAAGAAGCACAAGACCCAAAAGGTTAAGTCAAAGGCAGCCACTGTGGACGCTAAGAAGCATCTGTCTAGCGTCAGGGTTATCCAGAGAAACCTGGCCTACATAACTGGACTACCTGCAAATTTATGCAATGAGACTGTGAGCACCATATTGTTTCAATCTAGATTCGTTTAAATCGGAGTGCCACATGTCAACTGTACTTCTCATATCAACATTACTGCTATCTTTTGTTTTAGTTACTTGAGCGCAGGGAATACTTTGGTCAGTATGGGAAGGTTCTGAAGGTTTCAGTTTCTCGTCCGACTGGGGCTCCTTCCCAGCAGGCATCAACAAACAATAATATCAGTGTGTATGTCTATATGAATCTCATAAGTCATGCCACATGTGAATGATCTTCTCATATGCATAAACATATACTAAATTAATCAGATTAATGTAAAATCTAGATTAATGTAAAAGTGCCTGTTTCAATTATGGCATGATTTTTACATCATCTACGATATACCAATCAGATTCTTATGGATGGAACATTCCCCTGTTCAATGAGCTGAGCTCAAAACCTGCATATACTGATATCAGTTGTTTCTTAGAATTCATCTCCTTATGAATTATCATTTTCGATACATTGTAGTTCTCCTGGGATTGCAAGGTTTCATTTTTGTTTTTTGGGTGCTGCATTTCTCTCTTGAGAACCCCATGGCACTGGCTGGCTGTACGTATTCTTGGAGGCTGTGTGATTTCAGATTTATGAAAACATGGATTATAGAATAACTTACTTTTAAAATGAAGTACATCTCTACTTAGTTTATTTCAAATAATTTCTACAAGGAAAAAAAAGGCTGAAAGGACATATTCATTTTCCTGAAAATAAAAAGAGATTCAGAAGTGAAACCTGTGGACTATAGTCATTATATGTACTTGAACAATTTAGTAGATCACTTTTTTTATGGATACCAATACAGAGTTAGGGTTCCACCAGTTTATATTTGAACACTGGTTTATTACTGAGATATAATGATATATGTTCAGATATATTACTTATGCCAAAGAAGAAGAGGCCATCCGGTGTATTCAAGCTGTACACAATTTTGTCTTGGAAGGAAAAGTGTTAAGGTGAGCTTTTATACTTTGTTTTCTTTGAGCAGGTTTACACGATATGGTTATTCTAATAGTTCTTGACTGTTGCAGAGCATGCTTTGGTACCACAAAGTATTGCCATGCATGGCTACAGAACACGGTACAATTGTTGCTTCATTGTGATAGCTTTATTTACTAGCTAATGCTATCTTTCTGAGTGTGTCTTGATTTTTTTTCAGACATGTGGAAATCCAGATTGTCTCTATTTGCATGATGTAGGCAGTCAGGAGGATAGCTTCACTAAAGATGAGATAATCTCAGCGTATACAAGGTAACACTGAACTACCTTTAACTTTTGATGTGGAACCACAGTTTATTGCATTGTTTGCTTCATCCATTTTAGCTCTAAGCAACTAAGCCACTGGAGTCCTGGCTATAGTCTTTTTTTAAAATCTGCCAAGTCTACTTGTACACTTACTATATAGTTTTTTTTGGGGCATTTTAAATAATCCTCCAGCCTATTGATCCACTTTCTCCCTACGCTAGTAGGAGTTGTTGCTTTTCCATGGAAGTGGATTTAGAAAAATGCCAAGATGGTCTGCCTGTCTCCATGGAAGTGCATGTCTAATATTGTTGTACTATTTTGGTGAACTCGTCTGTGAGATATAAATTGCTAAAACTCCTAGTAGTTTCAATTGATACTTTTGACTCATCCTCTTATATTTCTATCAGGAGTAGGGTTCCCCAAATGGCATCTAGTGTTTTGCAAAGACGTGCAGGGACTGTGTTGCCTCCGCCAGCAGATGATTTCTCTTACAGTGCGGTGGTTTCAGCCAAACATACAGTGAAGAATGGAACGACTGTATGTTTTTTAAATACTCAATCCATTGGAAGACATGTACATTTTTGTTTGATTTCATGCTGCTTTCTGGTCTAGGCTAAATTGTTGTTATTTTCTGTATTTGTTGGTTTACATAATGTTGCTACTTGCTACATTAATTTCTTCTGGGCAGAATACCACAAACCAGTCCAGACTGTCACCTCCAAACAGTAGTTCAGGGAGGTCCACGCCTCCATCAACTTCTTCGTGGTATGGTTTCCCTTGGAGTCTTATGTTATATTTTAAAATGCAATGTGTTGCTAAATTTTGGGTATCCGCAGGGGGCATCGTGATTTGAATACAAAGGCAACAACAACTGGGGTTACATCCTTGCAGTCTCTTACAAAATCTAAACCAGGTCCACAGAGTAATTCGTTTTCGAGTTCTTCGATGATTTCAAGTACAAGACTGCCTTCTTCATGGAATGATGATACAAGCACAGTACCAAAAATGACTGAAGGGCATCAAGTATCAGAACGAGATAGTCAATCTAAAACGTTGAAGCCATATAAACCTGGTATTGCAAAGGAAACCCAAGCTGTAACATCAATAGGGTCGTCGTTGGACATAGACTTTTCTACAATACCTTCAGCTTGGAATGATGATGAAGTTGTAGCATCAGATTGGATGTCGAAAAAAAATGATGAAAAGCAAGTTGTAAATGGAAATGGCAAGGTTATTTGTTCAGTTTCTTCAAAGCCAATCGAATCAGGCCAGTTTGCATCTCAGTCATTACCATCACCAAAGAAAGACATAGCAGTAAATAGTAGCAGTCAAAGTCTTTCAGATTCTGTATCAAGTTCAGCAATATCTAAATCAGAAGTAAAGGGTGGTGATGGTGACCACCAAGTAACTAACATGGCTCCTAAAAGCCCTACTTTGAAAGTTATAAACAGCAAATCTAATCACGCTGTTAGTGAGAAGTTACTGGAACATATTAGACCTGGGGACACAGAAATTGAGGAGTTATCTGTTGGTGTTTGTTCAGTAACTTTAGATAGCAAAGATAGGGTTCTGAGTATGGCAGATAAGCAACAACTGGGTGCAATTCCAAATACTTCAGCTGTGGTGTCTTTGAGTCAGAATTCGAACAAGGAGCAATCTCATTTGAAGCTTGCTGGTCTTTTGTCATCAGAAAATAAGGACTGTACTTTCTTGTCAATCTAGTTCTGATAAGCATCTTGATTGGAGTTCAGAGCTGCAAGGTTGTGGTGTGACTCCTCCGTCAAATGATATATGGAATTCTTCAGTGGATGCTACAGATCAAGCATTATCTTCACCATATGTCCATTTAGCTAATACATCACATATTTCATTGTGGAATGATAAAGAAATTAACCATACTTTGACAAGCGATTGTAGAACCTCTGGCACAATGATGCAAAGTGGGTGGTTGTCTTCAAATTACAACACTTCTACGTCATTAAATGGATGTCAAGAAGGGCTAGGAACGATATATACACCTGGTAAGGTTTCTGAACATTTTGAAATGAAAATCCATCAGCATGGAGCAATGGGTGCCATAAGAATTGATAACATAGGCAGTTTTGACAAGGCTGTAAGTGTAAATAAGGATGAGAGCAGCATAGTTTCTGATATCTTGTCTTTGGAGTTTGATCCTTGGGATGAGTCGTATTCGACTGCTAACAATTTTGCTAAGATGATTAGTGAATCTGAAAAGAATGATGTGCTTTTCAATGTGCCTTCATGGAAATCAAAAACCAGCAGCAATGAGTCTAGGTTTTCATTTGCTAGAAAGGATAACCAAGGAAGCTTCCCAGATCCATCTTTGAGAAATTGTGGTAGTGAGCACAATTTCAGTTTGCTATCCCAGAATTCTCATGGGAACGTTTATCAGAATGGCCTCGCGTTCCAATCTACAGAGAATGATTTTTCAAAGAGCAACCCTCTTACTATAACAGATATGGGAACTACTGGTGAGTACATGATAGCTGTGACTTCGGTATTTGACTGAACAAGATTATGCGTTGTAGTACTGTGATTGAATCTTTAAAAGATTCGTATTTTATCTCTTTGATCTTATTTCAATTTGTCACAAAACTGAAATTTGTTTTTCTTGTATATGAAAGGAAATACAATGTTTGTGCACTGCACATTTTTTACATTGATCATTGGTAAATATTCTAACTCATGTGATTGGTTGTAGAATGTAGATCTATTGGCGATACAAGATATTGTATTTCTGTGATTTTTAAGTGAAGAGTTTTAGTAACTCTTGTTTTCATCCATGGTACTTCTGTATGCTAATAATTTTTCATTCTCAGGCACTTCAAGGTCTAAAATATCTGCACCTCCTGGATTTTCAGCACCAGCAAGAATCCCCCCTCCTGGATTTTCTTCGGGATTTTCATCTCAGGATGTGTTGAACCCCCCTCCTAAATTTTCTTCTTCATTCCCATCTCAGGATGGGTCTAACCCCCCTCCTGGATTTTCTTCTGCATTTTCTGCTGGATTTTTATCTCAGAATAGGTCTAATCAGGTGTATGATTCAACATACTCAGGTTTGTCTACTCTCTCTATCTTATTTGCATCTTATCCTAAAACAATTTCTGTTTCTCATACTTTCGTGGTGCTTGGCAGAAACTAGTCTACTAGATAATCTTTTGGGTAGCAACACCAATCATTATCAACCTCAGTCAGCTAGACACGCAAGTGACATAGAATTTATTGATCCTGCTATATTGGCTGTGGGCAAAGGACGGATGCCTGGAGTTAGTGATTCAGGGTTGGATCTGAGAAATGCTCCTACTTTTCCAGTGCAGTTGCAGACATCAAATAATGATCCAAGGCTTCAATTACTTATGCAACAGAACATGCCCTCTCATCAAACTCTGCAACAGAACATGCCCTCTCATCAAACTCTCAGATTTACAGACCATATTCAAGAAGCATTCAACCCTCTACAAAATGGTAATTTTCTGGCATCCCGATTTTTACCACAGAACCGTGCTTCTCTATCCCCTTATGCACAGATGCCACTCCAACAACCTAGAAACTCACAACTTACAAATGGTCACTGGGATGGCTGGAGTGAGTTGAGACAAGAAAATAATGTTCCCATGTCAGACATGTCAAGGATGCCATATCCAACTGAAGCGAACAACTTTCACATCCTGGGTTCAAATGATCTGTATAACAGAGCCTTCGGACTGTAATTGTCTTGGAAGATGTGACTTTGACCTGCCCCCGTCTAGCTTGGGCATGTCTCTAGTTCTGAAAGTAACTGGTTGCACAGTGCAGAGGATACTTGGCTGGCTAATGGTTGTGCTTATGAGATGGTACATGATTGTTTTACTGTAAGGTAGTTGATTCAAATGGACCAACATGAACCTGGGTTTTTAACCAGCCATTTCAAGCACCAGGTACGTGTCACCATTCTATGCACTCCTTTTTTTCATACTCTCCAGTCACAAATATGTCGTTTTCTAAAATGCAATTTTGACCACTAATTTTTATTGTAATATATTTCTAAAATATATTGGTAGTCAAAGTTTCGAAAGTTTGACTACCTATTTCCAAAACGACATGTATTTGTAACCGGAGGGAGTGTGTATTATGCACAATTTGCTATATCCCTTGTTCCTGAAAAGCTGGTGTTAGTTTGTATCTTGATGGACCATTGGTTAGTTTTTGTTAGGACTTAGAGCAACTACAACCCAAACCCTTAGATTTTTCCCCCTAAATCACTCATTTAGGGATGGTGTAAAAATTAGGGGCACCCTATATCAAATTTATCTTCAACCCACACTCCCTATTACTCACCCCTATTATTTATCTAAACATTATTATTACTTTGCACCCATGAATTATTTACTAAAATAGAAATAACGAATAAAAAATGTTGAAGAAAATAGTATGGGAAGGAGAAAGCCCCTAGATGTAGGGGTGAGAAAGGTCTCCTAAAATAGGGTTCCTTATAAAGAGCTAACATTTTTCCAATTCTTCTTATAATTTAGGATAGGGAGAGGTTTAGGGGGTCGGTTGGGCTTGCTCTTAGGAAAAACCTTTTCCTTTGTCCTTCTGTTCCATTTTAATTTTTCTTTGTAGGGTTCTGAAAGTTGCTGTATGTGCCGGCACAGTAGCAAGTTACTGACCGTTGTTGTCTTGTTTGGTCACCAGGTTCATTTTTTGGCGAAATCATGCAGCATAAGAAGCTTCCATGAAGAGGTGGCCCCTGGAGTATATGTGTAGATGTGGTTTGTGCTTGCGGATGTGATGGAGAAGCTGGCTTGGGAAGATATATACCGTGTAACATTATTTTTTGGTTTGCCTTCCGTTACTGTGGAAATGTTTTCTTGCCTTGAGAAACCAAGAGAGGCCTCCTTTGTACATGATGATATGCAACTTGTCGCTGGCAGGCTATTATGGTGCGTGCACAGAAGCTCATGTTTTGCCATTGTTGTGGGGTTTGCTGAACCCAAAGCAAATGACTGTGTGCTGCTAGTCTATAGCTCAATTGACAGTCTGTGGGGTTTTAAACTAAAGAAGGTCTGAGAACTCTTGAGTCCTGTTATTAATATAATAATTGATGAGAAAGGGTCTGTTGTTTGGTAGAGCTCAGATCCCAGTTTCACTTGAGATCTGAAACTTATAAGTTAAAATAAAATGAATTAAGTTTATATTTTTAGTTTAAAATGTAAATAAGATGATTCATCTAAACACTCTTAATATACTCACACCTTCAGCTCCACGGATCTAGTAATGGATCTAAAAATATCTAGCTTCGTTAGATCCACGGATCTAGTGGAGTTAGAGCTCTACCAAACACATCCAAAGTCTTGTTACTGGTGTGTATGTATGTATGTATGTGGGTGTGGTGCACGACAGTATTGATTGCCATGTACTCCCTCCATTCCAAAATATAAGGCACACACGCATTTCAAGATTCAAACTTTAAAATCTTTGACCAATGATTTGTCTAACTATATAAAAATTTTGTGATATAAAAGTGATACTATTGAATTCATATTTAAAAATACTTTGTAATGATAGTGACTTTGTTTGTATGAATGATATTGGATAAGAGAAATCAAAGGTCAAAGTATAGTTTAAGAGACCGTGTCAAATCAAATCATGTCTTATATTTTGGAATAGAGGGAGTATCTTGGTTGAGTCC
Organism: Guadua angustifolia; assembly: GCA_036346375.1. Taxonomy (NCBI): domain Eukaryota; kingdom Viridiplantae; phylum Streptophyta; class Magnoliopsida; order Poales; family Poaceae; genus Guadua; species Guadua angustifolia. The sequence continues at coordinate 250,018 of CM070522.1, forward strand.
TGTTAATACAAGACGGCGTCCAAGCGGTACCAGGAGCTATGAATTCGCGAATGCTCAATCATCTCCTACCAAGTAATGTAACTAAGCTAGGCCGTCGGATCGGAAACGAGAGAAGCTTGTTTCTTGTACGCGATATTTCATGAAATCGAATCCACAACATTGAATTCCAGCGCCATGAAATCGAATCCACAAGACAGACAAGACAAGCTCGAGCACAAGAAAAACAGCAGTTCCAGATCAAAGTGCCCAAAACTGTCGCTTGCCACATATGCTAAAGGCATTCACAGCTTCCAGATGCTTACCCCGTTAATGGGGAGAGGGAACCTGACAACCACATCACCACATCTGGCTCAAGCAAGAGTCGTCAGCTAAGATGAAATCAGCTTATCCTATGATACATACATATAAATACCTATCTGAGACCTGGCCGCATCAGCAGATCATCGAAGGATGCATTCTGCTCCAGGTCCACACTGTCCGTGTGGATGGAGGAAGAGCCCATGGACTTCTTGGACATGAGCTGCTGAATGTGGGGCAGCTCCGGTCCCCGCTCGATGGCAATGGCGTCCTGGATCTCCTTGAGCACCTCCGAGATGGACGGCCTCTGCGCTCCCTTGGTCTTCACGCACATGATAGCCGCCTCCGCAATCTTCCACACCGACTGCAGGTCGTAGCCGCTGTCTAACGATCCGTCGACGATGGCGTGGATGTTCCCGCTCTCGATGTGCGATCTGGCCTGCACATTTCAGTTCAGTTCATTCATCATCAGCAACATCCCTCACATCAATCACATGGGTTGCGGTGGATCATATTTATCAGGAATCCAACATATCATAGAAACCAAGAATGCAGAGAGCTTACCCATTCAACAATGTTGCGGCAGTTGAGCCCAAAGTTGTCACTGGAGATGGGCTCCTGGCCTGAGATTAGCTCAAGTAAAATGACACCAAAACTGTAGATATCGCTCTTCTCTGTCAGCTGCTGAGAGATATAGTACCTACTCACCACCACCACAGCAACAAAAAAGGAAGCAGTATGCATCAGATGCTACAAAGATATGAAATGAAACACTTCAATTTCCCAAACCATGCCTAAAAGAACATAAAAAAGTTATAATCTCAGGAAATAACGGCCTTACTCTGGGTCCAGATACCCAACTGTCCCGCGAACTATACTTGATACATGGGACCCATCGACAGCAGGTTTTGATAAGCCAAAGTCTGCAACTTTTGCTCTCATGTTCTTGTCAAGGAGAATGTTACTACTCTTGAGATCTCTATGAATGATAGTTGGGGAGCATCCTGTATGGAGATACTCTATACCTGATATTCGCATTTTAAAGAAAAATAAAGAATTCAGATTATTCGGAATGCATGTTGCTAGAAGAATCAGAGGAAACCGTACAATACTAATACTTTTGAGCCTTTGAATTTCAAATTTGTGCATGCCAAGTCGTACACACATGTGCAGAGCCGCAGAGAGAGAGAGAGAGAGAGAGACCTTTTGCAGCATCTTCTGCTATCTCAAGACGCTTGACCCAGCTGGTTATTTTAAAATCAGTAGGTTCTCCTGTGAACATCAGCAAAGGTTTAATACTCAATGTGTTATGCTGTTCTAAGGAGTACATTACCTAACATTTCATGTCAATCCTGAGGTTCAACATTGAAGAATCAAGCTTGAACTATAGATAATTAACAAAAAAGCAACTACAAATCAATTTTTGTGTACTTCATATTAAGTTTCGTTTAAGGGTAGAAATTGGTCAATGTCAACATAGACAAATAGCTGATCTATCCTTGAAAAGAAGATCTGAGAACAAGTTTCACCTCAACCAACTAAGCATGCGCTAATACCCTGCAATCCTAACGGTCCTAAAATACAACTGCACAAGGAACATTTTGCTTGCAAAAGAATCATTATCTACATAACAACAGTGTGCTATTGATTCCACAAATTAGTTCTATCATTAGTTGGAAGGGGACTTACCACGAAGGTGCTCTTTTAGTGTTCCATTATGCATGAACTCATAGAGAAGTATGTTTTTCCCATCTTGCTGACTGTAACCAAGGAAGGTCACCAGGTTTCTATGATGTATTCTGGAAAGCAATGTTACCTGAAACAAAAAAGCCAGTCAGATAACCAATTAACCCATCACCATAACTGCCCTGAAGAAAAATCATGCATCAACATATGGTGCATGCAATCATATCATGATATAGCTGTTCAGTGGACCTTGACAAAAGTTGGGAGGGGTGTCAAGATATAAAATGCAAAGAACACTTCAAACAGGAAGCCTCAGTCACCCAATCATCACAGGTTACAGAAAACATACAAAAGGACTATCTCCGATACTCTTGACTCATTTAAAACACATTGATGTTATAAGTCCATGTGAGGCAACAATTGTCACATCCCATTAACAGGATTAAGAGAGGAAAATGGGCATGGTCCCATAACATTTCAGGCTCTAGTTCCACATCAGGGTTTTGTTCTACCAGGCAATACTAAAAAGCAGCAAGAAGTTAAGAAGTTGTCTTTATCTCTTTAACAATGAAAAACAGTCATGTACTGTTATAGAATTAAATTTGTAGAAGAAACTAAATAAGGCTAGATCAGAAACAGACCTCATTCAGGAACTCTCGGATGCCCTGATAAGAGTCATTTGTGAGAAGCTTGACTGCGATCTCTCTCCCATCTGCCAGCTTTCCATAGTATACAATGCCAAACCCTCCAGAGCCGATTCTTTTTTCAAATTTATCAGTAGCATCTTCAATTTCAGATAAAGCAAATCTGTGTGCTGATTCTGTAGCTACTTCACTGAAATATGAGCCTAGCTTTTTTGCTGGTGCTGCAATAACAACAGTTTCTAGAGATGGCAAAACAATCACTACATGTCCTTACACAATACCAAATACATCCAGTGAGCTAAAGAATATGTACCATCTGAAGATTTCTTCTTTCGCTTGCGTGTAAACAAACAGCATCCAATAGCGGCAACAAGAAACAAGATGGCCCCAATCACTACGCATACAATGATTACTATGGTGTTGTGGCTAATAATACTGCTTGCCATGTGAAGGTCATTGTTGCCTGAAAAACTGCAGGTAGTAACAAATCAGAACAGATAGAAACATCCTAAAAAAACACAATTAGATTAATTTTTCCCAGTTTAAAAATGCCTGGAAATCCTAAGGAACAAAATACAGTTAGCCAATATATGTATGGAACCATTATAACATCACCAAAGGTTAGCGAAGCTTGTCTAGCTACAATGGCATTGTCAATCACAATATTATGCATTAATAATCTGAAATACATTAAGATACATCTGCCTGAAGGAAAGTACGGACTTGAAAATGATGCTCTTCTTGAAAAGTGCCTTTGGAACCTGTCCGGACAGCCTATTGTTCTGAATATACCTGCAAAGGTTGGGGAATAGTAAGGGCAACTCCTTTATTTCTGCAAATGCGTTTGTACCAGAAAGAAGATAAAATCAATGTCACCACCAACATTCGAGTATTTGAGCACAAGACATCAGGACATGAAAAAGAAAGGAAGAAAGAGCAAGAAATGCTGCAGGTTGAATCCACTTGCGATCTTCATAGTGAGGGGAGGAAAAACGAAGTGCATAAAAGTATGTAGAACTTACAACTCTTTCAAGTTAGGTATGTCTCCCAAAGAAGATGGCAATGCACCAGTTAATTGATTGTTTTCAAGGTGACTGCAATGTGGACAACCACACTAGATTAGTTCAATAAATCCTGCCGGATGCTGCACTATCGAAAGGTTTGCAAACTCACATATACTGCAAATTTCGGCACCCACTAAAATCAGGCATTTCACCCGAAAATGAGTTACCATCGAGCCTTCTGCATTAGCCGAAATAAGTAGATCAAATAAGAGTAGCGTAAAAAAGGGAAGATGAAAAGAATGAACCATTCTGATCTTACAACTCGACCAATGCCGATAATTTTGTCAATTCCACAGGGATACTTCCCGTAATGTTCTTTCCTGTCAATGCACTGTGAGGAACAATTCTTAGGTTTTAAATACTTGAAGTAGATCAAGAAATCCAAAAGTGAAGGCAGAATGGCATTACTATCATACATTGAGAACACCCTGGGTACTGGTTCTGAACTGCATTGCACCCAGGACCATGATGCTGGTAAGCATGGATCACCACCCTCTTGTGCCCAACCTGTTTGCGGATACCGTGATACCAAGCTAGCCATGATGTTTGCTGTCAATATTATGGAAGCACTAAATTAGTCCAAATAGATTTTATCTACAGCACAGAAAAAGTGAGGTTAGCTTTAACCAGAAACATAAACAATAACAACAATGTTGGCAATTGCTTACCATCTTGAGATCCCATAGTAATCTGGACATATTTGTAAATCTCCATGGCATTTAAGATAGGTCCCTTTGAAGAATCATTCGTCTTCTTAAACCCGAAAGAGAAAACAAATGGAAGTGACACGTTCGTGTAGCCTGGTTCATACAAACGATACTTCCCTTGAGCGTTCTCCTCCACATCAACGGTTGCTTTGCTGAATGCTGGCATGCCTGGAATCACTAACTTAAATTTTCTAGTTTCATCTGGGGCCAATTCTTCAATTTCTGCAAAATATGAGACCGCCCATGCATTTCCCGGGAAACCTTCCAAATCAAGCCGGTAGGTCAAGGATCCATTTTGGCCAACTACCGCTGTTTGCATGACCTTTTCAGGTGGTTCTTCGTTGATACTGACGAATATGGGGTTTGTAGTTGATATTCTTTCAGTCCCTGGAGCAACATCAACAAGGTAATTTGCTCTCCTCACAGAATCAGGCTCCCATATTCTATCAAATGGATCATCAGGGTACCTGAGAAATTGAGAAAAGAGCACCCTTCAGCCATCTTTTTGCATGAAACAAACATATTTTTGGTTATAACCCGTGATACTAAGTGAAGTGTGATCAGAATTTTGTTACGTGGCAGTATGGCACAGTAATACACTACAGTAGGCCTGCTATCTCATTAAGACAATCAATCGTAAGACAACCACATGTAACCATAGTTCTTTTAACAGGATATTCTGCAAATTATTCATAATAAGTTTATAGCTTAGTGTAAACCTGCATTTTGGTCGTACAAACGTTTTGAAACTTTGATCTGAAGCTATTGACAATTTTGGCATGAATATGGTGTAGCGCAGTAGTACCTGATTGATTCATTGCTTTCTGCACCAAAGTTTATCCTTGCAGACAGTGTAAGAAAGAACTGTGCCTCATCGGTGGTATAATAGAGTGAACCGTTAAATTGCCGAAGCTCGAGGGTAGAGATAAACGGCTGTCCTGTACTGGCATTAGAGAGGCAGACACTGAGTGTTGGAGCGGCAGCCAAGATAATTGCCTCCTCAACTACTGCTGTGGTGGCATCATCAATTACAACAGTGGACCAGGGAGTTGCTCCGAGGGAGAGATCAAACTTGGGATAGACATTGCTGTTGTCGAAGTTACCGTAGAGGAAACTAGCTCTAACAAGGTAGCGTGTTCTGGTCCTCACATTCATGGTGTAGCAATACTTCCGGTTGTCGGCTGGAAAATACCTTAGAGTCGAGTATTGCTTCTGGAGCTCATTTTGGACCAAGAGTGTTGCAGTCTGTCCACCGAAGACGAACTTAGCATCAGAAGTCCACTGGATCCCAATGCCATCTGTGTAGTCATCAGCCCCCCCGCAATCCAAGCTAATGAAACCTGCATGACGGAGAGGATCAAAATGGCGATTCATCTGAGGTTACAAGATGCATATGCTGCTGCAATTCTCCAAATCTGCTTGCAAGCTGAATGAACCTTTTCTCATGTATGACTAGGATTAATGTAATGTATGGCCACCAACAGGTGAAATGCCACCAATCCCCCACACCCTACTCAATTGTAAAGCCGAAGCGTTGATTTAGGTCCCCAAGAAAAAGAATGGAGAGAAGGAGAGACCCCCTGGTAGAATCCTGTGAGAATGGAAGGCAGGCAGGCTGACTGAACTCACCAAGCTGAGCGGTAGTGGAAAGTGAGAAGAGGAGGAGCAGCTGGAGCCGGAGGAGAAGAGCGGCGGCGGCGGAAGCCATGAATCCCTCTGACATATTAGTCAGTCTGCGGGTAAGCAAGCTAGCTCTTTTGGGTTTCTTGTCCTCTTCAGATGGAGAACAAATTGAAGGCAAGTAGAGCTGCTACCTGTGTGCTGGACATGACATGCACGATTGATTTGATTTCCTCTCAAATGGATTAGAAGAGCAGTAGCCGTATCCTTCCTTCGTTATTCTGCCTCCTTCCTTGCTGCCGAGGATCGAACAGGCAGAGGCAGAGGCAGCTCCTTCCCCCCTCTGTGTCTGTGCTGCGGGGACTCAGCTGAAGAAGAAGGAGGAGGAGGAGGTTAGCAGCAGAGGCAGCGGTGTGGTGTGATGTTCAGTTACTGAGTACATAAAGGCAAGCTGGAACAAAAAATCGAGGGGAAAAAGAAGTCATGCCTGATTTGAGGGGGAGGGAAAGTGAAGCTGGAGAAATGCAGTGCAGCACAGCACAGCGCAGCAGGCTGTGAAAGGAAAAAGTAGTAGCAGCCTGCCACAGTGAGAGAGAGAGAGTGAGGGGAAAGAAAAGGCCGGAGAGGAGAACAGGAGAGGATGGCGGGTGGGCCCCACGCACCTGCTGGCAAGGGCTTTGTATGCACCTGATGGCGGGTGGGCCCCATCCAGCAGGAGAGTGGAGAGGTTGGTGTTGCATGTAATCTCTAACTAACTAGATAGATAGGTAACGGGCTTGTGAGTTGCTGTACACAGAAGGAATCGTCGAGATAGACATAAATTCTAACGGAGAAAGATTTTTTTTTCGAACATCTTAAGGGAAAAAAAGGAAAACAAATTGCCATAATTTTAAAAAACCGTAAAAGTAATCATTTTTAAAAATTGCAAAAGTTTGATCATGATTCGCTTTTTTTAGGTAGCTTAGGTATGCTCTCATGACCTTTCTCACAAATTTTAAAGAATTCACAAATTTAGTAGCTCAATTAAATAAGTAAAGTTGTTTTAAGTGCGTCAGTAGTATTGTTAGAATTTTTTAAAATCACAAAAGTCTGATCATGATTTGGAATTTTTACGGTAGCATAGGTATGCTCTTAGGACCCTTCTCAAAAATTTCAAGAATTTGCAAATTTAGTAGCTCAAATAAATCAGCGAAGTTGCTTTAAATGCATTAATAGCATTGTCAGATTTTTAAAAATCGCACATGCTTGATCATGATTCATATTTTTTTGTTAGGTTAGACATGCTTCGAGAACACTTCTAAAAAAAGTTTCAAAAATTTACAACACAATTTCATAGCTTAATCAAATCACCGAAGTTAATGCAAAAAAATCGAGAAAAAATCGGTTTCCATGGGGTTTGAACCTGAGACCCAACGCACGCAGCCCCAACCAATATAGATTTTTAACAAGGAGAAAAATTTCCTGAAAAAACCGTGAAAGTAAAAAATAATAATATCAGTTTTAATAATTTTTGAAAAGATTATTTTTTCAAGTTCTCTCTTTTTTTAGGAAAATATTTTTTGAAAACAATTTATTGTAGAAATCTATTCTAAAAAGTCATAAGGAAACCAAAAATTATTTGAAAAAAAAGCGTTTCTATTTTTTTAGAAAACAACTACATCTGCTAAAGTACACCATGCAGCTACAGTAATCTATGAAGCTACGATGAGCTACGCTAGAGGGATTCAAAGCCGAGATCGGCTGGTCGCAAGCAAGCGCTTTAACCAACTGAGAAACGGCTCCGTTGTGAGATCTGAGAGGTACAAAGTATACGAGGCTATCTAGAAGCTACTATAGAAAACACAGAAAAAAATCACCGTGTGTCGGGCCCGCGGGCGACTGGCCATACCTCCTCAATAATATAGAGTTTTATGTGATACGTTTTCTTTTTCTCAATTTATGAGACATATTTTTTTGATGATTTTATCTATAAAATATTTCATATTCCCTGTATGATCAAGACTTGCACTAAATGAACGTACACATGGCGACCTATTCATTATACACATATAATTATATCTAAATCTGGTAATTACATACAGAATTTGGATCCAATTCAACAAACCACATAGTTAAATTGTGATAATTGATCACTTATTAATCGTTACATCGATTGAGCAATTTAGCGATCTAAAGACTATGTCCTTTGAGGAGCTAGTCAGCCGTCTCAAAGCCTTTGAGGAGAGGGTTCAAAGCTACAACTACAAGGATGAACAACAGTACCTATTGCTCACACATATGGAGTGGATGGCACGCATGAAGAAGAACGGAGAAGAGGAATCTTTCTCTGGCTCGAAGGAATGCTACGATAATGGCAGCAATAGCCGTGGCTATGGAAAAAGACATGGTCATGGGCACGAGCGTGGCAAGGGTGGCCATGACGACACCATGCCTTCTAGTGATTCTAACCAAAGCTCTGGAGGTGGTAAGAATAAAAGTAAGATCAAGTGTTTTAACTATAATATTTATGGTCACTACGCATCTAAGTGTTGTGAACCTCACCGTAATTGTGATCGGGATGAGGAAGCTAATCTCACAAAGCACATGACAATGACCCTGCCCTACTCCTTTCTGTGTGCATGCAGGAGGCGCATGATGTTGTGCTAATGAACGAGGAGGTGACACAAAGGCTAAGCATAGATGGAAAGGCGCATTCCATATCCAATGAGTGGTACGTGGACAATGGTGCCAACAACCATATGACAGGACAACGATCTGTGTTCAACGAGCTAGATGAAAGCATATACAAACAGGCCTGATTCGGTAACGGATCCACAATGGAGATTAATAGGAAGGGGTCCATCCTTCTCCAATGCAAAAACAGAGAACAACATGTATTCTCTGAGGTATACTACATACCGAGCCTTTAATTGCAATAACATTGTAAGCCTTGGGCAGCTTACAAAAGATGGTTGCAGGGTGATATTATACCATGCACGATTGTGGTCTATGACACAGCGGCAAACTTATCATGAATGTGAAAAAAATTAAAACAGGTTGTACAAGATTTAGTTGGAGACAGGAAACCCAGTATATCTCTTGGTCAGTTTGGATGATCCTACATGGCAATGACATGCGCGGTTAGGGTATGTAAACTTCTATACCCTAAAGCAAATGGCAGAGAAGGAGATGATGTTAGGGTTGCAAAAAATCGACCATCCAATGCAACTGTGTGAAGGTTGCTTGGTGTATAAGCAAACTAGACATTCGTTCCCTTCATAGATGCACCATCAAGTGGAGAAACCATTGAAACTTACATACATAGATTTATGTAGGTCCATAAATCCACATACACCTCCACATACACCTACTGGTAATAAGTACTCCATACGCTTTGTTGATGATTTTAGCAGATACATATGGATGCATATGTTGGAATATAAGGATAAGTCTCTCGATGCACTCAAGAAGTACAAAGCGCTTGTCGAGAACGAGTGTGAGCTCAAGCTGAAGGTCCTCAGATTAGACTGTGGTGGAGAGTTTCTGTCATGCAAGTTCAGTGCATTTTGTGACACTGAAGGGATAACACGGCACTTCACAGCACTACACTCACTACAACAGAACGATGTTGTGGAATGTTGTAACTGTATCATGTGTCAACCAAGGCCCTAGATAGGGTCATGCCATATAAAACCTGGACCAGAAAAAAGCCACGCATCAAGCATTTGTGAGCCTTTGGGTGCATCATGCACGCCAAGGTGGTAAAGCCACACTTGAAGAACTTGGCAATCACAACACTACCTTAGTATACATAGGCATGGAGCCTGGCAGCAAGGCTAGCTGACTTTACAATCCTTGTCAAGCAAAACTTCACATCAGTTGTGATGTGGTGTTCGAGGAAGGAAAGGAATGGTTATGTAATGATGACATCACCGACAATGTAACTAACATTCCTTAGATGATGTTTACTATCTCTGATAATACAAGTGTTGGTGAGACAGGCCTAAATAAGGGGCAGCAAGAGGCTACTTCACACGACCCAATAGCTCCGGGGTTGCCGGGCTTGACACCATTTGGCTTTCCAGATGTGACAACGCCAAACATTATGTTTGGCATGGAAGATCTAGAGTGTGACACCCATGGGTACACCAACAACACAAGAGGTGGAACATGCATGGGTCTATCTCGCCTACATCAGCAGATGACGAGAGTGTGTCTTATGGATATCAAAATCTCGACAACATTTATGCAGCAACTGAGGAGATAGAGGGCATGGATGAGCTAAAGATCCTAGCTGTAGAAGAGCCATCGTATTATCGCGAAGCTGCACTAGAGCAGCAGTGGCAAGCAGGCGATGTAGATGAAAAGAAAAGCACAAGCGGCATGGTGTTCTACTTCAATGGGAACATAATCACTTAGGCATCTCAAAAACAAAAAGTGTTGCCCTATGAACATGTGAAGCTAAATTCATGGCAACCATGGCAGTAGTATGTCAAGGCATATGGTTGCGAAGCATGATAAGTTAGGTAATGAGAGAAGCCCCAAATCCAGGCGTCTTGTACGTTGATAATAAATCAACAATCGCATTAATGAAGAATCCGATGTTTCATGAGAGAAGCAAACACATTAATACTCGATTTCACTTTATCAGAGAGAGTGTGGAGAAGAGACTGATTGTTGCCAAGCATGTACGTATAGGGGAGCAGCATGAAGATATCCTCACAAAGGCACTTGCTCGAGTCAAGTTCACAGAGATGTGTAGTCTGTTGGGCGTCAAAGATCTCGCACAACTAAGTCTAGATTAGGGGTGAGTTTGTTGGTAAATAATCAAGACTTTTCTATTGTTACCTTGCCATGTTATGGAAGCAAAGAAGAGATTGAAAAATAATGCACACTTGCCATTTTAGGCTTGCTATGTTGTAAGGCAAGTATTATATTGTAAATGCAATTAGAGATAGTTCCTTTTTAAGTTATTCCATAGATAGGTCTATGTGTGTACTATAAATACTAGTCTCAAGGTTGAGATGAATAACACAAAAGAAAATTGCCCTAAAACTTTTGTGTTCGCTTGCGTATATTTCTTTGATCTGGCCACCATTGAAGAAGACCGTCTCGGTTTGGCCATGGTCGGAGATAGGGAGAAAGAAGGAAAAGACATGGGAAGAAGGCGGGCATAAAATCAGCATTTATTCCTGAAAAGGACAAATTATCTATTAGCTTGAACCTAGTGGCAAATTGGCAAATACACATGCAATATGTGCAAATGATCAATTTTCCCTTTTAAATTACATAGTAGTAAAGATCGTTGAACATGCATTTTACTAAGGAGCAATGCTATCTTTTATGAGTATATATAGTAGTAGTAATGGAATTTACACTACCATATAAACTAATTACTTAAGAGAAAAAATGGAAGCCCATTAGATCAATAGAACTCGCAGCTTTTCTAATTGTTGATTTAATTGGATGCATGCAAAAATATGTAGCTCAGCATTGCTAGTAGATTGGTTGTTATACCACTAGTACAATAATAATTTGATCCATCTAATTCATATGTACGTCCGTTGGATTGAAGTAGGATCTCAATTAAAACTTGTCTTCCTAAATGGAGTACTCCAGCAACTTACACCAAACTAGGATGTAGTCCTAGACTACCAACTGGAAAGATCGGTATAAATTAGCAGCCTTCATGTCTAGCATCAAGGTAGATATGCTAGTTCAACAATCCCCGGCCAATGAAGTAGTTCCATTAATAATTTTTAGATATGCATAACATTGTCGAGTTATTAATAAATTAACATAATTCCATCTATAGGTTTATCAAGGTTCTTTTAGCTAGAGGGTATGAAATGAAAGTGAAGATGATATATAATTGCATGAAACTGAGAGCTTGCTAATTTAGTTCTTCTTCCCCAACATGTAAAAAGGAGCATAGGAAGTCTCACCAAGGCATTAATCTTTCTCAAACAGCAATGTATCAAATCACATGGTTCATCGTTCTTTGTGGTTTCTGCATATACTTATTCCTGTATCTCAAGCATGGCCTACTTAAGTATCCCATATATCAACCTTTTGTTCCTGAGTGTACGTTTGCAGCTTGCAGCTAGGATTAAATCCATCAGTATCAACATACACCATTCAGATTTGAACCACTAAGTACAGAAAATCTTATCATGGATGGTTTAAAAACATCATCATATATAATTTTGTGAACCTTCTATAATCATGTATCAGTAATAATGACAGCTTATCATAGATGGTTTTTGAATTGTTTATGAGACATGTATCATAGACGGTTCCTATCTAGAACCTATGTAAAACTGTCTGTGATATGTTCTATTTGTGATAACCTATTTTCCCTTACAACTCTTGGTAGAACTTCCATGATTAGCATCTATTGTTCAAAATTTTCTTCTTCTTAGCTATTTCTGCAATAACATTTATAAGGCACAACCAGTTATATATTTTGTAATTAAATATCTAAACATCCAAGATGCTTCGAGACACAGCTAGTCTAGCCGCGATCATATCAAAGTATGAACATTTGTAGCACTTTAATCTACTTTCTTATTGTAATATTTATGGATTCTAAAAAAAATCTAATTCCATCCACAATTCATCATGAAAGTTGTCATGCTCTGATTTATCTTTCATTTCATCTTTATACCCGAATGAGAATATCATAGGCAACCTATTTTTACTTTGGTTTTGGCCAAAACAGGACCAAAGTGGTCATATTCCTGCACAAGACCAGAGTCAAAATAAGCTGTCTACAGTATTCTCGTTTGGGGATGAGAATGAAATAAAAGCGATAAATCAAAGTATGATAACTTTTAGAATGAACTGTTGATAGAATTAGACTTTGCCTTAGAATTCATCAATAATATAATAAGAAAGTAGATAAAAGTGCTACAAATGTTCATACTTTAAAATGATCTCGACCAGACAAGCTATGCCTCGATGTATCTATGATATTTAGATATTCAATTACAGAATTTATAACTAGTTGTGCTTGTAAATGTCATTGCGAAAATATTCAAAGAGAAGAAAATTTCAAACAACAAATACTATTAATGGAAGTTCTACCAAGAGATGTAAGGAAAAAAGTTTCCAACAAGCAAGCTACTTTTCAGCCATTGGATTCAAGATGAGCAAATATTAAGGATAATTTCATGTAACTATACAAGATAAGATACCACAAATATTAACAATCATACATTGAGAAACAATATTAATTATTTCATACATCAAGACAAGGAGACCTTAGAGCTTTTCCATCTCTACCATCAAATGTGCAATAGCTTCCGCAATATAAGCTTTTCGGTTCTCTCTGAAGTTCCACAGCTCCAGCGTAGTTCCCATTTGTTTGCACCAATAATTGATTTACTTCGAGTCATATCTCTTAATCCCTACAAAGTAATCATGTTGCTGTGAAAATGATGTCTTGGTATATTATCAGTAACAATATTGAATTAAATACTAGAAACATTTATATTACCTCTATAAACTCATCTTTGGTTTCTTTTAGCTCTGCATTCACCTTGTGCTTCTTAATGACAGTGCCTTATTAAGAGAATCAATATCTTGTGATTTATCATCTATGTCTTTGAGATTTTACTTCATCTCATAATTCTTTTCTGTTAATTCGGACTCTCCTTTCAGTTGTTCTATCTCTACCTCAAGTTTTGTTTAGCATCCAACAGTTTTTTCATATCGTCTATCTTGTTTGTAGACTCTATTTTATATATGTGTGTAATTTGTAGTCACTAGGATATATATATGATAAATCATGACAGAAGTTAAACATTTAGATATTTTTGGAATATAATGTGCACAATTCAAAAGGATAAAGAAATTCATAATTATTATGTCAACATGACATTGAATCATGTCTACTTGACATATTAATAAGTAATTGTATGATAGAGTGCTCTCAGGTGTCGAGCTACTAAAGGTTAGACCTTCAACCTCCTCGCTACAAGGTGTAGGGCTGCTAGAGATTAATCTCTTACCTCTACTACACCAGGGTCATATAATTAAAAATTAAGCTAGACAGTTATCTAAGCAAATAAGATCTTAAACTCTTACCTTCCTAAATTATACACCATAAAGTATTTAATGTCAATTTCACTATTTATGATATGATCATAGAAAGATCAAGGTAATGGTTAAATAGATCATATAAAACAAAATATGACATGATCATAGAAAGATTAGAAGTTCTAAGAACAAGGTATCTCCGTATTTTCTACCATGACATGATCAAGCTCAAAGACAGTACAATAAAAGTATGACTTTCTACCATTAACAGGAATCAACTCTATAGTTCAGGGCTACATTCACTACTTTAATTATTTTAGTTCATCAATAGACCCATAGCATCATATGTACATCTAGGAGAAAAACATCCATGTGGTGCAAGGGCTTGAAGGGGAGGGCAGCGATGCTATATTGGATTCAGTAGCGAAATATTCTAACATAGCTATAAGAAGCTATCGAGATAATGCATGCCATCTAAAGATCAACATAGCCATGGTGTATTCCATCCAAAGATCAACATCAAGATAGTGTATGCACTGAAGAACTAGTAAAGACAAATTACCATACGAGGCTACTAACCAATACCATCTATCATTTATATATTCATGCTTTAATATTTATACAACTTTCAAAAAGAAAAGCATAAGAAGCTATCAACATAGTGTTCAGGCTTGTTACATGCATGTTATATGAAAAGTAAAAAAGTGCTATTGAACCTTATATATACACACACACACATACATGCCATTTGAACATAGCGATGGTTTGTGCCATTCAAAGATAAACATGCATCAAGATAGTGTATGACATTCTAATATAGCCATGGTGTATGCCATTCAAAGATCAACATCAAAATAGTGGCCCTAAGTAATGGATTGAATATTTACACGCTTCAGATAACTTAGGTTCAGATAACTTAGGGCTCAGGGATGAGGCGACCAGCGACAGGCTCGGGGATGAAGTGATGGGATCGGGGATGAGGCGGCTGGTGACAGGCTCAGGGATGAGGCGGCTGGCGACAGGCAATGTGGTAGATCAGGGGCGAAGCCAGGATTTCGGGTTAGGGGGCCACGTGGACTAACCAAAAATTATCATAGCACACAATTACTCTTCAAGTATACAAAATTTGAAAATTCAAGTATATACACAATAATTACTAGCTAATAAATTTAAGTATACACACGACCAACCAAAACTTGGTTAGGGGGGCCACAGGGACCAACCAAAACTTGAAAATTCAAGTATACACACAATTACTAATTACTAGCTAATAAATTTTATTTTTGTTTGTGGGGGGGGATCTCCGCCCCTGTGGTAGATGAGGCGGCCAGCGACGGGCTGGGGGTGGAGACCGATCGTCGTTTGTAAGATTTCATTTGGGTGAACAATGCAGTGTGCACAAACCCTAGTACGGTATATATAATACGATAGTATTATCGTAGACGGTTCTTACCATATACTGTAACTTTGATGGTCGTGCTAGCAAAATTGTCTGTAATTAGCTTTGACATAAACGGTTTTTGAAAACTGTATATAATATAGAGTCTTATATAGGTCGTTCTGTAGTAGAACCCGGCCTATGCAGATGCAGCAGGGCTATATATATCATTGTTTCCTTCGTGTTTGAGGGAGGCGTCTGTCCGTCTCTCTCACTTATCCTAACTTTTCCCAGATGCGTTGATGACGCCCAAAAAAGCTGACCTAAAGGAAAGAAAAGAGAGAAGGCACCCACAACAGACGAGAGAGATCTGCCTGCTTACAGCATCCATGATTCCATTCCATGATACTACTGTGCATGCAGAGACATGCAGTGTACGTGTATCATAAAAAGAGAGGGAGGGGAAAGAAAAAAGCAGCATGTGTGTGTGATGGATGTTTTGATGATGGATATATAGCTAGCTAGTCTTAAGCTTTAAGCATGCATATTCTTGGGCTCGATCAGCTAGCTAGTACATACATGTGAGAGAGAGAGCAACATGAATGCAATTATCAGTTGGTTGCATCATGCATGCAGCTGGCTTCCAAGCTAAGCTAGCTAATCGAAACATGAATACATCGATCCCAAGGATGAGGCAATGATTTTCCAGGCTCTCCTAACCTTTATCACCAGCTGGGGTGTTGCCAAATCAAAGGCAGGCAGCAGATTAAGCGCAATCCCAGATATGATGATTTGTTCTCAACACAACAATCAATCAATGGCATGCGCGCAGCAAATTAAAAGCTAGGAAGGACCTTTGTTTGTTAGGTTTTGTGGTACCCTCTTGAGTGTTCTGGCAACTCTACTTAGCTTTGCTAAAAGGATGCATGCTCAAAAGCACATTAGTAGGCGTGCATGCACAGATCCGACAAGAAGATGTTGACATTCAACTCAATGGATTCTCATCCACCCTTGTTAATTAGTACTCTCTCTGTCCGTGATTGGATGACGTTTTAGGATTCTACATTTCAATCAAGACATGTGTAGAAATGACTAAATCGTCTTTTTTTATTAGCTCAGTTATTATTCTTGAATGATGTGTATGCTACTCTATTTCACAGTAAAAAATCTCTTGTTCTTTCTAGTTCATAGACGCCGGAACCCTCCGTGTGGGAGTCCTCTAGGCTTTTCGCCTTCTAGGTTTAGCCAGCCGCGAAGACGCCCTCCTACCGAACAAAACCCGGTCTGTAGATCACGGGCCTGTCAGGTGGAATACGCCGACAATGTGTATGCTACTCTATTTCACAGTAAAAAATAACATTGGGGAATAATGAATAATAAATATATGCAAAAAAATTAAAGCAATTAAAAGCTGGCAGCTGATCGAATTATATGTATTAATTCAAGAACAGACACGAGTAGTTTTCTTTTCAAATCCTAGCTTGTAGTGAAATTAAAGTTAGGCTTCCGCGCTGAAGAGCTTAATTAACAATCCGTACGTAGCACGAGACGCTCACACCAAGTAATTAAAGAGCCCCTTGGCCCCTCCAACTCCGGTGACCTCGCTGCTAATGACTCCGGTGTTCGTACGTCGTCATGGCTTTTGTTTGCGGAGTAATATCGATGGCTGGTCGTCCGGCCAGCAGTCGATCGATCTCGTGTCAGCTTGACGGCTAAGTCCCTCTGATCTCTGGATGCTTCTTATGCATGTCTTGGACTTTTCACTAACTAATCCAGAAATTAATATATCTTACGAGAGTAGACATGCTCGTCTCTAGACCTTTATTAGGGCATGTACAACGCTGTTAATTACCTTGTCTTTTAGAGCTGAGTTGGCAATAATTTGATGACATGGCGGATGGTTTAGTCAAAAAAACAGTAGAGACGCCTCTTCACGAAGCAACGTCTTCGGCTCCGATTTCCAAGCCAAAAAGATCGCTGCGTGGGCGTTGTACGCGAGCCGTCCCCTTCTCCCGTCTCCAACACTAAATCGATCCCAATCCCATGCGGCGAGATGGATTCCGCGCGAAATCGGAGCGACGAAGGCGCGAAATCGGAGCGACGAAGGAGCGAAGACCATCGGTGCGACTCCATTTCCTCTCCTCCCCCGCTTCTCCTCGCAGAAGAAACCCTAAATCCCCATGGCTCAGCAACAGGAGGAGGCCCCTGCAGCCCCCCGTAAACCTGCCGGCGCCGTACTTCGTTCTGCCACTGGCATTGGCTCCTCCGCCGCCGCCCATACATACGCTTCTAGCTCTGCCGCCGCCGCCGCCCATCCATACGCTTCTAGCTCTGCCGCTACCTTTGCATCTGCCATGGCCGCCTTTGCCTCCACAGCCGCCTACTCCACCACATCAGTCGGCTTCGCACCTGGATCCTCCTCCGGCTTCATCCCTTCTCCATCGGCTAGGTGGGACGCCGGCATCGGCGTTAGGGGTAGCCCGATCTCACCATCTACTCCGACGAGCATGGCGGATTTCATGCTTCAGAGGTAAGGTTTCTGCCCTTACCGCTTTACCTGAATATCTGCTAATTTGGAGGATCGCCCTCAGTCACTATACTGTTATTTAGCACATGTTTGTCAACAGTATACAATTAGCACAAGCAGCACCCCAGTTTTCTCAAAGAGACTTCATGGAGGTTAGAAGGTAACAAAATACTGGTTGAGAACCAGAGCTCAAGAAACAGAGATTGGTTTGTTATGAACACAAAATTTATGAAATTTTTGTCATATTCATTGGTAAGAGGGTACCACATTATACAAGTTCTTGGTTTGTGCTTAGACCAATCTGATATAGTCCATGATATAGTCCTTGAGCTCCAGCATCTCAGACTTTCCCAATATTCATTTTATTCCTTGTAGGCATATGATTCAAATGATGTGGAAGCTCATTACATGATTTAGCAAAGCACAAATAAGATAAGAGAATTGTTGGGTGAATCTCCAGAAAGATGAAATTGTCACCAGATTCTTGTTTCTAACTCAACACAGATTGTAGTTTTATGCGACTACCTCTTGGTCAGTAGCAATTCAACAAACAATTACCCTAACCAAATCTCAAGCAAACAAGCACTCAGTTAGGGGTGCCCTGATTTTAGTAGTTGCAGTGACCACTGTCTTTTTTCCCCATTTTTAAATACTTGACCTATGGTGTGTTAATATTATTAAGCAATTTGTTGCCTTGGAAATCTTTCTTGATTGAAATATGCAAAACAATTACCATGTATCCGCAGCCATTTTTCTTCTTCAAAAGTTGCATGTAATTCAGATTTGTTGCAATCTAATCATACCTTGGGCCATGCCTATTTTTTCAGATCTGGTGGCTGCATGAGCTATTTGCACAGTCAGCCATCCCTCCCTCAGAATACACACTTTGTTGGAACACCATCCCACTTTGCACCTTTGAATGAGCCACAACCATTGGATGGCAAACAAGCTTCACCATCGAATGCAGAGAATAAATATGTTCAAGTCGAGAGTGACGATGGACATGAAGATGCTAGGATCGACAAGCGAATGCTTTGGACACAGGATGAGGATGTTAGAGTGGTACGTATTTTTGGAAATATAGTCCACTTATGTTGTAGCTTGCCTATTTAATTATTTTGTTACATATACAGATGAGTGCTTGGCTGAAACATTCCATCGACCCCATTCATGGTAATGATAAGAAAGGAGAGAAATATTGGGCAGACGTTCTTAAAGAATACAACCTGACCACGGAGAAAAGGAGATGGAGGAACAAAAAACAAGTCAAGGAAAGGTGGCACAAGATAAATAGATGGACTAATGCATTTCATGATGCTTGGGTGAAGGTTCAAGGATATATACTAGTGGGTATTCTGATCAAATGTGGATAGACAAGGCACACAAGATGTATGAGGAAGATAACCAAGGGGCTCGCTTTGTGCTAATGGATGTGTGGTATACTGTCGAGGGGAAGCTAAATGGATTGCTTACAACAACAAGAAACCAAATAAAAGGAAGGCAGTGGACACCGGAGAGGCGGAACGAGATATTTTCGAAGATGTGGAACTCCCTCGCGCAATAGGATAGAAAGCAGCTAAAAAGGCTACACATGATGCGAAGGGAAAGTCAAAAGAGTCTGCAATAGATGTTGACCTTGATAGGTTTGAAAAAATTCAATCCGATTCTAATTCCAATCGTATCAAGCTTCTTGAAATGCAACAAAAGCTATCTGCCGACAAGCTTGAGTCATCGAAGATTGCTCTTCTAGCAGCAAAGGACCACAAGGATGCAAAATTGTATGAAAAAGAATCTAAGATGCTGGAAACCTATAGATGTTTGCTCACACAAGACACATCAGGGATGGCCGAAGACATTAGAGCTGAACATGTAGCCGCACTAAAGTGTTTGAGGATGAAGCTCTTTCCTGAATTACCTTGATGGTAAGCTTTTCTGTCTGTTGACACTGCTTTTCTATGTTAGACTTCAATGTTGAGACAGTTTTTCTGTGTGTTGACAAGCTTGTTTTGGAGCATGAGCATGATCAAGACATGTAAGTAAAAGCATATTTAGCTATTTCTGGAGATGGAGTCTTTTAACCTCCTCCGTCTCCAGAAATAGCTAAATATGCTTTTACTTACATGTCTTGATTATGCTCATGCTCCAAAACAAGCTTAGCAACACACAGAAAAAGAGACACATACTGTCGAGATCAGTCATTTTTGCCTGAACAGTGGAGTATTTTGTATTGACCAGAATTAATTTTTACCTGTGTAACACTTCATGCAGATCTCCCTCCTGATAAAGAGCCCTTGGATTGGAACACTAGGGTGAAAATTGCGCTCCAGAATATGGTTATTGCGCTCCAGAATAGCTAAATTGCGCTCCAGAATATTGGGTCCTGTTGGTGATAAGTCTCATGTATCATGCTCTAGAATACTAGTTGTTTTGCTTTGCTTGAGTTGATTACTAAATTGCGCTCCAGAAAATTGCGCTCCAGAATACTAGTTGTTTTGCTTGAGTTGATTACTAAATATGCTTTTACTTACATGTCAATCTATGTGTTTCTATGTGTTTACTTACTGAGCTGAAGCCATGTTTCTATGTGTTTCCTCCTACTGCTGCTTTTGATCAGTCTATTACCTTAAAAAATCTGGCATTAATCTGTGGTTCTAGCAAGTAAGTGTCCAGAAAAAGTGATCACATATATGAGGAGGCACCTTTATGTATTCTCCAACTGAGAATGGTCTAGAAAATTGTAAGGAGAACCCACTGAGCATGTTACCAAGGACATCTCTAGCAACACCTACAGTATACATTAACAGAAGAGAATTTCAGTTTAGTTAAAAGTATTATCTACTGCAGTCAATAGATATCAGGAGCCCTAATACTGAACGACAATAGTGCACATAGTATTTACTTGCAGGTTGCTGAAGACAATTATATTTCCTAACCATGTTTTTGAATTTTATCCAGCATAACTGTATTTGGATAGGACAGTAGGTAGAACAAAAGGAGGCTTTCATAAAAGAAAACCTGAGTAGAAGATTTTTTGCAAAGAAAAAGAGGATGTCATATATACTGCTTTCCTTCCCAATAATGCTAGTGCTAATGTATTGATCTATTCCAGTTCATGTCTTCCAAGGTTAGAACTGAGAAGTATCGAAATAAACTAAATCTGGCATGATGCCAATGTGTTGAACTTTACGTAGGATTATATCTGGCATGATTTATTTCTTTATTTGACCAACAATTATATGTATCGGCAATAGCATGTGTGTTATATAAAAAAGCTAGCAATACAGATGTGTGCACACTTGATCAAATAGACCCATCCGTACTTAATTAGCATCTCATTATTGAGAGACAATGGTTAGAGATAATCCATTGTATGATATGTATTTAATGCTGTCTTTTTGTTTGGATGATTGTGCTAAGAGACAACCCTGGGCTCTGCGTTGAACATGCCCTTAGGCTACTTAGTTCCATCTCATGGTAGAAATCAATAAATGTCGTGATTTAAAAGTTGAGGCTGTCAAGTGTTTTCTTTCTCCTTCTCTTCTCTCTGGCAAGATCCATTTGTCGGAGGATTTGGTTTTTCTTTTCCAAATTTCAAAAATAATAAAAAGGTGAGAATAGGTCAACTGTGCACCTGGCCCATGGGACCAAGCTAGCTCAGCCGGCCTGGCTAACTGAGGCTAAGACACCACCTCTTCGTGCCCTAGGTATAGATAGGGGTGAAAATGGTCGGATACTACCCGCGGGTATCGGATACTGGATAATATTTTTACCCATTTTTTGGATACGAATACGGCTATTTTTTTCTCGAGTAGGATATGGATAGTACCCGGATAGCTGAGCGTAAGATTCGGGTCGGATTAGGAGCGAGCACTACCCGGCAAATACCCGAGGATCTCGGACGGATACGGGTAACCAGGGTTCGGGTACCTGGGAGTATAAAATACAGCCCACCGCCGGAGGTTCGGCGCTTTGCTTCCTTTCCATCCACCCTCGGCTTGCCTTGTTCCGATCAGAGAGAAGGAGGTGGTGTTTGGTGGGAATGGAAGGGAGGGTGCTGCGGCGCAGTGTGACGCTGGCCGACCAGCTCACCGCGGTGGGGCCTGCAGGGTCGTGCAACCTTTGTGACCTACTCAAGCTACGCGACGAGGATGACCTCGCTGCGGGGCGCCGGGCGGCTGTCACCCTCACGTTCGCCATGGCGGCCGAGAGGCGTAGCTCGTCTCCATCGCCGTCGACCTCCGCCGCCCTGGCTGCGGCGGCGGCGGCACACACACTCCTCGACATCGTCCGCGACAACCAGCCTCCGACCTCATCCGCCGCCGCAGCAGGAGCTAGCGGTGCCCTCCTCGTCTGTCGCGCAGTATCCCTAACACCGCCACAAGCAACCTCCCCGCCGCGTTGATAGCCACCAAGGCCACGCCGCCTCCGGAGGCGCCGCCTAAGTCAGTGCGAGGTCAGGCAGCGACGAGGAGCAGGGGAGAAGGTGTCCTCGATGGCGTTGTTGGAGTAGACGGAGAGGCGATGGGAGCGCCGCCGCCGCCGCGACGGCAGCGCGAGCAGAGTTGGTGGCGGCACAGCATTGGGGGCGGAAGACAATGGAGCCGGAGGTGGGTAAAGGGGTGACGGGCGACGGAGGTCGCTGCTTGTGCATGGAGCGAGCCAAGGGCGGCCTTCATCCCGCGTGACCACACCTTCGCCACACGCTACCGCGAAGCCGATCGCCGCCGCGGCCGCGCGCCCGCTTCGCCGCGCCGCCATCCTCGACATTCAGGTATATAAATAAGAGCTTAATGTTGAAGCTAAATCATATGCTCGGTATATTATAGTTTCAGAAATGCTAGAAAACGGTATACCGTTGGGAATCAATTCCAACGGTATACCATGGTTCATTAGGTTCGCGGGTGAGTTTCATTATCAGGTTTCACGGGTAAGTTTCATGATGTCTCACGGATAAGTTTCATGGGTTTCGTGAGGTTTCAAGTTTCATAAGGTTCGTGTTTCATTAAAAAAAGTTTAGCATGTCATTCTCGATGAAACCTTTGGTTGAAACTTAGCTATGAGACTTTGTTTTAATGAAATACGAATCTTATGAAACTTGAAACCTCATGAAACCCATGAAACCTATCCGTGAAACATCATGAAACCTATCCGTGAAACATCATGAAACTTACCCGTGAAACCTAGTAGCGAAACTTACCCGTGAACCTAATGAACCATGCTATACCGTTGGAATTGATTCCCAACGGTATAGCGTGTGGTAGTTGCTCTCTTATAGTTTATGACAAACTTTTTGATCTGGCCCTTTCTGACATGTCTTCTTTTGTTTAGGTTGATGACTTGGAAGAAGTAAGTGAATACTACCAGAACAGAGGATGCTTTAAAGAACTTATTTCTCTCATGTTGAGCTATATTACAAGGCAGTGCACTTCTATAGTTCTATCTGCAAGAGCACCCTGATCTTATCGACGATCTTCTCAATGTGCTTGCTCTTCGTTTGGACCATACAAGAGTTGTAGACATAATGCGCAAGGTTTGTATCTAAATGGGAGCTTTTAGTCATGTATGGAAAGGGCCTTCTGTTGGTGTCCCAGTTTTTATGCCAATCTGAAATTTTGAGCTATTTCAGTGCTATCTTTGAATCACTATTCTGTTCAGTTAGGATACTAAATATGAAGTGGTTCATATATAGTTAAATCACAATTATATCTTCTGCTTAAAATAAAAAAGGATAAAATTACAATTCCTATAGCTTATTCGTACATTTGTTGCATGATCTGTTAGTATAATTACCCGTTATCCATATTGTACCCGTCTGTATAATATCCGGTATCCATTTTCTACCCGTTTGTAAATACTCGGTATCCATATCCGTATCCTACCCGATTTTTCACTACCCGTACCCGTATCTGAAAAAAATAATTAGGGTAGGATACGGGATGACCTACTATCCCATATCCGTTTTCACCCCTAGCCATAGACGGAGCAAGCGAGCGGAGGCGCCATCATCACGCGGCCTCCCACATGCAGCACGCCCGATGGTCGTAGCTCCTCTTCCTCTCCCCCGAACCCGTTAAAGTGTGGAGGAAGCTCCTCTTTGGCTCTCATGATGAAACCCTCGTCTTCTCGCTTTTGCCAATTGCTAATCCCTCAAACCTGGTTGGAGCTCCAACTTGGATCTTGCTTTCCCAACACTCTCTTGTGATCCTTGGCTTCGATCTACTCCCATTTCACCTTGTGGATGCCACTATCGCAAGCAACCCGAGGTGATTTGTGGAGGAGACCATATCTATCGACTTGAGGCTTCGGTGGAAGACAAGGTTTGTGAGGTAGTCTCGGTTGCCGGGCTTGTGAGTCTTACTCATCTGGTTGGCTTGTCCGGCTCTTTGGTGGTGGATTGGGTCGGCTGTGCAGTTACCTTGTGTGGAGCAGGTCCTTCATGACTTGCTATTCTTGTTCAACAAGTCACCTCCTTGGCTAGGGAGTTGATTATGGCCCTATTGGAGGGAGAATTTTAAGTCAGCTTCAACTTCTGAAAAGCTAACAAGCCCTCCAAACAGTTCAACTTTTAAGCGGCTTTTGGTATAATCCAGAATTCATATATAAGAGCTGAAAGCTGGGTTGGATATACTTTTGTAGCTTATTACGAAGAGAAATTAACTATTTGTTAAATAGTCTCTTATAAAAATTATAGCTACTTTTTAGCCTAGAAAGTCAAAAAGTAGCTTTTTAGAAAAGCTACAGCTCCCTCAAATAGGCCCTATGTGGTTCAGTGCAGCTTCAAGTGCATCTCAAACTACCTAGAGAATTGCCAAACTTGGTGGTTGCGGCTTTGTATCTCCAAAACTTTTACTGGTGAGTCTGTGGCATTATAGTGGCAATATTGTTTTCTAGGACATCGTCTTTGATGAGCCTAGCCGACACTCACTGACATTCAGTCAATGCATTGTGAGTAATTTCAATTCTGCATTGATGCACTATTCAGTTCTCTTGTATTCATAACATGTTTACTGTTTTTAGCATATATATTTTTCTGTTTCAATTAGATTGCTATATACTCATGATAAGTAAATAGTTGACTCATTTGCTAATTTGTTAGAACATCTCCTTAATTCTGATTTGAGTAATTAGACATTCTTAAAGTCAGATTGGTAAGACCAGAGAAAATATTGTCATAAATTAGTCTATGATTTTTGTCCCTAGTGGTAAGGAGGTTTTATAATTAAGGCAACCCAACATCTGAGAGCAATCTCTGTTCAACTTGAACATTTGTAGCTAGTTGAGAACTCCCTGTTACTATTCTTTGTCATATTAATGCTTAGATATTTGACTATGAGTTGTTTTGCTTTGATATTGAAGGACTAAAAAGGCGACTAGAGGGGGTAAATAGGAGCCAAATAAAGCTCAATAGAGCATAAAGAAACCAAATAATCCTTCTTTAAATCTTGGTTCAGACCTTGATTCCAATCAGGGTATGGAGACATCCCTCCACCCCTCCATTTATAGCATACTGGGAGCAATCTCTACCCTTAAATGACATTCTTAGCTCTCAAGAAACCTCATCAATGGTTGAGATTCACTCCCTCTCTTGTACATGAGCTAACCCGAAACCCAACAACATCACGAGTTTTGACCATACCCTTTAGCACTAACTTAGCCTCTACTCCACCAGCGAACCCTTAATTGAACAATCCTCCTCCACTTGAGTAGGGTTCAAGTTAGCATCTTATTCATCCGCTTCACCATGACGGCTTCGGTTTCCTTGACCATTCCAGACATCAACTACTCTCTAAGCCAAGTCCCGATCCATGCCATTGCCCACTATATCCATTACTTTAGTTCTTTGTCTTTCTAGTTTGCAGCAACTCTCTGGCCTTAGTCATCTTTGGCGTCACCCTGATCGTCTAGACCTCAACTCTCCTAGCCTAGTCCTAGCCTCTATCGCCTCACCATGACCTAGCTTCGAAGTCTTATAACCAACACAGACAAGAAAACCATCATATAGCAATGTTCAAGATAAAATGCACAGTAATCTCACAGATATCAGTGACTGGTCAAACATCAAAAGATCTCACCTTGGATCAATTAGACTATGACCACTTTAGTCCATGACCGATCAAAACCACTTTTGATTGTGACCACTCAAAGCCACTGTTACAAAGGTCATGACCACTATCTTAGAGGTTAGGACTACTTTCTAAGAGGTTTTAAAGATCAAAACGACTCCCACAGTGGTCTAGACTACTCCATCAAATGTCACGATCACTTCTCTAGCGGTCCTTAGAGGTCAAGACCACTCCCACAGTGGTCTAGACCACTCTATCAGAGCTCACGACCACTTCCCTAGTGGTCCTTAGAGGTTAAGATCAATCCCATGGTGGTCTAGATCACTCCATTAGAGGTCACGACTACTCAGGACCACTTCTATGGAGGTCATGACCACTCCTATAGAGGTCACGATCACTTCCATAGAGATCAGAACCATTCCTAAAAGGTTTAGACCACTCCCTAGAAGGTCCCAAGTAATCATGACTACTACCTTAGGGGTCATGACCACTTTAGAGAACGACCTCTCTAGAGAATAACCACTCTAGAGGTCACAAAGGCCATAACCACTCTAGAAAATGACCACCTTAGAGGTCACAACGGCCACGACCACTCTAGGAAGAACCATTTTAGGGAATGACCACCCTAGAAGTCACAACCACTCTAGAAAACAACTACCCTAGCCATGACCACTCTAGGAAGAACCATTTTTATATTATATTTTTGTTGTAATTAAATCATATGTGTAATTACTATATTGAACTTGTAGCCATGCATGGCAATGGAATGTAATAAGTTTTCATTTCAATCTCCAATTATTGTTTTGTTGCAATACTCTGAACACATCATATTAATTGATAAAATATCATGTGTGCTCAATATTTTGATTAGTTAGGGTTTGTTTGTTTCAGCTTTAGATTCTCTAAAAGCTGATTTTGAATTGTAGTTGTAGGGAAGTTGATTCTCTAAAAACTAGAATCCAAAAGCACATATGAAGTGGATTGTGGATTCTAGAATATATGGGTGGGCTAGATTGTGATAATCGGATTCTAGAATCAGATTATTTGTTTTTTATTCTGCTTTTGGGGCCAGAATCCATAATCAAAAGCTAAAACAAACAGGCCCTTAATATGCCAAGATTCGTGTAATTAACCTAGAGTAATAGCAATGTTACTGTCGTTACCTTAGGCTAATTATGTGGGCCGGTCGTCACAATAATGATGTGTTGCTCATGGCATTGGTCAAAGCTGCTAGGGCAATAGAGGTAATGGATGTCTGCGTCCATCTGGTGGCGTATGTTCCGCCAGTGTTTGATGTGTAAAAGGTGGAATTTTGCGGGCATTTTTGAACAAAATTGTCTTTGATTATGCGTTCGAATCTACAAACAAGCATAGGAGGATCAAATACCCACTAGCCCGTACACACGCTTATGTTTCTTGCCACCAGACAGATGGTCTTGAAAAAGAGGGCTCTGCTATTGTTACTATTGGGAAATCAGAGTGGGAAAGATCCAGTAAATTTCAAAATTTTATCCTCTTCCCGAATGATCACATGCATTAGAACCAAAATTTTAAAAATACCAAAAGCAACAAATGCGTACCGTGATCCTGTGAGCGCAAATACAAAGGCTTTTGCAGAAGTTTTCGGCGAAGCTCACACCTTCAATGCCTGGATGTAGCAGTGGAAATGGATACATCGGATCTTTATAGTAATAGCAACCACGACCTTCAGGTATCCACACGAACAGGCGGATGATTCCATATGTTGGTATGCTAGTACTACGCAATACGATTCTTACGAACTTTTATCTAGTATAGATGAAACTTTTTCACTTTTTCTCTCAATTTTTCATCAAATTTCTAAACCTGGAACCTGAATTTATAACCAAATACTGTAGCAAAGTCGTTGCTACAGTGCCATCACCTGGCACTGTTCATGTGTCGATTGCTGCAGTACCTGCCAGCATGCTGCAGTGTTTCCAGTGTTGCTACAGTGATTTCTTCGCAAAAATATATTTTTGCACGCGGGTTTGTAGTCCTTTTTGTAAACAACCAGATATCATGTTCAATCACATTGGCACGTATATTACAAGAAAAAAATTCATAAATCTGTCTTAAGCCTATTCTTATGTGTGACTATTTAGGTTCATACAATGTTGGCAATAAATCGAAAAATTCTCTTTTTTATTTATATGTCGCAATCGGCTCCTAGTAGAATATAATGACTACCCAAATTGTATGAATGCCGTTTATCCGATAAACTTTCAATAAATACATGTTGATCCCTTTGTCATTTTGATATCATAGTTTAACTCAAGGTTGAGGTGTGTCATCCTTGCATTGTTAAATCGATTTTCTCGATTATAACAAGATCAATCGATTAACACCAAGTAAACTAACAAGATCAATCAATTAACACCTTAATGAGTCTAGTTTATACAGTTAAAATTTCAAATCAATCCAACGGTTAGATCTTCGGTAATTTGTGGTCGCCCAGATTGATGTCCTGCTCGCCCGATTGCTCGCGTGGTCGCCCGGATTCAGTCATCTTGGGAAGGACATAACTTTAGATCCGTATATCCGATTGACCTGATTCTTTTTGTGTTAGCTGCGGAATTGAGTCTAGTTTCTACAGTTAAAATTTCACGTCAATCCAACGGCTGGATCTTCAGGAATTTCTATTTTAGTGGGCGTATATCGGTCTGCTCGCCCAGACTGTGCGTGTGGTCGCCCAACTGTTCACGTGGTCGCCCAACCTGCTCGCCCAAGTGCCAAACTGCTCGCCCAAGTGCCCAACCTGCTCGCCCAAGTGTCCCATCTTGCGCCAAGTGTCCATCTTGCTCGCCCAGTGCCCAAACTCGCCGTCAGTGTCCTAATCGTCGCCTGTACTCAAACCGTCGCTCAAGTGTTCTCATCGTCGCCTAGTTTCACTGGTCGCCTGACTTCTAAACTGGTTTCCCAACTTCGTGAACCGGTCTTCAATCAATTTGAGTTTGAATTGGGGTGTTTCAAAAAGTTTAAAAATAAGATTTTAGCTTCCACGCAATCATTCACCCCCCCTCTGATTGACGCCATCCGATCCTACAAATCGTTCGGGCATGATCATGCACATTCTTTAGTTTATTTCATCGAATGGCTGATTAATATCTTTCTCTCAGTAGGAGAAGGACAAATTCTATCTTGATCATACACTTCTCTCTGCATGATTCAAAACATACCCGAGTGTTGTCCTTATAATTATCCAGTTATACTGACAACGTTAGACAACATCAAAATATACCATGCTCATGTAGAAAACTATGTCGATCTTAGGTTTAAAGGATCAATCGTTATTATTGTATGAAACAACTTATGGCACTAATCGAATCCTCAAAAGGTGTTTCATAAACGGGTCAGTCCAATAGCATATACACTTGTATGTATTCACATGATTGAATGGTATCACATACCTATAATCCGTGAACGTGATTATCAATCAATTCATATGCTTGTTTAGAATAAAGTTTATTGGTGTCCCAATCAATTAAATAAACAAGATACAATTTATAATAATACCATAATCAAATTATAGAATTTCACGATCAACTCACATAATTGATGATCTGTAACATGATATTATTAAAGGAACAACATAAGCATAAATATATCAATCACATTGACACGTATATTACAAGAAAAAATTTCATAAATCTGTCTTAAGCCTATTCTTATGTGTGACCATTTAGGTTCATACAATGTTGGCAATAAATTGAAAAATTCTCTTTTTTATTTATATGTCGCAATCGGCTCCTAGTAGAATATAATGACTACCCAAATTGTATGAATGTCGTTTATCCGATAAACTTTCAATAAATACATGTTGATCCCTTTGTCATTTTGATATCATAGTTTAACTCAAGGTTGAGGTGTGTCATCCTTGCATTGTTAAATCGATTTTCTCGATTATCTGAAGTAAACTAACAAGATCAATCGATTAACACCATAATCGTGTGAAATCATGTGATGAAAAATTGGTTTAGGAAAGAAATTGGCATTGCAAAGTGTTTTTGGTTATGGCATGTGTGGTGCTTGTGCATGTGCCATGTTGAGATAATTATTATCTTGGTGATAGCATGATGAATTCGCTTGATGCAATGCACCTGTGAGTGGTTGCATGGATTGACCTTGAGTCAAGTCGTGGACTTGTGCTCGTGCACGGTTTCTGTGTTTATTCATGTGCGAGTGTTGCTCGAGGCTTAACGTGGTCGATGACGGATCGGAACTAGGTTCATGGAGGAACGAGGTTCGAGACTAGATTCGGGAGGAATCGAGGTCTTGGTGGTCAAGGATGTCATGCGGAACGTTCGGCAGAGAACATGCACATGGAGAGGTTAGTCACGTAATTACAGCAGGTGTGCTGTACATACGTGCAAGAGTTGTTTTTGGCCACGTTGGGCCAAGTTGAGATGTATACAGACTCTTTCCATGTTGGAAGTGGAGTTGTATTCAATCTCTTTGTGGTTGCTCTGTATAAATAGGGGGAGGTGTCCCCTGTTTATGCTAGAGCGTTCAGGTACTAGGGTTTGTACTCTTGTGTTGGAGTACTTTAGACAATGAAATAAAAATCAATCTTCCAGAGAGCTACTTCTTGCGTCTGTGATTTTCTCTTGGCTTCGACATAGTTGATCGATCGTTTGAAGTCTTGTTCATCATAGCAGACACGAAGTTCATCACGGAGTTTCGGTTCTTTGCAAAGGTATCATCTTGCAAAGGTAATATCTTTTGATCCGTAGATCCGATCGGATTGATTCTTCTTTTGTTCACTTCGGAATTGAGTCTAGTTTATACGGTTAAAATTTCAAATCAATCCAACGGTTAGATCTTCGGTAATTTGTGGTCACCCAGATTGATGTCCTGCTCGCCCGATTGCTCGCGTGGTCGCCCGGATTCAGTCATCTTGGGAAGGACATAACTTTAGATCCGTATATCCGATTGACCTGATTCTTTTTGTGTTAGCTGCGAAATTGAGTCTAGTTTCTACAGTTAAAATTTCACGTCAATCCAACGGCTGGATCTTCAGGAATTTCTATTTTAGTGGGCGTATATCGGTCTGCTCGCCCAGACTGTGCGTGTGGTCGCCCAACTGTTCACGTGGTCGCCCAACCTGCTCGCCCAAGTGCCAAACTGCTCATTCGGGCATGATCATGCACATTCTTTAGTCTATTTCATCGAATGGCCGATTAATATCTTTCTCTCAGTAGGAGAAGGACAAATTCTATCTTGATCATACACTTCTCTCTGCATGATTCAAAACATACCCGAGTGTTGTCCTTATAATTATCCAGTTACTGACAACGTTAGACAACATCAAAATATACCATGCTTATGTAGAAAACTATGTCGATCTTAGGTTTAAAGGATCAATCGTTATTATTGTATGAAACAACTTATGGCACTAATCGAATCCTCAAAAGGTGTTTCATAAATGGGTTAGTCCAATAGCATATACACTTATATGTATTCACATGATTGAATGGTATCACATACCTATAATCCGTGAACGTGATTATCAATCAATTCTTATGCTTGTTTAGAATAAAGTTTATTGGTGTCCTAATCAATTAAATAAACAAGAGACAATTTATAATAATGCCATAATCAAATTATATAGTTTCACGATCAACTCACATAATTGATGATCTGTAACATGATATTATTAAAAGAACAATATAAGCATAAATATACAAGGTAATCATCTTCATGATTGGCTTTAGGACACATTTCTAACTGGTACGTACTTACTAAGCTGTTCATGTGCTTCTTCTCGGAATATAATGACTTGGTTTCATGTCGTACCATGACACAGGATGAGGAGTATTATGGAGAAGATGACTCCTCCTGTGGTCCCGGAGCTCTTGTCGACTGACGACGGTGATCATATTCTTCAAGGCAGTGTCACAACCTTCTTCGTTGTCTGCCGGAAGGTTACTCCCAAACACCACGTCTTTTCACTTAAACGGCAATATATTGCAGGGATTCAGATTTCTCGGAATTCAAACAACCTAATAGTCTCGTGCTATTTTCCAGCACAACAACAGTGATATAAAGTAACTCATCCTAAAATATCAATAGCAATTCCATCTGTAAAGTTGCAATGCACAAGTCAAAAGCAAGTTCAGAAATTTTCTTTCCATCAATTCTAGTTGGTCCAATCGTGTTTAGGATATCCGTTGGTAATAACTTGTAATCTGTAGTTGATTTCTTGCTGTCGTAAATTACGATGTTCACATTAACTAGATTGAAAGGATGAATCTTGACATCTTCCTTTGCATGATTACCTTTAAGATGGTGAAAGGAATGACCAAAGATCTTTACACCTCTCAAATTCCGTTAATATGTTGATATTTGTTTTACTTTGTCTGTGTCGCAATACATGCACCGTATAATCTGGCAATTGAATTTGCATTAGCATTATTTGTTTAATCTGCCTGTTGAATCTAAACTGTTGGAAATCTAGGTATTATTTTAATTGCAGATTTGAATATTAAACATAATCCCAAAATAATCAAACACAACAGGCTAGACGGAAGATACCACATATTTCTGAAAAGTAGATCTAGAAATGTTGTGTACGAGATGAACAGAGGGGAAATATGAAAATTCTTACGATGAGCTTGATGACGCAAAGGAAGCGGTAGCGAAAACGACCGTAGTAGAGGAAGTAGTCGACGTCGTGGATCGTGGAAGTAGTCGACGCCGTGGATCGTGGAAGTAGTCGACGTCGTGGATCGTCCAATAGCTAGAGCACGAAGCGGTCGCCAGCTTGCGCTGCCTGAAAACCTTATTGCCGCCCGTGCAGGTGTTCTCGCAGTGCAACGGTTCGAGATCCCGCTCTCCTTGCCTCGCGGCACGCCGAGAGGAAGGTCGGTGAAGAACAAGTGCAGCGCCAAGACACAACACAAGTCACAAATGTATGAACGCGAGCGCAATAGACAAAAAGTCCCATCTGTTCGGACGTCTCAGATTTATATAGTTCGCACCAAGAACGGTCAATAAATTGACCGTTACAGCACCATTATACGCTAGTAACTGCAGGTCATTTCAAATGACTGTTTCAATTGAAACTGACGCCATGATTGCAATTGAAACTGACGCCATAATGGAGAGAAACCGAAAATTAAAAGGATTTAATACGTGCCAGGAATTTAATCTACGGCACGGCGACTCGCGAAGTCACAAGTCACGCGGGAAAAACACGCGGAAATACGCGGTAATTCGCGAAATACGCGCGCGCGCGTGCGTGTGACTTTAGCCGTGCTCCACACCCTCCATATGCCTCATTACAAGGCATGGTGGGAGCTCTCCCTTTTAAATTGGCACTCTCCTCTCTTAATTAGCAATATGGTACTAATTTTTTGTAGCTTTGGCATTAGAGATAAATGGGCCACATGGGCCTCATTTCTAACATAAACAGTGTCAGCCTATTATTTAGATGTTATAGCTTTTTGATAATAATTTTTACATTTCTATAGGAGGAACATCAGACAGATGAACCTTTGTCTGTTCAAACAATGGCTAATAAGTTCGAAGTGCAAACAGCTCCACGCTATGTGATGGAATTCTCCCTATGAATTATACGTCAGAAAGTGAAAGAGTAAATATTCTCTGCTTGCTCTAAATTCTACATATGTACTGTGATTTAAACTTCTTGAATATATAAATTACGAGAGAGTGAAGGATCTGGAACCTTGACTCATGTCTATTCTGTGATTACCTTTCCGTCATCTCACAAATTTGCACACTACTAACCATACTAGGTACCTTGGATATACGCTAGCTAGATATTATAATTGCATGCTAGAAAGACTGCATCAGTAGAAACAACGGACACTGGGATGCTGTCTAATTAAGCTACTGTACTGTGCTAGAGATAATGCCAAATGCTCAAAGTCTTGCATCAGAAGTTTTACTGGTTTGGAACAGGGTATGCCATGATATTGGGATCCCAGTAGGAGAGGTGTCACCATCATGGTCGAAGCGTGAACTTTGGGAAGAATCCTTCGTTGCAAGTAAGAATAGTCTTTTTTTTTTTGGTCGTGTCAGGAGTGTGTCCCTGCCGGGTGTTTTGAGCTGTTCTCTGAGTTGAATATCAACCCTATTACACGCGGGAGAAAGCGCGCTCAACCAGCCCATCCACCTGTCACCGTGCGTCACTTTGCAAAAAAGCCCCTCCGTTTCTTCAAATTACGGATAGGTCCCTGCGGATTACGAATAGGCCCTTCGCAATTTTTTGTGAGAGGAAGATTCTTTCCCATTCGTCGCGTTTGGGTCCCTGGCGCGCTGTTTTACCAAAAAAACCTCCCGTTGATTTCAAATCGCGAACAAGCTCTTTTCTAATTTTTCAGGATAGCGGACAGGTCCAAAAACGTAACAAACAGGCCCTTGCTCCTTACGTCTAGGTCCTTTCTCCGTTTGTCCCGGAAAAAATGTTTTCGGCACCAGAGAAATGTTTGCACCTCTATCTCTAGACTTTTTCCCCAGCTCGATTTTCCATCTCGATCTCTAATATTTTTTTAAACATGTATTATTACTCACGTAGAGTGTTAGGCTCGACAAAAGAAGTTTGTTGTCTCTACTAATTTTTCGCCCTTTTTCCTCTAGACTATTTTTAACCGGTGGGTGGTTTTTAAAATAAAAAATACATCCATTTCTTCGACGGTGGTTTTGCAAAAGGGCCCTATCGTTTCAGATAGTCGCAGTCTGGTCATTCGTCTTTATTTTTCCGTTTCCAAAAAAATCCGTAGTTTTTTTATTCGTGGTTGTGTTCTCCATTTTTCCCGGAAAAAAAGTTTTTGTCACCAGAGATATGTGTGCAGCTCTATCTCTAGACTTTTTCCCCGACTCGATTTTTCATCTCGATCTCTGATATTTTTTAAACATGTATTATTACTCGGTGAACGCGTAGAGTATTAGGCTCGACAAAAGAAGGTTGTCATCTCTAATAATTTTTCGCCTTTTTCCTCTAGACTATTTTTCACCGGTGGGTGGTTTTATGAACGGTATTATTACTTTCTATGTGGCGTAGAGTATTAGGCTTGACAAAAAAGGTTGTCATCTCTAATAGTTTTTCGCTCTTTTCCTCATATTCGCGTACGGGTCATTCGCCTTTATTTTTTCGTTTCAAAAAAAATCCGTAGTTTTTTTATTTACGGTTGTGTTCTCCGTTTTTCCTGGAAAAAAGGTTTTCGTCACCAGAGATATGTGTACAGCTCTATCTCTAGACTTTTTCCCCAACTCAGTTTTCCATCTCGATCTCTGATATTTTTTTAGACATGTATTATTACTCGGTGAACGCGTAGAGTATTAGGCTCGACAAAAGAAGGTTGTCATCTCTAATAATTTTTCGCCCTTTTTCCTCTAGACTATTTTTGACACGTTTTTTTTCTAAAAAAAGTAGAAAAGCCAGGATTACACAGTTTTCCCCATAAATATCAAGCGATCAAAATTTCGCGTGACACAGCAAACAAATTACATACGCCGCTACGTAGCGTGGGTCATTATCTAGTATATTGTATAACAGGTAGCTTAAGGCTTATTCAGCATGTGGAGACAGTTCCAGTACCTTTAGTGTGGGAGGACATAGGATCAAAAACCTGGAGCAATGTGTCTTGCGTTATGAACAGCACTTGTATTGAATACGAGGCCAACGAGTCAGTGTGTGTGTATATATATATATTATATATAAGGGTATAGAAGGAAAACCTATATAAGGCAAAATTTATACAAGACTACCAATCTCTATACAAGGCAACTAGTAATCTCTTATATAAGGCAACTAGGATACTGTCTAACACCCCTCATTAAACTCATGGTGGATCAACAACACTGAGTTTGTAGAGATAAAAACTATGCTGAGTTTTAGTCTGTGTCTTCGTGAAAAAATCTGCCAACTAAAACTCTGAAGGTACATATTGAAGAGCCACAATCTGATCCTCTACATGTGGCCGTATATAGGAAGCATCAACACCAATATGCTTTGTGAGCTTATGCTTCACTGGATCTTGAGCAATGCTATAGCACCTATACTGTCGGATAAAAGAGGAGTCAATGTAGAAATAGAAACACTAAAATCCTCAAGTAGCCACCGTAGCCAATTAACCTTTGCTATCAAAAGAGCCATAGCTCGCAATTCAACCTTAGTACTCGAATGAGAAACTGATGTCTGCTTTTTAGTCTTTCAAGTAATAAGAGAACCACCAAGAAAAGCACAATAAGGAGAAAGGATAATCTGGGCATCTTAGGTGCATACTGCATAGGTCAATTGTTCGACACAATTCAATGCTTGTTTGCTTTCATACGCTCCCTAACCAATATATATATACCGAGGTCACCTATGTATAGATGGTGTCTCTGAAGTTTGGATTGAAATTAAGATTGTTTACACAGATCGGTCGGTGTGTGAATAATATCGATCCCATCCCATGCATATATATGCATGTGGTAAAAGTAAACAGTTGAAATCCTTGTAGGCAGCTTGCGATTGCAAGAGACGTATCTGGTGAAGAAGTTTGGGCAAGCTGGACGTCAACGTGTGATGTGACGATGGGTCGTGGATGCATGTATGCAATTTCTTCTAGCTTGCGGTGGTCATGAAAGTGATTGATACCTGAGCTAGCCTAGATGATCAATGGTTGGTTGGTTGGGTCAGGTTGCTGATCGACGTACCAAGTCACGGTGCATTGCATATGTATGTATTTCTGCATTAATAATATTATTTCATCTATCTAGCAAGCTAGGTAGCTTCTTCCTCCTCCTTGTAGCTGCTAGTGCTGCCTGTTTGCTGCAAACATCCAGATATCTCCAGCGACGCCGTACTGACATTGCAGTAACCGATCCTTACGTGTGTCCGTGTCTCTTCTCTATATATGCTATGTTTCCTAGCTACTCATCATTTTAGTACCTGCCAGTCTGCCACCCTCCGCCTCCGCCCTGCGCTGCAGCTGCAGCAACCACTCTAACTGTATATATGTATGTCTATATGCATGCATCCATGCATGATGACAGATGATATACGTACATACGTACACAATTATATATATATATATATATATATACATGTCCCACGCCAACGCCATGTACTCTCTCTGCGTCATATGTGTAATTAAACTCCATTAATTTTAATTCAATATATGAAAATGGTACGAGCCAACTTGTTGTATAAAATACCTTCACAATACTCTACTTTTATATTTTTTTTCAAATATATGGCAAGAAAAGCAATCTACCTTCCAAGTATAGGGCATTGTTTGTCAAGAATGAACCATTTAAACAAGATCAACCTTGTTAAAGAAAAAAAGATTAGCTAGGGACGATGGTGGAACCAGTAAAAGGCCCAAGGTGATAATATATAACAAAGGACAAGTTTGAGGAACGTAATGGAGTTGACTGATGTGGAAATTACTACAACAAGTTTTAGTTGTTGGTGCTTAATTAGTTTAAGTCATCCTTTGTTCGTTCCGATCCCACATTGCATCATCAAATTATTCCTAGTACATACGTACGTGGTACTTAATTAAATAGCACAAGTGCTATATATTATGCTAGCTAGATTAAGGGAGTGTTTGGGACAGCTTCAACTTCACCAAAATCTGTGGAGTTGGTGGAATAAGGTATTTCTAGCTCCATAAATTTGTGAAGTTCGAGCTGTGAGTACATTAAAAGTGTTTAGGTAGATCATCTTGTTTACATTTTAGATTAAAATGGTAAATTTAATTCACTTTATTTTAGCCTATAAGTTTCAGCTCTGAGCTGGAGTTAGGATCTGGAACTCTCCCAAACAAAGCCTAATTACTATTTTACGGCACTTGCCCAAGTTGGGTCGATGTTAAAAAAACACTAGTATGGGCCGGAATGCCGTTCAGGTCCTCAGCACCTCTTCGGTAAGATCTGTAGTTCCACAAAATCACATATGACTTTAAAAATTACATTTAGATTCATCTATGGCTCTCTTGCAATAAGATCTATGGTTTCGCATATTAACGTACCTTTTATGAAAAAAAAGAACTGAGGTTTTAGAAAATTATATCTAGACTCTATTACACCTTTTTTGTAAAAAAAAAAAAACCTCGTGGTTTGCTCGGTGCAGAATAGCGTGCAGTACTAGGAAGGCAACCAATTAATCTACCAACACTTGTAGTTGTGGCTTACGTTTCTCCACTTCTTCACTAAACTGGTTGCAAACCTCACAAGCATGTTGTAGCGACCTCTATTTTTACATAAATACAAAAATAAAAATATCATGTGTATACAGTACTAGTCCCATGATCAGTAGCTAGCACGCACATTTACAACAATTGATATTACATCCATACTTTTTATTACAAATAATAATGGTAATTTATACAATAAGGTCTTAAAATTCAGAGTAATACAGCGGAAAGAATCAAAGTCTTGGTAGTGTACCCATCTAATCCCTCAGGCAACTGACAAGGCGTAATCCCTAGAAAAACTCGTTAATACCCCCGAATCCTACGTCAAATAAATTTCGTCGAGCTAATATGATTTCTTCACCTAAAAACAATAAGTAAGGGTGAGTACTTTTGTACTCAGCAAAACTTTTGCAAAACCTATATTATTATGCAGGCCATTTCAAAGGAAAGGCTTCTACGGTTAATTTGCATAAAGCCAATTTAATTTGTACAACAAGTAGTAATCACAAAACAGAATTTATAAAAGCAAATTTGACTGATATAAAAATAATAAATAAGGTATAAATAACAACTCACAGTCCTCCATGACGTGAGCTGTCGGCGTATTTCGCCGGACAGGATCCCGTCAACGGACAGGGTTGACTACTCCTAGGATGGAGAATAAGGTTCGGTAGAGGGCGTCTTCACAGTTGGAAACCCTAATGACTCTCGCACGAAGGATTTCAGGGATCAACAGATCAAGGAACACATCAATGTATCCAGGTTCAGGCCCTCAAGGTGGATAATAGCCCTACGTCCTACTAGATCTTCGTTGATGAAGTGTGGAGGCGATTATAATGGTTCTTTTGGTCTCGAGCTTGGATCCGTCCCCCTTTCCCATGCACCAGAGCTCCCTTATATAGAGCGGGATGGCTCGGTCAGGTAAGGTGATATCATACTGATCTATGAGCCATTTATTACATCCATCACTGTGGTCTTATCATACTGAACTACAACTCATTTATTACACCCATCACTGTAGCCTTGTCCTTCAAACCCCATTTAATGTCGCTGCATGGCTTCGCCCGGGATGTGACTTTCCTGCGACGGGTTAAGTGTTGAGGTGTCAGAGGGATGGGTCGTCGTCGTGTCGATAGTAGAATTCCTTGCAATCAATGGTCTTGACACAACGTGTCAGGGGAAAGAGACATCGAGGCGAAGCCTCTACCTCATTCCTTTGGTTGCCTTCGTGGCCTAGCGGGTGGGGTCCGAACGCCTGCCCGCCACGCGGGCTGACACCCAAAGCAGGCATGATCGCCACCGCTTGCTGGCCGTAGTCGCGCCTCTCGCAAGCGGGCATGATCGCCACCGCGCGCAAAGCCGCCGCGCGGCCGCCCGCCGGCGAAAGCAGGCATGATCGCCACTGCCGCCAAAGTCGTCCCGCCGCCGCCCCGAAAGTGGCGATCGCCACCGCCGCCAGCCGCATGGCCGACACCCGCGAAAGTGGCATGATCGCCACCGCCGCCAGGCCGCCGTGTGGCCGCCGCCGAAAGCGAGGCATGATCGCCCACCGCCGCCAGCCGCCGCGCCGCCGGCGAAGGTGGCATGATCGCCCACCGCCGCCAAAGCCGCCACAGGACCGCCGCCTTGGCGAAAGTGGCATGATCGCCACCGCCGCCGAGCGCCGTATGGACCCTTCGCCGGCGCGAGCGGCATGATCGCCACCGCCGCCAGCCGCTTCATGGACCGCTTCGCGGGCGAAGCAGGCATGATCGCCACCGCCGCGAGCACCGCTGACGGCCGCCGTTTGGGCCAGGTCGCTATTTGGGCCAACTAATCTGCGGCGGAGAGGGTACCCCGGTGCAAAGTACATTGACAGTAGCCCCCGGATCCGTCCTGGAACGCGCGCCAGTTTCTTTTCAGGCCTCATTTAATGTCGGTGCGTTCCTGGATGGACCCACCACTTCTGAGCACGCAATCGCCTCGGTCCTCCCCGCTTCCACCGATTTTTCTTGGGACCCGAAACGTCGCGCACTTTTGCCCGTTCGTGAACCGTCTAGGTGAGGGGTCTATATATATGTGCACCCTTGACCGGCGGTTTACACCTTCTTCTTTCTGCGCATCTTGCTCTTTGCTCTTTCATCTTCCTTGTCTCAAAGACCTTACTTCTGCTTCAATGGCGTAATCTCTTCTCCCTTCCACTATTGGTGAGGATAGGGTGACACTACTCTCTAAGATGGCGCCCGAGGGTTCACTCCACCTTCGCCGTGGAACCCCCGCGCCGCGGTGCGAATCCGGGGAGATTGTTGCCTTCGCTTGGGGGCTCCTGGCGGGCCTAGTGCCACCATTTTTCGAATTTTTCTTCACTGTCCTTCACTTCTACGAAATTCATCATCTCCACCTCACCCCCAATTCTATTGTCACTCTTTCCATCTTCGCCCACCTCTGCGACATGTTCGTAGGGGTGATGCCCAATCTTCCTCTCTTTCGCTACTTCTTCACCTGCCGCAGCACCCCCGACAGCGGGATCGCGGAGAGCTGCCACTTCCATCTCCGCGACGGGTTGGCCTCTCGCTACATTCCCTTCCAGCCAAAATCCAACTGGAAATCGTGGCGGAGCAACTGGCTCTACGTCGGCGATGACAGCATAGTCGACCTCCTCGGGATGCCCTGCACACAGGCGGAGGTGCGCAAGAGTTGG
The DNA here is from genome assembly GCA_036346375.1 of Guadua angustifolia. Taxonomy (NCBI): domain Eukaryota; kingdom Viridiplantae; phylum Streptophyta; class Magnoliopsida; order Poales; family Poaceae; genus Guadua; species Guadua angustifolia. Next base: position 290,870 of record CM070522.1, read on the forward strand.
AGCTCGCTCGTCGACGAGACGGCAGAGCTCCTGGCGATGGCGACCTGCATCAACAGTGTAACATTCCGTTTTTCGATTTTCCGAATTTGAAATTCAAAATCCGAATCGTTGCATTTTATTTGAATTTAATTTAGCTTAATTTGAATTTTTAGAATTTAAAAGGATTTAATTTGAATAAACTATAACTCTAATTAATTATTTATTATTTTTATTGGGTTCCTTGTGCTTCATTTGATTTTTCTGTATTTTTGGGGATTTTTCCGAATTTATTTGATATTTATTTGAATTATTTGAAGTTTATCCGAATTTCTGGTATTTTATTTAATCTGGAAATGAATTTAAATCTCTTAATTATCCTTGGGCCGAATTCACTGTTCATCTCACCTCGGCCCGTTCCTATTCACCGCCACCTGGCCCGCTTTGCATAGCTCCAGCCCAGCCCAATTCAACACAGCCGAAACCCTAACGCCCGAACCGTTCGATCCCGATCCAACGGACGGGAAGGAGCCACGTCGCCCGATCTGCGCCGCCGCCCAAAAAACCCTAGCCGCACGGTGAACCTTGGCTTCCGTGTCGTTTTCCGCACCCCGAGGACTATTTAAGGTCCTGTAGCTGCCGTCTCTAGGGTTACCTCTTCACGCCGCATCTTTCCCCTCAAGTCTCGCCGGCGGAGACGCCGCCAGCCGTGCACACGACCTCGCCGAAGTTCTTTCGCAGCGCACAAGCCTTCCGCCGTGGTTTTCTCTTACTCCGGTGAGCCTTCGCCGCATCTTTTGGTTCCGTTGAGTTCACTTCGTCAACCTCTACCCGAATCACTGACTCTTTCACCCGATCTGCCATTTCATCGCCGATTCCGGTGTTGTCTTCCCCAGCTCCGGTGTCTTGCGCCGCCACCTCGCCGTCGCGTTTCCTCCATCACGCGTCGCCGTCGGATCGCCTTCGGACGGCCAGATCTAAGCCACGTCCTCCGGTAAGCCATCTACCGCCTCGCAACCTTAATCTCCTCCGCGTGTCGCCCCGTGTTCGCCGCGTAGGCGCCACCTCGGCTTAACCTTCTGCGTGGCGTCATCGTCAGTGACACCGTGTCGCCTTGTCGCCGTGTTGCGCGGAGTCATTCGCCACCTGGTGCCACGTGTGTGCCACTTGTGCGCCACGTCGCCTTCACCGCAGTGCTAGATCCGCGTGGCGCACATGCAAGCCATGTGGCCGCCACATCATCGCCGCGTGGCGCCATGTCATTGCCACCTCACCGCCATCGTATGCCCTAGATCTACATGTCACCACGTATTCGCCACGTGTTCGCCACGTCAGCCCTAACCCGACGTATATGCCACTTTAGTGCCGCATCAGCGCCAAATCACCGCCACGTGTTTCACTGTAGCGCCACCTCACGCCGAGAACTGTGTCACCGACCGGTGGACCCCGCATGTCAGCGACACGAATTTTCGTTAAATCGCTGATAAATCCGAGGAAATCCGAATATTCAACCAATCACAGCGCGACACGTGTCATCCTTTAACCATTTTCTGATTTTTCTTCCATTTAAACTTCGGAAGGCCCGTTCTCCTCCGTTCAAACTCCGATTCGAACGATTCAAATTTCTAAATTCATCTAAAATCAAGATATATCTGTTGGTGTCATTTTTATGAATTTTTGGATTTTATTTATTTTTGTTTATTTATTTATTGTTTTGTCTCGTTATGCGTGTTTCGCGTGTAGACGACACATCGGTTGAGCGAGAGGAGCATCCGTCAGAGATAGCAGCAGCAGGAGAGGGTGAAGGCAAGTCCCCTTGACCATATTGAACCCAAATTTATGAAATGCTATTTTGTTTTAAATTATTGCATGCTATTTGAATTATGAATTGTATTTTAATGTCATTTTTAAATGCTTAGATAAATGCCAAATTGTTATACCCACATTGATATTCATGTCGTTAACCATTGACACCTTAGGAAAACTAATTACTGTAACTAATGGTAATCATTTTGATTATGGGAACGGTAGAAAATGCTTAGCCATGCTTAATCACGTCGGTACCTTACCATTATGGAAATGATTTCATATTTGATTCAAAATGAATTGTGGAAATTATGGCAATTGGTGTTGCCGGTATTAATTTGAAATTAAAAGTGAAAAATGATTTAGACCGGGGCGGAATTGGTTGAATGGCGGGTGCGGGATGCACAAAATTTTTGGAATGTGATTGTCCGCCCTAGTCAATTAAGGACCGGTCGTGTGTTACCTTGGGCCATGCTATACAGTACAACCACGTGTCTATATGGGTACGACCTGGCTAAGTAATTTGCATGTATCGTTATTTGACTTCGCCAATGGGTCAGGCGAGTTTGTCGGTCGCGACACTTGCAAGGCGCAAAGGGGGGCTGTGAGAGCGAAACCTTAGCGGGTGAAGTCGGTAGCGGTATATGCATTGTAAAGGCCTTGTCATGATCTCCCTGCCGACACACCAAAGGAAGTGTGTTAATTGCATGGCGCAAAGGGTTGATCATGTCGTGTGGGTAAAGTGTACCAGCTCTGCAGAGTCTTAAAAACTACTTGAGTAGCCGTGCCCACGGACAAGGGCAAGCGTGGAACGCTTTCACATAGTAGATTTTATGGTTTTTGGTTTTAAATGGAAAAATAATGATTTGGTTTGAAATGAAAATATGGTTGGGAATCCGCGAGCGGCTAGAGCTCCCGGAAGTTTTAGATTGGCGGCTAGAGCCAACCAGGTAGTTGGAACCTGGAAAATTGTTATACTTCAAGTTTAATTATTTATGCTATTTACATTTTGTTAAATGCTGCTTTATGAAATTATTACTTGTATTTAAATTTCAATTTCGCTTTATGCAAATGAACCCTATATGCTTCCTTTGTCTAAGCCATGCATCTAGTTATTTGCATTAAGTTTCCGAGACTTGCGAGTATGTTGCATACTCACCCTCGCTTTTTATTATGGGGTGCTTATTCCATAAAGCGATGATGGGAGAAGGGGTGAACAAAGAGCCTGTGATCCACCGTTCGACATTTGTGCTGGAGACTTTGAGGAGGAGGATGACGCGATCTTCTAGGGAGCGTACCCCAGTCGGTTGCCTGTGGGCTAACTGATTGGCTCTTTTTGTTCTACATTTTCATTGCTATTTTTACACTTCAAATAGTAAGGCTTCATACTTGTAATAATGTGATGATGTTGTTACACTCTTTTGCTTAATACTGTTATGAGCTTTATGATATGTCTGTGTTATCATCATCAGATGTCTTTGTGTGCGCTTATTGTTCTGGACTAGCGGTTGAAACACAGGAGGGTTCGGATTTGGTAATCCGGATCCCCACAGAGGTGGTATCAGAGCCATATCGACTGTAGGTCGCAACCCTAGATAGAATGGTCGTTAGAATTTCAAAGTTATTTTTATAAATCAAACCAACAAACTGGTAATTAATAGATTATCTCCTCTTATCTTATTCTTAGGTTCTTACTTCTTCCCTTTTCTGAAAATTATTTTGAAATTTAAATTTGATCTTATCTCCGGAAATATCCCTAAGTTTACGGTCTTCTGCAAGAATTCCAAATGAAGAAGATGATGTTCGAGATTTTTCTTCATGAAGAGACAACATCACCCAACAGAAAATGCGGAAGATTAGAATATATTAGGACCTACCATAAGATAAGCACCCTTACGTGTAGCATATTATTCCGCTCTAGTTATATAGAGCAATTTACGTTGTCGTTATGTTTCGCTACTTGAAATTGGTCTTTATTCTGAATGTCAGGACTGATTTATGTGTAAACTTAACCTCTTGGTTAAAGTTTCACAATAAGTTGTCCTTATGTGTGAATATGGAAAATTTAACCCATAGGATAACTAAGGAGTTATAAAATAGTTTATCTCTTATCTCTATAAAACCTCTACAAAGTTATCTCCTCTTCATAGAACTTCTTACCAGTGTAACCATTATGGTCATCAACCTTTCTTTAAATAAAACCTCAATGAGATTAGTAATACAGTCTCCATTGCTACTCTTAGCTTTGCTTGAGATTACACCATTCATATATAAACCAAGTTAAGATCTTACCACATTAGCAACACCAAACTAGCTTATGCTGCTTTAGGCTAGTTAAAACTTAATGATCCAATAATAATTTCTAACCATTCACCTCGCTGCTTATCTAGATTATATACCATAAAAATGAGCTAGAACCAGAAAAGTTCTGTACTTCTGAATGGAAAGCTTCGAATGGTTGTTTAAATGAAAACTAGAAGAATTGAAAGTCCTATTTTTCTAAAAGAAATATAAAGAGAGTTGCATCAGTTATACATATACTCTTTTCTAATCTATAGAATTTAGTCTCCTTATTTATGTACTCGTTTCCCTTGTGTAGAACTTTCTTTCTCCACTCTTAAGTTATTCCTTTTAGAAGTATTTCTTTCCTTATTCTGTTTGCGAAATGAAAACCACGAACAAATCTTTTGAAAAGAATTCTGGTAACAAGTCAGCAACATCATGACGCCTACATCAGCAACTTCAAGAAGATGGGGATAGCGAAGCATCACAACCTCTTCGACTTCATAGAAGCCTTGGAAGACTAACACAACAAGTGATGCAAAAAAAAAATTAATTAAAATTAAAAGAAACTCGTTGCCGAATAGCCTACAATAAAAGTTAGCAATATGTGAGCTACATATTATTCTGGCGATATAGTAAACCTCTTATGCAGAAATATATATGATTCGGCAAGTAGAAGAAAAACCATAGATACCCTTCCTACATACTAAGCAAAATGTATACATATTGTTTATATGTTATTCAAATTTTGTTGTAAATCTTTTGTATTGTTTTCGGGTTACTCTCGTGAATGTTAAACCACTAGGTTGAAATTTACGATGTGCTAACCCTACCTAATAAGAAAAATTTAATTAAGGAAATTTTTAAAGAACGAAATTTTGCCGTGTAACCCAACAGAATTCCATCTAAGTAGCTTTACTCTAATAAATATTGTTGCAGGATGTCTGCGACACAATTCATTAATACGTCTACTAAAGTAATGAGTAATAAAAAAAATAATAATTAAATTAGCCTTTATAATTGACCTTCAGTCCTCCCCAAATAACTCTGGTTGAGATGCAACCTTTCATTCATCTCAAATATTTTAACATACTCTATATCTCTCTTTAAATTAGCTTATTCTTACTAATGATTCTAGGTGTAAACTACTAACACTCCTCATCTAATTCGTGAAACCCCGCAAGACGCTCCACTGCCAAGAAATGATAATCCTACCATAGTTCAACCAAATCCATTGTATTTAGCTAGAGCACTTCCTTTTCAACATAGCAATCGTCATAACTCTCCACTTTCTCAATGTTCACAAAAAAATGTTAGAATCAGAACCATGGTGTAAATGCTCACCATAATTGGACAAATCACCAAATGTACACTTTTACATTCTAAAACTCGCACAAGATATTTCTAATATTGGTGCGCTTCTATCGTAAAAGGAAATGGTTTAAACTAGAAACCTACTTCTATATCTTATTTGATACCTACACATTGTTCTTTGAAGTATTGTCAACCCGGTCAATCAAGTTCGTGCTTGCACTCGCTATGGAGAAATAGGTCATGTCGTTGATGAGAGTGCAATCAATTGCTCCGGCTGTGAAGGAAATCATTCTCCTAGAAAATATCCTGTAAGCAATATCGCTTGTTACCCTTGTGAATGTCAAGATTATTGTCTAGTTCAATGCCCTTGATCTGATAGTCGCCAATACAATTTTGCTCAAGATTTGGTGATCAAAAGAGGAAGAAAACCAGCCACACAAGAAATATTACTTAAGGAATTATAGAAATAACACTTGATCCTAACTACCGTCACTAAGAAAGTAGTAAATGGTAATCTCCAATGGCATGTTCCTTGTCTGATAAAGAAAGTCATTAGGCTAAAGAATGTTCTGAGAAACAACAAATTGAAATTCACAAGATAATATTAAGTATACAAATAACTGAACATGACATCATGAGAAAAGCGTGAATGCTTCAACTGTCACGAAAAGAACCAAAATCCTAAACGATGTCCATAAGCTGAACAAATATCTCCTATAGTCATAGACATACCAAGAATTTCAGCAATCAAGTTTATAACTCCAAGAATAGAAGAAATAAAATCTGAAGCAGTTCACCCGAAGAAGCAGATAAAAAAACGATTGAACGAAGATGCTTGTCCTAGAAGAATTCTGCTCAACCTTATCCTCAATCTCAATCGTCATCTATTCATCTTCCTAATAACACCAATGAATAATTGTCTGGTACAAAAAAAAATCGGAAAGTCAATATCTTCGGCTTCCTCTTCCTCTGCCTCTTCCTCTTCCTCTTCCTCTTCCTCTACCTCTTCCTCTTCCTCTACCCTTTCCTCCTCTTCTTCTCCTTCTACATGAGATGGGTATACCGATCCCAAAATATTATCTAGCCCATCGCCAATATCGACATGCAGCCCTCCTGGTAACTCTTGTTCTTGGAATACCTCCACGTCTGGGTGAGAATCGTAGTCATCTTCCGTGAGATCGGGCAATCTACCATGTGGAAGACATTTATGTACAATCCACCAACTTTTGTAATTCGGTGGGCGACTGGCAGATAGAACACCAACTCGACTGTTTCAGGCGTAATGAACACGCCAGCTTTTGATACTGACTTCTTATGATTGATCTCCACTAGTCCTAGTTTTGGAGCACGCCGCACCCCACTAGTTGGATGGAACCATCGCAACGAAAAGAGCACGAGCGAGAGATCTTTGTTGCCTTCATACGAAATTTCTACAATATTCTCGATGATCCCATAGTACTCTATGTCTGGACCACCAGAGTCATCGGTGACATAACTCACGACGCCGCTGTTCACCGTAGTTGCATTGGGCGGTGACTCAACCACTTCGGATCGAAATCGATATCCATGGCAATCATAGCATCCATGGACCTTAATTCTACTACTGCATCCACGTGACATTTGTCGGAGATCGTTGTGCACGCTGCGGTGTCTTTGACACTGCACAAGCATTCGAGGCAAAATTCATTAAGGAATAAATGCCACACATTTGTAAATTAAGTGAACTTGTATAAGAGGAAGAAGGTTACGTGGTAATGAAACCAGGTTAGAAAGTTTGGACGGCCTTGTCCACGACCTCGCCGTTTTAGATTGTCAATTTGTTCGCCCGAAGGTTCACCTGATCCTTCCCACTCTTCTTGAATAAATTGACTACAAGATTTAATATTTATTTCATACATTTATTTCATAAGTACGATTTATGACTTATTTCGACATTTATTGACTTACTCGATGTACACCTTCATTTCATCCATGTTGTCGTACACGCATAACCTGAATCAAATCCTTTTCCATTGCGCCCAAGTCACGTGTGGTGCTTTTGCCGACATTGCATCCGCTTGGTCATGGAACACCTCAAGTTGGAAGTATACGTGACGTGCCTTCTTATACCTTGGTTGTGGCACATGGACCTTGTTTTTTGTCGCAAAGTATTTGTCCGTGAAGTAGGCGATCTCCTGAATCAGCCAAGCTTCGGTAATACTGCCTTCGACTCGTGCTTTGTTCTTCACCTTCGCTCTAAGACTTTTCATCATGCGCTCCACAGCATACATCCACCTAAACCGCCGCCCCCAACTTTTGCTTCATATGGCGATGAACCAAGAGATGTTGCATGCAATTGAAAAACCCAGGGACATAAATCTTCTCGAGCTTTGTCACAAGCACGACAATGTCCTTCTCCAATTCCTCCATCCTCGATGCGGATATCTCTTTTGCGCAGAGCTCTCGATAGAAGAAGCTAAGCTCTGCCAAAGTGATCCATATATCATCGTCAACATATCCACGCCACACTACCGAAACAGACGCCTATGAAGACTTTGTAGTCGTGGGCATTCATCCCATTTAACTTGCATTGCTCTATACTAACGGCATGTCGAAGGTTCGCCGATAACCATCGGGAATTTAACCTTTTCCTTAATCCAATCAAGAATCGCTTTATTTGCCCACGTGTAAGGCGAATTTTGCCCTAGGTTTCCTCCCATTCTCATCGAGGTTCATGTCCGGCCGATCACATATCGAGCTTGATCGGGCGTGCTTTCTTGTTATCTTTAGTCTTCGTGGGATGTCCGGCTTTGTGTTCACGATCGACTCGCACATATTTTTCTCTTGGTGCATCACGCCGATGTTGTGAGGTAGCCGTGTCTTTTGCATAAGGAAGGTTGTAGATGTCTGACTTATGAGTCCAATGGTGCTCCTCACCATAGTCTTTCACATACCCGATATCCGCTAGATCGTCATGCCATCGATGATATCCTCGCGACTTCAAACGCTCGGTGGCCTTCTTCACGCTTTTGCCTTTGCGAAATGCCTTTTTGATTCCTAAATGGGTGCTTGGCCCAGAAACAACGGTGACAATGAACCAACAGACTTACCCCCATTTTTCAAATGTGAAACCATCGATTGTTACGCAGCATATAGGGCATGACAACTTTCCATGCGTGCTCCACCCCGAGAACATGCCATACGCGGAAAATCGTGTATTGACCATAGGTATGCGGCACGCATCCTAAAGTTCTTCCCCTTGTAGCTATCATGCGTCAAGACTCCTTTAGTCCACAGGTCAGTCAGCTCTTCTACCAGAGGTTGCATGAATAGATCTAAGTTTTTTCCAGGAGACTTAGGCCCAGGTATTATAACGGAAAGAAACATGTACTCTTCTTTCAAGCAGAGTTGAGGTGGCAGGTTGTACGGGATTGCGAACACCGCCAAAGACGAGTCTGGTGCGCCATCATATTGAATGGCGTGAACCCATCGGTCGAGAGGCCTATACGCACATTCCTAGTCTCCGCCAAATTCGAGGTGTTGTTGGTCAAAGTGCCTCCAAGCTTCGTGATCGACGGATGAATCATCACGCCTCCTTTCACGCTTGCCCTCTTTGTGCCACCTCATGTGTCTCGCCGTGGCCTTGGACATGTCAGACGCCGCAGACGTTGAGTGATTGGAAAGAAACGGAATGTTTTCCGTACCGCCGCCGTCTGTCTCATTCCACGCTCAGACATTTAACTTCCTCATCGACTCTCATTACAATGCTTAAAGTGAGTCACCTTAATCGGTCTTCCAATAAAGCATGCGAACTTTGGGCAATAGTCTATCCTCTCGCACGGCATGCCTAACACGCGAAGAAGCTTCTTCGACTCAGAAGATTCGAGTCATCTTGTGTCCACTCGGAAGGAGGCTATCCAATAGTTTGCAAAGGTCGTTGAAGCAATTGGCTGACAGGTTGTACTTGGTCTTCACCGCCATTAGACGCGACACTGCCGAGAGTACAGTCACATCGGTATGCTCATGCAGCGGCAACTTGGCAGAATCAAGGAGCTTCTCGAATTGTTCGGCAAGTGGCTCGGACTCTTCCTCGGGGGAGAGATCGTAAGCCCGAGCCACATCATCCGTGAGCTCGTCTAATCTATCAACTTCGACTTCGTCGTAGCCCTCTTCAAAATCCACAGGGCCACACACCGGCGCCGGACGCTTCCTCTCGCCATGAGCTACCCATACAAAGTAATTTGGTTTGAAGCCATGCCTACATAGGTGATGGCTAATATCCTTCTTGGTCCTCTTCTCGGTGTTCGAGCACGCAGCAATAAGGACACCACACGCATCATTGCATTAGGGTCGGGAATCTTCGAAAGCATCATCCACGAATGCTCTAGCCTTCTCGATCCACTCGTCCGTGTGTCTCCCGGACTTCATCCAACCATCGTACATCCACCGCCGATCTTCCATGCAAAGATCGCCACTACATAACGCCAATGCATGCATCCAAATTTCAGATTTAGACAGTTTAAGCCTTGCTAAATAGGAGGGCTTACCCACCATCGATGTGGGCTTATACGGTGAAGTGGGCACGAGGGTGCTCGGTCGAATTCCAAGAAGATAACCCGTTGTTCTCCGAGTGCAACGACGGGCACGACGCACCACTTATGTTATGCACTAGGAGAACGACAAGGAAATACCGCCGAATCCCAACCCGTACACCTCGTGTCACGACCATCGCATCAACTCAAGCGACATCCGTGGGTATTGTCCAAAACATGGATACTCGAGAGCGCAACACTTTTCGTAATGGAACCCAACGAATCACCGTCTCGAGCTCCTTACTTAAAATATCGGCGCCTAACGGGTTTAACTCTGGCTCGGTTGACGTTACAAATGCAATTCTAATAAAATTATTATATGTTGTGATTTGCAAGCAATATACACTATATATATACACTGAATCATTTACTTTTTCCCACACAAATGCCTTAGTTCCTATTTGGATTGCAGGAAATCGAAAACACTACAATTACATATCATGTCCATTTGAATCTATAGAAATTAAAACGCACAATAACCATACCACTCACTAATTATATATGATTTGTTAGCCACACTAAAATAATGCCCAGATTTTGCATATACGCTAGGGACAAACCGACCAAAGAGACATTATCTAGGGACAAACCGACCAAAGAGAAGAAGGACAACAACTGGCACAATACGCTAGAATAATTTAGCAAAGTAAGCTAACATACTAAAGAACTTATCGAAATTATTAGAAATTTCGGCAAAGACACCTCCCTAAAACTAGGACATCCACTCGCAGACAAAAGAGCAAGATTTAATATAATAACAACCATATATAGCAACTAACGATAATCAACCACGCACAATATTTAATATGGATTGCTCGGCTACATTCGCATATACATTTTATTTCATCACACCATTATACATTTCATTCGACCGAGATTACCTTAACCGGAGATGGCGACTAGGAGGACGAGGCGGGGCCGACGCCGTGGACGAGCTTCGGGAAAGCCGAGCGGCGTGGTTCGAGGTGGACGACCTCCCACCGTCGGAGGCGAGGCTTGCCGGCGGCGCCCGAAAGGCCGCTTGGGCTACCGCGAGGAGGTGCGGAGAAGGTCGATCGGGCGGTGGCCGGCAGGGCGGGTGGCGGTGGCCGGGAGGCGGAGGCGGCGGTGGCGGGCAGACGGTGGCGGCAGCGAGGACGGGAGGCGGTGGAGGACGGGAAGGCGGCGGCCGAAGGAGGCGGTGGAGACGGGAGAGGCGGCGGACGGGAGGTGGCGGCGACGGGAGGCGGCACGGGCCGGGTCTGGCGCAGGAGGTCCGGAGGAGATGGGGCGCAGGGCTGGCTCGCCAAAAAACCGAGAGGGAGAGTTGCGGCGCAAAGGTTATCTTGTACTGTGTCGTCGGCCGAACAGAAACCGCCGACACAGATATGGTCACCTAACCCTAAGCACGCACGGCCGGGCCCACTGTCAGAGATATGAGCTCAGTGTCGGCGGCTAATATAACCCCGCGGACACATATATGAACTCAGTGTCACGAGCGGGAGAGTTTGTGGCGCAAAGGTGATAACGGTACCTGTATCGTCGGCCAAACGGAAACCGCCGACACAAATATGGTCACGTAACCCTAAGCACGCACGGGCCCACTAAGCACGCACGGCCGGGCCCACTGTCAGAGATATGAACTCAGTGTCGGCGGCTAATGAAAGACCGCGGACACAGATATGAACTCGATGTGCGCTAATAAAACCCAGCGGACACGAGATATGGGTCACAAGGCACACAACACGACGGGCCCTTGGCGGCGAGAGACAAGTCGATGTCGTTTCGGCTAATACATGGTCATGACACAGATATAGGTCATCAGAACCCTGCACACAATGGATCCCAATTCCTAGCCAAAGAAAACGTCCAACAAGACAATTTTAGGATCAGTTTAAGGTTTTTAGAACATGCACAACCTATTCCAGGTGATTGCTCGCTCTTCTTTCGTCTGGCATTTCATCGTCATAAAAAGTTCTTCTGAAAACTCACGGAGAGTAACAGAGTACGTGTCACCACCACAGTACATTCTTCGATACTTTTGTAGCCTACGACGGGTCGAACGAGACATTTTTAAGGTCACTTTAAGGTTTTACAACATGCACCTATTTCAGGTCATTAATTGATCGCTCTTCAATCGCCCAAACGTTGAATGGCGAAGGTTCTACTCAAACTCGAGAGTTAATTAACGCTACGACGACGGAGACATACACACATACCGTAATATACCAATTAATTAAATAATAAAAAGTTACATATCATATAGATGTATGTTGCCTAACAACTATTCTAAAAGCTCTAATTAATTTTTCTTAATTTTAAAAACAACAAAAACATTTTCATATAGATTTTCTGAATTAATCTGCAATTACTATTGTCGTCAGCTAAAATAAAACCGTCGACAATGCTTCACCTGTGTCGTCGGTATCTTTTGTACCGTCGACATAGATTTATTTGTATCGGCGGCTGTCTCTCCCCCGACGACATAGATTGATTCACGCGCCGATTTGAGGTGGAGTGCCTGTGTCGTCGGTGTATGATAGAGCCGAAGACACAGCTTGTGTTGGCGGGATCTCCAATTCAAATTTCATCGCGCACGATACTCCTGTTTAGCGGAGTGCGTGTCGTCCGGGCTAAGTGAGGCCGAGGACACATCGAGCTCTATGTCGGCGGGTTAGGTGAGGCCGAGGACACAGCCCTGCTTGGTGTATATATGTCGTCGGGTTGCATTTGAGCCGTCGACAGAGGGTAACTCTGTGTCGTCGGCCGTTTTACCGACGATAAAAATGTTTCGGCCGAGGACACTGTTCTTGTTTCCTGTAGTGTAGGTTTGCATATTGGAAAATTGTAGTAGTAGGGCTTTTTGGATTGATTGCTCGAAGGGACGTCCACACCGAGGTGATTATGGAACAAATGTTTACTGATATAACAGTGTAAGCCATGCTATTGGGGCGAAGTGGGACAATGGAGTATATGACCATTTGTCGTAGAGTGATTGTATAGATATCTTCTACCGCTATAGCATGGGTTTATCGTCACCGGACTAGTGCAAAGTTAGGTTTAGATAATGTAACGGCTATGTTATGATCTCCTTGCCAACACACCAAAGGAAGTGTATTATTGGCCTGACAAAAGGGGTTGATCATATCTTGTAGGTAGTTGTACACCTCTGCAGAGTGTAAATCATTTTGAAAAACCGCGTCCGCGGTCAAAGGCACTTGGTAAATTCATCGCATAGTTAGAAGTTTTATTATTTTCACAAAAGACTGGTTTGTGCTATGTGTTGGCAGGAAATGGTTCATTGTGTTGCCCACGTCACGAAGGTTTGTGAATTGCTATATTTATACTTACATACTTGTTATTTCATTTTTACAAGATTTCGTTTGCAATCTATTATTTAGTATTTACAGTTCAAATTGGTTTTATACAAAATAACTATACAAGCCTTTCTTTTGATGTAGCCTGCATATATTATAGGTTTTGAAAAAGTCTTGCGAGTACGTAAAGTACTCAACTTGCTATGATTGCTGTTTTTAGGTGAAGAAGCATATTTCTCCGATGAAACTTACTTTGACACAGGATACGAGGATATCAACGATGAGCTTTTCTAGGAATTAACTTGTCAGTTGCATGTGGAAATGTGGACTAAAAAGGCATACTACAAGATAAAAATGTTTCCACCACAAGTTACTTTTGGATTGTAATAATATTATGTATAAATTGATTCCGCTGTGGGTTTGAATACAGAAACGATGGCATTTTTTTTTGTTTTGATCTATAAAACAATATAATCAAAGTTCAATTCAAAAATTCTGAAATTATTTTTTTAAAATTTTTTGGTTATCAAGATTTTCGGTGGGGCGATAATTTTGTACTGAGACTATAATACGATACCATCTTAACATGCATGCATGCATGCAACCGGCCATCAGTTGTAATCGTGCTAATTAAGCAAAAAAGGAGTATTCGGAAACGGCATCATATGTATCCAAGGACCCAAAGGTGTTGTTGCATGCGCATGCATCAAGATATCATCAAATATATATATAACCTTTCACTTAGCATTGTCATTCGATCTAGCATGTGAAAAAAGTAGGTAGAAACACATGCATGGAATGCAGCAACTGAAAATCGCTAGGCGAGACTTATGCTGCTTGATCATGGATGCATGCAGCATGGAGGCATACGTACGTACGCATGGAAGGACCGGATCGATGAGTTTACATGTGGAGATGCATGGCAGTGGGTGGAGACGTACGTGCTCCGTCCATCGTTTTGATGGAGCTACTATACCCCGGCCCTGCTTGCTCATTAATTGTTTGTTGAATTGCAGCCAAGACATACAAGCGATGAAAGCAAACAAGCTTGCACTACAAGATGCATCGATGGAGTAGCTAGCTAGCGAGATATATATATATATATATAGCCTAGCTTAGCTAGCGTACGTTGGGTTGAATTGGATCGCTTGTCTTGTCTTGGGTTTCTGTTTCGAGTTGAAGCATGGAACGGCATGGAGTAGCTTGGAGGAGCCTTGCAAGCCATCTAGCTATCCGCGTCTAACTATATATATATGTCCGCGCGCGTGCGTCACCATCGGCCGTCCGTTTCCACATACAACGGGCCAGTTGGACGTTTCTCTTCTAATTGAATTTACCACAAGCCATCACTCTCGATCACAGACATGACACTACTGCATCCATCCATATCCCCTCCCTCTCCCCATTGTAACTACAGACTCTCTCTCTCTGTCTATCTCTAGTAGTATTAAAGGACAACACAGCTAGCTCTCTCCTGGTCCTGGGAATAGCAGCAAGTAGCCTTTTTAATCATTCTTCTTCTTCTTCTTCTTCATCATCATCATCATCATCTTCTTCTTTACTTGATCACTCGTCTTTTTCGTCCGCTACCTCGCTTGCTTGTTGCTTTATTTGTTTCGTCGATCGACCGATTGTGTACTAGCTTGTGCCGTTGCTAGCTTTGATTTCATGGAGATCTCCAGCACCACTGCTCACCACCAGGTAAGTCCATCTTCTTCACTCTAACTTAAATCAATTCCATAGATCGATGCAATTCATCATCTTTTCTTCGTCAACTTGTCGACGAGTCTCTCGATCTTGATTTGCACAACCCATACCTGTCGATCTTAATTTCATGCGATTAACTTGCTCAGTCTGTGTATACATAATATCCATGCATATGTTTTATACCTAGCTAATAATTAATTAATATAAGGTGTATACATGGGCAGTGCTCAAATTCTCAATCAACTGGCCGCCGAGCCATCAAAGGTGGATGGATGGCTCAACTTTTCTTTTCTTTAATTGTCTAGCTAGGCCGATCGATCGAAGATTCTTCCCTTTTTTTTCCAGCTTTGCGTTAATTGTCATGCTTCAATTCAAAGGGATCATTTGCATCAATCAAATTAGGGAGCCTGAGTCAATCGTATTAATTAATTAATTGGGAAATCTGATATAATTAAGATCTACGGAATTTTTTTTAAAAAAAAAAGATCGGCTAGCTAGGAGCTCTAGCATTTACCGTAAGGGAGTGAGCTAGGTAGCGTACGTCCAGCTGGTTAATTTGATGCCACTCCCTGCCAACCGATCATCGTTTGGCTTCCTGCGGATCATATGCCTAAAATTTGATCATATATATGTGTGTGTTCATATACCAAAAGTTTATTTGGACAATTAATAGCTAACTGGATGTTTGTATCATGTGGACTGTATATATGGATCCCCACCTGTTTGCTTGGCTAATTAAGATATATGTCATCTAGCTAGCTCAAAGGTCGATCTCCAGCTTCGAGTTTGTAGGTAATGATCAATTAAGTCTCATGCATGGGTCCATTTGTAAAGAAGAAATTAAAAAAAGGTACCCTCTAATTCGTAACCCGAGTACATCGCATGCAGCTTGCAAGTAATGATTCAACCCAATGCACTTTAATTACTCTCCGGCAACATGACACCGTCTTCATCATTATATTTGCCTCACTATATATATATATATGCATTGGGTCGGTCAAATATATATGATCACCGTACCCATGCATGCATAAACACAAAGGCATTAATTCTTATAATTGTGGCATTCATATTTAGTAGAAATATTATCACGTACGTATTAATTAATTTTACACTTGCTAATATATATAATGGCAATAATATATCTAGATCTCCTGAAGATGCATGCATAATGCTAATTAATTTCCGGCCAGCTGTGCACGCAGAAGCTGATGGCCGCCGGTGCGTCGTCCCCTATGGAGGAAGTGGCGGCGGTGTCGTGCAACTCCTCCGAGCCACGGAAACGGTCGCCGGCGGCGACGGTGGAGCGGAAGCCGCGGCCAAACCCAGACAAGGCGATCAAATGCGCGCGGTGCAACTCAACAAAGACCAAGTTCTGCTACTACAACAACTACAGCATGGCGCAGCCCCGCTACTTCTGCAAGCAGTGCCGCCGCTACTGGACCCAGGGCGGCTCCCTCCGCAACGTCCCCGTCGGCGGTGGCTGCCGCAAGAACAGGCGCTCCTCCGCCTCCACCTCGGTGTCGGCCTCGCCGTCGGCTGCCCCCGAGATCAACAAGCTGATGATCATGCCGGAAGCCATGGTGGCCCCGTCCTTGACGGACTTCCCCAACGTGCTCCCAACATTTAGCTCCACAGGCGGCTTTGATCTCCCCAGAGACCACCCCGCCAGCTCCTTGGCCTTCGCTTCGTCGTCATCCGACCCGGCGGAGGCATTGCCTGCTGATGCTCCCGGTGGGACGACGACGTTTCTGGACATACTGACAGGAGGGCTTCTTGATGGCAATCATCGGAGGAGCAACGCCGGCGGCCACTATGGGCCTACCGCCGGCGGCAATGGGGTGGTAGTGATGCCGCCGCCGACATTTGGTCTCGAACTGATGATGCAGCAGCATGGGCTTGGTGGCACCGCTGATCATGCTATCGGTGGCACGACTGCTACTCATGAGCCCTTACTAGATGCTAGTATGGATGCCGCCGGCGAGGAAGGAGGCGGCGGCGTGAAGGCAATGATGGGGCTCCAGTGGCCGTCGCAGCTTGGTGGTGGTGGTGTCGCTGGATCAGCAGGTAGGCGGCAGCAGCTTGGTGGTGGTACTGCGAATAGCAACAATGTGACGATGGACAACAACAACAGCAACGGGTGCTACTGGATTAATAATCAAGGAGTGGGCGCTGCAAATCCATGGCAAGGACTCATCAATAGCAGCTTCCTCTGATCGTACCATGCATCATGCAGGAATATATATTTTCAAGCTGCTGCAGTACTGTAGTTGATTAAAGATTTTGTCAGGGTGGAATGGAAGAGAAAGAGGAGATCGATGATGAATCGCCGGCCACTGGATTGGATCAGTGGATTTCCTTCATTTCACTGCAGCTTCTAGCTTTTGTTAATCAGCTCCCTAGCTAGCTTTCAGCTCCATCGATCGATATATCAGTTTGTTTCCTTTTTCGTCTAATTAAAAACATTAGACCATGCATGCATGCATCTCTTGCCTTAATTTCCTTAGTTAATTTGGAGTGGAGTTGTTTAACCTGTTAGATCGAACCATGCAAGAAAGACATATTTACACAAAGGGTTTTGATAAACATCACATGGATGTTTTGTTGCTAAAAATCATCCAAATCTTGGAACGTTGGATCTTCTCTGAGATTGGTGTGATTGATGAAACGGGGATATCACGACAGAAGAACAAACCAAAACGAGGCCAACCTGAATTGCATATTGTGATATCAGTCATTAATTTATCAGAGATGCCCTACAATTCCAAGTTTTCTGTTTAGAATAATATAGAAGAACTAACAGCCTTTTGATCTAACGGTTGGGCTATTAGATCCAATGATCTAAAATTTAGATGTTATTTCATAAAAAACATCCGGAAAATTGCTAAGCAAAACATCGATCATCCGTACGTTGTGTGCTTGCCGTTGACGTCTTTCTTTCATATATCTTTTTCCTTCGATGGGATTGAACAGGGGCATGCTGCACTGCTCCATCCTTTTGTTTCCATCTCTGTTGTCATTGATTATACTGAAAACTTTTCGCGGTTTAATGCGTTGTACATGTCATTTTTTCGTAGAAAAAATTTTTTTTTTTTACGGTGTTTTTTTTAAATCATCGGAAAAATGAGCGAAACGACTGGAAGAACACAAACGAAATCACGTTTTATTCGCATCTATCTGGGGTTCGCTCATAAATGATCCGCGATCGTGCTAAATCGAAAATGTCCTTTTCATAAAAAATAGCCGGATTGATCGAAACGTCACCACGTTTTTTTTGGGTATCTATTTAGGGTCTTCTCACGAAAGATCCACGATTTTCTAAACCGGATCCGCGATTGTACTAAATCGAAAAGGTCTTTTTCGCAAAAAAAATAGCCGGAATGATCCAAACGCCACTACGTTTTTTTGTATCTATAAGGTTACGTAAGCGGGCTATAGGAGTCGCCACGTCAGATTTGAGTTGAGTTGGAGGAGAGAGGAGGGGAGAGAGAAGAGAAGCGAGCTGCAGACTAGTAGGCGGCTGCAGCACAGACTCCAAAAAGATTGGGAGAGAATGAGAGAATGAAGGTGGCCAGGTATTAATGCTCAGTTTGTATGTATAACCAACTATTATAGGGGTGGCCTATTAGATTGACTATAGATGATATGTCAACAACATAAAATCTGCAGTTGGCTCTATTATTATCCTTGCCCTTAAGATCCTCTCACGAAAGATTCATATTTTTTAAGGTTTTTTCTCTAAAAAACGTGAAAAAGACTGATACGTAATTACAGATTTTTTGAATGGCTCAAACGAAAAAAAAAATTGGGCCGAACCGACCGGCCTCATCTGGAGTTTGGATCCATCTCTGTCGTCATCATCATATATACCTTTAGCGCGGCTCGGCTCGGCTGGTTCGCGTTCGTGCGGCTCGGCTCGGTTCGCTCGTTTTCCCCATTCGCGACGCCTGGACGCGACCGAGACTTCCGCGCCGCGCCCTTATCAGGCCTCCGCGTGGCTTCTGGAGACTTCCGCGCCGCGCGTCGTCCTTGGCCCCGCGCTGCCCTTCCCGATTCAATCCAGCCCAGCTCCTGCCTTCTTCGTCTCCATCAAGAGGGGAGCCGCATCGACCCCTTTGCTTCGCGCGGCGCCCCCGATTCTCATGCCGATCCCGTGGTGCTGCTTCCTCTCTCGCTGCTCGCTCGCCTTCCACCGCAAACACCGGCGATCTGGTCGGCTCTTTGCCTTCCTCGTGCCCTCCCACGCCCGCCTCTTTCGCGAAATCCTCGCTCGCCCGCACCGGTCAGTCGCCAGCTTCCTCCTGCCGTCCTTACATCCGCCGCCTCCTCTTCTGGCTGCTTCCGCCGTTCCGCTGAGGGACGGTCCGTCCTGATCTGCGCCACCGCACAGGCGATCCGCCCGGCCAGCAAGAAGCTGGGCTTCGCCGTGCTGCAACAGAGAACGAGTGCTGTGCGGTGCGTGCCCGTCGCCAGCACCGGCCACAGCGACAACACGCAGATGGTATGGTTCGCCACCTCGCTCGGGTGGGAGGGTTTGGTCCGGGTCGGCGGCGTGCAATGCAACCATGCCGATCGATTGTTTTGCTTCTTGTTGCGATTGAGGTTACATGTGTGTTTTCCGATTGCTTGGTTCGATCGATCATCACTCCGTGCCCTAGCTGGCTATTGTGGAGTTCATACATATTGATTTATTTGCTTCGTTTTGCTTCTCCGGAATAGGCAAATCAATCGATCGGTCGGTTGTGTTCATCACGGATTTTGTCTGCAACTAGCTAGCTAGATGGGTTTATCATTATATTACTACTAGGGGGTTGGCTTTTATACTGAAGAAGGAGAGGATTACTTAATTGCCAATTTTAATTAGATTGTTCCTATTAACCTCACAATGTGCTGTCGTGATATATTAACATGCTTAATATGCTAGAGTTCTTCAAATTTAGAAATTACTCTAGCTTCCAAGTACAGTGATCACTTATTCTGTAAGAGCTCCACACCCTTGCTGCCAAATTTGAGGAGAGTGCATTCCATGAAGCCACCAGTAAGGTGCGTTACTAATTCGTTCCTTCCTTTCTTCCTTCCTTCCGCTGGTCGATTAGTATCATTTGTGACCAATGCAGTGCATTTTAGTTTCATATCAGGGGAATCTAACAATTTCCAGCTATGTGTTTATTTATGTGTTCCTGCTATTAACTGGTCAGCGCAAGGAAGCAATGCTGCGCAACTGCAAATCCTTAAGTATTTGTTTTATTTCTTTAGTTCACATCAGATCTATCTCGTGCCATCCGGATTTAATTTAGTTTGGGCTCCTTTCCAGCAAGACTACATGAGGAATATAGCTAACAAGTTGATAAATGTGGACAAAAAAAAGACAACAAGAGCAACAACGAGAACAATTACTGCAAGATACTCGAGGTCTTCAGCAACAGATACATATGGAAGGGCAAATGTGGCGGCTAATGCAGCTCAAGATATCCAACGAGACAGTTCTTCAGTTACTGCGATGCTGCAGGCGATGCCGATGATTAGTGGCTTCTTCAGTATTTTACCTTTTTACTTGTTGCTAACTCGCCAACCCCACTAGGATAGGAGTAGGACCTTGCTTGGCCTCTACTACATGGAAAAGGAGCAAGGCATGCTGCTTGATTATTACCTAATTCTGTCAAAGAAGCAAGCAAGGCACCTTAATTCCATGCATTAATTGTACCATTGCTAGCCATCCACTTTCACACATAACAGCAAGCTAGCATGCATAGCCCACAGGCTATATAGTAACAGCTGGGTGTGGAAAAACCTAATTAAGCTAGTGGGAATCTGAGGTTGCATTGATCCATCCATCCTGCACGCTGGACAGCAACATCTTACTGAAGATCTCATACATGTCACTAATCTAGAGGCGTAATTTATTTCTCCTCTGTCCTTTGCTTTTTTTTAAGTTTCCTTAGGGTGTGACCTCATTTGCTAATCGAAAACTACAATAATCAATCATTAGTACTAATAAGATGAGCTAGAAGTACTGTCACAAGCTAGCTAGACAGTGTTAAGTCCAGGATGACACATGCATATGCAAGTTCCTTCAATAATTCGTGATGATCATGAGCGCGCTTGCATATGGTTGCACCCATTATAGCGCAAGGAATTGCCGAGAGACCAGCCAAGCCACCTGTCACCGCACGTCGATTTGCAGAAAAGCCCCTTCGTTTCTTCGAATTACGGATAGGTCCCTGTGGATTACAAATAGATCCTTCGCGATTTTTTGTGAGGGGAAGATTTTTTTCCTTTCATCGCGTTCGGGTCTCCGGCGCGCCGTTTTACGGAAAAACCCACCCGTTAGGTTCAATCGCGAACAAGTCCTTTTCTAATTTTTCAAGATAGCGGACATGTCCAAAAACGTAACAAACAGGCCCTTACTCCTTACGTCTAGGCCTTTTCTCCGTTTTCCTCGGACAAAAAAAACGTTTTGCTTCTTTCAACGGATTTTTAAGAAACGAAACCAAAAAAAAATGTGCCGACCAAAAAACCAAATTCGTTGAAAGTTTATAACGATTCATGGATTCATTTACCTGTCCAAAGCGACCTTTTAAAAAAGGAAATACATAAAAAAAACGGCCGCACTTTTCTTTAAAAAAAACAAAAAAAACACAGATTCAACCACAAATTTCTAAAAAAAACACAGATTCGTCGAAGGTTTATAACAATTTATAGATTTGCCAACGGGTCATAGCGGCGGTTTTTTTTTAAAAAAACATAGATTCGTCGAAAGATTTATAGCAACCTATAGATTCGCCGGCGGGTCCTAACGACCCATTTTTTTAACAAACACAAAAAACAAAAAAATGATCAAATATCCCGAAATGGTCCTTTCTCCGTTTTCTCCGGAAAAAATACGTTTTGCTTCTCTCAACGGATTTTTAAGAAATGGAATCAAAAACAAAAAAAAATGTGCCGACTAAAAAAACCAGATTAAATCGAAGGTTTATAGCGATTCATGGATTCGCCACGAATTAACACGATTTTTAAAAAGGAAATATATAAAAACTAGCACTTTTCTTTTAAAAACAAAAAGCACAGATTCAATCTGCAAATTTCTAAAAAAACACACATCAACAAAAAAAACAGATTCGTCAAGGTTTATAACAATTTATGGATTTGCTAATGGGTCATAATCGCGGTTTTTAAAAAACGAGATTAAATCGAAGATTTATAGTAACCCATAGATTACGGCGGGTCCTAACGACCCATTTTTTAACAAACACAAAAAACAAAAAAACGATCAAATATCCCGAAATGATCCTTTCTCTGTTTTCTCCGAAAAAAATACGTTTTGCTTCTCTCAACGGATTTTTAAGAAATGGAATCAAAAACAAAAAAAATGTGCCGACCAAAAAAACCTGATTCGTCGAAGGTTTATAGCGATTCATGGATTAGCCACGAGTCCGAGAAAGCGACCTTTCAAAAAGGAAATACATAAAAAGCGACAGTACTTTTTTTTTAAAAAAACAAAAAAGCACAAATCCAACCGCAAATTTCTAAAAAAAACACATCGACAAAAAAAAACACAGATTCGTCGAAGGTTTATAACAACTTATGGATTTACCAACGAGTCATAACCGCGGGTTTTTTAAAAAAAACGTAGATTCGTCGAAAGATTTATAGCAACCCATAGATTCGCCGGCGGGTCCTTTTAGCAAACACAAAAAACAAAAAAACGATCAAATATCCCGAAATGCGTAAAAAAAACAACCACGATTTTCTAAAAAAACACAGATTCGTCGAAGGTTTATAGTAACCCGTAGATTAAACGCGGATTCGTCGAAGGTTTGTAATAGCCTATGGATTCGTCAGCGGATCCTACCAACTCATTTTATTTAAAAATTACGGAAATCGAAAATTCGACAAAATTTATCAGATTTTTTCCAAAAAAAAAACGGACTAGAATTTATGTATGCCACAGAAGCGCAACTATACAACCTTGTATGTCTGATGTAGTTGCTGCAGTGTTTCGTGGTTAATTGGTATTATTGTCAAATCCTAGCTAGCATACGCGACTACGTATCATACTTGTTTAGTTACTTGTACCAAGTGGTACATATATGAGATGGTTCAAGAAAAAACTCATCCATATTTTTTTTGTTTGAATAGGACCATCACATCCTGGATAATAGGATACGAATTTAAAAAATATTCTCTATAGATGTTAAACTATTTTATTCATCTAAAACAATTAACACACCCTGGAGCTGGAGGACTAGCTAGCTAGCGAAAGTAAAAGGAGTGGCCGGCGGGTTAATGAACTGGCTGGCTCTATTACTAACTAGGATAGTTTGTGCGCTATTTTTTTCACAGAAATAATTTCGTTTTTTTTTCGGTGTTTTTGTAAATCATCGAGGAAACACGCGAAACGATTGAAAGAATACAAACGTATCTGCGATTGCGCTAAATCGAAAGGTTCTTTCTGTGAAAAATAATCGAAATGATCCAATCGTCACTATGTTTTTTTCGATATTTTTCGGTATTGCGCTAAATTGAAAGGTCCTACATGTAATTACGTATTTTTTTAGGGACCTACATGCGAAAAAAACAAAACGAGCCGAGCCGGCCGGGCTACGTTATTTTTTCGGTATTCATTTAGGGTCCTTATACGAAAGATTCACGATTTTTCTAAACCAAAAGGGCTGTTTCGCAAAAAATTCGCGGCATAATACACCGCGTGTGTTGTTTTTTTCGAAGAAATAATTTCGTATTTTTCGGCGTAGTTTTTTTTAAATCGTCGAGAAAACGCGCGAAATGGTTAAAAGAATACGAACGTACCTACATTTTTTTTGCATCTATCTGAGATTCTCTCACGAAGGATCTGCAATTACGCTAAATCGAAAGGTCTGGCTTGACTCAAACGCATGGGAGGCTTGCGGAAACAATATCTTTTTTTCATCGTTTTTTTTAAATCGTCGAGGAAACGCAAGAAGCGGTTGAAAGGACATTGCGAACTGCGATTGCGCTTAAATCGAAAGGTCTTTTCAGAGAAAATAGCCGAATGATCCAAACATCTTTCCAGGTTGATTTCAGCCTCAGCAAGAGCAACCTGCTCTGCCGCTTGGGGCTGCAGTAAGCCGGATAAAAGTTAGTTCGAGGTGAACAGTTATTGAACATGAAGGAATCTTTGTTGTTTTACCTCGAAGTCACCAACACATGTGCATTTAACAGAGAGAGTGCAAAATTTATTTAGTCTGAATTTTTGTGTTATTGTAACTACTAGGATAGTTTGCTTCTAAAATCATCGAAGAACGATAAACGCTCGATCCAAACACAATCGTGAATGTGTTTGAATCGACCATTTTGCGCATTTTCTCGATGATTTTTAAAAAAATCAACGAAAAAAAACGAAATTGTTTCCGCAAAAAAAAAACAACGCACGCGGCGTATACGCCGCGCAAACAATCCTAGTTGATTATATATGCAGCAGTTTTGCAACTTTGGAGGACCACAGAACTACATGTTCTGCGTGACATAGATCTGCTGGCCTCATCTGGTACTGAACCATGTATAGCAGAGATGATGGCTCAGAATTTTCCACAGGGAACTAAGAAAAGAAAAGAAAAGAAAAGAGAAGATAATGTAGCCAGTGGCCGGGGTACTGGTGGTGCCTTCCAAGAAAATTATTAGCACTTGTATGATTGCCAACTCCCACTAGGATAGGACCTTGCTTGGCCTCTACTACATGGAATGATGGAAAAGGAGGAAGGCATGCTGCTTGATTATTACCTAATTCTGTCAAAGAAGCAAGCAAGGCACCTTAATTCCATGCATTAATTGTACCATTGCTAGCCATCCACTTTCACACATAACAGCAAGCTAGCATGCATAGCCCACAGGCTATATAGTAACAGCTGGGTGTGGAAAAACCTAACTAAGCTAGTGGGAATCTGAGGTTGCATTGATCCATCCATCCTGCACGCTGGACAGCAACATCTTACTGAAGATCTCATACATGTCACTAATCTAGAGGCGTAATTTATTTCTCCTCTGTCCTTTGCTTTTTTTTAAGTTTCCTTAGGGTGTGACCTCATTTGCTAATCGAAAACTACAATAATCAATCATTAGTACTAATAAGATGAGCTAGAAGTACTGTCACAAGCTAGCTAGACAGTGTTAAGTCCAGGATGACACATGCATATGCAAGTTCCTCCAATAATTCGTGATGATCATGAGCGCGCTTGCATATATGTCTGATGTAGTTGCTGCAGTGCTTCGTGGTTAGTTGGTATTATTGTCAAATCCTAGCTAGCATACACGAGTTCGTATCATGCTTGTTTAGTTACATGCGAAAAAAAACGACGAGCGGCCACTGCTCACGCTATTTTTTTCAGATTCATTTAGGGTCCTTATAACGAAAGATTCACGATTTTTCTAAACCAAAAGGGTCTGTTAAGAAAAATTCGCGGATAATACACCGCGTGTGTTGTTTTTTCGAAGAAATAATTTCATATTTTTCGGGTAGTTTTTTTAAATCGCCGAGAAAACGCATAAAATGGTTAAAAGAATACTTAACGCATTTCACATTTTTTTTTTGCATCTATCCGAGATTCTCTCACGAAGGATTCTCAATTACGCTTAAATCGAAAGGTTCGGCTTGACTCAAACGCATGGGAGGCTTGCGAAACAATATCTTTTTTTCATCGCTTTTTAAATCGTCGAGAAACGCAAGAAGTGTTGAAAGGACACAAGCGAACTGCGATTGCGCTTAAATCGAAAAGGTGTCTTTTCAGAGAAAATAGCCGAATGATCCAAACATCACTACGCTTTTTTTCAATTTTTCGTGATTGCACTAAATTGAAAGGGCCTATATGTAATTACACATTTTTGAGTGATTTACACTAAAAAAAAACAAAACAAGCCATTGAGCCGGCCTATGTTATTTTTTTTGGTATTTATTTAGATCCTTTCACGAGAGATTCACGATTTTTCTGAACCAAAAGTCCGCTTTCATAAAAATTTCACGGCGTAATACACAGCGAGCATTATTTTTTTCGAAGAAATAATTTCAAAATTTTCGGCGTAGTTTTTTTTTAAATCGTTGAGAAACACGCGAAGCGGCTGAAAAGATACGAACGTAAACACTTTTTTTGTATCTATTTAGAGTTCTCTCACAAAGGATCCGCAATTGCGCTAAATTAT
The DNA here is from genome assembly GCA_036346375.1 of Guadua angustifolia. Classification (NCBI taxonomy): domain Eukaryota; kingdom Viridiplantae; phylum Streptophyta; class Magnoliopsida; order Poales; family Poaceae; genus Guadua; species Guadua angustifolia. The sequence goes on from CM070522.1 coordinate 316,995, forward strand.
AAGATCTTTTTTGTGAAAAATAGTTGGAATGATCCAAAACGTCACTACGTTTTCTTCGTTATCTATTTAGATTCCTTTCACAAAAGGTTCGCGTTTTTTCTAAATCAAAAGGACCATTTTGTAAAAAAACCTAGGCAAAACCTACACGTACTTACGCTTTTTTTGAGGGACCAAAACGCAAAAAAATGAGCGGAGCCTGCCAGTCGATCACTACGTTTTTTTGTATCTATCTAAGGCCCTCTCACAAAAAATCCGTACTTTTTCTGAACCGGAAGGGCCTACACGTAATTACAAATTTTTCAGAGAACCAAAACGCGAAAAAAACATTTTGAAACCGAAATGGTTGACCGAGCACGCGGCTCGTCAAATCAATGGCGTTTCGCCGAGCTCGCTCAAATCAACCAGAGCGCAGCGTTTCTCCCAAAAATAGGAGAGGTATGATTAGTACTTTATTAGTTTGGTGTAGCTTCGTGATATATATACATAATTGCAGGCCTTGCGATCGATAGTGATGGTACTAGCAGTATAAAGCAGGTGCCTAATCTCGACACCGGTCGGCATACATGTACAAAGAGAATCAATTTTATTACGTATACACTCCTCTCTGATTGAGATAACGTCATCTGACATAATGATGATCTGTGCTACCCAAACAAGCCCCCACCCCGGTGTGGACCACATTATGTTTCAACTTCTGCTAAAGTAGCCCTAGAAAACACTCAACAGCTACGAGAGTGGCCAGCCAGTATTTGATCCCGCTAATCAGTCAAAACCGGGTAACTTACTTTGCTAGACCAAAATGACGTGTCAGGACAAAACAGAAGAAGAGCTCTCCTTCACCAAGTGTTTGCTTGGGGAGGTTCGACAGAAGAAAAAAAAAGTGTTTGCTTGGGGCGTAGTCTGAGCAGTGTTCTACAGTTAAGAGGAAAAATGGGAAGGTTACCAAGGCTGCTGAATTAGGTACAAGGCAATTAGATGCATGGGACAAAGGGAGAATCAGCTGCAGCTCTCACCTTACGCAACGTCGCTGTACCTCACGAGAAGGTGAAGGCCAACAACTACAGTTAAGGGGAAGTAGATGTTCGGACGCTTTTCGAGTACTTGGTGCAGTCAAACGGACCAACATCCTGAGCTTTCCGTTTAACCTGCAGGGACAGATGAAAAGTTGTTGCATTACGTACTGAATCTGTCGTCCATAAGGAATGCATGTTCGTCACTGAAGCTACTTTCAGTCTTGGCAGGGCCAACGACATCTATTGATCTATGCAAACCGAACCAGTGTCTGCACTTCAAGAATGGGATTTTAATCGGTACGTATGTAGCATGCACAAACGTCTTGACCTACTGTGAACATTGAAACACCACTTCATGCATGTCTGGAGAAAATGTGTCTCACATATGCAATTACATAAGAGCGTACCGGTGACCATGGACTGGGTTCTGGAGCAGCTTTGTCGGTAGGAGAATTTTGCACAGCCCCAGTCTTCTGTTCCAAAACTTCCTGTCAAAATATATTTACACTTCAGGTGCAAATCTCAAACTAAAGACAATTTATATTCAAAATAGAACTTGTCACAGCGAGTTATATTCCATGCTTTATTGATTCTCTACTAGAAAGATAAACAAGGAAAGGGGGACTAGGGGCAAGAAGAATTACTGTTTCTCCACCAGAAAGAAAATAAGGGGGGAAGGGCAAGATGAACCGGCAGTAAGATAAATTCTAATGTTTTGGGCAAAATAAGAATGAACATGGGACTACTGCTCTGCTGATACAGCTTATTCCAACATATCCAACACTTGTTTGGAAATATTGAGCCTGGTTGCCCTAGTATTGTAGAGTTACTTCATATGCAACGTACCCCAGGGAAAATGGCAATGCGATGGTCTTAAATCTGCTACTACCGAGACCCTCAAGAGAAAGGATTAGGATCTGAATATCAGGATGTCTGATCAGATTTATTTCACGGAAATAACTGAACTCATCCAAATACATCGAAAAACATGCAACGGTTAACATCTACCCTAATATACAATCTACAAATAGAAGACTATAAAACTGAAAAGCTGACTTCCTTCCTTGTCTGCACTACAGAATCATCTGGACATTAACATGGTCGCAACTTGTATGTAGAAAGATAACATTTTTCACGAAAACATCTGTAGATTACAGCTGTACAAGGCATCGTGCACTTTTAGTTACTATCTTGTTTCACGCAAAAGTCAGACAACTATCTCAACTATTTACTCATTGAAATGCAAATTTTAAAAATTCACTGATGTCAAGTGAACTGACCTCCCCACAAGCCTCCATGACAGCAAGCCATTCTTCCGTAAATGGTACCAAGTGTTTTAGATGATCTTTAAGGATAGTGTTTGTGCCTGATTTGTCCACTGCCTTATTCTTTCTGCAAAAGATAACAATGAAATGCCATCAATATAATATTATACAATTGAAGCCAATTAACTTTATAGTTTATACATTCAAGTACTTGACGCAGGCATACTCTATATATGATGCACCCTCTAGAGCTGGCAACTTGTTTGTGTCAAGCTCCATATTGTCTTCAGTATTTAGCTCTTCCAATAAAACAGGTTGTATTTCCTCTGCCAAAGAACCATGCGATTCTGTCTTACTGTCAAACGTAACTGCTTTTAAATCACTTAAATCAGCAGCTTGTGTCTCCTGATCCGCACAAGGCATAGGAGAACATTCTTTACTCCTATAATCACGGTGATACACACACCCTACATGTACCAACTGAGCTTCCTCTACAATCAATGCTTTCTCTGTGTCAAGCTGCATTCCACCATCAGTATTTGGTTCTTCTGATGAAGTAGGTTGAGCTTCATTACACAAAGAATCATCCAAGTCTGATTTACTGTCAGCTAAAGCTGGTTTTATATCACTTGAACTACCACACTGTGGCCCCTGGTGTAAACAAATTGTAGATTCCACTGATTCCATTAGAGCAGAACACTCAGTATTCTGTTGGTCACAGGAATCAGAATCTTGCAAGAAGTCAGGACCTGGAGTGCTGTTGTTTCTTTCTGACAAAGAAAATGCAACCATCGTATCTCCAACAAGAGAATTTTCCAAGTCCATTGCTGCACTGGCACCATTGTCTGACTTGCTTTGACAATTGTGATCATTATGGGTGCACACTTTAGAAGATATGCAAGAAGATGATAATTTACTCCCCACAATAGGTTTAGTTGAGGAGCAAATGGCTTTAAGAGAGCAGAAATCCTCAACATGCTCAATGGTCGAGGAGCAAATAGCTTTAAGAGAGTGGGAATCCTCAGTGGGTTCAACGGCTTTGATAAAAACCTTTCCTTCTACATGTGATGCACCGTCGTATGCATTTGGCGTGCTATTACTGACAGCATTATCCTTTTCTGAACTCAATGGCTTTGTAGTAGCTCCACTTTCAGTCGATAAGCAACCAACATCTGGCATTTCTTGATTATCCGTATTTCCAGATTTTGCCGAGTATGCTACTGTACCTTTTAACAAGGGTTCCTTCACAGAACACACATTAGCATGCTCTAGACCAGGAAATGAAGTGGCTACGGTGTTGAGAGTGCTCTCACTAGTTACGGGTTGCACGCGAGGATTAAAACTAGCAGAGCAATTGGTTGGCAGCTGCTTTGTTAGACCGAGTCTGCTTTGTAGATCCTCAGGCTGCTTATATCTGGGAGGCTTTACAAGTGATGAAGTATTTCCAGTAAAGCACCTCTCTGCATTTCTTTGAGGAGGTTTTACAAGTGATAAGGTATTTCCAGTAATGCACCTCTCTGCATTTCTTTGAGCAGTATCACCATGTGACACAGGAGCCTTTGCCTGAAACAATCAGTCAAACAATGAAGCTTTGACAAAAGAGCACTCTCACAAAAATAAGAATCAAATGACAAAAGACAAACCAACAGACTGCAAACGTTCAAGAATTAGAAAAGTTACAAGCTAATTTACTTGAAGAACGAGAAACAAATTTTGTACCAACTCAGACAGCTATGTAATTCTTCCTATGGCAAAATTAAAAGTAGTGTTTGTAGGATGGTCAGCCCATGGTTCAAACAATTTTTATATCATATCATGAGCTGCATATGTAATTATAAATTACTATATAACAATTAGTTCCAATACCTTCCACATCAGGCACCATTACTTTTTTCCATACATTTGCAGGGAACTGATTTAGAAAGCTTGGTTACATGCAAAGAAGAACTTAACATAGAATGACACATCTATTTATAATTCACAGTAGCTGTCGATAAAATCACCTTATTTTCACACCGCAGAGAAAAGAAGAAACAACACCAGTGCATTAAACCACAATGAACAACAGGTGTGTTCTAAAAAGTGACATAAATCCTTCACAGGTGGCTTGCAATGCAAAAGCATAACAGACTACCTGAGCGAAAAACCCAACTGAAGGTGAAGGCATCCAGTGCTGACGGCTTAGCAACGGTTGATGCAGGGGTACCAATGGAACTTGAGGGGCTATTTTGTGATGGTGAAGAAGTTTTGCATTTCCCAAAACCATTGGCTTTTCACAGATGGCAGTGACAGCAGGCACCTGCACAAATAAACAATTGTGTATAGGAAAATTGTCAAATACTGCTGAAAAAGATGCAGGTAAATTTGCCAAATGGAGATGCAAACCATATTATGCAAGAAATTGAATTTATTAAAGGAACTACTGAGTTTTGTTTCCTTAGGTGCCATTAAGATTAAAAAATGTCACTGGGTGCCATTCTTGACTTTTTTTTAAGTGACTAAATTAACCTTATCTGATATTTCAAAAATGTTTCACTTTTATTACAACGTTTGAGGTAACTGAAAACTCCAGAAGTCAAGATTTGGAAATCTAAATTTGAGTGTCCAAAATCTGGAAATATAAAATCAGAATCCTTACATTTGAAGATTCAGATTTTAAATCTCCCCATTTGCAGTTTCAGGTTTCAAATTTTTGTAGTTTTCAAATACCTAAAGTAGTATATATAGACATGGTCTTAGATCAATAGATCTTCAGTGGTATGGAAGGAAGTGACAAAAAAGGGATAGAAGTGGCATTGCTTGAAATATCAGTGGTGTTTAAAGAATTTTTCCTTATTAAAATGGTAAAATGCTAGCACTCACCACATCCTTCTCTATGTTAGGTACAGAAGATTTAGTCAAAGATGTAGGCTTGATCTTCGATTTAAGAGGGAGTCCCTCTACTCTACTTGTTTGCTCAGTTTTAACTGAAAAATGGCAGTGCATTGAGTAAGACAGTTAATAATAACATACAATAGTGCCAAAAGCTAGGTTAAATAACAGACAAATGTCACTGGGAGCCTGGGAGGTTAAGTGAAAGAAATGCCTGAGTTCACAGGAAGCTCAGCTTCTTTAAAAAGATGGATACACAAGATTACCTGGAGCTAACTTTTTGCTTGGTTTGGAAATACTTGTCACAGATGAGGTACTTCTAGGGACCATAGGAAGAGAAGGTTGAGACTTCTTCGGTATTCTTGACACCTGAGCTGTAACACTTGAGTTTGGCGTCTTCTTCTGTGTATTACTATGTTAAGACTAACGGCATTTGTAGTTGTTATTTATTAAGACTTAAACTTGTAGCAGAAGCACAGACGATAACTTAACCCTACTTCTGTTAAGGAAAAAAAAACGAAGACTTTGTCCAGTTATGCCTAAAACTTCATAAGGATATGCATATCCTGAAGGCGGTCGCGGTATGCACTTTTGGATGCTTCTTGCTGACCTTTTATCTTGTGTTCCCTGCAATTGGTCAGAGAAGAGCAATGTTATTGCATGAAGATTACCATAAGTAATCATAATGTGCCGAGTGATGAACCGACCACAAGTTCTTTCCGTTCATCCTGCGCAAGAGCTGGGAGGCTTTACAAGTGATGAAGTATTTCAGTAAAGCACCTCTCTGCATTTCTTTGAGGAGGTTTTACAAGTGATAAGGTATTTCCAGTAATGCACCTCTCTGCATTTCTTTGAGCAGTATCGCCATGTGACACAGGAGCCTTTGCCTGAAACAATCAGTCAAACAATGAAGCTTTGACAAAAGAGCACTCTCACAAAAATAAGAATCAAATGACAAAAGACAAACCAACAGACTGCAAACGTTCAAGAATTAGAAAAGTTACAAGCTAATTTACTTGAAGAACGAGAAACAAATTTTGTACCAACTCAGACAGCTATGTAATTCTTCCTATGGCAAAATTAAAAGTAGTGTTTGTAGGATGGTCAGCCCATGGTTCAAACAATTTTTATATCATATCATGAGCTGCATATGTAATTATAAATTACTATATAACAATTAGTTCCAATACCTTCCACATCAGGCACCATTACTTTTTTCCATACATTTGCAGGGAACTGATTTAGAAAGCTTGGTTACATGCAAAGAAGAACTTAACATAGAATGACACATCTATTTATAATTCACAGTAGCTGTCGATAAAATCACCTTATTTTCACACCGCAGAGAAAAGAAGAAACAACACCAGTGCATTAAACCACAATGAACAACAGGTGTGTTCTAAAAAGTGACATAAATCCTTCACAGGTGGCTTGCAATGCAAAAGCATAACAGACTACCTGAGCGAAAAACCCAACTGAAGGTGAAGGCATCCGTAGTGCTGACGGCTTAGCAACGGTTGATGCAGGGGTACCAATGGAACTTGAGGGGCTATTTTGTGATGGTGAAGAAGTTTTGCATTTCCCAAAACCATTGGCTTCTTCACAGATGGCAGTGACAGCAGGCACCTGCACAAATAAACAATTGTGTATAGGAAAATTGTCAAATACTGCTGAAAAAGATGCAGGTAAATTTGCCAAATGGAGATGCAAACCATATTATGCAAGAAATTGAATTTATTAAAGGGAACTACTGAGTTTTGTTTCCTTAGGTGCCATTAAGATTAAAAAAATGTCACTGGGTGCCATTCTTGACTTTTTTTTTTAAGTGACTAAATTAACCTTATCTGATATTTCAAAAATGTTTCACTTTTATTACAACGTTTGAGGTAACTGAAAACTCCAGAAGTCAAGATTTGGAAATCTAAATTTGAGTGTCCAAAATCTGGAAATATAAAATCAGAATCCTTACATTTGAAGATTCAGATTTTAAATCTCCCCATTGCAGTTTCAGGTTTCAAATTTTTGTAGTTTTCAAATACCTAAAGTAGTATATATAGACATGGTCTTAGATCAATAGATCTTCAGTGGTACAGAAGGAATTGACAAAAAAGGGATAGAAGTGGCATTGCTTGAAATATCAGTGGTGTTTAAAGAATTTTTCCTTATTAAAATGGTAAAATGATAGCACTCACCACATCCTTCTCTATGTTAGGTGCAGAAGATTTAGTCAAAGATGTAGGCTTGATCTTCGATTTAAGAGGGAGTCCCTCTACTCTACTTGTTTGCTCAGTTTTAACTGAAAAATGGCAGTGCATTGAGTAAGACAGTTAATTATGACATACAATAGTGCCAAAAGCTAGGTTAAATAACAGGCAAATGTCACTGGGAGCCTGGGAGGTTAAGTGAAAGAAATGCCTGAGTTCACAGGAAACTCAGCTTCTTTAAAAAGATGGATACACAAGATTACCTGGAGCTAACTTTTTGCTTGGTTTGGAAATACTTGTCACAGATGGGGTACTTCTAGGGACCATAGGAAGAGAAGGTTGAGACTTCTTCGGTATTCTTGACACCTGAGCTGTAACACTTGAGTTTGTCGTCTTCTTCTGTGTATTACTATGTTAAGACTAACGGCATTTGTAGTTATTATTTATTAAGACTTAAAACTTGTCGCAGAAGCACAGACGATAACTTAACCCTACTTCTGTTGAGGGAAAAAAATGAAGACTTTGTCCAATTATGCCTAAAACTTCATTAGGATATGCATATCCTGAAGGCGGTCGCGGTATGCACTTTTGGATGCTTCTTGCTGACCTTTTATCTTGTGTTCCCTGCAATTGGTCAGAGAAGAGCAATGTTATTGCATGAAGATTACCATAAGTAATCATAATGTGCCGAGTGATGAACCGACCACAAGTTCTTTCCGTTCATCCCGCCCAAGAGTTTTTGCAGAAGGAAACAAATTCCTTCCCTTGTTTTCTGTAGTCCGAAATTTTGCAGGCAATTTGGCACGAGAGTTGTCGGCGACTTCCCTGAGTAGAGATGTATTGCCAGATTTCCCACACCTAGAGAATGGGGAAATGGTAGCGGCAATCCCCCCTGAGGCAGGGCTTCCATTTGCCTTCACCTGGGAGCCACTAAGCATAGAAAGCTCCACGTTATCCAAGACACCTGTGGATTTCATGGAATCTGTTTAGCTGCGGTTGGAGCTGGCACGTAGAGTTGTGGAAGAATTGGGCAGGCAGCTGTACCTTGTTCAGTGAAGAAAGCAGGATTCCATGCAATGCTTTTCCTCAAGTTGAAACCCCCAGGCTGCTTCTTTCTCATCGAAGAAACAGCCCCATCTTGCCGCAGGGTTGGGCGATCCGAGACACCATCTCGATCTCGACGGAGTGTATTCTCTTTGTCGCCTGTGTCCATGAGGGATGGGGATTAAAATCACTAGTATCCCTGAATTAAGTAAAACCAAGAATGTAAGCTGACAATGGGGATTAAAAGAGTCGGGATAATCTCCAATGGACGACGAATGAGAGAAGAAGAGAGCAAGAGCTGACAGAGGAACCGTCGTATCTATGTAGCAAACTAGGGGCAGAGAGGGGGAAGCCAAGCCTCACCGGATCCGGCGGCGGCGGCGGGGAAGCGGCGTGGCGAGGGCATGCGTGGTGGATCTCAGGCTCCAACGAGGAGGAGGAGGAGGCAAGAAATGCGGTACCGCGATGCGATCGGGGAATTTTTGAATTTTGTTGGCCTCGCCTGGACTGGCTCGAAGCGGCACGGCAAACCAAATTTTTAGGCCCCGTTTGGTACGGTTCTACTAGAATCTGGAACCGTACTCAAAGCAGGTCTTAGTAAACGCGTTCGGTAGAATCGAATCCGGAGGAGCAGGGTTCTTAGCCGATTCGACCATGGTGTGTAAAAATCGAAAGCGATTCGCTTTGAAAGCGTTCGAGTCCTATTCCGTTTGGTTCGATTTATTTGATTCTGAAAAGCGGTCAGGTTCTAAGATTCTGCAAACAGGACCTTAATCTCTTCTCCTCCTCTCCTCCTCTCCTCTCCTCTCCTGGAGGCGAGGCCGCAGGACAGGAAGAAAGAAGCTTCGATTAAAGCGATGGCCAAACGGGCCGCCCGGCGGGCCGTGCCATATCGGCCCACTTTCTGAGGCCACGATACCAAACACGGCCCGACTGGCTCTCGGGCCGTGACGGACTGGGACCGACCAGTTTGGCCCAAAAAAACTAGGTATCGTATCTTACACAAAGGAAAGGCTATTTTTTTATAAGTAAAACAATCGGATCTGTGCTAGAAATAGAATAGATTCGAAGGAAAAACAAAACAAACAAAAGCGAAATCTTCGGCAGGGGAAAGCCCTCGCTCCCACGCCGATTCCGATCATCATGCCTGGCGACGACGACCTCGCCGCCCTCCGCCAGCAGGTTGCCCTCGCCTCCTCCGCCGCACTCTCCGCCTCCGACCTCGACCTCGCCTTCGAACTCCAGCTCGCTGAGGCCATCCAGGCATCCCTCACCAATATCCGCGACAATCCCCACTCGTCGTCGTCATCATGTCGACCCGCCGCCCCTGCCTTGCCCGAGTCCTCGGACGCCGCCTACGCCCTCGCAATCCACGCCGCCGACCTCTTGCGCGCCGAGGAGGACCGCCGCGACGCCCAGGCCTACCGCGCAGCCCATACCCGGGCCGCCGCCTCCCTCCGCGTCGCCGCGCACGACTCCCTCTTCGCGCGCGAGCTCGCCGCCATCCCAGAGGACCGGTGGGCCCACGACGGCGATTACTTCGAGCGGCCCCTGGACTCCAGCCCCCTCTTCCGCGTCTTCTTCAAGGGCATGGCCAGCAAGGAGGTCGTTGGGCCGCGGGACCGGGACCCCGGCGTGGCGGTGCTCGCCGTCGCGGTGTACGGGCCCCAAGGGGATGTGGTGCTCCGAATACAGAAGCCGGTGGAACGGTTTGTGGGCGGCCGCGAGGTGCTGGAGGGAATGGCGCTCATTGAGGGCCTCCGTGCGGCCCTCGGATTGGGCATCCAGAGCGTCAAGGTTGTCACCGATTACAAGGCGCTGCACAACCATGTATGTATGCTACTGCTCTGCGCTCACTCTTCAATACTACACAAACTCAAATCTTTCTTCTCTCTTGCTGTTGTTCGTCCCTATGTCTGGACCTAAGTGATGGTGTAACTGGAGAGTTAAATTCATACGACTGGAGAGTGGAGTGAAAGTTCATCAAGCAAGGGTTTCGGGTGCTACTGGTAGTAGTCCACGCTAGCTGTTCTTGGGAAAGGAATGATGAATAGGCAAGCAAAACCACAATCCATTAAAATACCTTTGAATCTTGACTTAACTCTTGTTCGTTGAGTTGCTCTTCTCGATAGTTCCTTAACACTTGAATTCAAGCAGTTTTGGCTTCACGTTTGTTTGCCAGGTTTGGCTGAGCAGAATTGAATAGAACGCTGAGAAAAAGATATAAGGGCAACTTTTAACCATCTTGCTACTTCTGTAAGGCGCCAACCTAGGGTTTATTCAGGTCAACTGATGAGGTCAAGACACTTTTCGGCAATACAAAGGCCACTGCAGTATTTTCAAACACAACACTGTAGGGAATGCTAAAAATGATATTGTTAGCAAGAGAGCTTTAGGATGAATTAAATTGAAGTTGTTTTTCTGTCATATCCTTTTCTCTTTCCTACAGTGAGGTTGACTACGCCTATGTCCAAAATGACATGTGTTTGTGAATGGAATATATTATTTTCCAGTGCATGCCTGTCGAAATAAGTATGTAGCCACTACTATGTCTTTTTGTAATATATCCGTATGGTTGCAGGTGCTTGGAATTTGGCATACGGCACAGAAGAAGGTTGCAGATATGATCAATCAGATTCTGTCAGTGCGAGGGAAATTTGAGCAATTTGAAATCTCACTTGTTCCGCGAAGCCAAGTCAGCTATGTGATAAAATTAGCAAGAGATTCGATAGATGCTCAGATCGCCAAATCCCTTTCCGTCAGTGGTATCAAGGAGACAAGAGAGACCTGCACCATCTGCTTGGAAGACACTGACGTTTCTAAAATTCATGCAGTTGAAGGTTGCGCTCATCGCTTTTGCTTCTCCTGCATGAGGGAGCATGTGAAAGTTAAGCTACTCCATGGAATGCTCCCAGCTTGCCCACAAGGTGGTTGCACTACCAAGCTGAGTGTGGAGGGTTCAAAGATATTTCTATCGCCACAGCTGTTAGATATCATGGTGCAACGTATCAGGGAAGGACAAATCCCTCCAACTCAAAAGATTTATTGCCCATATCCAAAGTGTTCAGCCTTAATGTCCTTGAGTGAAGTGATACATCCAATGCAAGAATCTTCCTCAAAGTACACCGTTACTGATGCTGCCACATTGAGGAAGTGTGTCAAATGCAGAGGCTCTTTCTGCATCAGCTGTAAGGTCCCATGGCATGATAGGATGACTTGCAAGCAATACAAGGGGAAGTATCCCCATGCTCGTCCAGAAGATGCAAAGTTGCAGACCCTTGCACAGCATCAGTTGTGGCGCCAATGTGTCAAATGCAGGCACATGATTGAACTCGCAGAGGGTTGCTTCCATATGACTTGTGTGTAAGTCTTAACTCTTGATTGTGCCATCCTCTTATCGTTTTCTTTACTAATGCTAATACCCAGAATATATGCCTTATGATTTTTCATGCCAATCCGTTCCTTCGTCTTTAATACTATGTCGCGTGTGGTAATTCTTTGACTTGTTTCAAGTTGACCTTTGTTGCATCTTGTTCTTGCCTCTTGCAGGTGTGGCTATGAATTCTGCTACATCTGTGGGAAAGAATGGAAGGACAAGAAAGCAACCTGCTCCTGCCCTCTGTGGGATGAGCGCAATATTATCCGTGATCATAGAGATGATAATGAGGATGACTACTTTGATGATGAGGATGATGATTACTATGATGAAGACAGCGATGATGATGTTTACTACGCTGGAGAGTGGGGCGGTCGCTATAACCGGGCTTATTGACGCTATGATGATGGAGCCGCCCGTCAGCATGACCATGCGTATTCGTTACAATGACCAGTCCATCTTCCAGAATTTCAGTGTCAAGCTCTTTTGCAACTATACCTAGTCAACTACATACATATAGTATTAATGGATAAGCAGGATCTCTACCGTACTATTTGCTTTTACTACCTCAGTGGCTGATGTTAATATCCCATCGGCTTTTTTTTTGTGTGTGTGCGCGCGCGCGCCAGACATTAAACTGGGCAAAGTAGTAGAAAATGATGAATTTAAGTCGAAGGTATAGTCGTCGCGGCGGTCCGCTCAGGCGGTCCGATCAGGCGCGGCGAGTCTGGGGAAAGTTTGTGGCAATGAAGAAGGGTTACCTGGGTGGGCATTCTAGAAGCTACTGGAGAAATTTTATTTCCCATTGTTGCAAGAATGTAAACATAACTATCATGAGAAATGCCATCCAGTTTTTTGCGATGACAAATGTCATTTTGAAATTTTAGGACAGAGAGTAACCCGTACATTGAATAAATGAAACTTGGTTTGGCAGCCTTGTATCCAAAGTAGCAGATCTTATCTCCATCAGGGAGGAAATCTTTTGTTAGAATGATAAAAACAGCTGGTTATCCTCTTTTGGTAACAGACAAAAAAATAGTTCTATCCACAAGAGTATAAACTATGAAGATGTAGAAATATGTAATGTTCAATGCTTACCTCATAAAAATGAGGCGGAGGTGCAGAAATATACCTTATATGAAAGGACATTACATTAGAGATGACAAGCAAGTAAATAAGTAGTTCCAAATAGAAGAGCATAGATAGTTCCAAATAGAATAACAAAAGATACAACTAGTTCCAAATAGCACAATAAAGTATCAAAATTCATAAATCACAACAAAAGTAAAAAGCCACATCACAAAAAGTGAAATAATAACAATCTCAGTCATCATCCAACTCCAAACTATGCCTCTCAATAATTTCTTTATCGCTCTCTTAAGAAGGAATTTACACTTGGCCGAAGTCATCTTCAACATCCTCACCATCACACACAACATCCTCTTCTCCTTTGTCGGAGCCTAGCTCATGGGGGGTAGATGTAACAACTCTACGCCTAGCATAAACTTTAACTTCATCTCCATGAGCTCTCCTAGGAAGGTTGCAACCCTGAAGAGAGGATGATGCACCGACAGTTTCATCAACCTGATCCTATAAAAGATCCTCACCGGCATGCATTTGTTTGGCATCCATATTGGTCCATTCATTCTTCAATTGAAATGTTTCTAGGATCAAAGGATTAGAACCGCTTTCTTCACAAGGCCTTTCAAACCTATATGCAATCTTTGTGTTGTATTGAATGTAGACTAAGTCATTCAACCACTTGTGCTCCAATCAGTTCTTTTTTTAATGAATCTAAAATAAAAAAATAATAGTAAAGTTTTAATTTTAGTATGTATTGAAAATGATAAAATTTATAGCCTATAGGTTTGAAATACTTACAAACTCAAATGTACTCCAATTGCGCTCGTAACTGGAGGAGGAACAATAAAGACCAACAATCCACTTTGCAATCTTTTGAAGAGGCAAAACATGGCCACCATATGCTTTCCACCAATCAACTAAAGCCAAATATGAAAGTTTATATTAGAAAGGTCAAATGTCATATTGATTTTTGAATACACTTAGGATTTAGAACTTACAAGGTTTGTTTATTTTTCTTTGCATGATCGCTAGCTCATTGTTGAAGCTAGCACGGGTCTGCTCATAGTCATCAACTAAAACATCAACACTGCTTAGCAAGTCCCTATTACCATGACATATCTTTGCACTCACTAAATTAAATGTCATGTGTAGGTGAGCTGCATAATCTTCATCCTTCTCTAAGATGTCAAAGATCCTAGATGGATTCAAAAACAAAGTAGCGTCATGTAGCTTTTACTCCATTTGACTATCCCACTGATTGTCAATAATGGCCAACACTTTCTTGAGCAATCTTTCTTGCTAGCAGTTGGGAAAGAATCCTTGATTTTGTTCTTAGCCATATCCATAGCTACGGATAGCTCTGGCATTGCGGGCTTTTCATCACCACCAACAAGCCTCAATACAATTAGGAGGGGTTGCGACACTCTGATGCAATCTTTCACTAAATTCCAAAATGGCATAGCAAGGACAATCGTCACTGCATCCTTCCTAGCTTCTGTCCTAAGACAATTTGGGTCTCTTCCAATCATCACTAACAAAGAGCTTCCTCAAAATATCTTTTTGCCTATATAAGCTCTGCAAAGTGAGAAAAGAGGTGGCAAACTGAGTAGTCACGAGTCTCAAAAGATCCTTACCAACCGTCACATCCCTTATTGCAGCATGAAGTCTCACATGCCTATAAATGAAGGTTGAGACACGCTTTGCTTGGGCAATGCACTTCCTGAACTCCTTCATTTTGTTAATATCCTCTAACATAAGATCCAAGCAATGAGCATCAAATGGTGTCCAATATAGTCTGGGAAACCTCTCCAGAAGAATCCTTCCTGCCGCCTTGTAGTTAGCCTCATTGTCCATGACAACTTGCACAACTTTGTCCTTGTCGATCTCTTGAATTCTCTTCTTAAGTAAACATACCAGCAACACTGCACCATGCGACTCACTAGATGCATCCACACTCTCTAAGAAGAAAGCCCCCTCTGAGAAATTGGCAAGAAAATTAATTAAGTGATGACCCCTCTTGTCTGTCTGTCTGTCCATCTGACATCAATGAGCAGCTAAAATTCTTCCAAGCCAACTCTTGCTTCTTCCTTATCTCACCAATTAGTGTTTTTTTGTTTTCTCAAGATATGGCACCCTCAACTTATGGTAACTAGGAGGCTTATAGCCATATCCATACTGTGCAATAGCCTCAACCATCTCCTCATAGTTTCTTGAGTTTGCAATGTTGAATGGAATGCCATTATCATAGAAAAACTTGGCTACATACATATTTATGTTCTCCCTATCTTCCTTTGGTCTCATGCTCCGCTTGATGCTTATTTGAGAAGCCCCCTTCTTGTGTCTTTCCTTCACAACTTCTTTTGGTGTCTTCAAGTACATTTGGGGGACTGTTTTAGCAATCTTTGTTAATGGCTTGAAAGAGGCCATAGAAGCCTTTCTTTTAGCAGTCGTCCGGGAGCTTGGAATTGAAGCATCTCCGGAACTTACTATTGGAGAAGGACTTGGACGGGAGACCCTAGATGAAGCTACCTCAACCTCAACTTCATCACAATTGCCACCAGACCCAGCATCCTCTTCCTCATCATTTAAATTAATCTATGTCTTTCTTGAAGTCTTTCTCACCCACTCTTGCATCTCCCTCATAATGGTAGTAATCATTTTAGGGCACTTTTGCACATCCCCATAACCCCTTATGGGATGCTACTTCAACCTCTTGATCCCTCAGTGCAGTTGTTTGCCACAAAGACTACATTCCACCAAATCTTTGTCCTCGATCGGCCAAAACCCGTATTTTCATCCTAGATCCTTAGACTTCACATTCCTCTTCAGATCATTTCTTGGATCATATGTATTGGTAGCATCGATAGCATCGCCGCTTTCGGCAACGGTGACACTTGGTGCTTGATCCACCATGTATCTATACAAAACAAATTCACACATATCAGCAAGCAATCATCCAGCCATCAAGCATCACAACGAAGGGGGAAGAGGATCAGCAAGCATCATCTAGCCATCAAGCATCAACATTCAGCAAGCATCAAGGATTGCTTCTGTTAAGAAACGGGTAGGCTACTCTAGCGAAAAATCAAAAAAAAAATCTACTGCGTAACCAAAAGACCATTGTAAGTTATAGATCACAGAATTATCACTAGACGTGCAGACCCGTAGCAGAAGTAGAGTCGATGTAGCGCGGTGGTGCAGATGTAGTCGTACTAGCCTCGCGCCTCCTCCAACAGCTTCTTGTGAGCGTCGCTGGTTGTGGGTCGTCCTAGCGTTGAAGCTTCACAGTAACACCTCCAAGGTATCCACACGTACGGGGCGGGAACACCACGTGTTAGAGTGCTAGCGCTAGTTGCGTGGTTTTGGGCGGAGGAGGGGAGGCGGCTAGGGTTTCAGGAATTCTGAATTCCTATTGTTTCTTTTTGTATATTGATATATCATCAAAGCCACCACATCCTCCCTTTACATAGACGTCCCATGGTGGATTTCAACTCTTGAAGCTTATTAGAAACTCTAAGCCCATTACAACTCGGTTCCCTATCTAAATTGGTTACAACCCCTTAAGTGTGTGACCCTATAGGTTCACGTGCACTCGGACATGACTAGAGTACCCCTATCAATCATTGCATACTCCTACTTGATCATCGGGTACACCCACCTACTCGACTATCGAGTACTCCTAGTCTCCTACTCAATCATCGAGCATTCGACCAATAGTCGATAGCGGCCCCTAGCAGGACTTACCGACTCCCGAGTACATGTAAAGATTGAACGAATCTCAACAATGTCCGATATGTATTTTCTTTTGCCTTACGATATAGGTTAAACCCAAAGCAAGTTGTTGTCATCCTTGTTTGGATGGCTCGACCACTCTTTCTCGATGTTATGCTCGGATTTCCAAATGCATCGAGTTAACTCTTTAACTCGATGACTCAAGTAACTCTTTACTTGAGTAGTATGGCCATGTATTTTTCAGAATCCGACCACTCGAGAGGCTTATAGATATCTCTCCCGTTGTATGGAGGGGCAAATCCTATCTTGATCGACCACGCCTCGCAGTATATTTCATGACAAACCCAAAAGTCATCTTTATAACTACCCAATTACGGAGTAGCGTTTGATGACCTCTAAATAAGCCATTATGCATCTTGAGAACATGCGACAATCTCAAGTCGAAAGATATAACATACACATCGTATATGAGACCAACTGATGACATGAAATAATACAAAGTTCTCGTAATATCTCATAGTGGGTCGATGTCCAACATCATGTTCTCTAACATGTGTCTATATTATTGGTTTGAATCTCCATATCTATGACCTGTGAAACGTGACCATCGACCAGTACATATGCTAGTCTACTCTTATGTGTCCTCATATGATTATCGACTAGGGATCCCTTTTAGAATGAGCATCATAAAGACGAATATAGAATTTCACAAACAAGTCATACTTGTTAATCAATATCTATGATGTTATTCAAAGAACAATATCATAGTTTATGAATATTTATGGAAATATAATTATCTCTATGATTGCCTCTAGGCATATCCAACAGCTTGATGGTATGCTACCGCTAATGGTGTGCTGATGGTGATGCTTACTGATCAAAGCATTGAGGATACACACCATCAGCTTGCTATTGGCGCACCAGCACACCAAAGCATACCATTAGTGGAAGCACACCAGCAGCATATCATCTCCAAAGTATCAGCACACCATCAGCGGTAGCAGCACAACGAAGGGGGAAAAGGTAGGGCCAGAGGGGGATCGGGGAGGAGGAGGGGAGGAGCAGAGGGGGGGGATCGGGGAGGAGGATGTGGGCACCCGGAAATATGAATCGATTCTCACACGTGCATTGGACTTAGAGGTGACACCCATACTCCACTTAAGTGTATGCTCACTGCCACCCAAAAGTCCCGTGCACGGAGTATTGACTAAATGGCCCTCACTCAAACAAATATGAGCCACATAGTCGCACCGTACACACTTACGCGTCCACGGGAGTCTCGATTCTATTCGAACAACCATACGGGATTGAGACCAACTCATCCACGCATAGCATTCGTCATCCGTCTCGGGACCTTGGTATCGCCCGCACTCTCCAAGGAAAGCACGAGCAATAGCCAAAGAACAGCGGTTGCACGAGTGTAAGCATTTATGGTTGATGACAATTCCAAGTACCGGATATGTGTCTAGTGCTAGTTCCCAAGATCAACGCCTAGCACCCACATATCCCGCATTCGAGATGTATCGCAACACATACACATGAATCAAAGCAGTTGGAATAGCATAAACATAAACTACAACTATTACAACTACTTACTAGTACAAGTAGTGGCCGACCGGCCAAATATCACAAGTCCAAAAGTAGAGTGCAGCGGAAATAACACATTAACAAAAGTAGGACAGCGGTATGCCCATCCATAAACCCATAGGCAACCGACTTGGAGAAGCCCAAGTTCATCCGTCAACATGATCGTCGGACCCGGAGTAAAGTTCAGTGTCGTCGGGTGTTCTTCCATACCATCGTCTATAATGTTTTGATTAAGCAACCGTGAGTACACGTATGTACTGCAAGACTTTAGTGTATGGAAATACAGATAAATGCAAGCTAGAACAAGGAATTAAGCTTCTACACTAGTCTCATTTCAGCATAAGGCAGATTTTGTTTGCAAGCAAAAGATTCATAAAGCGATAGCGAATTTGTAAAGAACATATAATATGAAGCTAAATAACAGTAAGTAGAATTCATATACAGCATTTCACAGACCCTCCTTGGCTGCAAATGACAAGTAAAACAGCCACCCTTGGCTTCCCATTCCACCAACTCATTCCAACACCATTTCCAAAAGTTTTAGCAAAAGCAAAGACTATACTTGACATTATTCTCCCAAGTTGCTCATGACCGTGAGCACGGCTAATTAATTAGATTTTAATCTCTGCAGAGAGTGTACACTTTACCCACAAGACATGATCTACTCTTCTTGCCAAGCTATTAACACACTTTCTTTGGTGTGTCGGCAGAGTGATCATGACAAAGCCGTTCAACTAGTTAAAGCTTAGCCTTGCACCAATGACAGTGATGTTGAACCCTTGCCATAGTTCCGGAGATCTGGACCGATGGTGCCCCATCGCGAACTCTCCCCATGACAAGGCATGCACCGTTGTATTGGAATGCTTGGGCCCCAACACCTCGGTGAAGGGAGCACCTAGAACGACTCGATACATCGGATCGTCCATACTACTCCGGCCTACCAAAATGCAAGGCTAGGCTTTAGCCAATCTAGTGAGCTTAGGCTATCCCATACTAGCACATGTGGTTGCATCAAACACTTAAGTGATAGCATCAAGTTCGGTCCTTAATCGACCGGCGAGGATCTCCCTAACTACGCATGAGGTCCTTCTCACGCCTCGAGTTAAGTAATAACTCGCGCTGCGTCTAAATGATAAGTTTTGAGTTGGACTTTTATCAAAATACACGGAAACCATACCTCGGTTCCGTTCAATTTAAACAAGTTTGCTCAATATAGTTGAAACATCTCCCATCATTTGGAAACCAATCTAATGAGCAAGTCTAAGCATATACATATGTTAATCTCGCAAGTTTTACCCGGTGACAAGAATTATTGTCTACACCATTACTAGGTTACAATGGCAGTAAATCAAATGACAAGGTAATGGAAATGCATACAATTGGTTTTAGCTACCATCACCCACAATATAGCAAGTTTAAAACATACACGCATGCATATAGTTTGATAAAACAACATAACTTTGCAAATATGGGATCAAAATGGTCAAAGGAGGTGCTTGCCTGGTTGCTCGTCGTCAGGAATATAATCCGGATCAAAGTCAATGTCGTTATTAATCGGATCCGAAATATCGTCTTCTACGCGTCGAATAATAATAACCGATACAGAAGCAAATAACACCAAATCAAAAATGGGACAAAAAGAAATCAGATAA
This sequence comes from Guadua angustifolia, assembly GCA_036346375.1. Lineage (NCBI taxonomy): Eukaryota > Viridiplantae > Streptophyta > Magnoliopsida > Poales > Poaceae > Guadua > Guadua angustifolia. The sequence goes on from CM070522.1 coordinate 336,822, forward strand.
AATTACCAAATTAAATCTTACCAAGAAGTTACAAATGTGTGTTTTAGTGTTTATAACTTCAATTCAAGATGCAAAAATTGTTTGGATTGATAGAAGTAAAACATTCACTTAAAGGTTTGCTTGAATAGTTCTTAACTTTAAGTGTTCATGCATGGGAACAATTTCTATAAGTTAGATCTGTAATTTAAGGTTATTTTTGTTACTATATAGTCATAGGGCGATTTCTTGCATTGCGGAAATTTCGGATAAGGGTTTCTATTTACGATTACCCACGATAACCGTTCTAGAAACCTTATTACTTAGGGTTGTTAGGATAATAAGATTAATATCTGATTATGGCGAATTGAGATTATCTTTTCATAATTGGATAGCCTATACTTTGGTTTGTTATTCTAAACTGATTTCATAAGTTTTAGGGTTTAAGCAAGATATTATATTCATTATTGAAAAGGCTTATGTGACCTTATAAATGTTATACTATTCACAATCGGCCAAAAATGCAAGTTTGCAATTATCACTTAAGGGTATTGAGCTAATGAAATTAATATGCAAATCTTAATGAAATAAGAATCTTTCTATGGAATATGACAGAACAAACATTGTAGACCATTTCTACACTAGTTTTATAAGTTTTAGTATTTAGACAAAGTTATTTAATCAACTCGATGAAATAGCCTAAATGATCATAGTAAAAATGTTAAATCGGCCAAGATTCATTTTAAGTTTGCGACTACGCTACACATGATTTTTGATTCACATTTCAGGTGTTAATAGGAAACAATCCTAGAAATGTTTTAAAGTTGGTTTCGCGATCTTTTCACCTACGTTAAAGATGTTTTTCATACCGAAGTCCATTGCGGCTTAGTATGACCTAACTCAAAAGTGTTCAATATGATTCCATTTTCACTCAGCAAGCAATAATATGTCATTCTAGGGTTATAGCATTCAGTTTTGTCGCGTTTAGGGTTCTTTTTCGGACGTTTCGGCCAATCGGCCGATTTACCGATCGCATGTTTTGATTAGTGAGAAAATATAGCAAACCGAGGCGAAACTTAAATGTTTTTATATACTTGTGATCTATACAAACCCAAGATTGCATCCAAACTGGTTTCACCAATTTTTGAGTCCATTTAATCTATATTTTAACTATTTGAATCTTGCATGATATTAAGGCTTTGCGCAATTAACTTTTTGATGCAAAACACATTAAGTCCTAAATCTTTTTACAGAAATGGATCATTTAAGATTGCAGGAGCATGCTAGATTTATTTCACAATTTTTAGAGCTAGGGTTCACATAGTTCCTTCATAACATACAAATCATGGCTTTCATTCATCGCTTAATTAAAAGTTTTTGTGGCATGCAACATATAATGTTTTCTTGCATAATCTGAATCCCTACTGAGTAACTCAAGTTTAGGAACTAAGTTTGTGTTAATCGGAGATCCGCAGCAAAAGATATGAGGGTTTTAGTGCATAGGGCAAAAAAAATAGAAAAATATGCTGGAGAGGGGATTCGAACTAGGGATCTCCAGAATGCATCACTGAAGCACTACCACTACGCCATTCACTTTCTTGTGACCAAGCCTCATGCTATAATACTTGAGCTTACCCCTCAGACCTTTGAGCTCCAAAAAAAATCCAACAATGGCGAGCTTGGCTGGGCTGGTTCTGGGCTTTGCTCAAGTAATGGAGGAGAGGCTGGAGAAGGAGAGGGCTCGGCAGAGGGGTGTCCCTGGCGTCGGCGCAGCCTGCATGCATGGCGGGAGAACCTCAGGAGAAGGAGTAGTAGCTGCGCATGCAAGAAATGAGTCCGCTCACCTGATGCTTCGGTTGGAGAAGAACTTGGCTCGATGCTTTGCTTGGCCAGATGAGTTCTTCGGCAGGGAGTAGCAGCAAGCAACGGGTGAGAGGAGATGGCTTCGTTGGCTGCATGCGGAGTGGTAGGGAAATGATCAGGAGATGGAGCAAGCTGCGCAAGGAAGAGATGGCTAGCTCACCTGGTCTGCAGTAGATCAACGCCTGGCTCGGTGCTGCTTGGCTGGGCGTGATCCACAGCAAGGAGAGCAGCAGCAGCGAGCAAAGGAGTGGGAGGAGACAGTCCTGCTGGCTTTAATGCAGCTGGTGGCGGAGGCGGCGAAGCTTGAGGCGACAGCACGGCTGGGACACAGGTTGCTGCAGCCGCGTGGCTGAGAATCCCTGCCGGGGCAGCTCGCTGTGAAGAAAAAGAGACGCCGTGGCAGCACTCAGGCAAGAGCAGGAGAGGGAGAAAGGGAAGGAGAGAAGGGAGGAGGGGCTGGCCAGTGGGCCCAGGTGCGTGCGGGACCACCTGCCAGAGGCACAGCTACAACTCCCATCGATTGAAATGGCTAGCACAGTAGCTGGGCGATTTTTGAGTGCTGAATTGACTAGTCAGATGGGCAGGCTTGGCAAGGGGTGCTAGAATGGTTGAAAAATTCTGAAAATTTTTGAGTAGATAGCCCAGAAGTTCTAATTTCCATTTTCTTTGGTTTCATTTGATTATCCTTTGTGGTTTGAGAACAGTAATTCTTCAAAGTTGGCTGTTTTCTAGTCTGTTTTTGAATTTTTAAGCTAAGTGAAAGGTGTTGAACAAGTCTAAAAAATTTATATTCATTCTCCATTTGTTCTCTAGTATTTTACAAAATTATTTACTATAGCATGTTGCTTGATGTTTGATTGAATTTCATTAAGGTGTTGGATTTGGCATTAAAGCTTTATTCAAATGATATTAAGGAAACAGGTTTAAACTCCAAAAATAGATTCAAGAAGAAATTCAAAAGTGCAACACAATTCAAAACATGACACTTAATTTAATTGATCAGATTTGGGATGTTACAAAGGAGGCGAGGAGCAGAGGGGGATAGGGGAGGTGGCGAGGAGCAAAGGGGGGAGCCGCTTTCTCCATATTAGGAATGGAAGAAGGGGGACAAGGAAGGAGGAGGCAAGGAGCTAAGGGGGATCGAGAAGAGGGTTCTCACCAAAGGTCCTGAGCTGCGGTGCGGAGGCGATCCGGCGATGGTGGAGGCAGAGCTGCCTTCTCTCCTCTCTTCTCAAGTCTTTGTGTGAGTTAGGGTAAGTCTCTGGCTCTCTGCGTTGTGCGGTCACCTGACCCTTATCTACTGACTTTAGCATTCAGCGCTCGTCCAAATCCCATCGCCGTGACGCCCAGTCACCCGACTCCTCGCCTGGATGCCTGGGTAGGCGCCCAACGTGCTCAAGTCGAGGCAACCAGCCCAGGCATCCAGCTCCTGCCGCCTAGACGACTAGGCATTGCCTAATCGATGCCGTGACAACAAAGGTTGAAGACCCAAATTCTTGCGAGCTTGTGCAATTTCCAGGGTAGATTAATGATTCTTGACCGAGATATGTTTGATCCTAGCAAGGCTAGGAGGTGTTTGTTATAGATATAAAGCTTTGTTTTGGTATGCAAACTTGCTACACAGGCAAAGAAATCTCTGTCCATTGAGGAGAGGTAAATTGGTTAATTCGTGTTATATAAAAGAAACCCTCATTTCGTTATGTCATGATCTCCAAATAAATAGTATACAACATTTTGAGCAATAATTATGCTTGCTTTCCAGAAAACAGAGACTCGTTTTTAGTCAAAAGATTGGAATGCCTTTTGAGGTCTTGCTCATATGAGCTGATTAATTTTCCTTGCCTAGCAAAACAAGGTGAGCATATATATGAAAACGATCCAAATGAGATATGTACACGTTTGACTCCGATATCTTGCGTTTATTTCCTTGTCAATTTTTTATAACGCAACGTACAACTCGCTTGGCCCAGTAGATTTGGTGAAAAAGAAAAGAGGAAATTAACCAGATGGCGGCAATAACGCTATGGATTGCCGAATAACGCTAAGGATGGACAAGAAGATCATCAACTAGTAGAGTATTATATATCAACTCAACTGGCATGGAGACCTGAAAACGTCAATTAACTTGCTAGCTTCATCCCGTACCTTGGTCAAACTGCCCTGTTCTTTCTGCAAATTTCCTCTGTCAAAGAATCATGATGCTATTGTGCCTTACTGTCTGCTACAACTGCTTTTAAATCACTTGAATCAGCCAGCAGCTCTTGCGTGTCTCCTGATCTACACGAGGCAGCCAAAGGTTTTTTTTTTTTTAGATCAACAAGATGCTCCAGTTCTATTACTGAAACTTGAAACAGATCAGTTAATATCCATACATCCTCATACTCAAAACAACCAGCAGCAGCCATATGAGCTGATCACAACCTTACGACCTGACAATTCAAAGCAAAATACCAGCACACAACCATAGACATAAGAAACTGGAAACAAAACTCAACCTAACTTTTGCCATCAAACCAGACACAACATGCACACCGCAGCTTTCCTCCAGGTGATCACTAAAGCACAACCTTCTTCTTCAAAACACGCTACTCAGAGATTCGAAAGCCAGAAAAACAAAAACACGCCAGGGAAGAGATTCTTTTCCAGCTTCCTGCAGAAACCTAGAGAGCTTGTAATCATCAGTTCCCTGAGTCCTCAAAATCTGGATTCATCACCCTCCTTACATCGCCTGGAATTCCAAAGGAAGCGGCGCCCGAATGTTGGACTCCAGATTTTTGCAAAATTCCGCTATCTTGAGTTCCGGCCTATAATCATCAAGTAAATTTCATAAACCACAACAATGATCGAAGAAACTAATGTTCTGAATATCCTTGTCCAGTGTCATTAAACAGGTCTGTGCACGCTCCCCTTTACCAAAGCCATGCTGCCTTTTTACCCTGACCAGAAATAAGTGAAGTCTGAATTTTGCAAGTATAGGTAAAGCCTACTTGATGAACTTAGGTTGTTGATCAGCCATATCAGTTCACTAACAAGGAATTAATGCAGTTTGAAGCCTTGAGGCAGGTCAAGTTTCTAACAAGCGTGGGGGGTAAGAGAAGAGTCAGAGAGTTCATGGTACAACTACAAGCTTTGAAACTTTCTGTGATGAAGCTGACAAGGTGGGTCCAAACTCCAGGCCCACAGGACAATGAGTCACTGAGTGGCATATGCAAAAGTTCAACGCTTTGTATCACAGAGGAGGCAAATTTTGCACAAGATACAGTGACATGTACCTGAATATCCGGAAGTGTTGGAGCGACATTTGTAAATACAAGCTTGCTTGCTTCAAAGATTCCTGTCCTCAAACCATGGCTGCAAATGACAGGATGTAAATATGCAGCCTACATAAGAATGTGCATGTAAAACTTTCAAACAACACGGACCTTGAGAACTGGCCAAGAATTGCAAGGATAGAACCTCGATACAGTCCTTGAAGCCCAATTTGTGGAAGCTTTGAAATGAGATCTGGAAATGAGAGCGTCGATGCTTGGACACGTGTCTGATAAAATACAAAAAATAAAGAACTTAAATTAGAAATCTCCATGGAACTGCGAAATCTCCCACTGAGAAAACTTAACTTCAGTCAGCCTAGGCTAAAACACAGAACCTAGAGAAAAGCGAAACGCATGAGAAGCCTGACGGACTTGTAGCTGTCGCCCTTGCGGTCGTGCAGGGCAACAGCGCGGATCCCCTCCTTGAGCTCCGACACCGGCAGGCATGTCTGCCCGCCCAAGTCGTTCTTCTCTGACACGTCGCACTCTTGGACCTCTATCCTCAGCAGGCCCAACTCCGGAACCGTCAGCGGGAACGTCAACTCCTCGTCCCACACTGGCACCCACTCTTCCTCGATCGTCCTTGTTTTCTTCATCACGCAATCTGCTCCCACTCCAGCTATCCCTACCTGTTTCGCAGCAGCAGCTACACGGATCAGCGTTACTTTCAGTACACAAAACTAGCAAAACCAGCTCTCTCTCTCTCTCTCTCTCTGCTGAGTTTAGTTACCCTCGTATAGAAATCAGGCGGAGAGAAGGCGTCGAAATGAGTTTTACTGAAATCCATGCGCCACCCATCTCCCATATATACTTTTACCTGCTTAAACATTAGACAGACCAACCGTTAACTAAGCGGGACCATATTCCATCCTAATTAAGTAAGATCTGAGGAAGGCCCATTCTCAGTCTCGGAAATAAATACATAGCATACCTTCACAGTTTTCTTCACCGGCAAACTTGCTTTAGGGTCAAATAATAATGTTCTGAATATCCTTGTCCAGTGTCATTAAACAGGTCTGTGCACGCTCCCCTTTACCAAAGCCATGCTGCCTTTTTACCCTGACCAGAAATAAGTGAAGTCTGAATTTTGCAAGTATAGGTAAAGCCTACTTGATGAACTTAGGTTGTTGATCAGCCATATCAGTTCACTAACAAGGAATTAATGCAGTTTGAAGCCTTGAGGCAGGTCAAGTTTCTAACAAGCGTGGGAGGTAAGAGAAGAGTCAGAGAGTTCATGATACAACTACAAGTTTTGAAACTTTCTGTGATGAAGCTGACAAGGTGGGTCCAAACTCCAGGCCCACAGGACAATGAGTCACTGAGTGGCATATGCAAAATTTCAACACTTTGTATCACAGAGGAGGCAAATTTTGCACAAGATACAGTGACATGTACCTCAATCTCCGAAAGTGTTGGAGCGACATTTGTAAATACAAGCTTGCTTGCTTCAAAGATTCCTGTCCTCAAACCATGGCTGCAAATGACAGGATGTAAATATGCAGCCTACATAAGAATGTGCATGTAAAACTTTCAAACAACACGGACCTTGAGAACTGGCCAAGAATTGCAGGGATAGAACCTCGATACAGTCCTTGAAGCCCAATTTGTGGAAGCTTTGAAATGAGATCTGGAAATGAGAGCGTCGATGCTTGGACACGTGCCTGATAAAATACAAAAAATAAAGAACTTAAATTAGAAATCTACATGGAACTGCGAAATCTCCCACTGAGAAATCTTAACTTCAGTCAGCCTAGGCTAAAACACAGAACCTGGTCAGTACTTTCGTTAGAGGTAATGCCTTGTTAAATAAATTGATTTATGGTGGACAATCATAGTCATAGAGGAAGAACTCAGAATGAAATATTATACAATGAAATCTCCCGACAGACCTATCTAGTGCTATCTGTATCACTTTTTTATTTATTTGCGTATGGTCAAGATTCATAAATTTTAGACATTAAGGCCTGTTTGGTTCCTTCTCTGACATGGAGCCTGCAAGAAGCAGATTGTTTTAGTAAAGTGGAACCTAACATGTTTGGCTTTAATCACTTTGGTCATTAATAAATACTGTTCTAATGAATTTCAAGTGAAGTCATGTCTGAATCAATGTTTAGGAGAAAGCTCACTTGTTTGAACTAAATGGGTAAAAGGAAGCACACTGATGTACCTTCATTGAATCAATAGGGTGCATCACAGATGTAGAAAGTGCACTAGCAAGACTTCCAGCTAAAGCAGACTTCAAAACGCTTCCGGTGGATATTTCTACAGGTGGGGGAACAGCAACCAAAGTTGCAGCTTTTTTTGAAAGGAAAGGAAATGGCAGGAACTCTGCCTTGCATTAAAGAAAGATGTTCAGGAGATCAAGTTGGGTTGAAGGGAAAGCACCCAATCACATTGCACCAAGCCTTTTCCAAATAGCGAGACGAAAAACATCTCTGTCCATCGGGCCTTGAAAAACAAATACTGGATACGTTTTTGCACTCCGATGAACTCCGAACAAGAAATCAGAGAGTTTGTAGCGCTCTTTGAAGCAATACGTCGAACCAATACAGATGAAAGCAGGGAAGACCAAATAACCTGGTGGTGGACAGCTGATGGTCAATACACGACAAAGAGTGCATACATGGTGCAGTTTGACAATGTTTACTGTAAGATGAAATTGTGCCCCATATGGAAGGCAAAAGCGGAACTAAAATGTATATTCTTTGCATGGACATTGATTCATAACAAAATTTTAACAGCAGATAATATGCTCAAGAAGGGGTGGCCATGTAATGCCACTTGTAGTCTTTGCAATGCATCGCCGGAAATTTCGGATTTCGGTGCTAAACGAGATTTTATTGGAAAACAAAATTTGAATCCTTAGTCACTACACCCTAAACATGCAGGCCTACATTCATTCATCCCTCCAACAAGGAGCTGGGATCTATATATAGCTTTCTTGCCTTCATCAACAAGTGTTTTGTTCAGTAATGCCAACATTTATTTGTTTGTTTGTTTGTTTACAGAATGACACAAACGAAATTATCAAAATCCTGGGCCTTCGTAACAACCTGGTTTGTTTTGTTTTGGTACAATTGTATATGTATAGAGACCAGTGGCGTATCCACAGGAGGCGTGGGTGGTGGAGCCCCACTGTCCCCCCCCCCCTCCTCCTTAAGTTAAATAAATTTAGAGAAAACTCGTTTACAAATTTAAGGAAATTACCGAGTTAAACAATCGGTTCAGTGAATCTTCGATAGAGCTTTTGAGATGCATTGTTTGTCTAGACTCAAGAGATTCATTTGCAAATTTTGAACATGGTAGGCTTCTTCGGCTTTTAGAGATTTATTCAGATGATTTCTCATCATATGATCGTGTGGTTTTGGAAGCACAACTTAACTTATTCATTGATGACTTGAGAAGAGAAGAATTTTCAAGTTGTGATGATCTTGCTAGTCTCGCGGTGATGATGGTTGAAGCAAAAAAGTATGTTGTTTATCCATTAGTCTATAGACTTATTGAATTAGTATTAGTTTTACCTGTGAGTACAACTACAGTTGAAAGGGCTTTCTCGGCAATGAAAATTATCAAAACAGATTTGCGTAATAAGATAAGTGATAACTGGTTAAATAATCTCATGGTATACTACATCGAGTGAGACATATTTTCCAAGATAGACATAGAAGATATTTTGTAACGTTTTCAAAACATAAAAACCCGTAAATATCAACTATCAACTCTTAAGAAGTAATGGTCGGTACGTTTTTTTTTCTTTGTAATGTTATGTATTTATATTATATACGACTGTTAGATAAGTGTTGGTATTTTTATATTATATATATCATTTTGTCATGTTCTATGTTCTGAAAAAATACTATATATATATATTAGTTTAGAGGTCATAATTTTAGCCTCCTCCTTTTTAAGTTTCTGGATACGTCATTGATAGAGACTGATCCATTGGGTTGGGAACGCACTATAACTCTCAAGGATTCTTCGAGCTTGCGCTAATGGGCACTCTGCTGCCTCACAGCCGTTACTGTATTGCTTCTGAACCATCTTCTTGTACTCTGAAATACTTGGCAACAGCCAAGAAACCACGACCGCGTCTAGGCTGGCTCTAAAAGAAAGATTACATAATACTAGTATGATTTATCTGATGACTGGTTACAGCTAAAGTGTTGCTATTTGTTTACAATAATCGATTCATCTCAAAAGGCTCGCAGCCGACACCTTCTTGATTACTACACGTAGTTGCAGCCTGGCAGTTCAAAGGCGACTCGCATGTTCATTAGCTGAAGATTATCCTTTGGTGAGCTCTGTTCAATGGAAGCATTTAAGACAAAACGCTCACCTACTAGCAAGCACTGGATGGAAAGCGAGATTGTCCTCATGTCATATGCTCAAGACCACATGTCCTGCAAAGATTTCAGCAAACACAACAATGTTTGAGTTGCATCAAGTCTCTACTCACAAAATAGCAACAAAAAAGCAAAAGCTGCATGATAGAAGCTTACCTGAAGGATATCTAAGCAAATGTTACCATACTGGTCAACATTGGGGTGATGGCATGGGTTCTCAAACTTGACCTGTGGAGGTTTGAATGGATAATCCAATGGAAACCGCAGGGAGAGCTTGTAAGACAAGCCTTCATATGGACTGCCCTTGCTTCCTTCCTTCTATCGTACCGACCCAACAGAAAAGGTTCTCGGCTTCAGGAAATGCTGAAATTCCTACATCTCCACTCATCTATTAAAAAAATGGTGAAATACGGTTCAGAGGACACTGGCATGGAATTCATTCTTTGGAACTCCATGGAATAGCAATTGGTCTGCATTCTCTACTAAGCTGATGAGACACATGCACGTTGTTGTGATTATTGCTCATGTACCCTTTGCCATCCAATTCAACCATTGTACAATACCAACATTTTTCCTTGCTTAGCAAAAACACTATCTGATTTCACTGAGCAAGGACTGAGGGAAAGAAAACCTATGGACCGTGGCATTGAGGCCTCAGTTTCTGGCCTAAAGGAGGAGTTGGATGCAGGGATTTTCTTATGCTAGGAGCTTCAGCAGCTTACTCCACAAGCCGCAGCCCCCGATACCCAGCATTCCTTCCCATTGCCTCCTCCTCCACCTCATTTACCGGTGAGGTTCGCCTCCTTTGACCCCTGGGTTGTGTTTGCTGGCCTCCTCTGCCTCATCAAGGCCTACCAAGAACAACATAATGCATCCATGCTAGCGGAAAAAAACAACACTCGTGTAGTATCATGTAATTTATCCATTTCTTTTCTTCATTTCATTTTCCTACCACCAAAAGATTTGTTTCTTTGGGGGGGAGCAGAGCGTAGGATTTCTCCTGTAACAGAAAGATGTTATTGTTGTTGGCCAAACCATCTTCCATTTTGGATTTCATATGCTCCCAAGACTAGCGCGTATATAATCTTTTTATTAGTTTATCCTAGCACTAGCAGGATTTAGATCTTTAATAAAAGAAAAAACTCCTACTCCCAATCGTTTGAAGATAATATAAAGTACACAACATTTTATCCTAGAGAAGAAGTTATGCTAGTGATGAGGGGATTTCTGTACTAGAAATTTAGTAGCCACAAGTTGAGCATCAGTGATGGAGATCACAAGGCAACACCGCTGCAGCACCCCATAGAATGTCGCACTATGCTCAGGGGCCAAAAATGGTCTTTCACGGTATCATTCACCTTCAAAACACACAAACACACTTAACAGCCTCCTCATTATCATCAACATAGCCAGCAATCATCTCTTAAAAAAAAGCCCACAACCAAAATTTAGGAGACAGGCACACATTCATCCAATCCAAAATACCTAATGATTCGCACGAATATCTCAAAAGAACTAGCGAAATCAATTAATCTGTAGTTAATTGTGCCCACTACCTCCACTATGGAGCAGAAACTTCTCACTCAACCAGATCATTACCAATTAAGTTGCACACACCCTAGGTTCTCTTCAATGAACCGGAACAGCAATCAGAGTGATTAGGCTTTGCAGATGCCCAACAGTTTGAACAAATTTGACAAACCAAGGGTCAGAATAGACAAGTCACTACAGCTTAAACATGCAGCTATGCTCAAAGTAACAGTCAAGATTAAGACGCATAGCTAAAACTGTGTCAAGGATCAGATATGGACGAAATAACACCTCTAAGAGATACAACAATATGTGAATTACTCAAGAGTTTAACTAGATTTTATGATTTCTCTACATCAACTGTAACTCGAATTGATCATTCATCAGTTGTTATTGTGTCAAAGATTGACACCGATGCAGAATTCCCACAATAAGAGATACACCAACCCCCAGTTAAAACATCAAAGCATTCTGAGTGTTCTAAACATGGCATAACTATTATTCTAAAATCTGAATATAGTGGAGCCATTAATTCAGGCAAAGATTAGCTTCTGTTACCATGAGAAACACTATGAATGCTTAACCAAACATAGGCAAGGGGCACACATCATTCAAAACTTGCCTAAAACTTCAGCAAAATCCTGTACAACATCCACCCATATCAGCTATTAAATTATGTCTGCTGTCCTACTCCTATCATAAGGAACACCTAGCCCAGCCAGCTCAATTCTAACTTCTAACAAAACCAAGCAAGCCTAAATAAAATCCTCCGTGAACAAATGTCATGTTCAGAAATTCAGAATAACTTCATGTTCCTTGTCAAGGGGGACACCCCAAAGGAAAGCTCTCATATTCGTGTTGCTATGATCAGCGAGCAAGCAAGTATTTGGTCAAAGGCACCAGCCTAGCTCCAATTTCTAAATGATCACGAATACATATGGAAAGAAAAATAGTAATAAGACATAGAAGCAGCACATACATGTAGCATTCTAGTACCAGAGCAAAGCGCGAGCAAGAAGGATTGAGACCTAATTGATTCAGCAGACAAAACGCCCCCTAATTCTGTAATTAATTGATGCCAACTAACAGAAAGATGCAGCAAATAATAAATTGAGCACCAGATGGAGCTAGCAAGATGCAAAATTGTACTAAGTATCCTCAAGCACATCTAAGTTACAAAGACATCTAGTGATTTCACAAGCACAAGCGATTAGCAACAATTCTTTGCAACAAGAGAAACAAGAAGGGCGCGGCGCCATAAACTTGTAGGGTTCATTCGCAGATGTAAGCTAACTCTGGAAGGACCAAGCAAGAGATGCTAGACAACAACAAACTCCTCCTCTTCCTCCTTATACATCAAAACCATCTGATCTGAGGAAAGACGGGTAGCCGGACCGGCGGAATCGGATCGGACAGGTTGAGGATCAGGCGGAGGCTGCGGCGGTGCGGGAGCGGTAGAGCTTGCCGAAGACGTGGAGGGCGGTGACGAATCCGATGAAGCAGAGCGACATGACGAGCACCATGGTGGGCGAGAGGCGCAGCCCCGGCGCCTCGTCGGTGTAGAAGCGCAGCATGTTGCTGCCTCCGCCGCCGGAGAAGCCTCCGCCCCGCCGGCTACGGAGGTACGGCGGCGGCGCATGCCAGCCGCGGCTGCGGGCGTGCCGCGAGGGCCGACGGTGGCCGTGCGGGGCCGGCGCCGCCGCCCCGCCGCCGACGACGGAGGACTGGGACTGTGAGGAGGAGCGAGCCATGGCTGCCTTGGAGTCGGGATCTTTTGTGCGTGTGGAGAAAGTCTGGATCTCAGCTTACAAGAGACGGACGGAGGAGGAAGAAGAAGGAGAGCTGCGCGGCCCCACCAGTCAGTCATATCGCGTTCCTCATGGATTTTTCTATTCTCCCCCTCGAATAGGCCCTCAGCCGGTTATTTTGCGAAAAAACTGTGTAGTTCTGGGCATTCGCGAACTGGTCCTCCACAGGTAATTTTGCAAAACAAAAAACTACATCCAGATCCTTCTATTGGTAATATTACAGAAAAGACCCTATAATCTCGTATATTCGCGAACGGATCCTCCAACATTCCTTTTTCCAAAAGGACCGGCGGAACGGCGTAGCGCGAGATCCCATCTAGTACTACAAAAAGTCACCTACTATGTGTTATTACGAAGACGCACACGTGTGTGCAGGTAAAAATACGTACTATGTTTCCTTACATATGTACGTAGTACTACCAAAGTTACGGATCTTGACTGCTCCTCTGATCTTGAGCTCCCATCCAAGCTCGGCACTCTTCTATTGGCTTTAGCGTCGGTGGCGAGGCAGGCCAGCGGCACCTTTCCACCTCTCCTCCAGTTGATTCTCCCGTTCACGCAAGCAGCGGCGTGGCGTCCATGGCAGCGTGCTCTGGCTGGCAGGCGATCGCTGCGATAGTGACACCTCAACCCACCCGTCCGGGTGTTCGATTCGCCCTGGCGCTTTCGCGAAGTCCCAAGTGCGGCGTGGGCGCATGTATTGCCGCGCACCGAGCCAGGCGGCGAACTGCCGGAACGCCAACGCACACCGCCGGAGCACTTTCATGGGCCGTGAGCGGCCAGACGGAAGGACCCTTCCTCGCTGGAGTCATCGACAACGGTTCCGCTGCCGCCGCTGTCGTGCTTGCTCGGGAGGCCAGGCGTCATCGTGTACAGATCGTCAATGGCAATAGGCGAATCGACCAATGTGCGCTATATTAACCTGCCGAAACTAGAACTGAGAGGGCAGCGACAGTACGTATACGCTTCCTTTAAGTGTGGAGGTTTCTTTGGCTACCAGTAAGTTTATATAGAGGGCTTGTTCGAGGGAAAAACCGACGCGTGTACGTACTCCGATCCGAAGCGGGCAGGAATCCTTACCAGGTTCGAGTACAGCGCGAGTCCTGCCCTCCTCAGGACTCCTCTTCCCCCACCCCGCGGCGCGGCCTCCTCCTCCTCTCCCCACGGCGCGGATTGGCGAGCTCCCCCTGAAACCCTAGCCGTCGTCCCTGCACGCACCAATCGTCCACCTCATTTGCTTCCTCCTACCGCAGCCGCCGCCGACCGGCGCCTCGCGCTCGACTCCTTCTCCCTGTCGCCACGACTCGCTGTTACCCTTGCTGCCACTCCACACCCGTCTCCTCCCCTACTCACCTCTGTAGCCGCCGTCGTGATTAGCGCAAAAACAAAACAAGCTCGCCGCTGCCGTTGCCGTCGCTGCTGGCTCCTGCGTCTCCCCTTGCCATCCTTCTCGCTTCGGCCGTCGATCCCTTAATGGGATGGCGTTCGTTCCCCCAATGCCATCTAGCGTGCTCGATCTGGTCACTAACCCCCCGCGGCATGCCGGTCCTCACCGTAGCCCAGTGCAGGTGATCTGTTCCCCGTCCGCCATTCCAGGTGCACACATCTCCCCCCGCAGCCTCCTCCTCCGTCCGCCATGCCCAGTACGCAAGCGTTTTTTTTTTCTCCAGTGAGTTCTTCCCGTTTGCCTCTCTCTGTTCAGGATGGCCAGGTGCACACGGCTCCCCCCGCAGCCTCCTCCTCCGTCCGCCATGCCCAGTACGCAAGTGTTTTTTTTTTCTCCGGTGAGTTCTTCCCATTTGCCTCTCTCTCTCTCTCTGTTCAGTATGGTTAATTGAATAGAGATTGGGATTGTGCTGTACAGGTCAAGTGGATGCGTTTGTTGGTGAGGCCTCTCTTGCCCTGCTCATGTGATTTTCTTCTGCACGCTTAGTTCAGATACCTAAGGTCACTCTACTCGGGCCGATTTTTCAAAGGCAGCGATGTTGCTTTCATACTGTTGCATTTGGATAGTTTCTTATGTCAAATCTCTGTGTTAGAAATGTTTAGGTATGCTGCAGATACAGTTTATGAGGAGGGATTTTATAGATTTGTTGGTCTATTGTGTGGAATTGTGGTTTGATAGTTGGCTAAAAAATAACTTCTTTGTGGGATTCCACCTTGGATAAAAACAGTCACTCTGGATTCTAAAAATCTTTTTTTTTTGTGAAATATAGAATTCCTGTTGAGGATAGCAGCTGATTGATTGGTTATCTGAGACATAACTCCAATCGGAATTGAATATATTATATTGTTTGGCTGCTTGCCATATCTACGCATCCCAAAATGCTGAAAATAGAAGTGCATGTCTTCTCACTTTTGTATAGTTACTGAATTGGTAGTGCTGTATTTTGTGCTAATAGTTGTACGGATGCATCATTGTATATTAGTCATCACTTTTTGTTTACCATTTGGCCTATCTAAATAATCGATCTATCTGGGACTGTTTTTTTTATGGTTTTTCTGTTCTACGTATAAAAAACTCTGTGAATTCAACTGCTATTGATTGTCGGATTGCAAGTTCATGAGGATTACTGCTGGCTAGATAAACCTAGAGGAATAATTACAATGGAGATATTTGATGGAAGCTAGCTGAAATCGTCACAGGAAGATACAAGAGAATTTGTTCGTGAGGTCACCACTAAAGTGATAAAAGCTACTCAGTTGGCCATGAGAGATATGAACAAGTGATCCATATGTTATTTTAACACTTGCAGAGCAGGTATCTTTTATTTCATCTTTGACATTCATAAATAATTTGTGTTTGTTATGTTGATCTACTTTGACAACATTCTGTTATTTATCCTAATTGCAGGAAGCTCAAACAACGGTTAAAAAGAGTGGTATGAACCTGGTATGGAATCAGGTGCTTAGGCTATTAGTTCCTCTAAACAATGGACCTCTCAGGTGCTTAGGTTTAACTGAAATTACTAGGCAGTGTTTTAATTCCTGAATTTTTTTAGAATCAGATTTTTTTTCAGCTGGGTTTTACTAATTTGTGCAGTTACTAACTAGGCTAGTTAGGAGTTCTTGGAATGAGATGGAGACACTGCAAATAGAACGTACAGGTTCTACATTTTACACATAATTTATTCTAGGCTGTCCTGGTTGCTCAGTTTTCCCATTGATTTTGTGTTGTGTTGCATTATTGCACGTTGATTTATGTATCATGACAATGTAACGTGGTTCTATTCAATACAAGGTCCAAATATTTTTATGATATATCTCATTGTTACATGCTGCTCCTTTAGTTTCACATTTGCGAATTTTCAGCTACCATCTTACTTTTCAGCTACTGTCTTGCATCAGGTGTAAAGCAGTGATATGTTGAACAAGATCATTCCAGGTGTTCATGCTGCAAGTATGTGATGATATCGTTACTTCGTTTCTCCTTTTTCATAACATACTCACCGACGTTGCTTATTCATTTGTGCTGCACACACAATAGTTTTCTATTGGATGTTCCGTGTAGCTTTCCCTTAGGTATAATTACATGATTTAGTTTGGAATTTGGCCGCTCATTGTTACATGCTGCTCCTGTGGTTTCGCATTTGCAAATTTTCAGCTGATGTCTTGCATCTGGTGTAAAACAGTGATATGTTGAACAAGATCTTTCCAGGTGATCATGCTGCAACTATGTGATGATATCGTTACTTCGTTTGTCCTTTTTGTAACATACTCATCGACATTGCTTATTCATTTGTGCTGCACACACAATAGTTTTCTATTGGATATTCCATGTAGCTACCCCTTAAGTATGATTACATGATTTAGTTTGGAATTTGGCTGCAGAATGTGGTTGGTATGGAGATCAGAAATCTTCTTAAGCTTTACTATAGCACCCATGAACAACACGCTCTGTTACCTGCTCTGTTACCTTCTCTGTTGCTCCATGGCTCTCTTGGTGGGTGCAAACCTAATATGTCACCATGCAAATGTCAAATGCACATATACATAGGAAATAAAACTCCTGATATACGTTTTAGATTTTTCTATCTTTTTTTGTGAAGGCGTCATTAAAGATGAATTATGGACATGTTGATAGTTTGTCGATCTTTTTGCTGCTGATTTGGGTACGTTCCTAGCTAACTACATGAAAGAGAAGTCTCTCATGGAGTTTACACCATAAAGATTTTTTTTACAAATTAACTACCACTTTCTTTTATCTCTGTAAATGTTGCTGCTTATATTTCTAACTTCATTAAAGATGAATCATGGACAAACTGATAGTTTGTTTATTCTTTTACTGCTGATTTAAGTATGTGCCTATGTAGCTAGATAAAAGAGAAATCTCTCATGGAATTTACACAGGAAATAATTTGTGCAGATTTACTACCACCTTCTTTTATCTTTGCAGGTGTTTCTACTTATATTTCTAACGCTCTGGATGGAGTTATATGCCACCTAAGGTCCTATATTGGTCGTGAAGAAATAAGCTTCGGCAGCTATTCCTCATCTAAATGTGAGTACTTATTTTTCAAGGATGCACAGATTTTCTCTCATGGATTTTTATTTGTCTATTTTGCATATCTATTTGCTTATTGCTATCCAATGCAAAGTAGATCAAGATACGCTAATTTTCTTTCATGTTACAATATTTTTTCCTCAAACATGTGCAACACTCCATAAAAAAGCAGTGGCGTGGCGCTATCCTACCTAGTCAATCTAATATGCGCAAGAATTGGAGCTCAACCAGAGTGGCCACGTGTCACACTTTTTTTGCGAAAAGGCCCTCCGTAAATTTTTTAATTACGTTTAGGCCCTCAGCCGGTTATTTTGCGAAAAAACTGCGTAGTTCTGGGCATTCGCGAACTGGTCCTCCACGGGTAATTTTGCAAAACAAAAAACTACATCCAGGTCCTTCTATTGGTAATTTTACAGAAAAGACCCTATAGTTTCGTATATTCGCGAACGGGCCCTCCAACATTCCTTTTTCCAAAAGGACCGGCGGAACGGCGTAGCGCGAGATCCCATCTAGTACTACAAAAAGTCACCTACTATGTGTTATTACGAAGACGCGCACGTGTGTGTAGGTAAAAATACGTACTACGTTTCCTTACATATGTACGTAGTACTACCAAAGTTACGGGTCTTGACTGCTCCTCTGATCTTGAGCTCCCATCCAAGCTCGGCACTCTTCTATTGGCTTTAGCATCGGCGGTAGGCCCGACCAGGGCAACCAGCCTTTCCACCTCTCCTCCAGTTGATTCTCCCCGTTCGCCGGCACAGCGGGCGTGGCGTCCCGCGGCGCGTGCTCCTTGGCGGGCAGCCGACTGCAGTAGCTGCACACCTCAACCCACTCGTCCGGGGTGTTCGTTCGCCACAAGGGCTTGACGCAGAAGTCCCAAGTGCAGCGTGGGCACATGTATTGCCCGCACCGAGCCAGGCGGCGAACTGCCGGAACGCCGGGCCTTCACTTGCGGAGCACTTCGCGGCCGTGAGACGGCCGGACGGAGGACCCTTCCTCATTGGAGTCATCGGCAGCGGTTCATTCTTGCATTGTCGTGCTTGCTCGGGAGGCTAGGCGTCATCGTGTACAGATCGTCAATGGCAATGGGCGAATCGACCAATGCGCGCATATTAACTTGCCGAAACCAGAACTGAGAAGGCAGCGACAATACGTATATGCTTCCTTTACGTGTGGAGATTTCTTCTGCTACCAGTAAGTTTATATAGAACTAGCTAGGGTTTGTTCGAGGGAAAAACCGAGGCGTGATCGAATACGTACTCCGAAGCGGGCAAAATTCAGGAATCCTTACCAGGTTCGAGTATAGCGCGAGGCACCTCTGGTAAAACACGGCCTGTGCTGACCTCCTGCCCTCCTCCTCCCCCCCACATGGCCTTCTCCTCCCCCCATGGGCGGCGTCTCCTCCTCCTCCCCGAGCGGCTCGGCGCCTCCCCGCCGTCCCCGTGATGCGGCGCATCCACTTCGTCCCCCGGCGGATCGGCGCGTCCTCCTTCTCCCCCGGTCGGCGCTTCCTCATCACCTGCGAAGCCCTCCACCGTCAACAGGTGACTTCATTAATATCCATGTTCTTGTTCTTGGCTGTCGCATATCTGGCTCCTATCGCCGTGGGCTCGTAGCCATTAGGAACTAATAAACAATGGAGTTTGATTAACGCTTAGGAAGGCTGCCACCGGCGACGGAGCATGGCTGGTGATGAGCTTGATAAAGCTTCAACAATGGCGATGGCCATTTTGGGAAGAGGTAGATTAGGGTAGGAATTACCAGATTTGGGGGTTCCCCAATTTCTCGGTTTGACTAGTAGCTTCCTCCATGAAAGGCCCATAATTAATACATGGAGTCAACACAATGGTTGGATTCAATTTGTAGTTTTATAGCAGTTTGGTGATTTGCTTTGTGGTTCATAGCAGTTATATCATAGAATCTTGGGTTCTGTTTTCATGGCCTGTGAGTTGTCAATGAGGCCAACACTCACGTAGTTTACCTTAGCATTTCCTGCTTCTTCAAGAGCTTCTGTGATATAAAACGAGATGTTTGTCTTTTGGAGATTGAATCGGCTCTCTATTTTTGTTTGGCAAAGGAACAACTAAACAAGGATTATAATTTGTTGCAGCTGATACCAGGCTCTTTTATGATGTATTCATTGCTCTGGTTAAAAGATCTTTTTGGGTCTTCCGCCATATGTTCCAGTTGTGAAGAACTTGGCTGTTTCATTAGACCTGCTCCTATTACAGTATCATATATTTTCTTTTGCAACATCCTCACTGGATTGGTAATGGCCTCTAGTGATCAAAATCGAGCCTTTGTTATGCTTTCTTTGGTCGAGATGATGGGGAAATTTTCGGTTAGTTTGTGGTGAAGTTGGGAAAAATCGAGTCTTTTAGGTGCTGTTGGTTGGATTTGGGGGTGACAATGCGGTGGATGTGCCCGCAAGATCCTGTGTTTAGCTCTTTTTATGGGAACCTGGGTTTTGAGATGTGGTTCTTAGTTCTGATCCAAATCCAATTGCGTTTGGGATGGGTGTCAGACATTGTGTGCACGGGGTGAATTTAAGTACTGAGGATGCTTACCAAGATGTACGTTTCAGCTTCATTTTGTTAGAATATTGGATCGGTAGTAACATGCCATTGACCTTAATAGAGATAATGACCAGACTTTTGCAATCGGTCAATACTTGAGCTGCCTTTCTGCTTGTTTTGGCATAGTGAGTTCTGGCTTTGACTTGGATAGTATGCATCATTTTGGCTTTTTTCGTTGGGAAAAAAATCTCTAACTAGCAATCCACAACACAAGTTATTGTTTAAGGTTGAATCCTACTTTGTCTTTTCAATGTTCAGTTGAAAGCGTCTTTATTGCCTTTTTTTGTGGACTGTAATATCTTGCTTGAAATATGCGAGTCTATGATTCAAATTATTGGCTATTTAGGACAGTCCTCTTGCTCTTGCGCAAGCTCATGAAACTCGAGATAAACTGAAGGCTGCACAATAGCAGACTTTCCTCGTAAAGAGGACTGGTTCTATCCAATAGCAGACTATCCTCAGCCTTCTACTTAAGTCATATGTACTGTTTTATTAATTTTACAAGCAAGATTTGATTAGATATTCATCTCGATTAGTGTAGGGCTCAACAGTAGTTAATGCTTTTCAGGTTGTTAACTTCAGAGGAAATGTTCAGACAAGGTTAAGGAAACCCAAAGAAAGGGATGTTCAAGCTACATTGTTGGCATTGGCTGGACTAAAAAGGTTAAATATGGTGGAAAATGTAACATCTGTACTGTCAGTGGAAGAAACGCTATCATTTCTTTCAATGAAAAGTTATGATATGAAATAGCTGCATTTTATTAAGGAATGACACTTTTTTTGTGTGTGTTTCGGCCTGCAGTATATGAGACATCAAGAAGCGGACCATATGCTTTTGATGACATGGTTGCGATGGGTAAAGATGCCGGCCACGAGCTGAAAGCAAAGGCTGTGTCATTCAAATGTGTATAATATCTGGTTCATTTAGCACTGTGGGTTAGAACTTAGAACGTGGATCCACGGCTTGTAATACCTCATATTTCCATTGAATTCTGGATGAGGCTTCTGTGCCCAATTATGTTGTAACATTGTAATTTGATGTAGTTTTGCAGATATTTAAAATCATTCAGTTCTAAATCTGTTGTTTGCTAAAGTTGTCTTCTTGATTGCCCGGTGAAACCTACAATTTGTCAACCGGAGTTGAGATAGTTTATAAATCCTACAAGCTATCAATAGTAGGTCATGTTGTGGTTATTGCTCAGTTATTCATCACTTAATTGGTACAATGGTGTTTTTGTTTTGATTGGATTACTAGAATTTATGCATATATAGAGGAAATTGATGGTTTTATATGTTGTCATGTACTTGCATCGAACAAAATAAAGAAAAGATTGATGAAGAAAAATAAGCAAAATATATGTAATAATGTGAAAAAATTAAATATAACTAATGCTTAGTTATTCATCACTTAATATTTTTACAAATATAATCCAAAAGATCAATATTTAAGTTAAATCAGCGTACAAACAAGCCTTCAGAACTCTCAAGGTCATTTCAGTCATTTAAACACCATTTACAATTGCATGATAACTTCTGACCACTTTACCAAAGCAGACTCTTAAGAAAAGCTACAGTGCTTTCTGATTTCAACGAGTCAAAATCGACTTTCTGACCAGTAGAACCCTCTCAAACAGGGCCTGCCACCAAGGATGTCAAGAATGCCTTTATTAGGTGAGCTGCGTGAGGAAATCTACATACAGCCACCATCAGGTATTCTATTCCTAAGGGTATGGTTTCGGCTTCGTCGCTCTCTTTATGAGCTCAAGCAAACCTCTCACGCCTGATTTGAGTATTTTTCTTCTGTGGTCATTGCTGCTAGCTTTTCTGGTAGTGTTCACGATTCTGCGATTTTTGTTCACACTTCACCTTGTGTCGGACTCTACTTCTTCTATATGTTGGTGATATGATCGTTATTGGAGATGATTCTCAATATATTGCATTTGTGAAAGCACGTTTCAGTGAGCAGTTTCTAATGTCTGATCTTAGTCCTTTTTGCTACTTTTTTAGGGTTTAGGTTTCTTCTACTACTAAGGGCTTCTTCCTATCCTAAGAGAGATATATTCCTATCCTAAGAGAGATATATTCAGGATCTTTTTAATCATGCTTCTCTCACTGATCAGCGTACAGCTGAGATTCCTATGAAGCTCAATGTTCACCTTTGACCTACTATTGGTGAACCTCTTGAAGATCCTACTCGCTATCGCTATCTTGTTAGGAGTCTTGTTTACCTTGGTGTCACTCGTTCTACCATTTTGTGTTCAATACATACCTTGAGTCAGTTCGTTTCTGCTTCCACTCAGCTTCATTATAGTCATATTTTTCATGTTTTATGATATCTTCGTGGAATTATCTCTCGCTGTCATTTATTTTCACGCTCCAGCTCCTTACAGCTACATGCATACTTTGATGTTACCTGGGCTAGTGATCACTCTGATCATCGGTATTTTTCTGCTTACTGTGTTTTTCTTGGTGATTCCCTTATTACTTGGAAGACTAAAAAGCAGACAGCAGTTTCTCGTTCAAATTCTGTGGCTAAGTTGTGAGCTATGACTCTTTCAACATTGGAGGTTATTGGGTTAGGTGGTTACTTGAGGATTTTGGTGTTTGTTTCTACACCGACTCCTCTTTTATCCGATAGTACAGATGCTATTAGCATTGCTCGAGATCTGAGGAAGCATGAGCTCGCCAAATATATCGGTGTTGATGCTTCCTACGTGCAGTCACAAGTATAGATCAAGTTTTTGCACTTCAGAGCTTTAATTGACAGACTTTTTCATGAAGACACAGACTAGAGCTCAGCACGCTTTTATCTCTCTAAACTCAATGTTGTTGATCCACCATGAGTTTGAAGGAGGATGTTATATAGTATCCTAGTTAATTTGTATAGAGATTGCTAGTTACCTTATATAGATATTGTCTTATATAAGTTTTCCTTTTATACCCTTATGTACATGGATATGTACTGACCTATTGGCTTCATATTCAATACAAGTGCTATTCATAACATTCGATAAGTTATAATAACACATCTACTGATAATGAAGGAGCATGTTTAAAGATGTGTCTTCCATGGACACATTGTAAACTACATAACAGACCAAACCAGTGCATTGAACTTAAGTGTGTTCTTTAAGTGAATAAACAATTTCCTATAAAACCCTATCAGAGAATATGCCACACTATATAGCAAGCCAATGCATATACCATTAACTTGCATGTGAGAATGCATAGGCCAGTGCATCCTAAAAGGAACTTTGTCATCGAGAAGGATACACCAAAGCTGCAGGAACATAAACAACGCAATGGAAAGTCAAGGTCACAAATAGATAGACATAGTAATTCAATATTCTCTAATATAGCATAATATAAACAGGAATTGGGCACAGTAACCACGGCTTATAGTTACAAACATATATTTGTAAATGAAATTTGACAATTCTTCATAATGTATGTCCAAAGAAATGATTATTCAATGATGATCCTGAACAAACCTAACAGTTCAAGGAAATGAAAAAGGGATCAAAATTAACCTGAAGGTCAGCATTTCCCTATTAGCTCTTGATAGCGGAGAGGTTTTCTCGACACACTGTACAGTATATGGCCTGGACATAAGCATGAATCACAAACAAAAAACATGCAAATTGCAGAAGTATCATGATACAGTTGACTTGTGTAATGCAATGGATTAACTTCTGTTGTCATCTAGTTACTCAAGTCTCAAGGTAATACTGTTTTTAAAAAAATTAATGCAATTCATCAACAATTTATGCACAATACATTAAATAAATGTGCTTTGGTGGCAAATAATGGATTACTCACCCATCTGCTGCTATGTTAGAGGGAGCTATTGACATTGGAAGTAATGGATGATTAATAGTGACCCAGAAACTGCAAGTTACGGAAGAAAACTATGTCAGAATAATATGTCATCTAATATTAGTACTGTAACACAAAGGAACTGAGTAAATAATGTTCTCAGCCTAAAAATGTAGTAAAAAGAAGCACATAGAATAGGGGGAAAGAGGATAATAAAAGAGATGAAGAAAGAACAGTTTCAAAGTTGCTCGGTAAGGAGAGTTTCACACATGATTAATGCAACAAAACGACTCAAAGATCATATGTTTAAACATGAGCCAACACAGAGAACTTGAAACATCACATGATTAATGGCACACTGCAAATCGAAAGAAATTAAGCAAGTGATCACAGAATAACTCAGTGGCTCAGTAAGGATGAGTTTGCAATTACATGAAAATTTAGAAAAACTTACGGGTCTGCCCTGCTGATTCGGCACATAACAGGAAGAACACTGTCTGCAGGCTTCTCGGATATGATAACACAACCAGCATGTTGCCATACGTTGCACTGTGGATCATCAAGCTGAAAAGGACCAAACAAATTATGGACAAAA
Organism: Guadua angustifolia; assembly: GCA_036346375.1. NCBI lineage: Eukaryota > Viridiplantae > Streptophyta > Magnoliopsida > Poales > Poaceae > Guadua > Guadua angustifolia. The sequence goes on from CM070522.1 coordinate 361,147, forward strand.
ACAGATGCAAGAGAACATGTTGAGAACAAAATTACAGAATGCTACAAATTTTCCAAATAATGGAATAACACGACACTGACGTTCACCAAAAGAAAAAAAAAAGTTCAGGACAAATCAATACATTATGGCCACAACTAAGGCTCCAGGCTTCTTGTATAAAAGAGACGGTAATCCAAAACAATCAACTGCTCTCAAGTTTCAGAATATAAAAAAGGTGAACCACTTTGATGATTCAGCATATCATCTGAACAATCAACTGGATTAATGAATAAATACGGGAGATTTTATTGGATTGATTGCGGGTGATAAAAAAAAAGAAGACAAACAAAGAGATACATAGTCATACTTGTCATGGGAGCTATACCTTAATCATGGAATCATGGGCCATGGAGTTACCGCAAGGGCAACGGACCTTGACATCCATCTGACCAGAATCATCTTATTTCTTTTAGGCTTAACATTGTGTCCTGACTTGATCTGGCTTTTAGGGGCTGCAACAGGTTTTGCAGGTTCTTGCATTTTTCTGGAAACAGCAAGCAAAAATCGACAGTTTACCAAAGCCTTGTAAGAGTCAATTGGATCATCTATACACAGGTCAATATGTGAAGAAATGCAAACTGACCTAAAAGTGTCCTCTGTTAAGGCCCATAACATCTAGGCCCATACTATATATATATATATATATATATATATATATATATATATATATATATATATATATGGAAAATGATTCCATACTCACAGGTGTACGTACTACCACGTTCAATTATACCATTTAAATGATGTTGTTATACCTCTTTATCCTTTTGAGTATACTCTAACATTAATTATAAGATACTCTAAAGTGAGTTCCATGAAAAATTTCATTAAAGTCCACCCTTTATAACAATATTTGTTTATATATTCCTTTTACATATAGAAAAGGGTATGTAGTAAAAAAATAAAGGGTTCTCATGAAATTTTTTCAACCATGTTACATTGGAGTATCTTAGAATTATTATTGGAGTATACCGAAAGTGATAAAGGAGTATAAAGCGTTCATTTAAGTGGTATATTAGAGGTGGGAGTATGTACTCCTAGGAGTACGGAAAAAGCTTCCTATATATATATATATATATATATATATATATATATATATATATATATATATATATATATATATACATATATATTGGAGAATCATTTGCTCAAATCTCAAAGTTAGTAACATGGTATCAGAGCAGAAATTAGGGTTAGGATTAGGGTTAATCTAATCCCTAATCCACCCATGATCCAATCAAGCGTCGTCTTCACACGGCCCGTCCCAGTGTTCGTGTCGCCCATCCGGGCCTCGTCTTCGTCCGCGCCGCCATCTGCGACGTCGCCCGTCTGTGTCCTGGTGCATCGTCTGCGCCTCGTCTTCGTCCGTGCCGCCGTCCGCGCCATCGCCCATCCACACCATCGCCTGTCCGTGCCACCGTCCGCGCTCCCGTTGGTGCTGCGCGCTGGCCACCACCCATCCGGTCATCTTGTTTTCTTCCAATATGTCACATCTCAATGCAATTGCTATCAATATCACTCTTGATGGTCAAAATTATCGGGAATGGGCATTTTCTATGGAGACTGCATTGCGGGGTTATGGTTTAGCTTTTCACTTGACTAATGATCCACCTGCACTTAAGACTGATGGTAGTAATGCTACCGAACTCAAAACTTGGGAAATCAACGATGGAAAAGTGATGGCTACCATTGTCAATAGTGTTAAGCAATCTATGAATATGAGTCTTTCTTCCTTTAAGAAAGTCAAGGCAATGTGGTCCTACTTGCAGCAGCGTTATGTTCAGGACAGTGGTGCTCTTCTTTATACTCTCATGCAAAGAATTTATTCAATTGACCAGAATGACATGTCCATTGATGAGTACAATTCTGCCTTTGAAAGTATAATGGGACCATTGCTCTCTATGGTACCTCAGTGCACAGCGGATGGGTGTCCAGCACACAAATTCATTGAAAAGTTTATTACATATCGTTTTGTCATGGGAGTAAGGGCTGATTTTGAGTACATTCGTACACGGTTGCTTCATAATTCTTCTACTGTAACCATGGCACACGCTTTTCTGATCTAATTGCTGAAGAGACTTGTCTCAAGACTATGTTAGTTAGTAATATGACAGTACCTCACAGTGTGCTGGTGACTTCTCAAAAGTTCAGTACATCTAGAGGAAAATCTTAAGAGCCTTGTGAGTATTGTTAAAAGACTGGTCATCATTCAGAACTTTGTTTTGCTAAATATCCAGAGAAGTTGGCTGAATACCGTGCCTGTCGTGCTGCTCGTGGACATGGTACAACTTCCACCACTAGCGGCTCTGTGTCTGTTGCTGCTGTCTCACCCAATGGTGATCCTAAGTCATCTTGGGTTCTGGATTCAGGGGCTTCGTTCCATATGACATCCGACCAGTCCCAGTTGGTTTCTTGCAAGCCTGTCTCTAATGACACTTCTGTTCAGACAGCTGATAGTACATCTTGTCATATCAATCATCAGGGTTTACTTTGCAACTCTTATTTTTCTGTACCAACCGTTTCTTTTGTACCTCAGTTATCCATGAACCTCCTTTCAGTAGGTCAAAATGCTTACCAAAACTGTTTTGTTGGATTTGATGACTCATCTTGTTTTATTCAGGATCGTCAAAGTGGGACTGTGATTGGGACTGGCCATCGCCGTAGAGGTTCTCCTGGCCTCTACGTTTTGGACACCTTGCGCCTACCACCTTCTGCTGGCTCTATTTTTCGTGTGTCATCAGCTGCTTCGTCATCAGCCTCTTCCTTTGCTAAGTGGCATCATCGTCTAGGCCATTTATGTGGGTCTTGTTTGTCCACACTCATAAATAAAGATTGTTTAGGTCATACTTCTATTGAGTCTAGTTTTCATTGTATAGGTTGCAAACTTGGAAAATAGATACAACTTCCATATTTCTCTAGTGCGTCTCATTTTGCTAGACCTTTTGATCTTATTCATTCAGATATATGGGGTCCTGTACCTTTTGTTACAAAGGGTGGTCATAAGTATTATGTCATTTTTATTGATGATCATTCTCGATATACTTGAATTTATTTCATGAAACATCATTCCCAGTTGTGTTCTATTTACCAGTCTTTTACTCGCATGGTTCATACTCAGTTTTCTACTACTATTAGAGTTTTTCGTTTTGACTCTGGTGGTGAGTATGTATCTGACATTTTTCGCCAGTTTTTGACCTCTGAGGGTACTCTTGCTCAGCTCTCATGTCCTAGTGCTCATGCTTAGAATGGTGTTGCTGAACGCAAACATCGCCATCTCATAGAGACTGCTCGAACACTTCTGATTGCTTTTTTTGTTCCTACTCATTTTTTGGGTGAAGCCATTTGCATTGCTGTTTATCTTATCAACCAACAACCATCGTCCAAATTGTCGGGCAAGTGTCCTGGTGAAGTCCTTTTTGGTACTTCTCCTAGCTATGACCATCTTCGGGTTTTTGGATGTATGTGCTATGTTTTACTTGCACCTCGTGAGCGGACTAAATTGACTACCCAGTCAATCAAGTGTGTTTTTTTTTGGTATAGTTCTGAGCATAAAGGTTATCGTTGTTATGATCCTTCCTCTCGTGGCATACGTATCTCTCGTGATTTGACCTTTGTTGAGGATCGTTCTTTCTTTTATAACCCTTCTACTCGATCTTCATATTCTCCCATAGAGTCCACATCGTTCTTGTGTCTCCCTCCTGTTTCATCCAATGATGATGTCTCTACACCATCCCCATCTGTTACCCTCATTCCTGATCCTCCAACTACCATACACATTCCTGCTAGGGATGGCAATCTTACCCGATTACCCGTGTATCCACGGGTAAAAACCCTAAGAGATGTGGGTATGTTCCTCTTTTTTTACTCGCGGGTATGTTTATGGGAGCCAAACTCTACCCGATGGGCAAACGGGTATGGGTATGGGGGAGTTTCACTCGTACCCGTTCCGCCGAATTACCCGCCATATCCTATTGATATATGGGCTAGTATAGGCACCCAGTTGACCCCTTGATCCCCAATTTGTGGTAAATTATTTCAGTAATTGTTAAACTTGAGCATCCGTGTATTATTTGTCTGCATATATTATTTTAATTCTTATTCTCATGTACATTTGAAATTTTGAATCATTGATAATCATTCTTTAATCTATAGAATGTAGCTAATACCCATAACTTCATCAAAAAGATTGTATTAGTACCATAGCTCATTAATTTCTAGTGCCATTTGGTTAAAAAGATTGTTGATGGTGGTGGATAAACGGGTATACCCACGGGCAACAGGTATGGGCGAGATTTTTCGCCCGTGACCCTTCGTGGGTATATCCGTGGGGGAGATTTTGGTTCGCGGGTATGGGTATAGGCGAGTACTACCCGTACCCATCGCACCCGATTGCCATCCCTAATTCATGCTGAGCCCTCTCCACCTCCACCTTACAAATCACCCATCAAACATGTTTACACTCGCCATCCCACAGAGCATCCGCCTAATCCCACCTCTTCGGCCAGTCCTGATGATCCTGTTTTTAATGAACCTGACAATTTTAATGAGTCTTATGTTTTTCTGATAAGTCACAGGTTGGTTCAAGATATAATCTCTAGGATCGTACTACTATCAAGCCTCCTAACAGGTTGGATTTTGGATGTGTGAGTGCTATTATTAATGAGCCCTCCAGTTATCATGAAGCTTCTCATATTCCAGGATGGCAGCTTGCTATGCTGAGGAGCTTACTGCCCTTGATAGTACAGGCACTTGGGATCTCATTCCTTTACCGTCCCATGCAATAACTATTACATGCAAGTGGGTGTTCAAAGTTAAGACCAAGTCAGATGATTCCATCGAGAGGTATAAAGCTCGTCTTGTTGCTAGAGGTTTTCAGCAGGCTCACGGATGAGATTATGATGCTCACATGATTACTGTTCGTACCCTGATTGCCATACCTGCTACTTATTCTTGGACTATCTCTCAGATGGATGTTAAGAATGCTTTTCGACATGGTGATTTACATGAGGAAGTTTATATGCAGTCACCTCCAGGTGTTGATGTTCCTTCAGGACATGTTTGTCGTCTTCGTCGTACTTTATATATTCTCAAACAGACTCTTCGTGTTTAGTTTGAGTGATTTTTCTTTGTGATAAAAGCTGCTAGTTTTTCTCCTCGTTTGTACCGATCGATCGATCATCTTGCAGGCACAAGTAACTGTATGTACGTCAACTTGCCCACTGTCTCTACGTCAGATCAATCATCCAGCGAGTACCAGCAACATAAATATATATAGATACTGACCAATAATGCACACGTATGCGTGCGTGGTACCCAACAACCACAAACAACACGGTAACGGTTGTGTACCAATACATGCACAACCACAGCACATTACTCATCACTAGGTATAATAGCGTGCTATGCCACATCATTGGTGTTAACTGTGTTTATAGGAATCAATAACGTAATACTACAAACGCTGAACGCGAGAAAAAAATTGGTCTGAGCTTTTTTTGTAAACTGAACCTGCGGAACAACGGGTCTTTTTTTCAAATTAACCAGTGGAAGGATCTATTTATGATCTAAAATATTTTTAAATCTTCCGGATCGAAATAACCGGCACCGCGAGAAAAAAATTTGGTCCAAGTTTTTTATAAATTTAAATTGCGGAATTACGAGTCTTTTTTTCAAAATAACCGGTGGAAGAACCTATTTACGATCTATTTTTTAAAAAAAATTGGGTCGACAGAACCGGAATTTTTTTGCAAAATAACCGGCGGAAGGACCTAGTTGTGATTCCAATTTTTTAAAAAAATTTCGGGTCGAAAGAACCGGCAAACACATCGAATTTGCGGAACTATGGTGTCCTTTTCGCAAAATAATCGTTGGAAGGATCTGTTCGCGATTTCAATTTTTTTTAAATCTCCCGGGTCGAAAGAACCTGCAAAATAACCGGCGGAAGGACCTGCTCATGATTCCAAATTTTTTAAATCTTCCAGACCGAAAGAACCGGCGAACGCGTCGAATTTGTGGAACTACGGAGTCCTTTTCGCAAAATATTCAGTGGAAGGACCTGTTCGCATGCAATTTTATTTTTTTAAATCTCCCGGGTCAAAAGAACCGGACTACGGGGTCTTGTTTGCAAAATAATCTGTAGAAGGACCCGTTCACGATTTCTAATTTACCATCGAAGGACCCGTTTGTAATTTCCGATTTTACGGGGAGTTTTTCGAAAAACCGGTGACGTGGCGCTTGGGCTGAGCCAGAATTCTCCCTGCTTTAAAAGAGATACTAGGTTGATCTGCACACTACGTTGCGCCGGTTGAATTTTGATAGTATGTTTAGATTCTAAAACACACTTAGCGAAAGCATTCCGGCATATACGAAGAGATGGGAACAATAATGAAACAAATAAAAAAACGTGTATGCCATAATGGGTGATGTAAAATTACCGGTAGAAGGGTTTGGATGTATTTTTTTGTTCCTGCAAAACTACCCACTGGAGGACCCAACCGTGAATATACAGACTACGGAGCTTTTTTTCGCAAACGGAAAAATAAAAGTGGAGGACCCATACGCGAATACACGAAACTATAGGGCTCTTTCTGCAAAATTACCGGTAGAAGGGCCTGGATGCTTTTTTTGTTTCTGCAAAACTACCCACCGTAGGACCCAACCGTGAATATACAAACCACGGAGCTTTTTTTTCGAAAACGAAAAAATAAAGGCAGAGGGTCCGTGACGTGAATATCTGAAACGATAGGGTCTTTTGCAAAACCACCGATCGAAGGGCACGAAGTAATTTTTATTTTCGCAAAACCACCCACGGAGGACACCTTTCGCGAATATACACGGACTACGGATTTTTTTTGTGAAATAACCGGCCGAAAGGACCTAAACGCGATTTTCAATTTTCCCGAAAGGACCTAAACGCGATTTTCGGATTTTCGCAGGGCCTCGCCCAAGCGCCGACATCTGGATGGGCTGGTTGAGCTCAAAATCTTCCGGCTTTAATAGATAGTACACACATATTTCTCACCCCGAAAAATAGCAGAAACAGAGTTACTGGGGAAAAATAGAGAGATAGAGTCGTAGAAATATATCTTTCGATGAATTATCTGGAAAATATTGGAGACCGAGCTGGAAAACCGATGTGAGAAAATAGTCTAGAGGAAAAATGGGCGAAAAATTATTAGAGATGACAACCTTCTTTTGTCGAGCCTAACACTCTACGCGTCCACCGAGTAATAATACATGTTCTAAAAAATATCAGAGATCGAGATGGAAAACCGAGCTGAGAAAAAAGTCTAGAGATAGAGCTGCACATATATTTCTGGTGATGAAAATATTTTTTCTGGGAAAAACGGAGAAAGGACCTAGACGTAAGGAGCAAGAGCCTGTTTGATACGTTTTTGGACATGTCCGCTATCCTGGAAAATTAGAAAAGGGCTTGTTCGCGATTTGAATTTAACGAGAGGTTTTTTCCGTAAAACAGCGCGCGAGGGACCCAAACGCGATTCAGGAAAAAATATCTTCCCTCACAAAAAAATATCTATAGGGACCTATCTGTAATTTGAAAAAACAGAGGGGATTTTTCGTGAATGGGCGTAGCTTGACACGTGGATGGGCTGAATGCTCTCCAATTCTTCCGCTTATAATAGAGTTGATATTATTCATCAATAAACTTTTACATTGCAAGGCTACGTAGCTAGTAGTAGCATACAACTGGTTCCAAATTTCAATTTACATGTCATTTAGACGAAAGCATGAACTACCCTTTCTGACATAGTTTACCTCTATTAATTGTATATTCACCTCCTTGTTTCAAAAAATTGTATGTTCGTCTCTGTAACACCAGGCCAGAATCAATATCCATCTCCTTTTTTTTGACATAGGTTTGATTTTTGGTGTTCTGTCATATATATCGCCATTAAATCTTTGGATTCTAGATATAGTTTTTTACATCCATCATGCATCTCTCGCAGAAATTGTTTGAACATATGTACTGTAGTGAATTCATTTCTTTGGATTTAGTTTCCTTTTATTGGATTCGCTTATATTACTGTACTGAATCCATCTAGCTAGAGAAACAACAAAGACGGAATTGAACCCAAAAAATTTCAGAAACCGGCCAAAAGTAAGAGAATTATACTAATCAGACATCAACTTGTTTTAAGTAAGCAAGGATACATATCTAGGGGTGCAAATGGAGCGGATAATTCCCGACCGATCCGAGACCGAATTCGTTTAAAATCCGATTCGATCCGGATTTGAATCTGCCTATCCGAAAAAATTTGGGGTAAGATATGGGAAGAGAAGTATCTGATCCATACCCGCATATCCGAGATATCCGAAAAATATCAGTGTAAATGAGTGAAATAGATATCCGATAACAGATCCGATAAACATAAACATTCTACATCATATAAGTTCATATGTTGATTGGAATTATACTTGGCTGCATATTATTTTTATATAGGGAAGGCAACTATTATTGAATTTGAAACACTTATATGTCTCCAAGGTTCTAATAAAGTTTTGTGTATGGTTGATTGATCTTAATATGCGTGACATATATGGTTTCTGCTTTCACGCATTATCCGACTAACTATTCGTAATCGAGACTAACCATATCCGGAACGATCTGTATTCGCTCCGTATTCGCGACCGAAGTAATCCGTATTCGTATTCGAATCCGGCACTGTCCGTATCCGATTCTATATGTAAGAAAAAATTTAGAATAGGATACGGAATGAGCGAAATCCGTCCGTATTCGATCCGTTTGCACCCCTATACATATCTCATCTCTGTTAAGGTCATCGTCACTAGATCTCTTGCGTTTCTCAACGAGCTAGTGGTTGTTTGTTTGCATTTATTTTGTACTCGTTAATTCTGACCATGACATCCATCAAAGACTTGCTATATTGTCTTTGTTCTGCGCTGTTCCTGACAATCGCCATCTTTGTAACTTACAATCAACATGGAAGATTTTGTGTCGGCCAAGCGTTCATGCATGTTGGTGTACACCGCGTCTTCACAAATAGTATCTGTCAACATAAATGTTAATTTGAAGCCAAACATACTAGATTCTTCAGTCAGTGAATTGCTACTTTCCTACTCGATGCATCTGTAGCAGATCTCTTATCACAATAGATATATTTCGTCCTTCAGAATCAGAATATCAGACTAGATCTGAATGTCCATTCAAATGACCTTATGGACTGGTTGGTTATATGAAAAATTCCTGTCGAACCTTTAACTACTGAATACAAATGAGATCAAATTTTCACCTCAATCCCATGTTTATTTCATGGTTTCTTCAATCATGTCTCCATTTCTTCATTTGGGTTCGGTCCAGTATTTTGAGAAATACCATAGAGAATACTTTTTACCAATGTTTTTCCAAGGTGTAGTTGTACCTATATATATATGCCTTGACTGACTCTTAACTTTTTCATCTATTGCCGTAAACATATATATAGTATCTTGAAGTTTGGCAGCTCTGCATATTTGAGCCCAGTGGAAATAAAAGAAAAGTGAAACCTGAAAGATGCAAGAACATATGTCAATTATGAATAATGTGCTAGTGCCAAGTCACTTTTTGGTTAGCTCTTTTGAGTGCCAGCAGAAGTCTCGAGAGCCTTTACCAGGACATGACGCTAGTGGAATATATGTAATGGGAGCATCGCAACTTTGCACCAAAGGCAAGGTGTTAATTTGTCGTCAGAGGGAGCTATGAGGAATCCCGCTGGGTCGATGGCATTCTCCAATCTCCATCACCATCCATCCATACACACACTGACACACCCGGCCACCATCATCTTCTTCACTACTTCTCGATCCTATGCATCAGCCATGCACATACATACATACTACAGCTTCGGAATATTCTTGCTCTCCTGCCTTTCCCTGCATAACCGTGGCTGCTCGGCGGTCACTCGTTATTCTTTCCACCCAAAGTTTTTTGTTTTTACAGTAAGCTGGCTTTTCAGTCTGAACCTTGGAAAAGAAGCTTGAGATCTCTCTGGTGGTGGTGGAATAAAGTGCATGGCTAGCGCTGGGCTATGTGCCGGCCGGAGACTTTAATTTGCAAAAGGAGGGAGAGAATGAAATGAAATGATCATGCGTGTGCGAGTGCAGCTAGCTAGCTGCAAATGGCCATGGCAATTGGCAACTCGCAGTAGTAGCAGTGGTCGATGCTCTTGTTATCAGCTCTGCCTGGAAAGCCATACTTTTTTCTTGCTGATCGATCGATCGAGGTGACTCCAACCAACCATATCCGTCCGCCTGGAGCTGCTTATTGGCCGTTCACTTCAGCCTAGCCTAGCTAGTGCATGGTATTGTGTATGTAAGTTGGGTATATATTAATTATATCCCAGGCTCCTAGCTACCTAACTCCATTTTAATTTGTTGAATCGAAATCATCTTGTCCTCTGCCAGCACTGTGGAGTGCAAAAATAAAACTGATGTGCAACACAGAATACTAGCTGACCAAATACTAGTACCGGAAGCTAATAAAACAAGATAGCAAAAAATCGATCTATTTGAGGAAAACAAGATAGCAAGCAAAAAAAAAAAAAATCCATCGCAAGGTAGGTAGCTAGCTTCCAAGGCACTTTTTCCACTGTGGATTACTGTCAATTGATGTCTGGTCTGGGGTTTGGCATGGCACGCTGTTTGGCTGCTTGTTTTATAGGGGACTCTTTTCGCTTTAGGGGAGGGGCCCATGGCATTTTCATCAAAAGATACGGCGCTGTAGGAGGCGTCCTCGCAAACAGAGACATTTTGTCGTTTGCATCGATAGGTGTCGACAAAAGATGACTATGTGTGCAACAGTGTAAGTGTATCCATCTCTGATATCTGGCAAGGGAGAAAGCATCTAGACCGAAATGGCACCTATAAATGTGGGCACAGAGCCTCTAGGATGATAGAGCTTGACTTAAGCATAGCTCGCGATATGCATGCGGTTAGTAGTGATGAGGTCGTAATTAAAAGGATGCATGGTTAACCTCTGTACTTGTGCTAAATATAAGTGTCCGTGTGTGTATATATATATATACTGTAGCGATAATCTGCACGCAAGTGCAGATTAGTTATTCACCCGCAGGCCGTAACCTAGAGAAGCGCATTCTAAACATCCACGTATGTCCGCTTTGTGACCAAGCCAATTAGTAATGTGACCAAGCAACTAATAAATGCATGTGTATATATATGTATATGTATATTACATATATATATATACATATATTTTTATACATATATATATAAACGGTAGCGTTATTCTACTCCTAAGCGTAGAATAGTTATTCTGCATCGGTTAGAGAACTGCGTTCAAACCATCCCGCATAGGCCTATGTGTAGACTAAACTAATCGCTAGTAAAACAATGGATGAAGTTACTACCAAATAAGTACAACAACAAATGAAGTTACTACCGAATCAGTAACGTATCCACCCCACTAATAAATGTATTTGTATTGAATTGCTAGCAATTCGGTAGTAAATTATGAATACATTTTACTAAAGAACAACAGATGCAATTACTACCGAATCAGTTAGGTGGTTAAAACAACTAGTTCATATGTTTTGTATTTTGTATATGAATCTGTTTCTTCTTTGTTTTAGCCATTTCTTTTTATTGATAGCTTGGATTTGCAAATAGTTTACACCAGTAGTTTACCGATGACAAGAGAAACAAAATGATATAAGTCTTGCTAATAAATTTACTATTGTATAATAGTAAGTTTATGTTATAGATGTAGTAATTCCTAGTTATAGATATAGTAATTTTTGTTACTAGTCGGCAAAATTATTGTCTATTAGCGAGATTTATAACATTCTATTTCTCTTGTCTTAGCAAGCTACTAGTGAAAACCATTTGCAAATCGAAGCTGCCAATAAAAAGTTATGACTAATACAAAAAACAACATATTCATGTATAAAGAAGTAAACACGTTTACTAGTTGGTCATTGTACTAAGAACACAATTTCTAGTTTATGCATGAATCAGTTTTTACTTTGTTTTAGCCATATCTTTTTATTCATAGGTCCAATTCACGAACGAAATTCACCATTAGATTATTGACGACGAGAGGAACAACATGATATAAATCTAGCTAATAAATTTACTATTATATAATAGTAATTTTATGTTATAGATGTAGTAATTTCATGTTGTAGATATAGTAATTTCTGTTACCAATCAGCAAAATTAATGTTTAATAGTGAGACTTATATCATTCTATTTCTCTCGTCATCACTAAGGTACTGGTGAAAACTATTTGCAAATCAGAGCTACCAATAAAAAGATATGGCTAAAATAAAAAGAAAATATATTCATATACAAACTACAAAATGCATTAACTAATCGGTTTGACCATGTAACTAATGTAGTCTGTTGAATCAATATTACAATCTGTTAGGTATGTATTTAATACTCTGTTGAATCAATATTACTGTCTCAACAACATATAGTTACACGTTATAATAATAATAATAATAATAATAATAATAATAATAATAATAATAATAATAATAATAATAATCGAAGCTTGAACACCGTTACCAATAATCCAACCCATCGACATCGATAGATGATGCACAAGTAATAAATGCGGATAATTCGGCTCGGTCGAACTACGTAAACTGGCCATTGTATAGAATATACAATTCTACACATAGCCGAAATCAGACACTATGGTGGCTAGGCAGCATGATTTCAAATACTCAAATTCAAGCCATATTTGAGTATATATATATATATAAAAAAAATCAGTTTTACGGTATATACCCATCTATAATAATTCAAATGAAACACATACATTTGAAAAAATATATTCGAATTCAAAGATTTTGAACGAGTTTGGATCACACACATGCTTTGCTGATTTATATATAAAATCAACACATACCTACAACCAAACTATCATAAAAAAGGGAACCCCTAATTTGAATTTCAGTTCAAACTTGTTTGAACTAGTTAGTAAACTGATTAAATTCAGCATCATAATTTTTTTTAAAAATATCTCATGAAAATACATATGGAAAATGTAGATCATAATGCCTAGGCACCATAGTGCACTTAGTAATTCTAATATATATATATATATATATATAAGTCTTTTTCGTACTCTTGGGAGTACATACTCCCACCTCTAAATATACCATATAAACAAATATGTTATACTTTTTTCATACTTGGTATACTCCAATAATAATTCTAAGATACTCCAATACGATATGGTTGAAAAAATTTCATCGAAACCATTTATTTCTGCTATATACACTTTTCCATATGTAAAATAAGTGTATACACAAATTATGCTATAAAAAGTGAATTACAACGAAATTTTTCATGGAACTCACTTTGAAGTATCTTATAATCAGTATTAGAGTATCATCAAAAGGATAAAGAGGTATAACTATATCATTTAAGCAGTATACGTAGAGTGGGAGTACGACTCCTAGGAGTGTAGAACCATTTTCATACACACACACATATAGATCTGCTATTCTACATCTGCGTGTAAAATAGCTTATTCTAAGTGCCAGACAGTTTTTCATACCGACCGAGCCCACTTGGTGGCATTAATTAGCAAGCAATAAATTAGCGTGTCTATCCAGTGTACTAAATCCAACTAGTTAATGACTAATAAATGCCACATCTTGTTTGTACATAAATCCGTCTCTTTTTTTATTTAGCCATAACTTTCAAATGAGAATGATTTTGGTCTTTAAATTTTTTAGGATAGTAGAATTTCACATCCTCTACATATGGTAATTTTTTGAGAATTTTTCAAAATATGTACATGTGTTTTTCATGAACTTTAGAAAACACTGGATAGGTTGCCTTTTACTGTACAAACAAATGACATGTTATGAGCTATTATACCAGATGTTACCATACTAAAATAAGGTGTTAAACAACAGCTTTACACATGATATAGTAACACCTTGAGTAATAGGAAGTAAAATGTTATTTTCTTGACAGCAAAAGATAGTATGTGATATTGTTTGGCACTTTGTTATTTTTATGCCTTAATTCTGATTGGGTTTGGTCTTCAAATTTGACAAGGCAGTAGAATCTCACCTCCCTACATGTAGAAGTTCACCTACCCTACATATGATAATTTTTGTAGGCCTGTAAAAGCTTAGCTACCCTACATATGGTAATTTTTTGAGATTTTGTAAAAACTTGTACATATAATTTTTATAAATTTTACACCATAAGTCTGCTGTATATAGAATATAGTAACCTATTGAGTAATAGGTAGTAAAATGTAGTTTTCTTAACAGAAAAGGTAGTATATGCGTTGTTGTTTGGTATTTTGTTATTTTCATATCTTTCAAATTTGATTGAGTTTGATCTTCAAATTTTACAAAGTTGTAGAATCACATCTCCCCTATATGTGATAATTTTTTTGAGAATTTTTCACAATACAATGTCATTTTCATATCTTTTAAATGCGATTGAGTTTGATCTTCAAATTTTGTAGCCTATAGAAGCTCACCTATCCTACATATGGTAATTTTTTGATATTTTTTGAAAACTTGTACATATAACTTTCATAAATTTTATATTATAAGTCTGTTGTAGACAGTATGTAGTAACACATTGAGTAATATATAGTAAAATATAATTTTCTTGACTATAAAACATAGTATATGCTGTTGTTTGGTATTTTATTATTTTTATATCTTTTAAATCTGATTGAGTTTGGTCTTAAAATTTCACAAGATTGTAGAATCACATCTTCCCTACGTGTAGTAATTCTTTTAGAATTTTTACAGTAAAATGTTATTTTTTTAATAGTAAAAGATACGATATGCTGCTGTTTGGCACTTTGTCATTTTCATATCTCTCAAATGCAATTGAGTTTGGTCTTAAAATTTTATTAGATTGTAGAAGCTTGACTCCCCTACGTGTGATATTTTTTTGAGAATTTTTAAATATTTTACTGTAGGTCCAACAAATAGAAATATATTATTATTCATGAAAACCATAAGTACACATTTTTAAAAATTCTCAAAAAATTACCATAGATAGAAGAGGTGAGATTATACAATTTTATAAAATCTATGGAAGGATTGAACTTTGTTTGTTATCTTTCAAAAATAAAAATAGAAGGAATATAAATGGTACAATATCCTTGAAAGAATTTATAAATTTGCTGGAGTGTGGTCATGATCCAAAATTTTTATAAGAGCTTAAGAATTTCCTTAGCACCATTCTGTAAAAGTTTCAAAAATTTTAAACCTTTTTTGATTACTCAAGCTAATCTATGTATGATCATTAGGCTTTTATCAGGACAGTAGCACTGTCAAAATTTTTAAAAATTCCACATGTTTGACCATCATATAAAAATTTTATGAAAATATTTATGATGCATCAGGACCATCCACAAAACTTTCAAAAGTTTTCTAATATGGTTTAAATCATTTTTCTTTCGGTTGAAGTTTGCCGATAAGGCTTTTATTAGAACAGTAGTACTCTCAGAAGTTGTTAAAATTCCTGATACTTAATCATCATCTAAAAATTTTGTGAAAATATTAATGATGTGTCAGGAATATCCAAAAAAATTTAATTTTTTTAATGTGGTTTGTTCTATTTTTCATGGTTCAAATTTGCATTCAGCCTTTTATCAGGATAATATCACTTTCAGAATTTTATAAAATTCTTTAAGCTTGACCATTATCTATAATTTTCAACATGTTTTGCAACATTAATGATATGTCATTTCTCGTGAAATCTCATTTGAAAAAAGACCAAATTTGAATTTTGCTTTGTTATTTCATCCGAAATTTGTTTGAAATTTTGAAATCTCAATGAAATTTTAGATTTCACCACCTCGGTGATGTAAACCAAAAACGAGTTCTTGCAATGTGCGACGTACTTAAGATCACATTTTTCTTTTTTTACTTTTGGAGAGAGGACAGTGGAAGTCGTAGCTTGTGTAAATGAAGAGAGTACGGTCCAACTAGTCGAACAAACTAGGATAGTTTTGCTTGGCGTATACGCCAGCGTCGTTGTTTTTTTGAGAAAATTTTTGGTTTTTACAGTAGGTTTTTTAAAAATCATCGAGAAACACGCAAACGGTTGAAAAAACAAAAGTGCATCTGCGTTGCGCTTAAATCGAAAGGTCCTTTTCGTAAAAAGCGATCGGAATGATCCAAGCGTTAATACGATTTTTTAAGTATCTATTTAGGGTCCTCTCACGAAAGATCCAAGCGTCAATACGTTTTTTTTCGGTATCTATCTCGGAGGGAAGAGGGTGAAAAATTATTAGAGACGACAACCTTCTTTTGTCGAGTCTAACACTCTACGCGTTCACAGAGTAATAATACATGTTCTAAAAAATATTAGAGATCGAGATGGGAAAAAAGTCTAGAGATAGAGCTGCACACATATTTCTGGTGACGAAAATATTTTTTCGCGGGAAAAACGGAGAAAGGACCTAGCCGTAAGGAGCAAAGACCTGACTGTTATGTTTTTGGACCTGTCCGCTATCCTGAAAAATTAGAAAAAGGCTTGTTCACGATTTGAATTTAACGGAAGGTTCTTTTCGTAAAATGACGCACGAGGGACCCGAACGTGATTTTAGAGGAAAAAAATCTTCCCCTAAAAAAATCACGAAGGGTCTATTCATAATTTATAAAAGGACCAAAATGCGTTTTTTTAGCTGAGCCGTCGGCTCGGCTCAAACGGTCCTGAGCACGGCAATTCTTCAGCCTTTAGGAAAGGCACTAGTAAATTTTTCGCGGCGTAACACACCACGTGTGACGTTTTTTCGTAGAAAAAATTCTTTTTTTCCGGCGGCGTTTTTATTTTTTGAATCGTCGAAATAATGAGCGAAACGGCTGAAAGAACACAAATTTTTTCGCGGCGTAACACGCCACGCGCGTCGTTTTTCCGTAGGAAAATTTTCTTTTTTTTTCGACGGCATCTTATTTCCTAAATCGTTGAAATAATGAGCGAAACGGGGAAAAAATAAAGAGATAGAGTTGTAAAAATATCTATTTCGATGAATTATTTGGAAAATATTGGAGACCGAGCTGGAGAACCGCGGTGAGGAAAAAATCTAGAGGAAAAAGGGCGAAAAATTATTAGAGACGACAACCTTCTTTTGCCGAGTCTAACACTCTACGCGTTCACCAAGTAATAATACATGTTTTAAAAAATATTAGAGATCGAGATGCGAAATCGAGTTAGGAAAAAAAGTCTAGAGATAGAGCCGCACATATATTTCTAGTGACGAAAATATTTTTTCCGTGGAAAAACGGAGAAAGGACCTAGACGTAAGGAGCAAGGACACAATGTTACGTTTTGAATCATCGCTATCTGAAAAATTAAGCGGCTTGTTCGCGATTTAAATTTAACGGGAGGTTCTTTTCGTAAAATGGCGCACGAGGGACCCGAACGCGATTTTAGAGGAAAAAATCTTCTCTTCATAAAAAATCACGAAGGGCCTTTTCGTAATTTATAAAACAACTCAAACACAAACATTTTTTTGAGCGATGTAGTGTACGGCCTCAAATCGATCGGTGTCGGAAGTCTCCCACAATTAGAAGAGGTATATGATTAACTAGGAAATTTTCCACGGCGTAACACGCCGCGCGTGTCGTTTTTTCGAAGAAAAAATATTTTTTTCGACGACGTTTAATTTTTTAAATCGTCGAAATAATGAGCAAAATGGGGGAAAAATAGCGAGATAGAGTTGTAGAAATATCTCTGTCGACGAATTATTTGGAAAATATTGGAGACCGAGCTGGAAAACCGTGGCGGGAAAAAGTCTAGAGGGAAAAGGGTGAAAAATTATTAGAGATGTCAACCTTCTTTTTGTCGAGTTTAACATTCTACGCGTTCGCCGAGTAATAATACATGTTTTTAAAAATATTAAAGACTCGCGGCGTAACACGTCGCACATGTCGTTTTTTCGTAGAAAAAAATTATTTTTTTCTCGACGGTGTTTTATTTTTTAAATCATCGAAATGGTGAAAAAATAGAGATAGAGTTGTAGAAATATCTCTTTTGTGAATTATTTGAAAAATATTGAGACCGAAATTTGAAAAGCGTGAGGGAAAAAGTCTAGAGGAAAAGAGTGAAAAATTATTAGAGATGACAACCTTCTTTTGTCGATCTTAACACTCTGGCGTTAGCGGAGTAATAATACATGTGTTAAAAATATCGAGATCGAGATGGGAAATCGATTTGGGAAAAAGTCTAGAGATAGATTTTGCACAAATATTTACGGCGACGAAAACTTTTTTCCGGGAAAGCGGAGAAAGGACATGTTTTAAAAATATTAGAGACTCGTGGCGTAACACGTCGATTGGCGTTTTTATTTTTTAAATCGTCGAAATAATAATGAAAAAGGGAAAAAAGTAAGGAGATAGAGCTGTAGAAATATCTCTTTCGACGAATTATTTGTAAAATATTGGAGACCGAGCTGGAAATCCGCGGTGGGGAAAAAGTCTGGAGGGAAAAGGGTGAAAAATTATTAGAGATGACAACCTTCATTTGTTGAGCTTAACACTCTACGCGTTCACGGAGTAATAATACATGTTTTAAAGAATATCAGAGATCGACGCGTTCGCGGAGTAATAAACTAATAATACATGTTTTAAAAAATATCAGAGATCGAGATAGGAAATCGAGGTGGTAAAAAAATCTAGAGATAGAGCTGCACAAATATTTCTGGCGATGAAAACATTTTTTTCCCGAGAAAAACGGAGAAAAGATTTAGACGTAAGGAGCAAAGATCTGTTTGTTACGTTTTTGGACCTGTCCGCTATCCTTAAAAATTAGAAAAAGGGCTTGTTCACGATTTGAATTTAACGGGAGTTTTTTATCTGTAAAATTGCGCACGAGGTACCCAACGCGATTTTAGGGAAAAATATTTTCTTCTCATAAAAAATCATGAAAAACCTATTCATAATTTATAAAAAGATTAAAACGCGAAATTTTTTTTTTGACCCGACTCAAACGCCGCTGAGGCCGGCGATTCATCCCAACTATAGTAGCGTGTTATTTGCATGTATAAGTCGTGACGACACCGATGCGATCGATATGGTTGGATTCAGCCACGTATACGGTATACACATGTCACTAGTTGGTGGGCCCGGAGCCCACCGTTCCCATTGGCACCACCACCAAGTGGAAGAGTACTACTCTTTCCGGATCTATCTATCTCAGTTTCTCTTTCTCCCTACCATTTTTGTGCTCACGCATCCATCACATTATTGCTCTCTCCACCTGGATGACCACTTGCATCCAAACAAACCAAAAAATCATGTGTGGGGTGGGGTATACCTTAAAAGACATGTATAATAAAAATATCCTCAATGCCTTTTTTATAACAAAAAAGTTGGTACTTCCTCCGTGACTCTTCTCAAGTTTACAAATGTATTTCTTTTTAACACATAGATAAGAAGATATTATAAAAATTACTAAATTACTCTTAATTATTATCACTAAGCGCTATATTCAATGCATGCATTAGATAATAAACGTAAAGATGGATATTTATTAGAGTATAGAGGGAACATCACACTAATTCTGTATTGGGATATAAAATAGGTCCTATATTTATGGATAAGACCATTCAAAATATAATATCATAGGAGTCTACGTACTAGCTAAACTTAAGAGCTATTTTTCAAAGTTACGATATTGCAAAAAGACAGCAACTTTTGCTTGCATAGATTTTCACAGATACAAAAAAAACCATGAATAACATAATCTTTCATTGACACATGACTAGCAATTTTCATACAAGACATATAATCTATTATCGTTAAAACTAGTTTTGCTAGGATAAATTATTTTGAGATGTTGCGTATACCATCGTACCGATTATGGCAGCAACATATATAATCTAACAGTAAAAGGTGCGATTCGTGCCGATCAACGACCGCAAAAGATGCTGATCATAGGACGAACAATAACATGACGCAATGTGGCAGCAAAGCATCCTGCCGCGCATCATGCCTACTCAGACCTGTTTCGTACCGTGTCGGCCTAATCACAGCCCATGCAGACGTGCTGCGTTGTCTATCGTGCCAGACTGTGAGAGCCAATATAGCCCTGTTATTCGTGCCATGCTGGTCTGACCTACGCACATACGTGCTATGCCATGCTTCAGCTATGCCGTGTTTGCCGTTCCACGGGTCCGCAAAAGAAAGCCCGGACTAAGGTGGTAGTACATGTTCCATTTTGCTGAGGATCTTTGTAAAAGAACAATCATAGTAGCGGTACACCACAGTAAGACGAAGTAACCAAAAGAAGAAGAATCCGCAGCAGCATCAACAGCGTAGGATAGGAGGAGGCCGACATCTGCACTGTTTGGGTGGGCCCACAGATCACCTCTTCTTCTCCTTTCCCCGAAGAGCAGGAGAGAACAACGACGGCAGTATTATGTGTCGAGAGGAGGAAGAAAGAAACGCCACTAGACTAGAGTTTGATTATTATTATCGGTGTGATAACGGTGACTACAACTTCGTCCAGTAAAACGTAATCACAACCAACCCCCTCCCTCCTCCCTCCGCCTCCTCGACTCCCAAATCAAGAGATCCCCCGCCACGCCACCATGCCCACGCCGGTGCCCGCCGCGAGGCAGTGCCTCTCGCCCGCCGCCGTCACGGCTCTCGACGCCGCCGTCGCCTCCGCGCGCCGTCGCGCGCACGCGCAGACCACCTCCCTCCACCTCATCTCCTCCCTCCTCGCCCCGCCCGCCCCGCCGCTCCTCCGCGACGCCCTCGCGCGCGCCCGCAGCGCCGCCTACTCCCCGCGCGTCCAGCTCAAGGCCCTTGATCTCTGCTTCGCCGTATCCCTCGACAGGCTCCCCTCCTCCTCCTCCTCCTCAGCCGCCGGAGACGAGCCCCCCGTCTCCAACTCGCTCATGGCGGCCATCAAGCGCTCGCAGGCCAACCAGCGCCGGAACCCGGACACCTTCCACTTCTACCACCAGGCCGCCACAGCGCACCCCCCCGCCGCGGTCAAGGTCGAGCTCTCGCAGCTCCTGCTGGCCATCCTAGACGATCCCGTTGTCAGCCGCGTCTTCGGCGAGGCCGGCTTCCGCAGCGACCACATCAAGCTCGCCATCGTCCGCCCCGCGCCGCCCATGCCGCTGCTCGGCCGCCTCCCCTCGCGCACCCGCCCGCCGCCCCTCTTCCTATGCAGCTTCGCCGCCGCTGACGACGCCGACGTGCCCTCGCCCGCAGCGAACCTCGCCGGCGCCGGGGAGGAGAACTGCCGCCGCATCGGCGAGATCCTCTCCCGCGGCCGCAACCCCATGCTAGTAGGTGTCGGGGCCGCCTTCGCCGCCGCCGACTTCGCCGCGACATCCCCGTACCGCATCCTCCCCGTTGGCCCCACCTCCATCGACCAAGCAGACCTCGGCATGGCGGCGGCAATGACCAGCGCAACCTCCGGGCTTATCATAAGCATCGGAGACCTCAAAGAACTGGTCCCCGACGACGGCGAGCTCCAGGAGAGGGGACGGCGGGTGGTGGCGGAGGTGACGCGAGTGCTCGAGACGCACAAAATGGGGCGCGTCTGGGTGATGGGGTGGTCGGCCACTTACGAGACCTACCTCACCTTCTTGTCCAAGTTCCCCTTGGTCGACAAGGACTGGGAGCTCCAGCTGCTTCCAATCACGGCGGTGCGTGCCGGCGGCAGCTGTGCTGGACCCATGCCTCCGGCAACCACGGCCGCGGCCTTCTCCAAGCCTGCAAGGTCAGGCCTTTTCGCTTTTGTATCTATCCTCATCAATTGTTTATGCTTAAGATTTGATTAGCATCCATTTGGTGACTGGTGTGCTTAGTTTATTTATCAGCATGTTTCTTTTGATGTCTGCTTAGGGGTACTGGTGTGATTAGTTTATATGTTCTTGATTAATTTAATGTTTGAGTGCAGATTTGAGTGTATGCCCATTGTAGCATGGATATTTTTCTGCCATCTTTGATTGATCTAAGTGTAATACTGTAATTAGTAGTGGCACAGGTAGTTCAATAAGGTCTTTTAGTATTGTTAGGGTTAAATGCATGGTAAAATATTAGAGACATAATTTAACGTGGAAAAAACCTTGTGAAAAAAAAAACCATGGGAAACAATCCACTATTCGGTCTAAGGATTACATGTATAAGGGTGGCTTAAATAGCCAAAAGAGTCTGAGTCGTAGTAGGCTTGGACTAACAACTCATTTCGATAAAACCAAAAGATACGATAAATAGAGATATTTGAGTTATCTCTAACAAACCTCTACTCAACTCAAAATCCATAATGATATTGTCTCCGGAAAGCCCCAAGGGTAATATAATAATGCACCACGAATACAAGTGCGTTAAAAGTTCAAAGGATTACTGAACAAGAAAGATTGAAACAGCCAATCCAAACACTTATAGTGCAAAAGACAAAAACTAGAATAGTCATCCAAACATTTCTTATGGAGCAAGATTGAGCGAACCACCAGTAGGTAATGAGAAAGACTGGAACAGTCAATCCAAACACACAACTATAACAAAGCAGACAAAAAATCTGGGTTTTCAATGATTCATAACCCCAGTAAAGTCTGAGTCTGTGCAATTGATCTTCTGAAACAAACGCTCAATCATCAAATGGCATAAGCCAAGACATCACCTGTGGTGCTAAATAGATAGCGAAAATAACATAATATGGATTTTTGACATGCTCTACCCGAAACATAAAATTCGACAAACTGCCTACTGAAATTTCATAACATAGTTGAAACTGTTCCTCCAAAAATGTTAATATGAAGAAAAAAATCTCGTGTTGCCAATGGAGTATAAATTGCAGTAAACCCCTCATGTTGAGCAAAGACAACAAACAGGGGCATAGATCAAACTTGAATGATTCAGATCTAAGTGGAATCCCACCTTCTCACTTAAACACGTTTTACACATAATCCCCTAGAAAAATTACAAAATTCCACACTTTAAGTGGAGGAGGTGGAATTCCACCTAGATTTGAACCATTCAAGTTTGATCCAATGTCCCTGTTTGATTACTTTCATGATTTTACCATATGTCCATTTTCACCATATACTTCCTGCATTGAAATAGGACTTTGCGCGGCTTCTATCATATACTCCATTTGCTTTGATCCACTGGACCTAACAGTTTCAAACATTTAAATTTGCAGCTTGGCGGAATCGTTTGTTCCTTTTGGAGGACACGTCTTTGATACCTACGAAGCAAACAGCCTCACAGCAAATTCTTGTCCTCAGGCCCTCCGGTGTCAACAGTGCAACGATAGATATGAGCAGGAAGTTTCGACTATCATTAAAGGAAGTGGCGTTAGAGCTGAAAACCATCACCAGGGAGGTCTACCTTCCCTGCTGCAGAATGGCAGCATGATGGGTCCTGACGATGGATTTGATGCATTCAAGGTGTGAAGCTACTTATGTCTTTCGGAAATTTGAAGTTAAATAATGAATGCACATGCACACTGTGTTGATAGATGAATAATCTTTGGATATCATTGGTATAAAAGATGCACAGTTTTTCTTCAGTGCAGGTTAGAGATGATCAGATGGTGTTGAATTCAAAAATATTGAATCTACAGAAGAAATGGAATGAGTACTGCCTGCGGCTCCACCGAGGTTCCCAGAGGATCAACAGAGGTCCTTACCAGTTATTTCCATATTATATTGGTGTTCCAGCTGACAGGGAAAGAGCAGCAAATCCGAGCA
The DNA here is from genome assembly GCA_036346375.1 of Guadua angustifolia. Lineage (NCBI taxonomy): Eukaryota > Viridiplantae > Streptophyta > Magnoliopsida > Poales > Poaceae > Guadua > Guadua angustifolia. Next base: position 384,875 of record CM070522.1, read on the forward strand.
AAGGTTCCGATTCAGTTGCACTTCAAATTGAGGTTATTAAAACTTCTGCAGTGCCTGCTTCACATACCAACGCAACTGCAAAGAGTATCTCATCGCCATCTTTCTCCAACCAAAGGGACGAAGACCTTGAATTGAAGCTTCAAGTTAGACACTCAAAGAGTGATGAACACCTTCGAGATAGGGGTGTGCAATCCCGACAGGGAAACCAGTCAAACTGCCATGATCGTGAAGATCATGCGTCCCTGTCATCTTCTACTCCGGTGGCAACTAACTTGGTTTTGGGCAAGCCTCGTGAGTCTTCTTCCGAGAGTACAAGCTCTGCCTGCTGGAAACATGTAGAGGATGCAGAACTGTCTATCGACCTGATACCCAAGAAGGTGGATGATTTGAATCTGAAGCCTCCACAGATCTTTACACAACCTTACTCTTGCTCCCGTAGGTCCACAAATGTGTGGCGAACATTACCTAGTGCTCTGCATTCAGCAGCTTCAGGAGGCATGTCTGCCTTTGGTCAGTGGCAGAGACCTTCACACCTCACATCACAAGGTTCTGATTTGAGCAACTATAAGCTACTTGTGGAACGCCTGTTCAAGGTAGTTGGGAGGCAGGAGGAAGCCTTGAGTGCTATTTGTGAATCCATTGTGCGGTACTGGCCAATGGAGATGCGCCGCGGTGTAAACAGGAAGAATGGCATCTGGTTTAGTTTTCACGGTTCTGACAGCATGGCCAAGCGGAGAGTTGCTGTTGCACTTGCAGAGCTCATGCACGGCAGCAAAGAGAACTTGATTTATCTGAACCTGAGCCTCCAGGACTGGGGTGACTCAAGTTTTAGGGGGAAGACTGGCACTGATTGTATCGTTGAGGAGTTGGGCAAGAAGCGGCGATCTGTTATCTTCCTTGACAACATCGATAAAGCTGACTGTCTTGTTCACGACAGCCTGTCTTATGCCATTGAGACTGGCAAGTTCCAGGACATGCGTGGCAAGGTGGTGGACATTAATGACTCAATTGTGGTGTTGTCAACAAGAATGATCCGAGGCTGCAAAAATGCCTCTGTTGAAGTGGAAGAGGGTCATACTTTTTCCGAAGAAAAGATCCTGGCAGTTAGAGGGCATCAACTGAAGATCTTGATAGAACCCGGTGCGACGATCACCAGCGGAGGCCCTGGTGGTAAGGTGATAGTTTCCCCAAGGCATTCTCTCACCAAAATTCAAGCATCTTTGTACTCTGGTTCTGTCAGTAAGCGAAAGCTTAACATTTCCGATGACCAAGAAAAGCGGCAAGAATCGCCAAGCATTTTCAAGCGACTGCACAGAACATCAAGTGTGCCGTTCGACTTGAACCTGCCTGTCGATGAGGATGGATCCAACGATGCTGACGACGACAGCAGCAGCAAGGACAACTCATCCGGCAATCCGGAGAGATCCATTGACAGCCTCTTGTGTTCAGTTGATGAGTCAGTCGATTTCAAGCCATTTGATTTTGGGAAACTTGCTGATGACATGCTGCAGGAGTTGAGCAATATATTGAGCGACATTCTGGGCTCTGACTGCGTGTTGGAGATCGATGTTGGCGCGATGGAGCAAATACTTGCGGCAGCATGGGCATCATCAGAGAAGAGGCCTCTGCAGACCTGGTTGGAGCAGGTGTTTGCGAGGAGCCTTGACGAGTTGAAGGTCAAGTGTAACAAGCATGTGAGCAGCTCTACGCTTAGACTAGTGGCATGTGAGGACACAGTGCCGCCGGTGAAAGAAGGCGATGCTTTTGGAGGTTTGCTTCCCTCAAGAATAATTCTAGGTTGATTATGATATCTGTACAGGGATCGTTGTAATTATTTCTAGTCCACACTAGTATAGCATTAATTATTTCGTCGCCCCGAAATAAGTTGTAGCCTAGCTAGCTAGTTGATGCGTAATATTTGCCCTGGTGGTTGCTAATTAGGGTCACGAGTCCCCGGGGGCCTTCCCCATCCATATATATCGTCATGTATATCGATTATTATTGTAACTATATATTGTGGATTATATTTGCCAATATATGATTGTTCTGGTGTCGTAGTTTTGTATGATGCATGACCACAAGCAGGGTTCACCAAACCGAAATTCGCCTCGAAATTCACGATACGGTTTTCGCAAAAACCGCGTGAAAAACCGAAGGGTTTAAAAATAAAAAACCGTTCGGTTTTCTATGAAAACCACAGTTTTTCACAAAAAAAACCGGTCGGTCATTTGAATGTTCTTCGAAAACGGTTTTAAGCGGTTTTTCAACGAAAACTATAGTTTTTCAACGATTTTCGAACACATAATTTTTTTCAAAATTTTTGAAAAACCGCGATTTTCAATGGTTTTTGAATACATAAATTTTTTCAAAATTTTAATTTTTTTAATTAGACCGGTTTACCGAGCGGCACAAGTCCATGTTTAGCCAACTTGTTTGTTGTATATATATGGTGATGTAGGCAGCTGTGGTACGGTCATGTTGAAATCCATAATGTATGCCTGTGTCCAGGAATTACAAAACCATTTTTAAAAATTCGCAGTACGGTTTTCGCAAAAAACCGCGCAAAAACTGCTCAAAAACCGAAAGGTTTAAAAATAAAAAAATTTTGATTTTTTTTTTAAAAATCAAAAACCGTTCGGTTTTCAATGAAAACCGCGGTTTTTCACGAGAAACCGCTCGGTTTTTGACGAAAACCGACCCAACTATATGAATGTTCTTCCAAAATTTTTAAATTTTTAAATTTTATTTTTTAATTAGAACGGTTTACCGAGCAGTTTTGAGTTTCGAACCAGAACGGTAAGATCGAAAACCAACCGAACGGTTTTCGTCGGTTTTGTGAACCCTACCTGTGTCCGTGTTTTGGCAAAAAGTTAGTAGTATATCTAGGTGTGCTTCAGGCTCAGCGACTCAGCCGACCCAGTAGGACAATGAACTAGCAACTTGAATGTGCGTACTAGATCTTGTCATGGTGAGTAGATGGAGCACATCATGGTCTCACAAGCAGGTTCACAAAATCGACTAAACAGCTCGAAAATCGACCGTATTGAGCGGGTTCGGTAGTAGAAACCGGTCGCTAAACCGATCCAATTCAAAAAATTTAAAAAAATTTATGCGGCGCAAACCAGTCGATAATGGGTGACAATTGCTCGATTTTTTATGGAAATCTTGCGAAAATCGCTCAAAATTTGACTCTAAGAAACATTCAATTGGTTGGTCGATTTTCGATAAAAACCGGTCGATATTAGATTTTTTTTAAAAAAAATCCACAATTTAATTTCTTAACTTTACGGTTTCAGACGATTTTTGATCCGTTTTTACCGATAATCAAAATAAAAATTCATTCAAAAATCACGATTTCAATATTGTGAACCTACTCACATGTACCGGCATTGACTAGTCATTGTTAACTTGTGAATTAATGCCGCTTGTCGCACATATGTGTTTTCGTCGTCGTTGCCTATTTCTACAACTACAAGGCAAGCATGCTGCTAGCTCTTGCTTGAGCTTGGAGGTATCCATCACTGTACGCGTGCGACGACTGCCTAAACATATAAATAGAGCTAGTGATATTTTCGATTTCGGCAGGACCGCGATTTCAAATCTTGGCCGAATAAAAACAAATAAAAAATTTATGTATTGCTACAGTGATTTTATGAAATTTCGCCTTCTCAAACCGAAATTACCATAAATTCAACCAGTTTTGATGTTTTTAGGATCAGATTTCGATCTAAATTTTTTGTGGAGAATTGTAATGCCTTTTATAAAGAATATATGTGAAAATTTTGTAAAAAAAATACATATACAAATTAAAATGCATCAAAAAAATGTTCTTTCATAACATGTAAAACTGTTCATTTCTTTCTCGCGAGTGCTCTGCTTTTTTTTTTTTAATTATGATACAAAACTGAGAATAACAATCTATCATCGGGTGGACAGTAATATCTAGCTAAATTAAGACACAATGGTAGAAACTTGTTAAAACATTTATCTTATTCTCTGTATTTTTTTCCAGTAGCTTATGATGTTTGTTGTTGTTATTTACAGTGCAGATTGAGATTGAGTATGGGTCGAAAGGAAAAGAGTTGGGGGCTGCTGGCCAATCATATATCAACTGGGCGTCTAAGATGGCCGTGGGATTAGACACCGGTGTCCTATGGGTGTTCCATGGGTAATATGCAAGGAGGAGGATGCACCAAATCTAGTGGTATAATAATCTTGTCCTATATTTACTTATGGTCAATGGGTGTCAGATGTGGCAAATTGCTGATTATCTTGCCTCATATTCTTATAGATAGTAAATTTTTCTGCTGAATATATTCATTTAGTTAGTTGTGTTGCTGCAGGATATAAATTCGAATATAAGAGAACTCGTGATGTAAATTATGGGTTTGTATTGTGCAAATACTTAGGGTTTTTTATATGAAAATACTTAGTCTTTTGCATTCAAATAGATAGAAAATGTAGATAAATGTTTACATGATTTTTTAATATTTTTTCCATTTTTTTAGTCTCGTAAGACCCTTTAATAGGAGTTTGAAAATTACCAAAAATTTCAGTGAAATCGGCTGAAATTCGTTTTTTCTGGATCCAAAATTGACGGATTTTAAATTTAGTTTTTGAGTTTTAGCCAGATTTCGGCTGAAATTACGGTCGTCAACGAAATTTCTTTCTCTCTTTCTTCGCTAGCTAGTACGTCTCCCCTTGTTAAAGAAAGCTTCAATAATTTAGCTATTCGTCTCTTAAAACGTCTAAGAATATTATCATACCCTGAATTAAAGTTCGCAAGTTTCCTGGAAGGAGCGGATGCCCACGTGTCTTCCTTGGCAAATTTGCAAAAAAAACCCTGTGTTTCTTGGAATTACGGATAGGTCCCTATAATTTACGAATAGGTCCTTCGCGATTTTTTGTGAGGGGAAGATTTCCTTTTCTAAATCGCATTTGGGTCCCTTGTGCGCCGTTTTACGGAAAAAACCTTCCGTTAAATTCAAATTGCGAACAAGCTCTTTTCTCATTTTTCAGGATAGCGGATAGGTCCAAAAACGTAACATTTAATTCCTTACTCTTTACGTTTAGGTCCTTTCTCCGTTTTTCTCAAGAAAAAAGTTTTCGTCACCAGAAAAATATGTTCAGCTCTATCTCTAGACTTTTTCCCCACCGCCCCACCGCGGTTTTCCAGCTCGGTCTCCAATATTTCCCAAGTAATTCGTTGAAAGAGGTATTTCTATGATTCTAGCTCTCTATTTTTTCGCCGTTACGCTCATTATTTCAACGATTTAAATAATAAAACGCCGATAAGCAAGAAAATATAAATTTATATGATATATGCTCGTATGAACGGTGATATCGCTCAAAACGTTTGTCATCATCGATCTATTCAAAATGCGATCCGGTGATCACTGTAGACATGCTATCCTAACTGCTTGTATTGCATAACGTCTCACAATATGTCTTTCCAGTTAAATCTTATTAGCTACGGACGCGGCGTGCCGCCACGCTTCCTTATCTAGTTTCTATTAAGCCTAGAAGGAATGCAGCGTATGCAGCCCACAAGCTACATTTTTTTGCGAAAAGACCTTCCGAAAATTTTGAAATCGCGGACAGGTCCTTCCACCGTTTATTCTGCAAAAAGGACCCTGGCAATTCTGAAATCACAGACAGGTCTTTTGACGTCTATTTTTCAAAAAGGCCCTCGTAATTCCAGAAATTCGACCCAACGCTGGTTTTTTCGCCCCGGGAGATTCTGAATTCACGAACAGGTCCTTTCAGCAGTTATTTTGCAAAAAAGACCCCGCAGTTCCGCGAATTCAACACGTCGGTTCTTTCGCCCTAAGAGATTTGGAATTGCTTTTTTTGTGTGAAAAGGCCCTCCAAAAATTTCGGAATCGTGGAAGGTCATCCCACCATTTATTCTGCAAAAAGGACCCTGGAAATTCCGAAATCATAGATGGGTCCTTTGACCGTTATTTTCAAAAAGGCCACCGTAATTTTGAAAATTCGACTCGGACGCTAGTTCTTTCGACCCGGGTGATTCCGAATTCACGAACAAGTCCTTTCACCGGTTATTTTGCAAAAAAAAAACCCTATAGTTCCGCAAATTCAACACACGCGCCGGTTCTTTCGCCTTGGGAGATTTGAAATTGTGTTTAGGTATGATTATTTTGTAAAAAAACGTCCTTCCACATATTTGACACGGACACCGGTTCTTTAAACCTAGACTATCCAGCCAATTTTTAGCCCGGTTATTTAAACCCGAGAGATTTCGGGTAGGTCCTTATAGAAAAACTCGTGGTTACGCAAATTCGCTGACGGCTTCTAGCCAGTTAATTTTTAAAAAAAACACCTCTAAGAAAAACGAAATTACGTTTTTTTAAAGAAAAAAAACTCGAATCGAGTTTTTTCAACGGATGCAGCATCGCGCGCCTCTCTACCTAGTTAACCAGAGAAAGCAAATGTTCCCAGCTAACTAGCTACCTACCTGCGTGTCGGCCAATGTCGACCTCAATGATGTACCTTGACATATATGCTACTCTAATGAAAATAGTTTTTTACACCAAAACTTTGCAAGACATAACCGATTTGTCAGGCTAAAGATAGAATTATATATTTCTAACCGATGTCAGTTAAAAAAAGAGAAAAGTTAAGTTAAAGATAGAATTGTGGCTGATGTTGATTCGAAGATAAAATTTTATCTGTACAAAAGCCAATATGGATTACGGCTGGCAACGCATTGGAGAAGGATATAATCGGCTTACGCACTACAAAAAGAGGATCAAGGATGAGCAGAAAAAGACACAATCAATCAAATAACTCGCATCTACTTTTATTTATTTTTTCTTGTCAATTAAGAGTAGCTTTTGTAATTTAGAATCTCTTTGTAATTCGATTTTGATTAATAAAGTTGCGTATCGCCAATTGTTGATCTTCTTTGATTACATCAGGTTTGTTTTTTTTTATCTTGTTGCGCATCGTCTTTTTCAGAAAAATCTATCTTTATCAACCATCCAATCAGCCCTAATGGCCTAATTAGATTATCATCACTTTTGATTTGATCGGCTTCTTATAGCTGTTTAGATCCTTACCGATTATCACATTAGATATGCTTTGAGTGCAATTTTTCAATCCATTTTGCCGATTATAGGATCAAATCAGCTAGCACGCCTTAAACCTCTTGAACCCGATGTTCGCATGTGTTTAAGCCGATCAATCTATCGTTATATTTTTCAACACAACAACATTAACATAGAAGAATTGAAGGGGCCGAACGGTGGTTGGTAGGTAGTCACCCCTTCCATCACCAACCTCCAACTACCTAAGAAAACTCTGACAAAAATCACAAAAACAACATCCTAACAGATAAATTATACCTTTCTAAAAAGGCAACATATCCTGTGCAACCCCCCCTCCGTGAAACCTTCGTGCAACCCAACTAAGAAAAGTTTCAAAAAATTCTGAAAAAAATCATGGATGTACATCTCAACTTACCCCACCTACATATAAAATTTCATGATCAAATTCATCCTATACTAGCAGTTACAAAAAAATCATGGATGGCCACATCCTATACTGCACCTGTCTCAACCCTCCACCTCAGCTGGTGTCCATAGAATTAATTACGCTATCAACTAAGTAAAAATCTGATGTGGCATAGGAATTAAGGAAGAGAGAGAAGGAAAAATAAAGAAATCGTGTCTCATGCAAGAAACTAGGTTGGCGCGGGTACCAAGACGCAAGAAACGAGCAAAATCAGGGTTGGACGTTTCTGCGCGCTAACCAAGTTATGTTTGTGGTGCATGCATTGGTTTATTGCTCTCTCTCTCTCCTCTAGACACTGCTCATAAAAACCATGGGTTGGAAAACTATGTATTAGTTTATTGCTCTCTCTCTCCTCTAGACACTAAGGGCATCTCTAATGGTGCTAGCTATAAGAAATGTCCATGTCATCTATAGATAGCATATAGACAATCTCTCCAATAGATTAGCTATAGCATTGTCTATAAAATTAAATATTGACCCACATGTAATAGATAATAAATGCCTTCGAATCAGTTATAGCCTGACTATACATTAGTAGCTAGTCTATATCTCTCTCCTTGTTTTCTCTCTTCCACCTAAGCAAAATAGTGAGATGACACCCTTATAGCTAGCTGAAGTGATACCATTGGAGATGCCCTAAGTAGTAGATTGGAATGGGGAGCATATGTCAGTAGAGATTCTCTGTCTGAAGAGCATCTCTGCAAAGAGGGAAAGAAATAAAAGGCAGGTCTGTTAATTTGACAACTTGACCGATCCATTGTGGTCAGTTAATTTGTTTTACCTCTTTGTTTTTGTTCCATCATATTTCAAATCCGATCCGGAAAAGAGAAAGGAGGCTGATCTTGACGTAATGTTAAAAAAAATCATACCGAATCGAAACAAACATGCAGGAAGACTCATTCTTGTGTGCTTTTGTCGATTCGTTACCCCAAAAAATAAGCGATGGATATGGAGGGGAAAAAAAGATGCGCGAGCACATACATATATACCCACGTTCATGCATGTTTAATTAATTAGGTTCTTAATTATATACGCGCGTCTTCTAAAGGCATGTACAATAGTTTAGACGGCTGCCGTCTATAAGTGCTTTGAAGATCGTACACAGACAGCAGAAGAGACAGCTCGTACAGTGGCTTGTCTATTAGGCTATCTGTGTACTATTTAATTCATGTAAGGCCTTTATTGCTCTATGGTGATGAAATATACAAATGACCTTTGTAGCCATTTTGTTGCTTGTTTAAGAGAATACACGGTGAATACTCAAATAAGGCACATGAATTTCTTATAGAAGCATAAATATAATATATATTTATATCAATTGTTACTCGAAAGACATGATGCAGCAACTCATGTCATATATTTTTTTGCATTGAATTATTAATCGACAGAGAAACGATACTGACTAATGTTTTAGTATAGTACGAGTTTATCCGTATATATTTGACTTCTAGAATGTAACATGGTCCTAAGACAATGATTTAGTATTATACTAGTCCTTTATCCGTATATATTTGACTTTCAGGACTGTAACATGGTCCTAAGACAATGATTTAGTATTAGGCTAGCCATTTTTCCCATATAGAGTTAGCACTGGTCCTAGTTTTTTTTAATAACAATCACTTAGTCACTGAAAAACCATAGTGTTTATGAAAAAGCCTTCCAATTTCTGCAGCCACTTCCTACTCTTGTACTGTTTTAGAATGTCTCTTTAGAATGTCAAGAGAAATAGGGGACTCAACATGGTAGTATTGCATTTCTCCTCCTTTGCAACAACGATGCTGCCATTGTTCAACAACTATTCAATTACCAGGTCATTTTAGCAAGGCTTGTTCATACTCTTGCTCATAGACAGCTCAGCTGTCTTAGTCTGAACTCTGGTGAAAGTCATATCAGGAGCCACCAAAATAACCAAACCAAACCTGATGATACAACCCCCAAAATGGAAAGAAAGTTCAGCTCATAAAGAAATGTCTAAACTGAAACACAAACAAGAGAATATATTTCAATTTTTACTGCCACATAATCACCAACTAACCAAACTGCCAATAGAGTGCATAAATTATCACTTGCAGGCTGCAGCAATCAAACCACATAATGTATAATGAGGCAATACAAGAGTAAAAACAAGTTGCCAGTAGTAAGAAACCAGCAACAAACAAATATCACAGGTGACAAATAGATCTCTATTATCACCAGAACAAATTAACTAGTAACCAGTCATAAACAATAATATTGGGGGAGAATTAGACCTCCATTATCCCAAGAACATTACAGAGCGTGCATAGCAGGTTACAGCACAGACCTGGATTATGGTAGTTTTTCACAGGATGTAATCAGGGTACAATGTTACAAGCAGTAAATATCTGATGCGAACTTTTCATGTATATACAGCCTATCTTTTTTCACCATTTTTCTTTCCTTCTGTTCTCCAGAAAGATTATGCCAGAAATTGCTACTTTGATGAACATTGACATTCCTTCACCGCTTGCAGAACTTATGCTGGCATCCTAGGCATGAAGACTCGATATACTTCGGATGTTGATCCCTAAAATTACTAAAGTTAACATGCTACAGAGCTACCTGTGTTCCGACCATGGGACGAATAGCACGCCATCCCAGCATCTGATCTTGTTCGGTAAAACTCGTGGGGTCTCATTGCAGAGAAAATTAATATCAGCAGTCAGATTCACTATGCCTTTTCATTTAAGCATTCCTTCTACTTCTTGTTCCTCCCTCACCCGCAGACCTTCAGTTCACAACCACCAAAGAACAGCCTGCAGAAAAACCCAAAATGCACATGTATCAGCCTTCATGGAGCCCATAATGAAAGTTGAAGTGATAACCCCCGAAGAGCACAGTTAACAGCTTGAAATAAGCACAGTGGATGAAGGTATAATATATTCTGGCACGATAAACTATACTATAATAACATGTGCGTTTGAGTATCATATATTCCTACAACCTTTAGTTGATATCATGAGTATCTAGTTGAATGTCTATAATTTTGAGTAAAGTAGCCATAGCCGAGCATCTAGCAATCATTAGTCATTTTTTCATAAATTATTTCTGCAACAAGAAAACTTCAAGCAAGACCATGAAGTATCATCTAGATCATATTAAACCAGGTTTTAATTAACTCAAGATCTTGAAATTCATTTGAACTATCGAGGAACATATTAAACTCGAGTTGAACATATGAACATATTAACTCAAGAGTGAAACTCAGTTGAACACATACACACCTTGCAATCAATACAACATTTTAATTATCGATGCTTTTTGCACATGAAGAAACAACAAACTCCCATTTATATGGCCACCGGTGATGCAATTAAGTGGCATATCTTGAATTCACAATTTCATAATGCGAGTCGGACAAACTTCGCTATTGAAGCGATCGATTTTGTAAAATAGATCATATACTAGCACACCACAGCTCACACATAGAGAGAGTTACATTAAGAAGCAGATAAATGATTGTGTCTACAGTTTGGCCTTCTCTGGCGATGCACGTATGCATATTCATTACTGTAACTCTAAAAATTGCAACAATATTTGGAGATTGGGGGCTCCATCCACAAAAGTAAATTCTAATTCTACAATCAAATTGATTTCCATAACACCAAGGGGCGATGGGCATGGGCTCACTATAGGCAAATAGCCGATCAAAAGCAAATCGGATATAATATGACAAGGACATAATCGGGCGGCACATACACACATAACGTCTATAAAAAACCGGCGAGCTTCTTTGCTCGCAAAGGATCATGAACATACCAAACCAAGCTCGAAATTCGCATCTGACGAAAAAAGCATAGGCGGAAACCATGAAAAATTTCACCGATCGGCGCCAGCCAGATGCTAAGGAAACGATCGATGCCTCCTGAGCTCCATCAGCAGTAATGTGGTTGATCCTTCCACGCATTGTCGTCTGAGGCGACGCTCCCGATTGTGCTGGCACTCGATTTCCTCCTGCCACTGGGGTCTTAGCTGGGGTGCTGTTCAAGTTGAAGCGGACTGGTGTAATTCCTCCCTTCTTCGGACATTTGTTGGCAAAATGCCCAGGCTCATTGCATGAATAGCACCTTCTAGCATCGGGCTGTTGACTTCCTGATCCTGCATTGCCCATTGGTGCTGGAGTCTGAAAATTTTGATTAGCGGGACGAGGCTTCGGGGCTGGTGCTCTGCTCGGCAACTGGGGCTGAATTCAGGCAAACTGCTGAGGTGTCATCCTCAACCTGAGATGATTCGGCCGCCCTACCTGACTAGCCATCCTGCGCTTGCGGTCCTCACCCAACTCCTTGCGTTTATCTTCAAGGATCAAAGCCTTATTGACCAACTCCTGAAAGTCAGGGAAAGTGTGGGTGATCAATCCCACTGCGATCTGAGTTCACCCTTTTAAGCGGGGTATGCGGCCTTGTGCGTAGCCACATCCTCGGTGCATAGCGTACAACCGAGTAAACTTGTTCAGAATACCTCGACCTTGGTGGCCTCCTTGCTTCAAAGCCCTAAACTCCTCCTTCTTAAGATCCATCATTCCTTCTGGCACATGCTACTGGCGAAAAGCAGTTGAAAATTCCTCCCATGTGATTTCCTGCGGGGCTTCATGCGCTGCGCAGTAGTTCTTCCACCATTCTGCAGCGGTTCCTTCCAATTGGTGCGAAGCATACAACACCCTCTCATTGCCCTCACATTGCATGATGTGCAGCTTCTTCTCCATGGTTCTCAACCAATCATCGGCCTCCAATGGATTGACATTGCCTGAGAATGTCGGAGGATGAGTTCTCATGAAATCAGCTAACTTGGAGTGGTTACGTGGCCCATTGTTGCCTTGCTGCGCGTTACCGGCAGCTTGGCCAGCCAGATTCTGCATTTGCTGCATCATCGTCTGCATAAGCTGAGTCTGTGCCGCCAGAAAAACTCCCAAGTTCTGCATATCCACTGGCAGTGCTGGCTTGTGGTGGTGTTCCATCATGGTCATTCCGACGGAGACCACTTCCTGACGCTCCATTGTTGCCACGAGTATTCACCATCTGTTTAGGTTAGGCGGGGGTAGAAGTAGCAAAGATAAGATATAAGAATCTCTAAGCAGGGGAAAACAGGTTTAACCCAAACTCTATCATTTTATTGAAATACTTGGTATGGTTGCTTACATAAGCTTAAAAGCTTTGCAACGCATACTGCACACTCAGCAAACAATAAAATCCAAACTAAGCACTCAACCTTAACGTCTATTACAATTGGTAATGCTGTCCTATGGACGTGACTCAACATTCGAGTCTCAACCTAAGACTCCCACTCCTCGGTCCATCCTTCACGGAAACTCTCAACTCCTCGGTCCATCCTTCACGGAAACTCTCCGATGGGTATGCTGGTGGGTGGGTTGGAGCTAATGTGAACCTATTCTGGTGTCTTGCCGCTAGATGTACCTCCTGCTCCTGCAGTGCCTCCTCAAGCTCCATAATCCTTGCGGTAGAAGCAACTTGGGTATCGTGCAATTCCTTCTCGGTGACTCGAAGAGCTTTATATACCATTTTGAGTTCTTCAGCTGTATCCTTGGCGTGGTCCTCCTGTTCTGCGGCCAAATGTGCAAGATGCACGGTGGTAGCATCCTCCTCTCGAGCAACACGTCGGCGCCAGGTAGCTCATTGTGTAGGGTGGAGTCGAAACACGGTGTCATCCAGCTCGTGGCTGTAGTCGCGGCATATCCTCCGTAAGGCACGTCGCGCGGCTTCCTGAATACCGATCTCAAACGTGCTCCTCCTCACGGTGATGTTGATAGGTTGGCTTGCTTTTTTATTGTCTTTGGCGTAGATTAGAAGTGTGCACACTACTCCTCTTGTGGCTTTGTTGACGATCCAATTCCTGCCTCGATACATTGGCCTGGTGAAACCTCCCAATACTTGGAGCACTCTCCATAGCTCCGCGGCATAACCACCCTCATGCTCTCCGTATGTCTGGCTTGTCCTCATCTATTCAAAAGAGAAATAGATAAGTCCACCACTCTCAAAACGGAAAATCGTAATTTTAGCAAAGGTAAGAAGTAGAGAATAGAAGAGTCAAGAGTGTTGTCTTAATCCAATTTAGGTTTTTCTTTTAGAAAATAGTTTTGGACTCCCTAAGATACCACCATGCTAACTAGGGCCAAGACCTACAGTCAGTATGCTCTGATACCACCTCTGTAGTGACCCGAATTCACCGATTCGGATCCACCGTGTATACCGCACTATTCCCAGGATCAACGCTAGTGCACACGCTTAACATCGGTAAGCATCACATCATACACAACGATAATAACAATAAGACTTTATTTATTTAATGTAACTAGTGTATGATCTTATGATCACTTACATTTATTCGGCCTCATAAGGCAAGACTAAGATAAAATAAGACAAATGCAGCGGAAAATCGTAGAAGACGTAGTGACTCATCAATTACACCACGGCATCGACAAGGCTTTGCCTAGTGACTCGCGTCCACCGAAAGTCCTCCTCAAGCAAAGCGATGACTCCTCCTTGTTGTTGGTTTGTAAGCAAGGGTGAGTACACCAACACGTACTCAACAAGTTGTGCACAGAATGCATTTCTATTATAACTATATGCAGGCTTATTCCAAAGGAAGGCTTATGGTTCATAAGCAGTAAAGCAGCATTTGAAACACATACATAATGTAGATTGAAAAGACAGTAAAACAAATAATAACAAGTAAGTAGATTCAGTGATTCTCAAGTAAACCAAGTTTCCATCCTAAGTCAAATTCCATTAATCACATGGCATCCTGCCATCCCATCCAGTTGACAAGTTTTAATTAACTACCCCTTGACTGTAATCCCCGAGCTTTGCTCAATACCGTGAGCATGGCTATCCGAATAGATTATACACTCTGCAGAGGTTATGCACTTTACCCACACGATATAACCATGCACCACACAGGCGAACGATTATAACAAAGCCTTTACAATGCATCCTCTTAACCCGGTGCTACCGCTAAGGTTTCAACAACGAAGACTCGCCGCCACAACAGGCCCCCTCTTGCGCCATGTGAGTTTCCCGTGCACCGGACTCGCACCACCAAAATAGCACTTAAGTTAAGCATTTGCAAATTAGTCACTAATTTGCCCCATAACAGACGATGTGGTCGCAAGTTTGACTCAGTCAAAGGCTCGCAAGGTTAAGTCCTTAGGATTGATTAAAGCAAGACTTACACATACCCTCGGCTCCACTGAGCCCACCACGCACACCGCCCTTCCACTTGCTTCAATCTAAAGTGATTACCTCCGGTTGGTTACCAAGCACCACGTGCTCTTCACAAATCAACATTGTTGCGTGACTCATTGTCACAACAACTCAATCTCTTTGTGCGACCACACATGGCCCACAAGTTATCATCATTGTTCCATATTCCATTAGTCAAGATTATTAAGAAATATTTCATGAGCATGTGATGACGTGGCGTGGCTAAGCAATTCTATTCCGTTCTAACCATCCATGTTGATATTCTATTAACAAACCTAGGGTGACAAGTGGATCATGGCATACAATTTAACAAGGTAGGGTGTAATTCAAGAGGGTATAATATCTAAATCCCAATCTAGGTCAAAATCATTTGTACTCATGAAATAACAAGTGATAAGGTAAACCAAAATAGCATGCAATCTAATTTATGGGTGCAACATGATCAAAGCACAACTTGCCTTCGTTAAGCTCCTGCTCCTGGTCTGGAAATAATTCCTGAGCTGAGAAATCCCCTTTCGAAGCCTCGCACAATTCAACGTCTACGCGAACCGAGAGAGAAAAGCAAATAAAAACCAAAACCAAAGAGTAAACAAATTCAAAAATTCAAATAAAAGCCACCATTAGAAATATCACATTTTTACAAATTTTTAGGAATTTGAATCACCTCAAACGGAGTTCGTATGCAAAAGTTATAAGGTTTTGAAGTTTGGAAATTCCTGAAAATAAACCCTAATTCATAAATCCGAATTTATTGATTTATTTTTGTAAAAGAAAATCTGGTTTTTTTCGTGGGCTGACACGCGTCCCGTGGGCTTGTATCCCTGACAGATGGGCCCGTCTTTGTCGGCGTCTTGGCAAGACTGCATAAGCGGCCAACTTCGGGCGCCACGCGACACCACCTCATCGCCATGTCAGCAATGCGGCCTACGTGGCGCCACGCGTCAGCGCATTAACCACCCACCTCAGTATGCGATGTGGACCAATCTCGTGCGCGCGATGAAGATCCGGCGGTCCGTATTTCTCCCGAGCGGCAGTGGCAGTGCGGCGGCTAGAAGACACCGGAGTTGAGGACGATGATCTTGGCGACGGCGCTCCGGTGCTCCCCGGTGAAGAAGAGGCAGCTACTCCAACGCGGCACAACTTGGTGATCTCGGCTCTACCCTCAGGACGGCGGAACGGGTCTCCCGTCGGCGAGAAAATGCGGCACAACCCTTCGGGAACTCCGGCGAGCAGGCACAGCTGCTACGGTGACTCTCCGGCGTCGACACGTGAGGGAAAAGGCGCGGTGGCTCAAGGTGAGTATCGGAGGGGTGCCCGGGGGCCCTTTTATACCCGGCGTGGGCACGAAAACAAGGAAGGAAAATGGCGGCGGTGGAGTCCTACCCGGAGACGGCGGCGCAGTTTCCATCTCGGAGACGACGACTACGAACCGTCCGATGCACATCCGACGGTCACGATTCATTTAGGGTTTCCTAATCGGTATGGGATGATGAAGGCCGTTGGATCAAGATCCGACGGTCCGCATCAAATCCTTTTAATTCCCGTTCGCCTGCTGCGATGGTTGGGCGGGCCCATACTGTTCACGTGAATTACTTCGATTTTTCCAATTAAAATAATTCTAAAAATTCGTTTGATTTAATTAGAGTAGCAAAAATATTCTAAAAATTCCAGAAAAATTCTCAAAAATGCCTTGAGATATTCTTGACTTAAATAAAATATTTTCTCAAAAACTTTATTTTGCAAATGTCTTTTTATAATTATTTCTTGACAAAAGATAATGCATTTTAATTCAAAAGAATTCAAATAAATCTCAGAAAATCCAAATGAATTCAAAAAATTCATAAAAATCATAAATGGCAAAAAAATAATATTAATTAATTAAAAAGGCTAAAAAATTGGGATGTTACAAACCTCCCCCCCTTAACGGAATCTCGACCCCGAGATTAGGGCTGACTAGAGAATAGGTTCGGGAATTCTGCCCTCAGGTTATCTTCACGCTCCCAGGTTGCTTCATTTTCTGAATGGTTACTCCATTGAACTCTGCAAAAGCGAGTGGACTTGTTCCTGGTCCTACGCTCCATTACATCCAAAATCTTGATCGGATGTTCCTTGTAGGTCAAATCCTCCTGTAACTCAATAGCCTCCAACGGCGTCTGCTCAGCTGGCACTCGAAGACATTTCTTGAGTTGTGACACATGGAACACGTCATGCACTCCTGCCAATGACTCTGGCAATTCCAACTGATAAGCAACCTCTCCTCGACGGCCCAATATCTTAAACGGTCCCACAAACCTAGGTGCGAACTTCCCTTTAACATAGAACCTCTTAACACCTTTAAGGGGAGTAACCCTAAGGTGCACATAATCATTGGGCTCAAAACTCAAGTCACGACGGCGATTATCAGCATAACTCTTTTGCCTTGACTGTGCTGTCTTTAATCTCTCCCTGATCATAGCTACTTGCTCTTCGGCCTCCCTAAGAATCTCAGGTCCAAACACCGAACGCTCTCCTGTCTCATTCCAATTTAACGGGGTACCGACAGGCTCGTCCATACAAGGCTTCAAATGGCGACATTTGCAAACTAACTCGGTAATCTTTGTTATTATAATCGAACTTCGGCATACGCAAACATTTATCCCAAGATGTACTATATGATATCGCACAAGCTCTCAACATATCCTCCAAAATCTGATTAACCCTCTCGGTCTGACCATCTGTCTACGGATGGTATGCGGTGCTAAAATTCAAGCGAGTACCTAATGCGTCATGCAGCTTATCCCAAAATCTTGAGGTAAACTGGGTACCTCGATCCGAAACGATCTTCTTGGGCACACCATGTAAGCATACAATCCTTGACATATACAATTACGCGGTTTATCTCTGAATAAGTCGTCTTTACCAGATAAAGTGGCGACTTTTAGTTAACCGGTCAATGATCACCCATATAGAGTCGTAACCTCTCTCGAGTCTTGGGCAATCTGTGATAAAATCCATTCCAATCTCCTCCACTTCCATTCGGAATCTTCAACTATTGCAACAATCCGGCGGGCTTACGGTGCATCGCCTTTACCCTCGGCATACATCACACAATGCTACATGCTCGCTCTTGGCCCGATCTTCGATGAGAACGTCGTCGATTTGGTGTAGTGACGACGCTACCAATCCACGGGATCGACAACCGAACAATCGCAAAGTCACCACACGAGGCGATCAACCGAATCAAGACCCGATCGATCCTTGTACCTGCTGCAACCGAGAACAAGCAAGAACAAGGTGAGAGCAATTTCAATCCAATAATCTCAAAGATACAAAGGTGAGGTTCTGTTTCTCGTCACGGGTGGTCTAGTCGACACACGCGAACACGAGGAGGGACGCACAAGGGGTCTACCAAAACACAACAAAACCTAAACGTAAAAGAACGGCGGTGGCCACATATATAGCGACGGCCAGGAGGTGTAGGGCAGCCAAAACAGCGGTGGCCACCAAAACCATAAGATACATGGGCCTTGGGCCCAAAAGAAAGGTGACGCAGCACCTTGAATTTCTGGCCCGTGATATTGTTCTGCATTTTTCCGTCGTTCTGGAGTGAATTTGGAAGTGGGGCTGGATCCATTAGAAAGCTTATCTCCTAAGCTTTCAAACGGGTGGTCACACGCTGAAATCGGAGTCCGGGAGCCCGAGTTATGCCCGTTTGAAGTTGGCGTGCTGCTGGATGGCCGAACCGGGCTTTTTGGCATCTTGGGCTTCCACATGGGCCTTTCTTGGCGCGTGGGCTGTCCTCGGGGTGGGTGCTTGAGGCCTTTGTCCATTGATGTGGTTTTGAATGGCTGAGCTTTTGGATTAAGGCCTCTCGGTGATGAAGATGCCGTAGCGTCGATCGTATGTGACGAAGATGGAGCCGCGTCAATAAGTCGTTGGAGCGGCCGGAGAGGAAGAAGGGCAGCGGTCACATTGATCGTATCCATGCTGGTGATGTCCTCATCATCCTCCCCTTCTTGAATTAGAGTCGCCCTCGACTCCTTCTCATGATCCTGCAAAAGGTTAGTAACAATAGGAGACAAAGAAACATGTGCTTGCAATGTGGTATCAGGGGAGGACACAACCTTATCTAAATCAACTACCTCTTTTATCTTTGTTTCAATCTTTTGTGCATGGTTAACAATTTCATCACCCTCTTTGCCCTGACTTTTAACTCTGTTTGCAATAATTTATTTATTTCAAGCAGGAGTCATTGGTTCCAAAATCATTTTCTTTGTATAATACATAAAGGAATATTGATTGGTTCTACCATTGTGAATAGCTTCTACATCATATAACCATGGTCTTCCTAATAAAAGTGAGCATGTTTCCATGGGTACAACACTGACAATCAACAAAATCATAATATGAACCAATAGAAATTCACTTGCACAGTTTGTGTTACTGAACCTTACCACAGAATTGAACCATTCGATCTCATAAGGTTGTGAAAGTGGAGTCGTGGTCAAGCCAAGCTTCTCAACCATGTTTCGACTTGCGAGGTTGCTACAATTTCCTCCATCTATGATGACTTGTACACCACGTTCTCGGACAACAAACTTAGTGTGGAATAAGTTGTTGCGTTGAGTTTGACTAGCATGTGCCGGTGGAGTACTAAGTACACGTTGTGACCTTAGGCTCTTGTAGCTGTTCGTCATTGCAGCACTCAAGTGCACACCATCTTGATCATTCTTGCCTACAGGGTTAGTCGCAGGAATAGCAAGCACATTCTTATTATTACATATTGAAATACACTCACTATCCTTCTTCTTGGGTGAGGCATGCTTCAAATCTTTCTTTAATGGTGTGGTCTCGTTCTTGGTAGAAGGGATAATCTCATGCTCGATCGTCCCACCTTTTGATTTCTGCGGGGACTCAAGTCGCTTAAGTTTTCGCAAGAATTTCTTTTCTCTTTCTGTCAAGAATGGACAATCCTCAATATCATCCTCGTAAGTTGTCTTGCTATGCGAACCTGCCATTGTTAGGGGCAACAAACAGAGAACTCACAAGATAATTAGTTCCTTTGAACTACTAATATGTGGACAGTGGAGGATCTCACACGCTCAAGCTCACACCAAGTTCTTACCAGTTCTTACCCTGCAGCTTTTTCAAGGTTCAATCGGTGGATGATGGTAATCTGCACTCAGGGGTGACAAAGCGATTGTAAGGTGCTTCTCCTGTGGTTAATTGTAGGTGGGGCTCGGATAGGTATAATATGTAGCAAAGGATATACTAGAACCACACTAGCCAAAACAAGTTGAAAGAACGCGTTCAACGGCGGTACTTTCTTTGGTCCTAGGCTAGACCAAACTAGAGACGCGAGCACAGACACCAATGAAGTCCTGAAAGCAAAACAAAGAAGAATGACCACAACACACAAGCAAATAGCTAGGGCTTCTTTTTTTTTCACCTTTTAGTGCGGCTCTTTTATATGCACTTGTCTTTTTTTCTTTATTTTTCTTCCTTCTATATCAAAAAGTGGCACATATGAATTACAACTCAAAATTTTTCCTGCTGCAAAACAGATCTACTATGCAGAAACTTCAAACGCTGTTTTCGGGTTTTTACTGGCTTCTAATGCAAAAAAGTATAACTGGAAAGTTGTAGAACTTTTCGAGCTGATCAATTTGCATATATGGAAAGTCTATTTTGGATAAGGGAAGCCAGAGATATTGACCCCGAAATACAGACTGCTCAGAAAATTCAGGACGAAAACAGATTCCAATCCGATGGGATTTTGGGCAAGCAGACGATGTTTTTGGAAAGTTTCACAATGGACAAAGTTGTAGATAATTTCTCAAGCTTTCAGGAAAGTACAAGAACAGCAAAATCCGAGTTCGTATGAGGAAGTTATGACCAAAATACCGAACTGGACAGAGGAGGATCTGAATTGGACGCGACGACGCAATGGAGTTCAACTCGGTGACAAGAACGTGACAAGAACTCGAAACTCTAAAGATCAAAACACTAAGACCAGCAACGACACGACGATGCAACGCAAATTCAACAAGAATTAAACTAGGTAGTAATAGTAAAGGCCAAAAGGGGCTCGGATTAGATCAAACACACGTCAAACAGAATTTTTTTTGGCTATTTTCTGGACTCTAGGACGAACAAGAAGAACTAAATAAGGATAAGGGTGTTCTCACCAGGCAACCGTCGCTCTGATACCACTTGATGCGCACGGGGGTCGGCCCGATCTTCTGATGAGAACGATACGTCGATTTGGTGTAGTGACGACGCTACCAATCCACGGGATCAGCAACCGAACAATCGCAAAGTCACCACACGAGGCGATCAACCGAATCAAGACCCGATCGATCCTTGTACCTGCTGCAACCGAGAACAAGCAAGAACAAGGTGAGAGCAATTTCAATCCAATAATCTCAAAGATACAAAGGTGAGGTTCTGTTTCTCGTCACGGGTGGTCTAGTCGACACACGCGAACACGAGGAGGGACGCACAAGGGGTCTACCAAAACACAACAAAACCTAAACGTAAAAGAACGGCGGTGGCCACATATATAGCGACGGCCAGGAGGTGTAGGGCAGCCAAAACAGCGGTGGCCACCAAAACCATAAGATACATGGGCCTTGGGCCAAAAAAGAAAGGTGACGAGCACCTTGAATTTCTGGCCCGTGATATTGTTCTGCATTTTTCCGTCGTTCTGGAGTGAATTTGGAAGTGGGGCTGGATCCATTAGAAAGCTTATCTCCTAAGCTTTCAAGCGGGTGGTCTGCGCTGAAATCGAGTCCGGAGCCGAGTTATGCCCGTTTGAAGTTGGCGTGCTCTTTGGATGGCCGAACCGGGCTTTTTGGCATCTTGGGCTTCCACATGGGCCTTTCTTGGCGCGTGGGCTGTCCTCGGGGTGGGTGCTTGAGGCCTTTGTCCATTGATGTGGTTTTGAATGGCTGAGCTTTTGGATTAAGGCCTCTCGGTGATGAAGATGCCGTAGCGTCGATCGTATGTGACGAAGATGGAGCCGCGTCAGTAGTCGTTGGAGCGGCCGGAGAGGAAGGAGGGGCAGCGGTCACATTGATCGTATCCATGCTGGTGATGTCCTCATCAATGTTAGGCCACCAAAATCTCCCTTTAAGGTCCTGATATATCTTGGTGTAAGTTCAACCTTCATTAGTTATGGTTTTGGTGTTAATGACAAATCTAATCTTGTGTTAATGACAAATCTAATATTAAGTTTATCCCCTAATGCGATATTGTTATTAATAACAATCTTATATCGAGACTAACATGTTTGTTTAGAATATCTTTGTTTAGTCTCATCGCATTGGAAAATGGAAAACCCGAGGTATGTATGCATATTCTTTATAGTATTAATTACATACTTTGGATTCAAGTTAAAGTATGAATGTTCCCATTATATTAACCACAAAATGTGCATTATGTTTCTCAATCCATATATTACATGGATGCACATATTTAGGGGGAGTTTGTAGTTTAACTTGAAAGTCTCTTTGTATTGATCGATTCGTTATTGACACACATAAGGATCAAGACAAAGAAACTAAATCCTTGAGTATATATTTGAATTGCCTAGTTATAAGTATACTTGTGGAAATATAGGATATGCTCCAATACAATCAAATTGAATATGTGCATATTATATCCAAGTCAATCATACTTATGCACATATACATGTGGAGTGTATTCTATAGTTGATGATTTAGAGTAATGATCATTTCCATACAATCTACATATAATGGATCATTACTTTTCATCAACATGAGTATATGAAAACTTGTGTAGTTAATATATACTCATATCAATTTAAATGATAATTTAAATTGAGTTCATTTGTCTTGTTAATCGTTAAAGAACACTTCATCATGTGTTGATGGTGTTTTGTGATTAATTGAGGACAAATGAATAGTTCTTAAGTATAATAAAGCATGAGTTGCATTATTGTACTTAAGACACACTTTAATCATTTCTATTGATTTAGGGTTGTGCTCAATTGATCTAGAGGCATCCATTATGTGTTAATGGAGTGCAAGAGATAATTGAGACAACCATGCATCTTGGACTAACTATTTGTATGAGTTGTGATTGAGTTAGGTCCAAAGATGGATGAGATGATGAGAACGGGACAAGGACGGCATCATGAGTTGATGGGCGTCAAGAATGGATCCCGAAGATAAAGAAGGGTAACGATCCCGGGGGAGTATCAAAGCTATGATCATAAAGACCCCAAAGGGGATTGCTTGTGCGCGGCGGCGAAGGTATAATTAGATAGGCTAAGGACTTTTGTAGTCTTTGAGTCTAAGGTTTTATCGCCGTGCTATTAAGAGGGGTCGTTCCCTTTGCTTGAGCTTCATCATGTGTTGGTGATCTCATTCCGCGTTCAATCAAGCTCAAATCTTATTTGATTTGGTTTTTGCATATGGGTTAACCATTTGGCATGTGTTGCGAATGGGTTAAACTTATGCTTGGTTGCATTTGGTTTTCGCATAATGCTTTGATCTGCATGTGTTGCAAGAAGTGATAAGCTAGTGCGTTGGATTTTGCGTGAAGTTCATTTTTGCATGTGTTGCATTAGTTGAAGCTTCATGCTTTGGTTTCGCAAAACAATCTTTCTAAAACTTGTGTTTGCTTGGAGCTAAGTTTTGCATGTGTTGCAAAAGGAGAGAGCTCAAGCTTGGTTTTGGTGTTTATGGTTGTGTATGTGCTAGAGGCTCGCATGTGTTGTGAGTAGAGAGCACATATGGTTGATTTGGTATTTGTGTGTTTGTATGGAGCTAGAGGCTTGCATGTGTTGCGAGTAAAGAGCTCATACGTGTGATTTGGTTTTAGTTGAAGTTTGGTTTTGGTGTTGCATGGAACTAGAGAATTGCATGTGTTGCAATTAGAGAGTTCATGCATCTTGATTTGATGTTGCTTGTGCTAGACTTTTGCATGTGTTGCAAAGAGTAGTGCTCAAACATGAAATGTGTTTATTGCGTTATTTGCAAGTTCGTTGTGCGAATAAACTGAGGTTTATGAGTCCGGAATTCCGAGAGCATGTGAGTGGGGCTTGCAACGGGTGTTGGCAAGTTGACCGGGTCTTGTGTTGACCTTAACATGGCTAGGGGGATTAATCTCATAAACTCGAGTTTGATTTGCTTAATACGTTTTGCAAATAGATCTTGAGTTGGTTGCGAAATGTGTTTTCGTGATTTGGTTTGAATTCTTTGAGTATGAGTTAAGTTGGTGCAAATGTGTTTTGCACGTGTGTATGATCATGTGTTGATCATCTTTGTGGCTCAAAGAATAAGTTCGGTTTTTGGAGAAATGATTTTGGAGTTGAATCTGGATTTTCTCCTGAAACCAAGCACTCGCTTCGATGGGAGCGGTAGTACTGCATGATTGGCAGTACTACATGAGTTTGTGCCATGTAGCTTTTGGCAGATCTTGTGATGGTTCTTGGCTCGGTGGCCAAGCACTACTGCATTGTGTGGGAGCGGTAGTAGGTCATGAGTCTTGTACTACTGCCCTAGTAGTGGTGGTAGTACTGGTCGATGACCGTTAGCCGATCGTTGAGACTCTGGCGGTACTACTGCCCTTAGAGGGCGGTAGTACCAAGACATTGATTCGCCCATTTTGCCCCCAAACGGCTAGTTTTCTTGGTGGGGGCTATATATACCCCTTTGGGGGCTTAGAGGCAGTGTTCTTTGGTGTTGTTGCTGTGTGTGGGAGTTGTGTGCATGTGTTGCTCTTCTCCCTTTGCTTCTTGAGCTTAAGAGTGAGGCTAATTGCATGTGTTGCAATTAGTGAGTGGTTTAAGAGCCTCTTGTGCATGTGTTGCACTTGAGGGAGGCCTTGTGCATGTGTTGCACTTGGTGATCACCGGTTGCGCATTCGTTGTGCTCGGTGAGGTTCAAGCGAAGGAGCGGCTTGTTACTCTTGGAGGTTGCCGACTCCTAGACGGCGTAGGCGTCGTGCGCGGGAGCTCTTGAGGTGTGAGAGGCCCCAGCAAGGTTGTGAAGGTTCGGGTTGAGCCTACGCGCAAGCGTGAAAAACCACGACTAGTGGAAAGAGGCGGTGCTCGGCGGGAGCGGTCCAAGTGTGGGCTTGCCTCAACGTGGACTAGGGGAGACCGGCAAGTCTCCGAACACCACGGAAAAACATCGGTTGTCCCTTGTCTCTTTACATTCAAGTATTTACCTTTTGCATATTATTGATTGATTGAATGAGAATTGCTTAGTATTAATTGTTTGATCAATTTAGCAATTTATACATAGAGACATAATTTAGTTAGTGCACATAGTGAGCCTAGTTGATTTAGGCTTCAATTGTCAAAACCTATTTATCGCTTCCGCATATATCTTTGATTAGGTTTTGACTTAGGGGTGTATTAGAGCGATCGTTTTTAGTGAGCGATTAATTTCTTAAAACGCCTATTCACCCCCCCTCTAGGCGCATCCTCGACCCTACAAGTGGTATCAGAGCTTGGTCTCTCATTTTATTAGACTTAATCGTCTAGAGAGTAAAGGATGGCGACTAGCGGATTAGTGCACTTCACCGATTCACAAATATTTGATGGCTCTAATTATTCATCATGGAAATTATTTATGACTAATCATTTTAAATCCATGAGCCCACAAATATGGTGGATCGTAGATGTCGGCATTTCTTCTCCAATTAATGATATTGCTCCAACTAAAGGAGAGGAGAAATGTCTACATCTCGACGCTCAAGCTACTAACGTTTTATTTAGCGTTGTGAGCGTAGAGATATTCAATCTCATTTGCAATCTCAAGAGCGCTCATGCTATGTGGATCAAGCTTCAAGAATTATTTGAATCATCCACATCAACAAGTGAGGATTGCATTGAGGAAATGTCGGTTGACGATTCTTCAACCTCTTCATCAAGTGAAGAACCGGCATTACCATCAACCTCAACCTCCGCCTCAAGCGACGACGAATCTTCACTTATATCAAAAATTCGTTGCTTCATGGCAAAAGGTATAAATGAGGTAAGTGATGATGAAAACGATGATGAGCCCTCTTATAATGATTTAATGGATATGTTAGAGGAGCTCAATAATTATCTTGGGAAGGAGAAAACAAAATATAAGATTTTAAAGCTTGAACATGAATCACTTCGAAGTGATTATAATATGCTTAAAGAGAATCATGAATCCCTCCTTCTCAAAGAAATTTATAAGTCTAAGGTGGATATAGGAATCACATGTGATTTAATTGATGAAATGCCATGCTTAGATGTAAACTCGAATATTTCATCAAAAATTAACATGTCCACCTCTTGTGAAGACTTAATTGATACACCTTGTTGCTCTAATGAAATTGTTTCTAGTTCCTCTATGTCTTTAGATGTTAATCTTGTAGAGGAAAACAATGAGCTCAAGGCCCAAGTCATTAAGTTGGAAAATGACTTGAAGAGGTGCGTTAAAGGAAAAGCCCTTCTCGGCGAAATCTTAAGCAAGCCAAGGCGCCTCAAGACAAGCGAGGACTCGGCTACACCTCCAAGAGGAGAATAGCAAGACGAGGCATAATCGCGACACACGAAGACAATCAAATGCTTCGCATGCAACAAGAAGGGCCACCTCGCCTCCGTGTGCCCTAATAATGTGGAGATCAAGCCACAAGCATCAACCATGAGGCAAACCGGCAAGGAGCAAGTCAAATCGGTCAAGAGAGGACCAAATAGCGTGGCGTGCTTCAATTGCGGGAGAAGGACACTTCAATAAGGATTGTGCCAAAGGTATAACTCCTAAGCCTATTCGTGTAAATGATAATTATTTGCTTAGGAAGGACAAGAATGGCAATGTGTCTGCCAAACTTGTCAAATCCCCTATGCCTACTAAAATTGATATTCATTTGCATAGGAAGAGTAATTCTAGAAATGTATTTGCTCAAAACGCTAGTTTTCCTAAGAATAAGAAAAATCATGATGATCATATGCTTAGAAAAATAATTATAGCAAAACATTTGCTAGAAATGCTAGATCCTCTAAGCGTCCTTGTTACCATGATTATTATGTGCTTAGAAAGGATCAAACTAGAAATAGATTTGTTAAGAATGCCAATCCTCCTATGCCATTTCATAAAAATGCAAATTATTTGCCTAGGAGGAATAATTATCATAAAACTATTCCTAGTCATGTTAGTCAATTCAATAATATTAAAACTAGGACCATATGGGTTCCTAAATCAATTATGACTAACATTGTCGGACCCAACAAAGATTGGGTACCAAAAACCGCCTAAAAGATTTTTAGGTGATATTGAGATGGATTGGACGCTTGCTCACTCAAGAGGAGAAGGATTATATTCGTCTACAAGTGGTGTCAAGCATGAAGACAATCATGTCCATTATAAGCCAATGCCATCTCGGTAACAAGCATTTAAATTGATTACTATCATATCTTATAGCCTTGTGTAGGTTATACTGCAATATCAATGAAAATCAATTTAGATTACTTGTTATGGCCACTTGCTCTCGCCTCTTATCTATTCTCTTATTGCAAATCTTGAGCAAGTTAGAAAGTGGCACATTTAGGGGGAGTGTTAATTCATATTCATGTGTATCACATCTCTACGTGTGCCCATATTAATATAAGTGCATATATATTTTCAAAATCAAACCATTTAGCCAAAACTCAAAATTTGTATACTCTATTACTAATCTTGTGAAAAACTAGTTTAAAATGTATACAAATGCTTTTGAAATGTTTTTCAAAGGTTTTGGCTTCACAAAATCTATTTTAAAAGGAAAATGAGTTTTAACGTCAAAAACTAGTTACTAGTATCTTGATTTTGATTTAAACTTATAATTTTCATAGAAATAAAAGTAAAAGGATTTTGAAAATAATTCCAAAATGAAAATCCTAGAGTTGGTCATTCTCAATAACTTTCGTGTTCAAAAGATTTTTAAAAGACCAACCTAGCTAAAGTTATTTGATTTTGAAACTCATGAAAAACTATACTTGACCTATAATGGTCATATTCTTGCACTTAGTGAGTTTCTCCATTTGGATCAATTCTTGTGTAGAATTATGATTCAAAATGGTATTTTAGACTCATACACAAAATTCAAATCCATATATCTTACCCTTGCTTAATTTGAATTCTTGTGTTGTTGATTTTGACTTGGCTTTTAATTGCTTCTTCAAATGGACTATTTAGGTCAAAAGTCAAAATTCATATTTAAAAGGCCCAAATTTGCGAAAAGCTTTGTAAAGGTATTCTATTACGTATTTCAAATGTTTTACAAGCTTCCAAAATGAAAAACTATATGTTGAAATCAAATTTGGCTCAACACGTTTTGATTTAATCCAAAATGGCCTATTTAGGCATATAGCTCAAATGTTGGCATTCGAGTTGGATTTCATCATGAATCTTGGCTATACACATTCTTGATACACCTATCTAAGCCATGGAAAAAGAAATGGCATGAAATCCAAACCGAAGTGCATTTCGAGGCTTTTCGTGAAAATCGCTTTTCGTTTTTGCCTCAAAACGCAATTTGCCATAACTTTGAAAATAAAATTGTTTTGATGAAAATTCTTTTTGGAAAACCCTCTAAATAGTCCAAAGATCATCTCTGCAAATTTTCAAATCAATTGGACTTCATTTGAATTATTTTTGCCAAAAATTTGCAAAAGCCCGAAGTTCTGGTAAGTCAGGACCGGTACTACCGGCCCTGGTGCGCGGTAGTACTGCAAACCCGGTACTACCGGCCCTTGTGAGTGGTAGTACCGGCCATGGCTTGTTGGCTCTGATTTTTCAAAAATTTTCGAGTTTTGCTTTGGGATATCTTTTGATTGGTACTTCCTTTTTCAAAAATTCTTGTTAGAAAAGTTTCTTGTCATCCCAAAGTTCATTTGTGCAAAATTTGAAAAGCTCTAAAATTTATTTGATCGCATTTTCAAGTGGTATCAGTTATGAGCACTTTAAATGAACTAAAGAGTGATTTTCACTTGATCTTTTGAAAAAAAACAAAACTTGTGCAATTCAAATGCAAATAACTCCATGTTTCATTCATTGAACATCTTGGGGAGTTCATCTATTGCAAGTTTTGGGCACTTATTGGCTTCAAGTGATATCATGTCTTTGTTTTGCTCTCGATACTAAATCTTTGTGATTTTTATTGATTCTTCTTGAGCCTTGCTCTCTTCGATATTCGTAAGTATATATTGCCTTAATTTTATTGCTCTGAGAATATTACTCTGATACCCATCAATGTTATCGATATTTCCTTTAAGTGGTATCAATCCTTTATGAGTTGATTTCAAGTGGTATCAATTGAGCATTTGTTCACTCCATATGCTTACAAGTGGTATCATTGAGTTTTCTTTTCTCAAAGTGGTATCATGGATCTTATTGTCATTTCTTCTAAGTGATATCCTTGATTATTTGGATTACTTTTTTAAGTGGTATCGTTGAATTCAATTATTTCCTACAAGTGGTATTTCATTGCCTATTTGTAGCATTACTCGATACCCAAATTCTTGATTAAGATTTTTCCTAGCAAATTAAAATTGTAAGTTCAACCGCTTAAGATTTCTCTCGAGTAAGAGTCTTTATGGTTTGAAATATATAAAGAGGAAAATCTCAAGTTGAGCATTGTTCTTAATTCAAAATTTTCAAAATGCTCACTTCTTTTGGTTCTTCAAGCAAGCCCTTGAGATTAATTTTACAAGTGGTATCTATTTCCTTTGGGTTACTCGTTTGACCCTATTAGGCAAATTTATTGGATTCTTCGAGAGAATCATGTTGAAAAGTTGCAAAGCCTAATAAAATGAGGAGTGATTTATTTGAAACACATTCAAATTTTTTTTTCAAATAAACCGTGTGATACCCTTACTTCGTTTTTCATGCCTATCTTTACAAGTGGTATTTTTACAAGTGGTATCCACAAACCCAAATATGGTCTCTTTTCAAGTTTTTCTTATTTTTAGACCATATTTCAAATAAAAATTGGTTTTACTTCTTGAATAACCCTTCAAGTTTTTATTTGGCTTGAAATTTCAATTCCTTGCGAAAGTCATAAGTATTTATTTCAATTCTTATATGACTTTCATTAAAAGGAGAATAATTTTATGAGGGGAGAATTAGGAGCTTAAAAAGAAATTGTTAAATACCAAAAAGGGGAGAATAATTGAATAACCAAAAAGGGGGAAAATAATGATAAATGTTTAAATGCCAAAAAGGGGGAAGAATGTATTTCAAGTTAATCTTTTAGTTTTTCCATTTTTGGTGCTTAATGCCAAAAGGGGGAGAATTAGGAAGCTTAATATCATTTGGTTTAAAAAGTGAGCTTAATATGATTAAGAGGGAGAATTGATTCTCATATGCATTCAAAAATTGTCAATGATTATATTGTTTAAAATGTGCATATGCATTCAAATAGCTAATTTCTCTCGATATGTTAATTTTAATCCAAATGTGCTCATTAAGCTTGGATTTGTCATTAATCACCAAAAAGGGGGAGATTGTAAGTTCAACCTTCATTAGTTATGGTTTTGGTGTTAATGACAAATCTAATCTTGTGTTAATGACAAATCTAATATTAAGTTTATCCCCTAATGCGATATTGTTATTAATGACAATCTTATATCGAGACTAACATGTTTGTTTAGAATATCTTTGTTTAGTCTCATCGCATTGGAAAATGGAAAACCCGAGGTATGTATGCATATTCTTTATAGTATTAATTACATACTTTGGATTCAAGTTAAAGTATGAATGTTCCCATTATATTAACCACAAAATGTGCATTATGTTTCTCAATCCATATATTACATGGATGCACATATTTAGGGGGAGTTTGTAGTTTAACTTGAAAGTCTCTTTGTATTGATCGATTCGTTATTGACACACATAAGG
Organism: Guadua angustifolia; assembly: GCA_036346375.1. Classification (NCBI taxonomy): domain Eukaryota; kingdom Viridiplantae; phylum Streptophyta; class Magnoliopsida; order Poales; family Poaceae; genus Guadua; species Guadua angustifolia. The sequence continues at coordinate 415,506 of CM070522.1, forward strand.
ATCAAGACAAAGAAACTAAATCCTTGAGTATATATTTGAATTGCCTAGTTATAAGTATACTCGTGGAAATATAGGATATGCTCCAATACAATCAAATTGAATATGTGCATATTATATCCAAGTCAATCATACTTATGCACATATACATGTGGAGTGTATTCTATAGTTGATGATTTAGAGTAATGATCATTTCCATACAATCTACATATAATGGATCATTACTTTTCATCAACATGAGTATATGAAAACTTGTGTAGTTAATATATACTCATATCAATTTAAATGATAATTTAAATTGAGTTCATTTGTCTTGTTAATCGTTAAAGAACACTTCATCATGTGTTGATGGTGTTTTGTGATTAATTGAGGACAAATGAATAGTTCTTAAGTATAATAAAGCATGAGTTGCATTATTGTACTTAAGACACACTTTAATCATTTCTATTGATTTAGGGTTGTGCTCAATTGATCTAGAGGCATCCATTATGTGTTAATGGAGTGCAAGAGATAATTGAGACAACCATGCATCTTGGACTAACTATTTGTATGAGTTGTGATTGAGTTAGGTCCAAAGATGGATGAGATGATGAGAACGGGACAAGGACGGCATCATGAGTTGATGGGCGTCAAGAATGGATCCCGAAGATAAAGAAGGGTAACGATCCCGGGGGAGTATCAAAGCTATGATCATAAAGACCCCAAAGGGGATTGCTTGTGCGCGGCGGCGAAGGTATAATTAGATAGGCTAAGGACTTTTGTAGTCTTTGAGTCTAAGGTTTTATCGCCGTGCTATTAAGAGGGGTCGTTCCCTTTGCTTGAGCTTCATCATGTGTTGGTGATCTCATTCCGCGTTCAATCAAGCTCAAATCTTATTTGATTTGGTTTTTGCATATGGGTTAACCATTTGGCATGTGTTGCGAATGGGTTAAACTTATGCTTGGTTGCATTGGTTTTCGCATAATGCTTTGATCTGCATGTGTTGCAAGAAGTGATAAGCTAGTGCGTTGGATTTTGCGTGAAGTTCATTTTTGCATGTGTTGCATTAGTTGAAGCTTCATGCTTTGGTTTCGCAAAACAATCTTTCTAAAACTTGTGTTTGCTTGGAGCTAAGTTTTGCATGTGTTGCAAAAGGAGAGAGCTCAAGCTTGGTTTTGGTGTTTATGGTTGTGTATGTGCTAGAGGCTCGCATGTGTTGTGAGTAGAGAGCACATATGGTTGATTTGGTATTTGTGTGTTTGTATGGAGCTAGAGGCTTGCATGTGTTGCGAGTAAAGAGCTCATACGTGTGATTTGGTTTTAGTTGAAGTTTGGTTTTGGTGTTGCATGGAACTAGAGAATTGCATGTGTTGCAATTAGAGAGTTCATGCATCTTGATTTGATGTTGCTTGTGCTAGACTTTTGCATGTGTTGCAAAGAGTAGTGCTCAAACATGAAATGTGTTTATTGCGTTATTTGCAAGTTCACAGCGAATAAACCGAGGTTTATGAGTCCGAATTCGAGAGCATGTGAGTGGGGCTTGCAACGGTGTTGGCAAGTTGACCGGTCTTGTGTTGACCTTAACATGGCTAGGGGATTAATCTCATAAACTCGAGTTTGATTTGCTTATCGTTTTGCAAATAGATCTTGAGTTGGTTGCGAAATGTGTTTTCGTGATTTGGTTTGAATTCTTTGAGTATGAGTTAAGTTGGTGCAAATGTGTTTTGCGTGTGTATGATCATGTGTTGATCATCTTTGTGGCTCAAAGAATAAGTTCGGTTTTGGAGAAATGATTTTGGAGTTGAATCTGGATTTTCTCCTGAACCCAAGCACTACCGCTTCGATGGGAGCGGTAGTACTGCATGATTGGCAGTACTACATGAGTTTTGCACCAGTAGCTTTTCAAGAATCTTGTGATGGTTCTTGGCTCGGTGAGGCCGCAAGACTACCGCCGTGTGGGAGCGGTAGTATCATGAGTCTTGTACTACTGCCCTTAGTGGTGGTAGTACCGGTCCGATGACCGTTAGTCGATCAGCCGTTGAGACTCTGGCGGTACTCACTGCCCTTAGAGGCGGTAGTACCAAGACTTCATTGATTCGCCCATTTTGCCCCCAAACGGCTAGTTTTCTTGGTGGGGCTATATATACCCCCTTTGGGGGCTTAGGGGCAGTGTTCTTTGGTGTTGTTCTTTGTGTGTGGGAGTTGTGTGCATGTGTTGCTCTTCTCCTTTGCTTCTTGAGCTTAAGAGTGAGGCTAATTGCATGTGTTGCAATTAGTGAGTGGTTTAAGAGCCTCTTGTGCATGTGTTGCACTTGAGGAGGCCTTGTGCATGTGTTGCACTTGGTGATCACGGTTCATGATTCGTTGTGCTCGGTGAGGTTCAAGCGAAGGAGCGGCTTGTTACTCTTGGAGGTTGCCGACTCCTAGACGGCGTAGGCGTCGTGCGCGGGAGCTCTTGAGGTGTGAGAGGCCCCAGCAAGGTTGTGAAGGTTCGGGTTGAGCCTACGCGCAAGCGTGAAAAACCACGACTAGTGGAAAGAGGCGGGTGCTCGAGCGGGAGCCGGTCCAAGTGTGGGCTTGCCTCAACGTGGACTAGGGGAGACCGGCAAGTCTCCGAACACCACGGAAAAACATCGGTTGTCCCTTGTCTCTTTACATTCAAGTATTTACCTTTTGCATATTATTGATTGATTGAATGAGAATTGCTTAGTATTAATTGTTTGATCAATTTAGCAATTTATACATAGAGACATAATTTAGTTAGTGCACATAGTGAGCCTAGTTGATTTAGGCTTCAATTGTCAAAACCTATTTATCGCTTCCGCATATATCTTTGATTAGGTTTTGACTTAGGGGTGTATTAGAGCGATCGTTTTTAGTGAGCGATTAATTTCTTAAAACGCCTATTCACCCCCCCTCTAGGCGCATCCTCGACCCTACAAGTGGTATCAGAGCTTGGTCTCTCATTTTATTAGACTTAATCGTCTAGAGAGTAAAGGATGGCGACTAGCGGATTAGTGCACTTCACCGATTCACAAATATTTGATGGCTCTAATTATTCATCATGGAAATTATTTATGACTAATCATTTTAAATCCATGAGCCCACAAATATGGTGGATCGTAGATGTCGGCATTTCTTCTCCAATTAATGATATTGCTCCAACTAAAGGAGAGGAGAAATGTCTACATCTCGACGCTCAAGCTACTAACGTTTTATTTAGCGTTGTGAGCGTAGAGATATTCAATCTCATTTGCAATCTCAAGAGCGCTCATGCTATGTGGATCAAGCTTCAAGAATTATTTGAATCATCCACATCAACAAGTGAGGATTGCATTGAGGAAATGTCGGTTGACGATTCTTCAACCTCTTCATCAAGTGAAGAACCAAGCATTACCATCAACCTCAACCTCCGCCTCAAGCGGCAGCGAATCTTCACTTATATCAAAAATTCGTTGCTTCATGGCAAAAGGTATAAATGAGGTAAGTGATGATGAAAACGATGATGAGCCCTCTTATAATGATTTAATGGATATGTTAGAGGAGCTCAATAATTATCTTGGGAAGGAGAAAACAAAATATAAGATTTTAAAGCTTGAACATGAATCACTTCGAAGTGATTATAATATGCTTAAAGAGAATCATGAATCCCTCCTTCTCAAAGAAATTTATAAGTCTAAGGTGGATATAGGAATCACATGTGATTTAATTGATGAAATGCCATGCTTAGATGTAAACTCGAATATTTCATCAAAAATTAACATGTCCACCTCTTGTGAAGACTTAATTGATACACCTTGTTGCTCTAATGAAATTGTTTCTAGTTCCTCTATGTCTTTAGATGTTAATCTTGTAGAGGAAAACAATGAGCTCAAGGCCCAAGTCATTAAGTTGGAAAATGACTTGAAGAGGTGCGTTAAAGGAAAAGCCCTTCTCGACGAAATCTTAAGCAAGCCAAGGGCGCCTCAAGACAAGCGAGGACTCGGCTACACCTCCAAGAGGGAGAATAGCAAGACGAGGCATAATGCGCGACACACGAAGACAATCAAATGCTTCGCATGCAACAAGAAGGGCCACCTCGCCTCCGTGTGCCCTAATAATGTGGAGATCAAGCCACAAGCATCAACCATGAGGCAAACCGGCAAGGAGCAAGTCAAATCGGTCAAGAGAGGACCAAATAGCGTGACGTGCTTCAATTGCCGGGAGAAGGGACACTTCAGTAAGGATTGTGCCAAAGGTATAACTCCTAAGCCTATTCGTGTAAATGATAATTATTTGCTTAGGAAGGACAAGAATGGCAATGTGTCTGCCAAACTTGTCAAATCCCCTATGCCTACTAAAATTGATATTCATTTGCATAGGAAGAGTAATTCTAGAAATGTATTTGCTCAAAACGCTAGTTTTCCTAAGAATAAGAAAAATCATGATGATCATATGCTTAGAAAAAATAATTATAGCAAAACATTTGCTAGAAATGCTAGATCCTCTAAGCGTCCTTGTTACCATGATTATTATGTGCTTAGAAAGGATCAAACTAGAAATAGATTTGTTAAGAATGCCAATCCTCCTATGCCATTTCATAAAAATGCAAATTATTTGCCTAGGAGGAATAATTATCGCAAAACTATTCCTAGTCATGTTAGTCAATTCAATAATATTAAAACTAGGACCATATGGGTTCCTAAATCAATTATGACTAACATTGTCGGACCCAACAAAGATTGGGTACCAAAAACCGCCTAAAAGATTTTTAGGTGATATTGAGATGGATTGGACGCTTGCTCACTCAAGAGGAGAAGGATTATATTCGTCTACAAGTGGTGTCAAGCATGAAGACAATCATGTCCATTATAAGCCAATGCCATCTCGGTAACAAGCATTTAAATTGATTACTATCATATCTTATAGCCTTGTGTAGGTTATACTGCAATATCAATGAAAATCAATTTAGATTACTTGTTATGGCCACTTGCTCTCGCCTCTTATCTATTCTCTTATTGCAAATCTTGAGCAAGTTAGAAAGTGGCACATTTAGGGGGAGTGTTAATTCATATTCATGTGTATCACATCTCTACGTGTGCCCATATTAATATAAGTGCATATATATTTTCAAAATCAAACCATTTAGCCAAAACTCAAAATTTGTATACTCTATTACTAATCTTGTGAAAAACTAGTTTAAAATGTATACAAATGCTTTTGAAATGTTTTTCAAAGGTTTTGGCTTCACAAAATCTATTTTAAAAGGAAAATGAGTTTTAACGTCAAAAACTAGTTACTAGTATCTTGATTTTGATTTAAACTTATAATTTTCATAGAAATAAAAGTAAAAGGATTTTGAAAATAATTCCAAAATGAAAATCCTAGAGTTGGTCATTCTCAATAACTTTCGTGTTCAAAAGATTTTTAAAAGACCAACCTAGCTAAAGTTATTTGATTTTGAAACTCGCCGAAAAACTATACTTGACCTATAATGGTCATATTCTTGCACTTAGTGAGTTTCTCCATTTGGATCAATTCTTGTGTAGAATTATGATTCAAAATGGTATTTTAGACTCATACACAAAATTCAAATCCATATATCTTACCCTTGCTTAATTTGAATTCTTGTGTTGTTGATTTTGACTTGGCTTTTAATTGCTTCTTCAAATGGACTATTTAGGTCAAAAGTCAAAATTCATATTTAAAAGGCCCAAATTTGCGAAAAGCTTTGTAAAGGTATTCTATTACGTATTTCAAATGTTTTACAAGCTTCCAAAATGAAAAACTATATGTTGAAATCAAATTTGGCTCAACACGTTTTGATTTAATCCAAAATGGCCTATTTAGGCATATAGCTCAAATGTTGGCATTCGAGTTGGATTTCATCATGAATCTTGGCTATACACATTCTTGATACACCTATCTAAGCCATGGAAAAAGAAATGGCATGAAATCCAAACCGAAGTGCATTTCGAGGCTTTTCGTGAAAATCGCTTTTCGTTTTTGCCTCAAAACGCAATTTGCCATAACTTTGAAAATAAAATTGTTTTGATGAAAATTCTTTTTGGAAAACCCTCTAAATAGTCCAAAGATCATCTCTGCAAATTTTCAAATCAATTGGACTTCATTTGAATTATTTTTGCCAAAAATTTGCAAAAGCCCAAGTTTCAGTAAGTCAGATCCAGGTACCTACAAGCCCCTGGTGCTTGTGATAATCTTGCAAACCCGGTACTACCGGCCCTTGTGAGTGGTAGTACCGGCCATGGCTTGTTGGCTCTGATTTTTCAAAAATTTTCGAGTTTTGCTTTGGGATATCTTTTGATTGGTACTTCCTTTTTCAAAAATTCTTGTTAGAAAAGTTTCTTGTCATCCCAAAGTTCATTTGTGCAAAATTTGAAAAGCTCTAAAATTTATTTGATCGCATTTTCAAGTGGTATCAGTTATGAGCACTTTAAATGAACTAAAGAGTGATTTTCACTTGATCTTTTGAAAAAAAACAAAACTTGTGCAATTCAAATGCAAATAACTCCATGTTTCATTCATTGAACATCTTGGGGAGTTCATCTATTGCAAGTTTTGGGCACTTATTGGCTTCCAAGTGATATCATGTCTTTGTTTTGCTCTGATACTAAATCTTTGTGATTTTTATTGATTCTTCTTGAGCCTTGCTCTCTTTCGATACCCGTAAGTATATATTGCCTTAATTTTATTGCTCTGAGAATATTACTCTGATACCCATCAATGTTATCGATATTTCCTTTAAGTGGTATCAATCCTTTATGAGTTGATTTCAAGTGGTATCAATTGAGCATTTGTTCACTCCATATGCTTACAAGTGGTATCATTGAGTTTTTCTTTTCTCAAAGTGGTATCATGGATCTTATTGTCATTTCTTCTAAGTGATATCCTTGATTATTTGGATTACTTTTTTAAGTGGTATCGTTGAATTCAATTATTTCCTACAAGTGGTATTTCATTGCCTATTTGTAGCATTACTCCGATACCCAAATTCTTGATTAAGATTTTTCCTAGCAAATTAAAATTGTAAGTTCAACCGCTTAAGATTTCTCTGAGTAAGAGTCTTTATGGTTTGAAATATATAAAAGAGGAAAATCTCAAGTTGAGCATTGTTCTTAATTCAAAATTTTCAAAATGCTCACTTCTTTTGGTTCTTCAAGCAAGCCCTTGAGATTAATTTTACAAGTGGTATCTATTTCCTTTGGGTTACTCGTTTGACCCTATTAGGCAAATTTATTGGATTCTTCGAGAGAATCATGTTGAAAAGTTGCAAAGCCTAATAAAATGAGGAGTGATTTATTTGAAACACATTCAAATTTTTTTTTCAAATAAACCGTGTGATACCCTTACTTCGTTTTTCATGCCTATCTTTACAAGTGGTATTTTTACAAGTGGTATCCACAAACCCAAATATGGTCTCTTTTCAAGTTTTTCTTATTTTTAGACCATATTTCAAATAAAAATTGGTTTTACTTCTTGAATAACCCTTCAAGTTTTTATTTGGCTTGAAATTTCAATTCCTTGCGAAAGTCATAAGTATTTATTTCAATTCTTATATGACTTTCATTAAAAGGAGAATAATTTTATGAGGGGAGAATTAGGAGCTTAAAAAGAAATTGTTAAATACCAAAAAGGGGAGAATAATTGAATAACCAAAAAGGGGGAAAATAATGATAAATGTTTAAATGCCAAAAAGGGGGAAGAATGTATTTCAAGTTAATCTTTTAGTTTTTCCATTTTTGGTGCTTAATGCCAAAAGGGGGAGAATTAGGAAGCTTAATATCATTTGGTTTAAAAAGTGAGCTTAATATGATTAAGAGGGAGAATTGATTCTCATATGCATTCAAAAATTGTCAATGATTATATTGTTTAAAATGTGCATATGCATTCAAATAGCTAATTTCTCTCGATATGTTAATTTTAATCCAAATGTGCTCATTAAGCTTGGATTTGTCATTAATCACCAAAAAGGGGGAGATTGTAAGTTCAACCTTCATTAGTTATGGTTTTGGTGTTAATGACAAATCTAATCTTGTGTTAATGACAAATCTAATATTAAGTTTATCCCCTAATGCGATATTGTTATTAATGACAATCTTATATCGAGACTAACATGTTTGTTTAGAATATCTTTGTTTAGTCTCATCGCATTGGAAAATGGAAAACCCGAGGTATGTATGCATATTCTTTATAGTATTAATTACATACTTTGGATTCAAGTTAAAGTATGAATGTTCCCATTATATTAACCACAAAATGTGCATTATGTTTCTCAATCCATATATTACATGGATGCACATATTTAGGGGGAGTTTGTAGTTTAACTTGAAAGTCTCTTTGTATTGATCGATTCGTTATTGACACACATAAGGATCAAGACAAAGAAACTAAATCCTTGAGTATATATTTGAATTGCCTAGTTATAAGTATACTCGTGGAAATATAGGATATGCTCCAATACAATCAAATTGAATATGTGCATATTATATCCAAGTCAATCATACTTATGCACATATACATGTGGAGTGTATTCTATAGTTGATGATTTAGAGTAATGATCATTTCCATACAATCTACATATAATGGATCATTACTTTTCATCAACATGAGTATATGAAAACTTGTGTAGTTAATATATACTCATATCAATTTAAATGATAATTTAAATTGAGTTCATTTGTCTTGTTAATCGTTAAAGAACACTTCATCATGTGTTGATGGTGTTTTGTGATTAATTGAGGACAAATGAATAGTTCTTAAGTATAATAAAGCATGAGTTGCATTATTGTACTTAAGACACACTTTAATCATTTCTATTGATTTAGGGTTGTGCTCAATTGATCTAGAGGCATCCATTATGTGTTAATGGAGTGCAAGAGATAATTGAGACAACCATGCATCTTGGACTAACTATTTGTATGAGTTGTGATTGAGTTAGGTCCAAAGATGGATGAGATGATGAGAACGGGACAAGGGCGGCATCATGAGTTGATGGGCGTCAAGAATGGATCCGAAGATAAAGAAGGGTAACGATCCCGGGAGTATCAAAGCTATGATCATAAAGACCCCAAAGGGGATTGCTTGTGCGCGGCGGCGAAGGTATAATTAGATAGGCTAAGGACTTTTGTAGTCTTTGAGTCTAAGGTTTTATCGCCGTGCTATTAAGAGGGGTCGTTCCCTTTGCTTGAGCTTCATCATGTGTTGGTGATCTCATTCCGCGTTCAATCAAGCTCAAATCTTATTTGATTTGGTTTTTGCATATGGGTTAACCATTTGGCATGTGTTGCGAATGGGTTAAACTTATGCTTGGTTGCATTGGTTTTCGCATAATGCTTTGATCTGCATGTGTTGCAAGAAGTGATAAGCTAGTGCGTTGGATTTTGCGTGAAGTTCATTTTTGCATGTGTTGCATTAGTTGAAGCTTCATGCTTTGGTTTCGCAAAACAATCTTTCTAAAACTTGTGTTTGCTTGGAGCTAAGTTTTGCATGTGTTGCAAAAGGAGAGAGCTCAAGCTTGGTTTTGGTGTTTATGGTTGTGTATGTGCTAGAGGCTCGCATGTGTTGTGAGTAGAGAGCACATATGGTTGATTTGGTATTTGTGTGTTTGTATGGAGCTAGAGGCTTGCATGTGTTGCGAGTAAAGAGCTCATACGTGTGATTTGGTTTTAGTTGAAGTTTGGTTTTGGTGTTGCATGGAACTAGAGAATTGCATGTGTTGCAATTAGAGAGTTCATGCATCTTGATTTGATGTTGCTTGTGCTAGACTTTTGCATGTGTTGCAAAGAGTAGTGCTCAAACATGAAATGTGTTTATTGCGTTATTTGCAAGTTCGTTGTGCGAATAAACTGAGGTTTATGAGTCCGGAATTCCGAGAGCATGTGAGTGGGGCTTGCAACGGGTGTTGGCAAGTTGACCGGGTCTTGTGTTGACCTTCACATGGCTAGGGGATTAATCTCATAAACTCGAGTTTGATTTGCTTATCGTTTTGCAAATAGATCTTGAGTTGGTTGCGAAATGTGTTTTCGTGATTTGGTTTGAATTCTTTGAGTATGAGCTAAGTTGGTGCAAATGTGTTTTGCGTGTGTATGATCATGTGTTGATCATCTTTGTGGCTCAAAGAATAAGTTCGGTTTTTGGAGAAATGATTTTGGAGTTGAATCTGGATTTTCTCCTGAAACCCAAGCACTACCTTCGATGGGAGCGGTAGTATCATGCTGAGTGCTTGATAATACTGCATGATTGGCAGTACTACTGCATGAGTTTCTTGCCAGTAGCTTTTTCAAGATCTTGTGATGGTTCTTGGCTCGGTGAGGCCGGCACTACCGCCGTGTGGGGAGCGTAGTAGTACATGAGTGTACTCACTGATACCCTTAGAGGGCGGTAGTACCAAGACTTCACGATTCGCCCATTTGCCCCCAAACGGCTAGTTTTCTTGGTGGGGCTATATATACCCCTTTGGGGGCTTAGGGCAGTGTTCTTTGGTGTTGTTCTTTGTGTGTGGGAGTTGTGTGCATGTGTTGCTCTTCTCCTTTGCTTCTTGAGCTTAAGAGTGAGGCTAATTGCATGTGTTGCAATTAGTGAGTGGTTTAAGAGCCTCTTGTGCATGTGTTGCACTTGAGGAGGCCTTGTGCATGTGTTGCACTTGGTGATCACCGGTTCATGATTCGTTGTGCTCGGTGAGGTTCAAGCGAAGGAGCGGCTTGTTACTCTTGGAGGTTGCCGACTCCTAGACGGCGTAGGCGTCGTGCGCGGGAGCTCTTGAGGTGTGAGAGGCCCCGGCAAGGTTGTGAAGGTTCGGGTTGAGCCTACGCGCAAGCGTGAAAAACCACGACTAGTGGAAAAAGGCGGGTGCTCGAGCGGGAGCCGGTCCAAGTGTGGGCTTGCCTCAACGTGCACTAGGGGAGACCGGCAAGTCTCCGAACACCACGGAAAAACATCGATTGTCCCTTGTCTCTTTACATTCAAGTATTTACCTTTTGCATATTATTGATTGCTTGAATGAGAATTGCTTAGTATTAATTGTTTGATCAATTTAGCAATTTATACATAGAGACATAATTTAGTTAGTGCACATAGTGAGCCTAGTTGATTTAGGCTTCAATTGTCAAAACCTATTTATCGCTTCCGCATATATCTTTGATTAGGTTTTGACTTAGGGGTGTATTAGAGCGATCGTTTTTAGTGAGCGATTAATTTCTTAAAACGCCTATTCACCCCCCTCTAGGCGCATCCTCGACCCTACACTTGGCACTTCCCGGATGAATAGAATACTTGGAATCATGAGCCTCCTCAAGAATCAACTGCTTAAGCTCCTTCTCGTCCGGCACACAAATCCGTCCCTTGAACCACAGGGTTCCTTGCTCATCTACCAAGAAATCCTCAGCTAACCCTTCATCCTTCTTGGATTTGATCCTGCTGATCTTCTCATCCTTACTCTGCTTATCCCTGATTTGATCCTCCAAGCTTGGCTTCACTTCCAATGCAGCAAGAAATCCTTGCGGTATAACTTCCAATCCCAACTTCTGAAATTCTTCGCACAACTCCTGCTGTTCGCTTACCACCAACGAATTCACATTGTGACTCTTCCGACTCAAAGCGTCAGCCACCACATTAGCTTTTCCAGGGTGATAATGGATTCCAACATTATAATCCTTTATCAATTCCAACCATCTCCTCTGCCTCATGTTAAGATCCGACTGAATGAATATATACTTCAAACTCTTATGGTCCGTATATATCTCACATCTATTTCCAATGAGATAATGACGCCATATCTTTAAAGCATGCACTACGGCTGCTAGCTCCAAGTCATGCGTTGGGTAATTCCCCTCATGAGGCCTCAACTGCCTTGATGCGTAGGCCACCACCTTGCCATCCTGCATTAACACACATCCAAGACCCTGTCGCGATGCGTCACAGTAGATGTCAAAACTGCTCTGCACATCCGGCAATACTAACACAGGAGCAGATGTTAATCTCTTCTTTAGTTCTTGAAAACTATTCTCGCACTCAGGCGTCCATGCAAACTTCTTCTCCTTCTTCAACAATTGCGTGAGAGGTCTCGCAATCGTCGAAAATCCTTCAATGAATCGGCGATAATATCCCGCCATTCCTAGAAAACTGCGGATCTGAGTGACGGTCTTTGGTTGCTCCCAATTCATTACAGCTTCTACTTTACTTGGATCCACGGCAGTTCCTTTAGCGGTCATTACATGGCCAAGGAATTCTACCTTCTCCTTCCAAAAGTCACACTTGCTGAACTTGGCATATAATTGCTGATCACGCAACCTTTCCAAAACCAATCTCAAATGCTTGTCATATTCTTCTTCCGTCTTGGAATACACAAGGATGTCATCAATAAAGACAACCACAAACTTATCCAAATATTCCATGAACACCTTATTCATGAGGTTCATGAAATAAGTTGGGCATTGGTTAACCCAAATGACATGAACTGTAAACTCATAATGTCCATAACGGGTTGAAAATCTTTGTCTTGAATGTCATCCGCTCTAATCCTCAACTGATGATAACCTGATCGAAGGTCTATCTTGGAGAAAACTGCTGCTCCCTTCAACTGATCAAACAAATCATCAATTCTCGGCAAAGGGTACTTATTCTTGATTGTTACTTCATTAAGTGCACGATAATCAATGCACATCCTTAAACTTCTATCCTTCTTCCTGACGAACAAAACTGGCGCTCTCCACGGGGAAGAACTTGGCCGAATGAAACCCTTCTCCAGCAATTCCTCAATTTGCTTCTTCATCTCCACTAACTCATCGGTTGGCATCCTATATGGTCTTTTCGCTATCGGTGCTGTGCCGGGTACCAACTTTATGACAAACTCGATATCCCGATCTGGCGGCATGCCCGGTAAATCCTCAGGGAATACCTCCGGATAATCTCTAACCACTGGTACATCCTCCAAATTAACCACCTTCACACTGTTGATCATCAACTGACCATCACGGATTGCGGTAGCATGCACTTCCACCTTTTCACCATTAGGATTTTCTAAAGTCACCCTCCTTTGGCCACAATCCAAAACAGCCTTGTGTTTTGACAGCCAATCCATCCTTAGGAAGGAGTTACCTACCCGGCATGGCCATCATGTCCACGGGGCAAGTGACCGGCTGGAAGTCGACTGGTGACGTAGCGGAGGTCACTGAGTCGGAGCTCGTTGGGGCCCGGCCCCGAGGCGGTCGAGCCGTGAGGGGATGTTCGATCTGTGGCGGTCGAGCTCATGGGCGCCCGACCTGTGGCTGTGTCGAGCTTGTGGGGCGTCAGGCCGAGGTCGGTCGAACCGCCCCTTGTGGGCCTGAATGAGGCCGAGGATCCTTCGTGGTCCCACGAGGCCCTAAGCTGGGCCCATGATGGATGATTTGGTGTTCCAGCCAATATTCAGTGATAGTCCCATCTGTGAGGGACGGAGACTTTGGTAATACCCTCTCCAGCATTCTGCATCGCTGGCAACCTTGTCGCCATGTCCGTACGACTGAGAAAGAAACGATCTTGAAATAGATGTATACCTTGCTGTGGGGGTATCCCCTGTGTGAGTATTCGTCAGTAGGTGAGAGTCGTTAGAGGAATGAGCTTGTAGCAGAAATCCTCACAGTCGATGGATCTGACACAGCGAACTGCCTCGGCATAATCTGACGGGGGAAGGAGACTTCGAGGTGAAGCCATCGTGCCCTACCTTTTTGCCTTTGCGGCGGCGCGGCGGGCGTCGCCACTGCTGCGCCGAAGCGCCACGGGCCAGACACGGCGCGGGCGTCTTTCGCCACCCGCCGCCAAAGCCGCCACGTGGATCGGGCGCTAGCGGGCGAGGCGCCTCGCCCGCCGCTCGAAGCGCCACGTGGGTAAGACTGGCACAGGCGTGATCGCCCGCGCCGCCAAAGCCGCCCGTGGATCGGGCGCCCAGCAGCAGGCATCCTTGCTCTGCGCCGCCCGAAGCGCCACGTGGTGGCATCGGCGTGGGCCCACCCACCGCCAAAGCCGCCACGTGGGCCGCTTTTGTGCGTCGGAGAGGGTACCCCAGCGTAAAGTACGCTGACAAATATATATCATAAGCCTGGAAGATTTAAGGCGCAACCCAGGCGCCACATCATTGTTTTTCAGAAAAAGTTCCATAAAATCGAAAATAGCGGATAGGTCCTTCTATGATAAATTAGAAATCGCGAACAGATCCTTCTACGATTATTTTACAAAAAAGACCCGTAGTCTGGTTCTTTCGACTTACGAGATTTAAAAAAATTAAAATCGTGAACATGTCCTTCCACCGGTTATTTTGCAAAAAGGACCTCGTAGTTCCGCAAATTCGACGTAGATACCGGTTCTTTCGACCCAGAAGATTTAGAAAAATTTGAAATCATGAGCAAATCGTTCCATCGGTTATTTTGCAAAAAAAAGGACCTCTTGGTTCCATAAATTCGGTAATAACATACTACCGTATATAAAGTCCTATGGTTTCCCAGCTCCTCGCGCGGCCACGTCACCGTTTCGCTACAATAAAACACTCTGCTGCTGCAGCGTCTGCCATGAAAGCATTGAGCCACGTCGCCGCATTGCTCACCGTCTTGTTTGGCTTAAATATCTTAGCGCCGTTTCTCATCAGAAAGCTTCGCTGGCAATGATGGAGCGTCTCGCTCTGGCGCGTTCGGTCTCGAGTTCGATTCCCGCCATGAGTCCGCCTTGGTTTTTTTCGCGTGGACGCGTGGCTTGGCGCGCTGGGGCTAAGCGGCAGACGACGCGTGGCCGTGGCGCCCCGGCTCGATTTTTATGAGAAGCCCTCCGAAGTTTTGGAAATCGCGTTTAAGTCCATTTTTTTAAGGGAAAGGCCCTGAAAAGTCCGAAATTTCGGGTCTTTTGCCAGAGCCCCTAAATAGTTTCAGAAATCGCATTTGGGTCCTTTTTTTTTACAGGAAAAGCCCTGAAAATTCATTTTTTCCCAGGGGCTCTGCATACCGCCTATTTTTTCGAAGAGGCCCTTAGAGGTTTCAGAAATCACATCTAGATCATCTTTTTTATTTACAGGAAAGGCCCTGGAAAATCCAAAATTTTGATTTTTTTTGCCAAGGGCCCCTAGATAGTTTCGGAAATCACATTTAGGTCCTTTTTTTTATGGGAAAGGCTCTGAGAAATCCGAAAATTCATTTTTTCCCAGGGCTCTAGATACCGCCCGTTCTTTTTGCGAAGAAGCCCTTAGAGGTTTCAGAAATCACATCTAGATCATCTTTTTTATTTACAGGAAAGGCCCTGAAAAATTCGAAATTTCGATTTTTTTTGCCAAAAGCCTCTAGATAGTTTCGAAAATCACATTTAGGTCCTTTTTTTTATGGGAAAGGCTCTGAAAAATCCGAAAATTCATTTTTTCCCAGGGTTCTAGATACCGCTCGTTCTTTTTGCGAAGAAGCCCTTAGAGGTTTTGAAAATCACATCTAGGTCACCTTTTCTTGCAGGAAAGACGCTAAAAAATCCTGGCGCGGCGTGCGCCGCGCCGTCGCATCTAGTATATCTTATGCTTGGAAGTTTTGGAGAGCAACCAGGGCACAAGGTACATTTTTTTTGCGAAAAAGCTCTCTAGAAAATCCGAAATCGTGAATAGATCCTTCCACCAGTTATTTTGCAAAAAGGACACTGTAATTCTGCAAATTCAACTTGGGCGCCAGTTTTTTAAACCCCGAAAGATTTAAAATTACGTTTAGATCTGATTATTTCTTTAAGCTTGCAATATTTTAAATTATATTAGAACCTTTTATCATTTTTAGAACAGAAAATTTCAGAGTAAGATTTACACGACGTGGCAAAATTTGAGGAGTAACAACCGGAGGCAGCCGTGTCTGGAAGAATTATTATTATTATTATTATTATTATTATTTTCCCCTGAGTCCAGTCGGTCAGTGAACCAACTCTCCTTGGGCTTGGAAATTGGAAAAGGATTGGAATTGGAATTGGAATTGGATTTAGAGCTGGAGGGCATCGGAGCCTCCTCAATGCCGTGCTGCCAGTCGGTTCTCTCGGCGGCGGCCTCCGCCGCTAGCCGCAGGAGCACGCCGCCATGGCTGCGCCGCCTCCACGCCAAGGGGGGCCTCTCCTTCCCATCCCACCTCCACATCGACGACCTCCTCTACGGCCAGCCTCCTCCTCCTCCTCTGCCGCCGCCGCCGTCCTCTTCCTCCAATCAGCTGCAGGCCGTCTCCCAGGAGCCGCCTCTCAAGGTTAAGCATCCTAAGCCCAAGCAGCACCAGCATCCACCCCGCAGTAACAGCTCCTCCCGACCAAACCCTAGCAGTCCACAGCCGCCGCTCTCCGCCGTCATCTCCGACCTCTTCGCCATCCCCTCCGATCTGCCACCCCCCTCGCCACTCAAGGCCTTCCGCAAGCAGTCCCGACCTCGTCCTCGCCCGGACAACTCCCCTCCTCCCCACAAGGACAGCAAAGCCAACAAGGCCAAAAAAGACAAGGCCAAGGCCAGGAAGCGCCGCCGGGCCGAGCGGGCCGCCGATGCAGACGGCGAGAGGTCCACCAAGACCGAGGTCACCGTCATCGACACCAGCACCGACGGATGGAAGGCCGCTAAGCTGCTCGTCCGCGAGGGCGCCGTCTGGAAGGTCCGAGACAAGAAGGCCTCAGGGGTATCTGAACATGAGGATCTCAACAAGGGCAAGAGGAGGGCCGGCCTTGTCTCTAAGATGCAGAGGGACAAGGCCAAGGAGAAGGAGAAGGAGAAAGAGGCCGCCTTGCAGGTCACTATACTTACGTTCTATCTGTGTTCGTCATACTGTCTTGTCTTCCTACGCTATACCGCTTAGTCTGCTTATCCTTGGACTGTGAAAGCTCAGATTTATCTATTTTATTGGTTCATCTTAACAAAGCTTGCATTTTTACGTAAATGTAGCATCCCTCTGTTACAAGTAACGATCTCAGCAAGGTACGGATAGGTGTTTACATCAATGTTTTGTTCAGGTTCACTGATTTGTTCCTGCTTGCACTGAAATGTAGATGTTCATTGAGTTCTTGGACGAAGATGTAGTGGTGCCCTGGGATGATTCAGGCAGGGCGAGTGGTGCATTTGGTCACTCCAAGATGCTTTTAGCTGTTCTGTTGCACGCGTCTGTGTGCCACATGCGCTTCCACATATGTTTGCCTGTGCCACATCTATGTGCCCCGCTCTCGCAAAACTGTGCACATTTGAGCCTGCAAACATGCAATAAATTGTGCATGTAGAGAAGATCAGCCGTTCCTCGTAGAATTTTATTGTTTTGCTATGTGCTTGATGTAGAAAAATCATCTTGTCTTGTGTGGTGTGGTAAACAACGCTACTTCAAGGGCCATATGTGTTCCTAGATGTTTTTCATGCTAGGACTACATCATCCTGTGCAACACTTTTTTATTTGCTAGAGTACATAATGGATAGTTTCAGTAATTGGTGTTGCTTGGTATTATAACTGCCTCATAAGCTTAATGCATTCAGTGCCAACGGTGATTCTCATTGTAGAGTCATGGTTCTGGAACATTACATAAGCTTTGTGGTTATCCACATGGTAAAATAATAATAACATCGATGGAAGCGTATTAGCAGCCAAATAGCAAAACCAAGTGGATGAAGTACAATACAATCTCTTGAGGATATATAGCATTTTTGTCAAAGGGTTTTGCCTAATGCATGTTTACTCCAGGGAAACATTCATGCTAGTAGTGGAGATGTGATGAAAGATTCAGATGATCCCATCCAAACTCTAAAAAGGTAAACCTGATTAATTCATCTCTGATGTTAAGGGCACCATGTGGTTGCAACCCAAAAGCCAATAATTGTTGCCCATTCTAAGATGCTAAAGAAAAATCTCTTTTATGTGAACATTGCAGACCTAGATCCTCTGAACCAGTACCAGAAGGCCAAAGTGCGGGAATTCTTCATTCGCAAACTACAAATAGAGGCAAGAAGAATGGGTTAGCCAGCCCTAAAGGTGACTTAAAAGGGAAATGAAACCAAGAATCACATAGCGACAATATAGTCATTATTTTGACATTAACAAATTCAGCAAACTCATATATAATGAGTTTGGGTTATCCTCTTGATCTGTTGATGTCTTCATTGATCCCTGTTAGATATTCTGATTCCTGTTATTCGTGGCATCTGAAGCTGGAAGAAAGTCATGCTTGAAGATGAGCTCTTGCAAAGTCATCTAAATGCTGGTTTTAGACAATGTTGCAGTAAATAGGGGTTTGATTCATTTCTTTTGTTTTGACCTACCATGTGCTGCAATTTAGATGGGTGGTGTAAGTGATGTTTATATTGGTGGCTCGGTTGTACAAGTTCAGTAGGCAAACTGTTGCCTGTAAGGTTTAAGAATTGGTCGTATAACAAAAAGTTGCTGCCGTTGCTGTGAGTTTATTTTGTGCAGATATGAAGTTTCCCGTCGTGTTGGAGTATCTTCCATTGTCTCCGTAGTCATGTTTACTGTCGAGGGGAAAAAAATCGATATCCCTAAAATTGTTTTATTCTATTGAAAGTTTGTTGAGTTTCTTTGGGGGAGAGCTAGCTAGCTATGTTGTGGTGAATAGGGGGCATCCCATGTAAGAGGCCAAAGGGGTCCTCCTTACTTCAGTCTTGTTTATTTCGGCTTTTTCACTGGTTTAAAAGGGAAAAAAACTAATGCCGAAACAAACGACTGACTTTTAAGCTGGACTTAAAAAAAACCGAAAATCTCTATGTAGCTATAAGCCAAAAACCATGTGAGATGTGTTTTTTTGGGCTTTTTAGGGATGAAATAACTCTTTGCTGCTGGAAGTCTCCAAAATTACACACCAAATGTCATCATATATAAACTCAAGAATCCTTCTCCCATCTTCTCATTTCTCCTTGTGTTCTCTCTCTCTCCCCTGTGCAACATGCCTTTTTTCGCCGTTTCGGTCTCTGCCGTCTTCAAACTTTTCCCTCCTTCATTGTCTCCAACCTCCTTCCTCCTCCACCGACCCAAATCCGGCGCGACATTGGTTGAGGTGGGCAAACCTGAGCTTAGAGTGGTGGGAGACTACAGGGTCCGGATGTGGCGCAGGTGGAGCTGAATAGATCCAGCTGTAGCGTGGCGGGAGGCCGCTGGATCTGGTGTGGCGTGGGTGGAAGCGACCAGACCCGAGGGTGGAATGGCGGGAGACGGGTGGAGGTGGCCGGTTTTGGCGGGGCAGGAGGCAACCTGATCTGCTTCATCGAGCCTCTCAGTATATGTTTTTTAGTTAGTTTGACGAGAGTTCAAAATTGTTATGCTATTTTCAGTCTGATAAGAGTTCAAATTAAATTGCTATGTAGTAAGAGTTTTAAGTTGATAAATAATTATGCTCAGAATAAAGTTTGATCTCAAGATAAATCTATGTTTTCCAATATGACATTCGGTGAAAAAAGTATGAAACATTTGTATTAGATAAATCAGTATATAAGAAAAGTCCTTACAATCTTAAAAGTTATTTTACACTTTTCAGCAATAAGTTACCATCCAATCCATAAAAAAGTCAGGATGTCAAATAACATACCTTGATTTAAAAGCAAACTGTTTAAAAGCTAGTTAACCTAAAAAGCTAACTTTAAGCCAAAGGGCCTAAGCAGAATCAAACATGGCCGTTTTTGCTCTAGCGGTTAGTTTTGCCTGAACAGCGAATAGAGCACTCGTTTGCTCGGTTCATGCTGCTTCCCTTTCAAGTCTTGCCTAATTTGTCAATTTTGCCATCCATCATTTAAGATGCTGACTCTAACCCCCTTTTGATTATTGCAGTTCAATATTGCTAACTGGGGGCTATTATTGCAAATGTTATATCGATCGGTTAATCCTCTCAAGCGAGTTTAGCCGTTCAGATCAAACAGTAACTACTGTATATCATTCAAATATTATTTTTTTGTGCCGTAAAAGGCTTAGCGCAGGTAAATATACAGTTTTACAAATCCAACTGACATCTCTGATTATATATATAAACGACACAACATCACGTCCATATATCTTAGTAAAATATCTCCATCCTCCGCTCCTCATAAAAATAGGTTCAGAATTACACGACTGCTACTGCATGCTCTGCCCAACAAATAATCACATCGGTAAGTCGACATTTCGTGATCCTCACATTACTCTACTGACAAGAACAGATAATACATCTTATTTGTTATCAGAAATGGCAAGCAGGACACCGGACACCATCAGCCCGACCTCGATATTCCTCGGCTTGTTGCTGGCTCCTGCTATTGAGTTGCATACATCAACTAGTTCACTTAAAAGCTTAAGTTGATGAGGAAAGGTGGGCAATTCACTTATACTTCAACACTCCCCCTCACGTGCAGGCTCCCTCAGGCCTAGGACGTGGAATAGAAATGGACTGCAATTATTTTTCTTAAATTGTGCCAATCGGGTCTTGAACTCAAGACCTCTTGGCTCTGATACCATATTGAGTTGCATGCACCAGCCAATTCACCCAAAAACTTAAGCTGATGAAGAAAGATAGACAATTCACTTATAGTTCAACACCTGGGAGGCTGGGGATGCATGCTTCTGCTCATTGGCCAACAGACGGACTCCCAGCGCCGCTCTCCCAGATGGGTCCAGGTTCCCTGACCACTGAGCATCGTCTCATTCTATCGCCGCCTCCTCCTCCTCCGTGCTGCATGCCACGCTTGGCTTGGCCCGCCCGGCACAGTCAATATCTCCGAGTTCTGGTGCAAGATCAGCAAACATGTTCACAACAACCAAGCGGCTCCAATGGCAACAATGTAAGCTGCTATTTATTTCATGCTCATGCTGTTTTGTGTACTCACTGGCCTGAGGGAAGAACCTCTCAAAGACCATCTTGTAGTAGTAGGCCTCTTTCGTTGTCGGAGTGTTGTGCGGGTAGATAAGATGATCTTTGCATTTGACTTCATCCAGCCACCTGCATGCATCGGTAATCTCATACAGCCTTCTGTGAACAAGGAGTTTATTTTCACCAAAATTAACATGAGAAATAATTGTTTGCTTACATTTGATTCTGCTTGAAACTTTAGTCCGTCAATATATCCAGCTATATATACCCAACACCATCACTGAACTGCTCATTCTGCCTGTACAGATATGCTGCAACCACGACCGGGGCTCCACACTCCTGTAACATCGTCTGAATGTAGGAATTTTACGGAGTTCACGTAGCAGCCACAGAACTAAAAATGTCACCTTTGGCAGGAATGGTTGCTCATCTTCGTCAAATGCTTTCCTCAGTGCCCACTTAATTCTTCCAAGATCTGGTCGGATCTGTAACGTCAGAAATGGTTATTGTTTGAAACATAGTAACCAGACATGTTGTAAATCCCTATGAATCGCTAACCGGATTCGCCGAATCCGAATCAATTTAGGGTAGAAGAAACCAATCTCGTACTGTGACTCGGACGAACTGTGTTTCTAGCAACTATGGTTTGAAAGGAAGTATATATGTTGAAACAATGCGCGCGGTGCACTCTTCTCGCGCGCGTTTCCTGTTTCTATGAAGTTTTTGAGCTTAATTACCACCGGTATGCCTGCCACACGTACGTCTGCCTTGCCTGCTTAACCAGATGACAAGACTCCGAGAGGAGGAGGAGAGGAAGAACGGTCCTGTGTTTGGCTGGGAGGAAGAGAAGAAGAGAGGAGGAACTAATTAACGAGGAGAGCGAGTTGAGTACGTGGAGGTGTGTGCTCGCAATCGCAATACTACTCATGCACCAGCTAGCTCCCACATATAGGTGGAGCTAGCGAGCTGAGATCGACGGACGGCAGGCGAGGTGCAGTGCCATGCATGGGAGCTAGCTACACGTACGCAGGCATCTGCCAGTCAGTCGAGCGTACGTGCATGTGTCTCTGTGTGCGTTAATTACTGGCCGGCCACCGGCCGCTTCGCTTATCAACCTATGCACTGAGTGCCATCGACACAACACACACATCCCTCTTCTTGTTAGTTTTCTATCCCATGTAGTTTATTCATTCTAGTACAAAACAACAGCATGGACATTGAGATCGATCTTGTTTGTTCCTTCAATTCATACATGCCACATGTTGGGTCACGATGCAAGAATATGTCTGGAACAGTACTCTGAAATAAAAGGTGCATGCTCGTTGAGGTAGAAAACATATATAGTGTCTGTCGTGCTAAATCAATAGAGGTGGCCACTGACTTATCAGCTGAATAAACATGTGCCCAGCCCAGCTAGCAGTGAGTTTCATACTCGTACTGTTTCCTTTTTTTTTTGGCTGGCAGTGATAACAGCCATCCACTTCGTGGAGTGACCTCCAACGTATTTCTGGTGCTCAACTAGAGTGAGCCGGTCCCTCGATCGACCTCCGACCTTGTAGCTAGCAAGCGTCAGGTAGCTAGCGAAATGCATGCATGAAGAGATCTAGCAGCGAGAGTTCCTGTCACACTGATCGACCTGGATCATACAATAAGGGGCGTAGTAATGGTCTGATGGATCATGACAGGAAGGCAGCAAGCTCCTGCTACTTACGTTTTCTTTGAGGAAATCAACAAAGACAAGGGGGAAAAAAAGGAAGGAAAGAAAGAAGAGATCGATCGATGGATAAAACCAAACCTGAACCTGCTGGAAAGAAATGATCGAACAGCTAGCTAGCCACTTTGCTTGCATGTCTTTTGCAGGCAGGCCTTACTACAGTAATTAATTTAATTTCTCTACCCACCGATCGACCTACTACCGTAGCATATATATCCAATTCATTTCATTTTGGTTGTTTCTTTCTTTCAAGCTCATTCCTATTCACGTCGATCGATCTTATGCGGCTCTGTGTACGTGTGATATATACCACCATCACACGTACGCTAGCTAGCTGCTCTTGCCCCACTAAAACTCCAACTAGGTGTTGTACATGATCTGAAGTCCTGCTTACTTGTTAGCCAAAGTAGATAACAGCCATGTGCAGTTTTACAAAGGAAATACCCTTGAATTTCGATATATTACAATGTACGTACTGTACCCCCTAAATTAAATGTGGTTGCTGCAAATTAATAAACTATTAATTGGAGTATATATCCATCTTAATTACACCTGGGAGCTTAATTAGTTCTTATGGCAAAACGATTAAAAAAGAAGAAGAAATATATGTTTACTTAAATTTTTTTATAGAAATCCTCATCTTTTTTTCTCACATGAAGGATGGATGGCAGGAAAAGTGTTTGCAATTGCAAAGTGCATAGAAGGAAAATTATCTCATGACCACCACAAAATTAAGAAGTATAATTTTTTTTTTAAAAAAATACCATTCAATATGAGGATGACATGTGGGGCATAATTAAAACATTGGATCATATTTTGCAGTTTAATCCTATTTGCAATGGTACTAAAGCAATATTGTCCAAATATAAGTACATGTTGATGGTACTTTTTTTTCATCCTGCTACCTACTCTATATACCATCTGCATGTTGAGGTTATGTCAACAGTAACAGGAAAAGACATTGTATGAAAAAGAGAGTAAATAAATATACTACAATATTACCACAATACAGGTATATCATGTGTCCCCGTGAAGACTCCACAACATTCACATGCCTATTGGATCCACAAGGAATATATATCAATCACCTTGCGTGTGCATGAGGGAAGTAGATGACTGCATACCTCGACTATGACTAGGAGGTGAAGTTTGGTTTTGACACTAACTTTTAGATTGTGCTAGGCATCCTAGGGCCCAACATTCCACTACGCAACAAATTTAACATGTCAAGAAAGAAAAATATAATCTCTCCTTTAACCCTAGTACATGCATTCTATGTGTGTGACAACCAATCCTTGAACCAAAGGCTAATGGCAAGGGATGATGCCCTGATCACTTGCCATATTGAGGCTAGGATGCCGAGAATGAGGTAACGGTGAGATTGGAGCCATGAAACAAGTATGAGAGGTGCTTCCATGCTTTTCTTTTTTACAGCTACACAAATATTAAAATATAAATGAAAAGGTAGATAGTGATTACTTACTCCTTCATTTGCTTCAAGATTTGTACACCTTGTATTAGGAGGGAAAGCATTGAAGCATTGCTCAACAAGTATTTATCTTGTTCTTATTGTTCTAGTAAGGAGATGTGCGTCGATATTGCATTGTTAAGATCTGACGCAAATATGGTTGTGATGGAGTGGTTCACTGTGTAGTATCCCATTTTTGTGTTTGCTGCACTATTAACCCAATTCACAAGTTAAAGGAAATAGAGTGCTTGGAGGACTAATGAGCACAAGTCCTCAGACACACGGCCACCGGTACTAGTAGGGGTGAAAATGGACAGATAATTTTTGGCCGATTCGATATCGTATCTGAAAAAAAATCAACATGGGATACCATTTCTTTAGTTCTGATCTGCACCTAATATTATCCATATCCATATTCAAAAAGAAAAATACCATTCTGCAATGTACAGTTCGAATAGCTTTCAATGGGACATGATCTTGCCCTAATTCATGTCCACACAAGCAGGATCTTTGCCAGTCAACGTTTCAATCCTCATCCATGCATCGCCTCGAGCCATCCCCTTCCACTTATTTTTCTTCCAACAAACTCTCTCTGTTTGCTCTCTTCTGCTCTCTACCTCTCTAGTCTCCTCTATCCCAAACTCCTAGTTTACTCATTAGCCTCACCACAAAGGCCACGCAGTTGGTTGGCATGGGCGTGCTAGGCGATGCAGATCAGGGAGTGATTTGTGACAATGGTGATTATTAGCAAGCAAGGCAGCACGATGACGGCAGGCTCAACCACATCAACAAAGTCAACTAGCAGATGCGGAGGCCTTGGGTGTACATAGAAGCGAGATGCAAGTGAGTCGACCTCCACTAGTGAGCACGGTCGTCATAGGTGATTGGGTAAACGGTGATGGACATGTGGCCATACTTGACGATGGTGTGATTTGGCGGTGATCAACGACACGGCACAAAGCTCGGGTCGGAGCCATGGAAGGGGGAGGTAGTTGGGGCCTAAGTTAGATAAGAGGGTATGTTGGTAATGAACATTGTCGGGTGGCCCTCGGCAGTGTAGTAGCACCATCATAGTCAAGTGAGCTCATCAAACTTAGCAGAAACTTGTTTGAATCCTATTGAAATTTGTTGAAAGTTGTGGAAACTTTTTGGTTGAAACCTCTAGAAACTTTTGGTTGAGACTTAACAAAACTTGGTGAAACTTCTTAAAACCATTAGTTGAAATTTGTTAGAAATTCATTAGGTGAAATTTGAGTTCCAAAATGTGAAACTTGTTGAAACCTTGGCTTAGAATCTTCTAGAGATACATGAAACTGACTGAAACATGAAATCTTTCGAAGTTCTCTTGAACTTGCTGAAACTGGATGAAATATATTTTCTATACCAGTTGCAACAGTATACCATTCTCTAGTCGTCCCCATTCGAAAAATCTCATGGAATACGGGGGAAGCAATATACTATCTATATTCGTATTTGATAGGATATCCGAAAGATATCGGATAAATCAACAAATGGATATGCGGTGAACATCAATATCCTTTAATTACGGTTTTCGAGTCATTGGCTAATATATAGTATGGATTAACATTTTGATCACATTTATGCTGTTAAGTACGTAGGATAAATAATTCTCTAATGGCTTGTATGATTTGACACTTTCATTAGCGAAGTTATATATTCTTTTAGGATTAATTCCTCGTATACCACTGGAATTTACAGAAAATCCATAAATACATCACCGGTGAAAAGCCCACACATACATTACTACAGAATCGACTTTCACAATCGACCTATTACAAATGGTTAATTGCGTACCGCTTGTGATCTCTGCACCACAAGCGGTTCGTGGGCAACGGACCGAAGGGGGTCTTTAGAAGCGGTTCTAGACATGAACCCCTTCTAAAACCCTAGCTCTAGAAGCGGTTCGTGTCCCGAACCGCTTCCGAGCTCTAGAAGCGGTTCGTGTCCCGAACCGCTTCCGAGCTCTAGAAGCGGTTCGTGTCCCGAACCCCTTCTAAAGCCCTAGCTCTAGAAGCGGTGTCCCCAACCGCCTTAGAAGAATTTTTGAAATAATAAAAGGAATGCATGCCCTACTCTATCAGAGAGCACGCGTGGGTGGGTTGGTTAGATGGGTGAGACGTGGGTCACGAGGAGGAGATCGTGGGTTCGAATCCCAGTCCTAACAATATTATTTGTCTTTTGAAGTGACTTCTACAAGCGGTTATAAAACCGCTTGTGATACTGATGGGAGTATCACTCACGGTTGCTTACAAGAGGTTCTAAAACCGCTTCTAAAAACAGTACGATACGACTAGTGGCATACTGGCATGTAGCTAGCTAAGCTCCTTGTTCGCGTGTGTGGTGTCCGTACTCCGTCGAGTTAAAAATACGCTTCACGAAGAACACCGACACTTTATCATCTTCCGCGCGCGTCGGCTACCTCCCCACTGTCGCGCGAGACCTTGGTGTGGGATTCAATCTCGCGTACGTTCTTGGGACGATTTGGGTTTGGGATGGTTGTTGACGTGTGTGGGTGTTGGTTGCGGATTAGGTGGATGGGATCGACGAGATTGGCACCACGCTCTGCATCCCGACGCCGGGCAAGTCGGCGATGAAGTCCGCGCTAAGGCAATGGCGGCGGTTGGAGGAGGAAGAAGAAGACGGAGCCCGCTCCCGTGGGTCGCCGCAGAGGCGATTCGGATGGACGTCGAGGAGGGCGAGGATGAGATGAAGCGATATCTTATCAAGGAGAAACCGTAGAAATTTTTGTAATCAGGATAAATATATGTTTGATCTTGTAGCAAAATTTTATTTTATTGCTTAGCTTTTATGTTTCGTTATCAATTTTATTTTTCGCATTGAACTAGTATTCTTTAATTAATTCCTCGTATACCATTGAAATTTACGGAAAATCCATAAATACATCGCCGCCGATACGTGGGGTGAAAGCCCACACATAAGTGATACGATACGACTAGTGGCATGTATGTAGCTAGCTAAGCTCCGTGTTCGCGTGTGTGGTGTGGTGTCCGTCGAGTTAAAAATACGCTGCTGCATCGATCTGAAGGCACCAAGGAGGGGGGCTTTTAACTATTTGCCACTCTTACGGGGGTCAGTGGTAACAGATTTGTCCTGTCAGTGACTCATATCACTGTAGCACTCCGTAAGGGTGGCAAATAGTTAATTATTCCCAAGGAGGTGACAAAAGGAGGGAGGGGGGTTGGTTGGTTCTACTTCTCCCGTCCCGTCTTCAGTTCAGTTCAGATCGCATCTCTCGTCAGCGACACCAGACGACCCGCCCTCTCCCCCTTCCTCCTCCAGACAAAGCCCGTCGCCATGGCGGCGGCCAACGCGCCTGTCGCCATGCGCGAGGCCCTCACTGTAACGCACTGCCCCACCCCCCTCCTCCTCTCTCTCAGGTCAGATCCCCAAGGACTCACTGATACGGCCTGTGATTTGCCTGCAGCTCACGAGCCTGGGGATCGCGCCGCAGTTCGTCACCTTCACCCATGTCACCATGGAGTCGGACAAGTACATCTGCGTCCGCGAGACCTCGCCCCAGAACAGCGTCGTCATCATCGACATGGCCATGCCCATGCAGCCCCTCCGCAGGCCCATCACCGCCGACTCCGCACTCATGAACCCCAACACCAGAATCCTCGCCCTCAAAGGTACTACTCTACCCCATCTACCCACCCGCCGCACAACCTAGATCTACTGCTCCTTCTCCTTGGCCTCGCGGGATCTGATGATTGATGCCAAATGCGCTGCTTCCGCTGCCATCCTAGTCCGCTCGTCCCGTCGTGGGACCTGTCAGAATTGGGCAGCCATCTCGCTTCTACTTCCCCCTTAGTATTTTTTTTAGTGTGTGTGTGTGGGTGTGTTTGCTAAGTGCTAACAGTGTTTTATTAACGGCCTTTACCGTCGCTTGCTTCATCTTGTTCAACTTACGAGCCATAGGAGGAATGATGGTTTATCAGTATTGTTTTGCGAATATATATAGACAATTCCATCGTGATAACATGCTCATGACAGAAAGATAGCTTGGTGATCTGCTATCTGAAAATTGGTGATGAATTGACATGAATACATGCATTTTAGAATTTCAAGAATACATGCTCTGATTACAGGTCACAGATTTGAGATTGTGCTTATGTTTATTGATATCGTACTGTTTAAAAGTGTATGATAGCTGCTCGTTGGTTTATTTGTCTGTGCATTGTGATCAAAGTTTCCATGTGCTTGCAAATGACTAGGATTCTAGCGTGCCATCTATTTTGTTCATACTGTTACAATGACCATGACTTAGACTCCCTTTAATTGATCTTATTTTGGCCTGGGATAGGAGGCCATGATGAGTAATATCCAAACATCTTTTCTATGCTCTTGTTCTCATTGAACTGATGACTTTACACAAACTGGCACTTAAGAAGTTGTTTACGTTCTATTTTTGTCAAAGAAAATGTTGCCTTGTCATTTTTTTCAGTTTGTTTTGGTTAGCTAGTTGTGATGGAGTGGAACTTGAATTTAGAATTGAAGTTATCTGTTCTGGAATGTAGCGTTTTATACCTATGTGATGATTCGGTTATGGTGCTTTTCAACATAACACTTGCTTGCTTCAGATGGGATAACAATAATTTTATTTTAAAATGTTATCTCGTTATCATTCCTAACCTACCCCAACTTGTTTGGGACAAAGGGCTTGGTTGTTGTTGTTCTTGTATCTCATTACCAGATTTATTCTAACTTTCATCATTTAAGTTGGAGTGACTTGTTGATACATTCACAGCTTAAGCCCTGTGTTTTTTGGACTTTTTCACTGGTTTAAAAGCAAAAAAAAACAAAGCCTAAACAAATAGTACCTTTTTATCTGGACTTTTTTAAAAGCCACAAGCCTCTATATGACTAAAGGCCAAAAGCCATCGGAGAGGGGGCTTTTTTGGCTTATTGAGGGTTGGCTTTAGATTAATGCCACTGAAGTTAGGGTAAAATTACCCACTTCTACCATGTATAAAATCCGATAGGTTTTAAGCTGTTTGAGTCTAAAAGCTGGCTTTAAGCTATAAATAAAAAGGCCTAAGCCTAAACAAACAGGACCTTAGTGTCTAGCTAGCTAAATAGTTGCTTGAAAAAAAAAATCCTACAGGAACTGATATATTCAAACTCAAAACTTTATGAGCTGTTTACTTCAATCTATATATTCAGGAGTTTGCAGATAGTAATGAGAAAATTTCACTGAATTTTGCAGCCCAGATACCTGGAACAACACAGGATCACCTGCAAATATTTAATATTGAAGCTAAAACAAAAATAAAGTCTCACCAGATGCCTGAGCAGGTAAAAGTTTCTGAACCTTTCCAAGTATTCTTGACCTTTATTTAAATGATAATCTATAACCTTGCTTGATGTACTATCTTACATATCTTCTGTTTTACAATCGCAGGTTGTTTTTTGGAAATGGATCACCCCAAAATTGTTGGGTTTGGTAACTCAAACATCAGTTTATCACTGGTCGATCGAAGGTTACTACTCTGACAAATCACAATTATTTTCTGTCTAAGTTCAATCTCCTGCTTTGCATGATTTGGCTACTATGTAATATGTATACAAACCAATATAACTATTGCTTGCTTTTGTTGGAATACAGGAGATTCTGAACCCATCAAGATGTTCGATAGGACAGCTAATTTGGCCAATAATCAGATTATCAACTATCGGTGTGATCTGTCAGAGAAGTGGCTCGTGCTTATTGGAATTGCACCTGGTGCTCCAGAGGTATGCTCGTAAAGAACAAATAAGTATCGTCATAACACAATGCATTGTTGGCTTTGTAAAGAACCTTTCTGCAATTGTTTGTTCTATTCCTTTTATGATTTTTACCACTCTTTGTGTATATAAAAATATAGTTTTTTTTTTCGGGCAAAATTGTAAGCAATCTACTATGGTGAGCTACCAGAGCAGTTGTTATAGGCACTAATTATATGCTACCTTGTTATATGTGCCATATTGATGTGCTTTTCTTTTCACTTATCAGAGGCCGCAATTGGTGAAGGGAAATATGCAACTTTTTTCTGTGGATCAGCAGCGTAGCCAGGCACTTGAAGCCCATGCAGCATCTTTTGCATCTTTTAAGGTACTGTTCAGTTATTTTGTGCTGGTTATATTCTTGTTTCACTTCCTGTATATATCAACTGTGCTTGGTTTTCCTTGTCCAGGTTGTTGGCAATGAGAACCCATCAACCCTCATCTGTTTCGCCTCGAAGACAACTAATGCTGCACAGATTACTTCTAAGTTGCATGTTATTGAATTGGGTGCCCAGCCAGGTTTGTGTTTAGAATCCTCGAATTTTATTTTTCATTATTTTTACTTTTACATTCAATTTTTTTAGCAGAGCAAACTTAGAACAAGTACCATTGTGGTAGAATGTCTTTTATCCACCATAGTGTAACCATTGAAAATTTTGCAAATATATATTTCTATATTTTACCCTGTATTTTTCCTTGTAGACCTCCGGTTTTCTCAGTTTCTTGCACTGTCATTAAAAACGAAATTATACTTACTTGCAATTCATTCACTCGGTCTCACTTTTGTTCTTTTCGAATCATATTTCAGGGAAACCTGGCTTTTCCAAGAAACAAGCCGATCTTTTCTTCCCACCAGATTTCCAGGATGATTTTCCTGTAGCCTTGCAGGTGAATATTTTAGTCCCCAAAGGAATTATGCACTTTGAGATATCACATAATAGATCTAATTTGTTTTTTTAATCTTCTTCTGATTACAGATCTCACAGAAGTATGGCCTTATCTATGTAATTACAAAGCTTGGCCTTTTGTTTGTATATGACTTGGAAACTGCCGCAGCAGTTTATAGAAATAGAATCAGTCCAGATCCTATATTCTTGACATCAGATTCTTCTACAACTGGTGGATTTTATGCCATCAATAGAAGAGGGCAAGTTTTACATGCCACAATTAATGATGCAACCATTGTGCCTTTTGTCAGCAGTCAAGTATGATGTCTTGCGCTTATTCAATTCCTTGGTTGATGCAAATGCTACTATGCTAGATAATTCTTTAACACATTTTGGTGCATGCAGTTAAACAACCTTGAGCTAGCTGTGAATCTCGCCAAAAGAGCTAATCTTCCTGGGGCAGAGAACTTGGTGAGCTCCCTTACTTCTATGCTTTTGCAGATGATATTGTTACATCTGCGGAACTTGGTTGTTTGTTATCTATGTTTTTTTTGCACAAGTTTTTTCTATGAGTTTTGGTAGCGAGTGGTGTTTAGTAATGTATACTGTAAACTACTTGTTCCTTCCTGATTACTGAATTATATATTTATGTGTTGTAAATTTCTTGGTGTTCAATAAGATTAGTGTAGCCAACAGGTTTATGAATTTTCCTGGATGAGCACTTCTATCGTGTAAAACTGTTTACCTAATCACCTCTTAGCATACCTCTAGTTTTATAGTTAAAAATGTTGCCTTTTGCTCATTAGGTCATTTGGCAGTTGGCACTAATTGTTTTTTTTTTTGGCCTGTATCTAGTTCTAGTAACATTTATTTTTTGTCCAAGTCAATGTCTCCAAAGTTCTTATTTCTTGTGCTGTGGGTATGTTAGTGGTTCACAAATGCCACATGCACCATCACCCTTTCAGTCATGCAAATGTTTATGCTCTGTACTGGCTGTAAAATTTAAAGATTTTTTTTTCTGGATTTAACATTTCCTATCTCTGTTTAATGTGTGGATACTAAAAGTTATTTTTAATATTCTGAATTGCAGGTTGTGCAAAGATTTCAGGAACTGTTTGCGCAAACAAAATACAAGGAAGCGGCTGAACTGGCTGCAGAATCTCCTCAGGGTCTTCTGCGAACTCCTGAGACTGTTGCGAAATTTCAGGTGCATTTATGGTCTTTTTGCTTATGAAGCTGGTAATGTTTATTTACCTCCTTTTCACAGTTTGGATGCCACCCCCAGCCGTCTTCATAGCCCCAGCTATAAATTATGAAACATGTATGCTAGCCCTAGAGATGAGCCTGACTCTTATCATATAAATTTCAGCAAAGTTATCACATAAGAGAAACTCGTGGTTGTTATGTGACATTCCTTGCATGAAAGTATTATTGATTGAGACATACGATTACAGAGAGAGTATTATCTTTGTTTATTCTGGACATGTACAATTAATCTGCTTAAATTGTAGGCGCTTCTGACTGACTGACTAGTTGTTTGTGTGCTTCAAATGCAGAGTGTTCCTGTTCAGGCTGGGCAAACACCTCCACTCTTGCAGTACTTTGGCACATTGCTAACTCGAGGCAAGCTCAATGCTTACGAGTCTCTTGAGTTATCTCGACTTGTTGTCAATCAGAACAAAAAGAACCTTTTGGAAAATTGGTTGGCGGAAGACAAGTTGGAGTGCAGCGAAGAACTAGGAGATCTTGTCAAGGTATGATGGGTGTTGTGCTGTGTTTGTTGATTGCACAAATTTCATTCACTGTGCTGTGTCTGGATTGTTCACTAATCGGTATTTGGTACTCTTTGGTGTAGACAGTGGACAATGATCTTGCACTGAAAATATACATAAAGGCTAGGGCAACCCCTAAAGTTGTTGCTGCTTTTGCTGAAAGGAGGGAGTTTGACAAGATCCTTATATATTCGAAGCAGGTATATACCGTATATTGCTTCAGTACTGTTGAATTCTTGTTCAGTTGTTAGATCTGAGTTCAGCTTTGACATGTACTGTTGACCTAAAACTTTTGCTGTTCCAGGTTGGATACACTCCCGATTACCTGTTCCTCCTTCAGACCATCTTACGTACAGATCCACAGGTAATAGGTTGTTTAAGTAGAACTGGGACATGGTCAAACATGTGGTACTTGGTGTTTTTTTTTTATATTTTTTTTAATCTTTAGAAATCCTTGCCTAACTGTATATCATATGTCTTCTTGACCAGGGAGCTGTCAACTTTGCTCTCATGATGTCACAGATGGAGGGGGGTTGTCCAGTAGATTATAATACTATAACTGATCTCTTCCTTCAGGTATTCGTTCTATTCATATCAATGCTTTGTTGGTTTCTAATATTCTTTTTGCCCTTTTTACTATGAAACTCAGTTGTATGTCTTGCGTATTATGTCTTTGGTTAACAGAGAAACATGATACGAGAGGCAACAGCTTTTCTGCTGGATGTTCTGAAACCAAACTTGCCAGAGCATGCTTTTCTTCAAACCAAGGTTAGCATTTAGTTTTCCTTTGAATATGAATGGTTATCCTAGACATTTACATGTTTCGTTACTTAGTAGCTTCAGAACTCATTGTAGGTTTTGGAGATCAACTTGGTGACTTACCCAAATGTTGCTGATGCCATCCTTGCTAATGGTATGTTCAGCCATTATGATCGTCCTCGTATTGCTCAGCTGTGTGAAAAGGCTGGCTTGTACTTGCGAGCCCTCCAGGTCGGTATCTTTGCATTGTTCTTGTTGATCTATTCTCTTTGGCTCTCAGTTTAATCCATCTTATGTTGTGATGCAGCATTACTCAGAGTTACCTGATATCAAGCGTGTCATTGTAAATACTCACGCCATTGAGCCACAGGTTTGTTCTGTTCAGCTATGTTTGGCTGGTGTCTATTGTTGTTTGGTTCATTAACAACTTTCTTGAACAGGCACTCGTTGAGTTCTTTGGCACCCTTTCAAGAGAATGGGCATTAGAGTGCATGAAGGACCTTCTACTGGTCAATCTGAGAGGAAATCTACAAATTGTTGTGCAGGTAATCCTGCTCAGTTTCCTTTGAACCTTTCTTTTCTTGTCACTTCTTTCTTATGGGTTCTAATTATTACAAAACCTGTGACACATCTGCAGGCTGCAAAAGAATACTCCGAGCAGCTAGGGGTTGACGCTTGCATAAAGCTATTTGAGCAATTCAAATCTTATGAGGGCCTCTACTTTTTCTTGGGATCCTATCTGAGCTCCAGGTAGTTACTCCGTTGTTGATATGTTTCAAATGCCTTTTTCTTAATGTGACACGCCTTAATATTTGATCTCTTTACATGCAACAGTGAGGATCCAGATATCCATTTTAAATACATAGAAGCAGCTGCAAGGACTGGGCAGATCAAAGAAGTTGAGCGTGTAACGAGAGAGTCTAATTTTTATGATGCTGAGAAGACAAAGAACTTCTTGATGGAAGCAAAACTACCTGATGCGCGCCCACTAATTAATGTTTGCGACCGCTTTGGTTTTGTTCCAGATCTGACTCACTATCTGTACACAAATAATATGCTCCGGTATATTGAAGGCTATGTACAGAAAGTATGTAACTCTTCAAATTCAGTGTTTTTATTGTCATTCTTTTAATATGTGAGTATATGAATGTCCATTTCCCTTTTCCTGGTTTGTAGGTGAACCCCGGAAATGCTCCATTGGTTGTGGGGCAGCTTCTTGATGATGAGTGCCCTGAAGATTTCATTAAGGGTTTGATTCTATCTGTTCGTTCTCTCCTACCTGTTGAGCCACTAGTTGATGAATGCGAGAAGAGGTTTGATTCTAGCTCTTATCATGTATCCTCCCTTCCCACAAACACACATGCGCACATGCACGCATGCACACGCACAAACAGCGCGTGCATGTGCGAACACACACTTTTTTGTGTTGGTCTAATTTGTTTGATATTTTAATCAGGAACCGCCTACGGCTGCTGACACAATTCTTGGAGCACTTAGTGAGCGAGGGTAGCCAAGATGTGCATGTCCACAATGCTCTTGGGAAAATTATCATCGACAGCAATAACAATCCAGAGCATTTCCTTACTACCAACCCATTTTATGACTCTCGTGTAGTGGGTAAATACTGTGAAAAGCGGGATCCTACACTTGCTGTTGTTGCCTACAGACGTGGACAATGTGATGATGAACTTATTAACGTTACCAACAAAAATTCACTGTTCAAGCTGCAAGCTAGGTATGTAAATAGTTTTTGTTCCTCTGATGCCATGTAGTTGTTCTGAATCTTTATATCTGTTGAGTGACTGCTTACATGTTCAAATCATATGATTTAATTTGTCAGGTATGTGGTTGAAAGAATGGATGGTGATCTGTGGGATAAAGTTCTACAACCTGAAAATGAATATAGAAGGCAGCTCATTGACCAAGTGGTTTCCACTGCATTGCCTGAAAGCAAGAGCCCTGAGCAAGTGTCTGCTGCTGTTAAGGCTTTCATGACAGCTGATCTCCCTCATGAACTGATTGAACTTCTTGAAAAGATTGTCCTTCAGAATTCTGCGTTCAGTGGAAACTTCAATCTTCAGAACCTGCTCATCTTGACAGCCATCAAGGCGGATCCATCCAGGGTCATGGACTATGTTAACAGACTGGACAACTTTGATGGGCCTGCCGTTGGAGAAGTAGCTGTTGAAGCTCAACTGTACGAGGAGGCTTTTGCCATATTCAAGAAGTTCAACCTAAATGTGCAGGCTGTCAATGTTCTGTTGGACAACATCCAAAGCATAGAAAGAGCTGAAGAGTTTGCATTCCGTGTTGAAGAAGATGCTGTTTGGAGCCAGGTTGCTAAGGCTCAGTTGCGTGAAGGTTTAGTCAGTGAAGCAATTGAGTCTTTCATTCGCGCCGATGATGCAACACATTTCCTTGATGTCATCCGTGCTGCTGAGGAAGCCAGTGTATACCATGATTTAGTTAAGTACTTGCTGATGGTAAGGCAAAAGGCAAGGGAGCCCAAAGTCGATGGAGAACTCATCTTTGCATATGCTAAGATTGATAGGCTCAGTGATATTGAAGAGTTTATTCTTATGCCAAATGTGGCCAATCTCCAAAATGTTGGTGACCAGCTCTATGATGAAGAGCTTTACGAAGCTGCAAAGATCATCTATGCCTTCATCTCGAACTGGGCTAAGCTGGCTGTTACCCTGGTTAAACTGAAGCAGTTCCAAGGTGCTGTAGATGCTGCTCGCAAGGCCAACAGTGCTAAAACTTGGAAGGAGGTCTGCTTTGCTTGCGTAGATGCCGAGGAGTTCCGTCTAGCACAAATATGTGGTCTCAATATTATCATTCAGGTATATAAGTAGGAGCTTCCTGTTGTAGCCAAAACATATATCCAGTATATTATATAGTTTACTTTCATCTAGTCCTTTCTGACATGCCTTCTTTTGTTCAGGTTGATGATTTGGAAGAAGTTAGTGAATACTACCAGAACAGGGGATGCTTCAATGAACTTATTTCTCTCATGGAGAGTGGTCTTGGACTCGAACGTGCGCACATGGGTATCTTCACAGAATTGGGAGTCCTCTATGCTAGATATCGCCCTGAGAAGCTCATGGAACACATCAAACTTTTCTCGACCCGTCTCAACATTCCTAAACTTATCCGTGCTTGTGATGAACAACAGCACTGGATGGAGCTTACTTATCTATACATACAATATGATGAATTTGACAATGCTGCCACCACTATTATGAACCATTCTCCAGATGCATGGGATCATATGCAATTTAAGGATGTAGCTGTTAAAGTTGCAAATGTTGAGCTATATTACAAGGCAGTTCACTTCTATTTGCAAGAGCACCCTGATCTCATCAACGACCTTCTCAACGTTCTTGCACTTCGTTTGGACCATACAAGAGTTGTAGACATAATGCGCAAGGTACAAATCTAAATGGCGGCTTTTAGTCGTATATGGAAAGGATCTTCTGCTGGTGTCCCAATTATTAAGCCATTCTGAAATTTTGAACTGTTTTCTTGTTCTTTATACAGGCTGGTCAGTTGCATCTTGTGAAACCGTACATGGTTGCAGTTCAGAGCAACAATGTCTCTGCTGTCAATGAAGCTTTGAATGAGCTTTATGTTGAAGAGGAGGACTACGAGAGGCTCCGTGAATCAGTTGACATGCATGATAACTTTGATCAGATAGGTCTTGCCCAGAAGGTAATAATAATAACAAGAAAAAAAGATGAATGTGCAATGCTTGTTGATGTTCTTGCTGTTTTTATAACCAGTGCCTGCAATTCTTGATCAGCTTGAGAAGCATGAATTGCTTGAGATGAGGAGGATTGCTGCCTACATTTACAAGAAGGCTGGCAGATGGAAGCAATCTATTGCCCTATCGAAGAAAGACAACATGTACAAGGATTGCATGGAGGCATGCTCGCAGTCTGGTGACCGTGAGCTGTCAGAGGATTTGCTTGTCTATTTTATCGAGCAGGTTTGTTTAATACCCATTCTGCTCGAATTTCTTCGTGAATTGAGTAACGAGTATGCAGTGTGTACTAACAGTATTGCCTTCTTTTCTAGAGAATTGCAAGCCATGTTTTTCTTATTGCTGGTTTTAGTGTCACGAATTTTCTATTCTAAAATTCCTAACTTCAGTGCTGTGTGGCAAGAAATCTGCATCAGTTGTCTGTAGGCAGCATACCAAACTAAGAATAGATAAATGAAAGGAATATGCCATAATTCAGCAAACACCGGAGAAGTCATCTGATTTGTATTATTTAGGCAGCAGTGGTTGGCTTCGCATTGTTGCATTTCTGATGTGTTAGTATCCCTCTGATTGTGTATTGCAGGGAAAGAAAGAATGTTTTGCTTCTTGCCTCTTCATCTGTTATGATTTGATTCGTGCCGATGTTGCTCTTGAGCTTGCATGGATGAACAACATGGTGGACTTTGCTTTCCCCTATCTGTTACAGGTATCTTATTTCTGTCTGTATGTTTGGAAGAAACATATCCATTTATGTAGAGTTTGCTACAATAACTTTGGTGCACTGCACGCAGTTCATCCGTGAGTACACAAGCAAGGTGGATGAGTTAGTGAAGGACAGGATTGAATCACAGAGTGAAGTAAAAGCTAAAGAGAAGGAAGAAAAAGACCTAGTTGCTCAGCAGGTAATCTAAAGCAAGCGCTCTTTTGGTTCAGTAACCTGTTATTCATGCTTAAGCAGCCAACATGACAAGTTGCATTCTGTTGTGCAGAACATGTACGCCCAATTGCTTCCTCTTGCCTTGCCTGCTCCGCCGGTACCTGGTATGGGCGGTGGTCTACCCCCAATGGGCGGAATGGCCATGCCTCCGATGGGTGGGATGGGTATGCCTCCGATGGGTACTGGTCCGATGCCGGCATATGGGATGCCTCCGATGGGAAGCTACTGAGTTAATATCCTCCGGGGGTTTGCTTTTGAAGGCTCTAGATGATGTCAGATATTCATTTCAGTTTATGCAGAGGCGAAGGCATCTCTGAAGTTGTAGATTTGGGTCATTTGTTGTTTGAATTAAATATTCTTTTGGTACCAGGACAATTTTGGTGGGTAAAATCTCTAGCCGTGGTAGAGCCGGTTACTGGTTGCTATATATACTATTACGGTGGGATAGGTAGGGTCAGGATCAGTTTTGAGTGGGAGCTGGAAGACTGGTACCATTTGTATAGGTTCTGTGATACGAGTTTGTAGACATTTTGCATGTACTCTTTACCATCACCTTCTGTCGAACAACACGGAGAATTTGAATTTTTTTGTTGGTATCGGTGACTTGTGTCGTTCTAAGTTTGCTTCTGCGGTGTAGAAATTGCTCAAGAATATATGTTGGATTCTTGGAGTATTGAGCAGGTGCGATGGTCCCGATGACCAGCTCCACGGTCACAACGGCGAACGCCCGCTGGAAGTACACCATGCTCGCCGTCGCCGACGGGTACAACCGCCGGTGTTTCGACTTGGCCGTTTGCTCGGATATGGAGGGGTGGACGGAAGAAACGCCTGGCAGAGTGTTTGGCAAACCGTACCAATTCGACAAGATTCAGCACCAAACCGAACCAATTTGATCAGAACCTGATCCACACGTAGAAGCGGTAGCTGCATCCCTCATTACACATCCAAAACGTTCTTTGAGCCAAAGAAGCAAACACAATGGGAGTACCATGCAGTTCCTTACAGGAATAGAAGATACCTACTGATCAACCACTTACATATTATCTTGTCAATATGATATGCT
The DNA here is from genome assembly GCA_036346375.1 of Guadua angustifolia. Classification (NCBI taxonomy): domain Eukaryota; kingdom Viridiplantae; phylum Streptophyta; class Magnoliopsida; order Poales; family Poaceae; genus Guadua; species Guadua angustifolia. The sequence continues at coordinate 454,434 of CM070522.1, forward strand.
ATAGCCATCAGCTTACACCTCCCGATAGCTCCAAAGAGATGGGACAAGACGAAATGCATAGCTTGTGCAGATTACCAATCCTTCAAGGCCGCAAACACAAATAGCAAAAACTGACAAGACAGCAAGTGCGTCGCTGAAAACTGTGTACGCAATTCAGCAAGCTCAACTTGGATCAATCAGGAGAAAAACAAGAAGAGGCAAGCAGAGATGGAGGGGGATTGAATTGAGTGGGATCGCATCGCATCTTATCTTGGGTGATCATAAGGTCAGCTCACCTGCGCGGTTGTGCTTGGACTTGGGCATGGCGCTTCTACGTTGATTCCGCCGCCGCCGCCTCCTACTTTTGTGTTGCGGTGTCGGCGGCGATATCTATTGCTCTAGGACTTTAAGGCTCAGTTTGTTTAGGTTTGAGCTTGAGCTTATTTGGCTTCTACATCTCTATAAGTCACAAGCCAAAACAAACAGTATTTTTCCAGCCAGACGGAAAGAAGAAGCTTCTAGCCTAATTTGCACTACGCGAGAGAAGCAGGGAAAACGATGCTTCTCGGGGTGGCTGGAGCTTCTAAAAATTCCACTTCCCTGGTACCTTTACAACTTAACTATTATTTACGAAAAATTGCCATCCTCATCCAGCTCCAGCAACTTTTTCCAACTCCAGCAGTTTCTTCCAGCTCCAGCCAAATAAGCTCAAGCTCCAGCCTAAACAAACTCAGCCTAAGTAGGGATGGCAATCGGATGAGTACCTTCGGGTACGATTGTCATCCACCTAAATTCGAAACGTGAAATCATACTGTCTACCCAAATTCACTAGATCTATCGGGTACAATCTGTACCTATACCTAAATCCGATGGGTACCTATGGGTAGCAGACTGTGTTCAAAACAGATAGTTAACATGGGCTACAGGTGACCTATGATACTCCAGTTTATTTCATTTAATCAGCACATCATGATAACCTATAAGTGACCATTGATACTACAAGTTCAAGTGAGTACATATAAAATATTTGATGGCAAATACTACATTATTCCATATTGTTTTCATAGAAACAAATGTGTTTTCATATATATTGTATTTGGTTTCGATGAACAAGATGATAAACATTAGAGTAAAGTGTAGGACGGTGATATATAAGCTCATTCAATGACTAAAATAAGATACGAAACTCAATTAACCTGCATTTAACTCAGTCACATAACATACACTTAACACTTATGACTACGGTGATAGTAAAGAAGCCAACACATAATAGAGTATCGTCTAAAAGAAAGAGCATGATATATACACAACAAATTCAGAGCATGATATGTGCAAAAGAAATTCAGAGCATGATATATACTTAATAAGTTTCTGAATAGAGTATTGCCTTTTAAAGCCTTATGTGTGTCTCAACCTCTCATTTAAATAGTTACGGTTTCAATTTTCTAATATATATCTAATAAAAAGTGGGGCTCACATGCCATAGGATACTCATTAGATGGGTATAAATTGACATCCACACCCATCCTGTGTCCTTATTGGATACCAAAACCCAAAAATCCATGGGTTTTAAAGTACTATCCGTGACGAATCTTATCAAATCGAGTACCTATAGATACTCAAACTTATGAATAAAACTGCCGTCCTTAGTTTTAAGGTCAACCTCTTGGCTTTTGTCCATCCTGCGTTAAGGAATAGCCTGGGCTGGGCTGGCCCATGATATCCCCTCGGCTCGACTGAAAAATCGGCCCGGCCCACACCACCCTATACCGATCGATGATGACACCCTGCCATCTTCAATTTCTCTTCTCAATCTAACAAAATCTTACTGCTGTACTGAAGTAGCAACAGATATTCAGTAAAGTGTCTGAAACACCCCGAAAATTTCAAAACTTTATTTATTTATTTTATTTGGTTTCATTTGAGTTTTTCCGGATTTATTTGAATTTTATTCGGCTTCTTTTCATTTCGTCCCCTTTTTAGAAATTCCCGTTTTAAAGCTTCCCATTTTCTACCATTCCTTTTCCTACCGCTTCCTTTCGGCTCAAATTAAATTTCTTCCTACCATTGCTTTTCGTCTTGACTCATGTTTCTTCAATGGATCCGCTACCACTTTGCCCTAGCCCGATTCGAAATCCCCTGACCTGTTTCATTTCCCTCGACCTGCGTCTGTTTTCCTTCGCGCGATCCAATTCTTTCCCACGCCGCTCGCCCTGCCTCTCTTCTTCTTTCCCCCGGGCCGATTTGTTTTCCCTCGGCCCGTGGCCGATTTCTTTTCCCGCCCTTGGCCCATTCTCTTTTCCCTTCGGCCCGGTTTCTTCGTCCGGCCCATTTCTTTTCTATTTCTTTCACGCTTCAATTAAGCCGCCCTACCATTTTCTCCTCACCTTTCCCCCTCCAGACCAAACCTTCGTCTTCCTTCTTTTCTTCCCCCTCGCGCATTCCTCCGGCCCGGTCCATTTCATCTTCCCGGCCTGATTTCCTTTGGCCCATTTTCCCTTGGCATTTCTTTGCCCCGGCCCGATTTCCCCTTCCCTGGCCCAATTCAAAATTCCTCCACCTTGCTCTTTTTTTCCTCATGCCCACCTCCTCAAGGCGTTGTATGCACCACCCTTCTTCTTCTTCCTCCCGCATCTCCTTCTTCCTCCCGGTGGACAAAACGCCGCCCCGCCCGTCGCATCTCGGCGCCCATTTTCAACACCTGCTCCCATCCCGTCGCCTTCACGCCAGCGCTACCGCTTCTCCCGTCCACTCGGTCGCTTCTTTGCCCCGACGCCGATTTTCAACGCCGTGCGCCTGCCCACAGTGTTCTGCCGCCTCGTCGCGTCGCTCGCCAGCTTCTCCGCGATTCCCGCGCCGTCTCGTCCCCTCCGAGCAGCCCGCCCACGCCGTCCTCGCCAGTGAAAACCCCTCGCACCGCCCGGTCCCTTCTTCTCCCCCGGCGCGATTTTCTTCGACCGTGCGGCCGTCACCTCCATCCGTGCGCCTGCTCGCCCCGTCTCTTCTTCCTCCAGCCGCGCCACGAAATTCCGCGCCCGAATTGTCACCTCCACCAGCTCGCCCATGCCTCCCATGATCTCACCGTTGAAATTTCGTCGCCGTTCTCTCTCCTCCGCACCGCACCCCTCCCTTCACCCTCCCCGGCTATAAATAGCCCCAATCCCTCCCCATTTTCATTGCCCCGAGCCCGCAGAGCTCACTCCTTCCTCCCCCCGTCACCCATTCTCCCTTCGGTGCTTTTCAAGGCAAGGCCACCCTTTTCTTCCTCCGCTCCAGACCACAGGGTCTCGCGCCTCGCTAACTCTTCCGACCGATTTCCACCACCGCCGAGTTCACTGTGAGCCTCTAGTACTTGCCGCCACTTCATTCCTCGCTCGCACCACCGCTCGCCAAAACGCTGGTTATCTTCTCCATCGCTGCAAAATCCTCCTCCGCTCTCTGCTCTGTCATTGCCAGTGGCCCCCCGTCGTCAAGAAGCTCAGAGTCGCCAGATCATGGGCCCGCCACAAGACTCTCACCCCTCTCTTCGTCTCATTGCTCATTGGCCCCGGTCACCACTCAACCTCCCACGGCTCACACAGGCGTCAGGCTACCTCTCTCTTCCGCTCGGGCCTCATTGTCAGTCTTAGGCGCAAGATAGGGCAGCCAATTAGCTGGTATGCAAGATATGCGCTTCTTAATAAAATTCTGCATCAGGCGCCCAAGCGCAAGATTCTTCCCATTTTTATTTCGGATTCTAATTCGAAAATTCGTTTTTAATTCCAGAAATTCCTCCAAAAATCCCCAAAAATCCCAAATATTCCCAAAAATGCCAAAAATACCAAAAATACATATTCTTGATCCGTTCGAGCCACTGAGTCCAAAAATGATCTCCGTTTCGCCATATCAAATCTGGAAAGTTCCAAAAATGCCCTTGAGCTCCATTTCGGCCATTTTCTCTCTCGTTCTTTCTTTCACTTTTTATTTTCTTTTATTGTTTTATTCGTTTATTTATGGTTTTCGCTTTTTCGCGCTAGATTCGATCTCGGAACGACTCTCGGAGCGAAATCGGAGCCGGAGCAGTTCTTGGAGCCGCGCCAGGAGCAAACGCCACACGAGAGCAGACACGATACCGACCGTCTCTCGTTAGGCGAACCTCTAAACTCGCAAGGCAAGCCACACTCCTTGAACATGTTGAATCTCATTTTTCGTATAATTACTGTATATGTAGATTTAGTTATTTGCACTTGCTTGTAAATAGAGTAGCATTTAAAAAGAGCTAATTTAGAATGACATGATTAGTTAAAACCCACCCCCTTGATTAAAACCCTATTGTTTACGCCATAATCATTTGTCGACTCTAGATTATCATGAAATGAACCCCATAGGATAGATAACATTATAATCTTTACTTTTATTTAATCATTCAAAAACCCCGAATATCGATTCGGGGCTTATTTTAATCCGCTACAATTGGGGGGTCACCTGGGGGGATCACGGAATGTGGTTGCGGCCCAGCCCCCAATTGATGGCCAGGCCCAACGGGATGTGTGATGGGTACAGTGGATCGTACCGATGTTGTTTGGGTATTGGGCTGGTCTTCGGCATTTAAGGATCAACCCCCTTGAGCAAAGTAAATAACTTAGTCCTCTCTCAACCACAAGTTGGGCCGGTCAGCTCTGTTGACCTGATCCAACGTAGCCCAGTATATTGTTTTTCCCCTTTGAATGCCTACAGGTTGTATCGCGTGGGTTTGGGGCGTGGAACGAAATGGCGCGGCCATGGCCGGTTCTCACAACGGTAGGTGTTCTCGCTTGACCAAAGATGTGCGCCGCATTGGCCCATGGGCATCAGAGATCGGGGAACCAAGCTTAAACTCTAGGAAGTAGGAGCTAAAGAGGGGAATTCAATGAAAGGTTATGTTCATCTCGGTCCGGCCGCATGCATAAAAGTTGCATGTTAATTGCGCAGGCACCAACGACCGTAGATATCTTGTGGGTAAAGTTGAGTAGCTCTGCAGAGTGAACCAAATGGTATTCGAATACGCCGTGCTTCCGGTCAATGAAGCTGAGTTAATTTCAGGTGATTCCGGTAACTGAGCTTAAGTAGTTTTAATAATAAATTAACCGTAATTCAGGATTTTGTTAATAACTCTGTGGTTTGCATCATATCGATGATGCTGTTGATGATTTGTGTTTCAAATGTAATATATATGTTAAGTTAAGGTTCTAGCTCATGCATCCACTAATTACTTAAACTAGAGCCAATCCCTTGAAACTCTGTGCATGTAATATTCAGAATATTTCCGTGTGGTTTGTTGAGTACGGTTGTGTACTCACCCTTGCTCCTAATCCCCTTTTAGATTTCAATGAAGATGGCAAGTTCCGAAGAATCGTCGTTAGCATCGATGTTTGGTTTTGAAGGCCTTGGTCTATCTGCTCGAGCCTTTCCTGTGGTTGTTTTAGTAATGTATCTGGTGCCAGTCGCACCTTTTGTAAACTCTGGCCGTTAGGCCATTAATTTATCTATCAAATATTCGCAATTGTGTTTATATCTGGCAATGTACGCTTGGTTACCCACAGCTAAACTCCTAGGTAACTGTGAGGGTCCGTTATAGTCACATATATATAAATACACAAGAGAAGCGCTCGCTATTCATGGCATAAAGCGCATGCCACGCTACCGATTAATTCTGTTGCCCGTACTCTATCCAGTCTAAATTAAGTGATATTTTAGCCGTTGGAATTTGTCCTTAATTTATGTTCTACGATTCCAAGGTGATTATTTGCCTGTTCTTCCCAAACTGCTTATGGTTGTATTTAACGATCTCCTTGTTTTATGGGGACTTAGTTTTCCTCTAGGTTCCAAGAAGGATTAATTGAATACAGATAGATCAGTGCTTAATTCAGGTGTAAAATGCTAAAACGTCACGAATGAAAGAAGTACTCCCTATTCCCATCTCCATGAAGCACCATCTCTTAGATAACTTATCGATACGGACATGACGTGATGGCCTATTAGCTCAGTTGGTTAGAGCGTCGTGCTAATAACGCGAAGGTCGCAGGTTCGAGACCTGCATGGGCCACTATCTTTCCTTGTTTTTTTTCTATTTTTTTTCCTTGGCAAATCTGGCCATTAGTTGCGTTGCAAACTGTTCTTCTTCAGATGCGACTCTTAATTTAGTTTAATGTAGTGTAGTAGCTAACATTTCAAGCCGACGTTTTTCCTATTACTTTCATAGCCTGCTCAACACACACCACAAATGCATTGCAAATTTGTTGAAATTGAGTGCAATCTATTCATCTATTTTCTTTTGGTCGAAATTGCAATTAAAAAGTTACACCAATGTTGGCTACACGTGGTACATCAACGTTATCGACACACGAACGGATTCAAGTATCACACATCAGAATTCAGAGCAAAGCACATCATGTGCGATTTGCTACACTTGCTGCTAAACTCTGCTGGTAATTAGGCTACTTACTAGTACCTGAGAAGGCCATCCTGTCGCCGCTCATGCAGCATAGGTTTCTAGCGCCAATGTCAATAGAAAACCAGGGCACCAACGAGCACAGAGGCGAGAGGAACCGTCAGATTGTCATCGAGTCGTGTGCTAATCGGTAGTGACTCAACATATGCCGCAGCAAGGGATGTGACACCGAAGGCAATGGCCATGGTCCAGCTCTCTTCAACAAATCCGAAAAGGTGGAAGTAGCACATGTAGCTGGTACACAGTAGTTTCAGATTAACATGTAAGTGTTCAGGCTTCAGTTGGATGGGGTAAGACGTAAAATGGATAGCTTGTTTACTTACAGGACTGATGCAATGAAACCGGCAATGAACATTGCAATGGTCCCAGCATAAGATTTGTCAGGATTGTAAGGAAGCTTTGCATGCCCGAATCGCCTTCCAGCTATGTCAGCTGCACCTGAAAGAAGCAGTGCATAGAATTCAGTTGTCTCCTGAAACCTTCACTTGACGACTCAAAAAAGCAGTCCACTATCGAGAAAGTAATCCAGCAGTAACATGAGAAAAATATGTAATAGAAGGAAATAGAGCTAATACCATCTCCTGCACAAAGATTGCAAATCACAGAGATCGAAATGGGAGATGTCCTCCAGAAAATTACAGTAGTGAGAGCTATAGCACAGGCATAATACAATGGACCTTTAAGAAGCTCTCTACAAACAAGAGGGTAAGATGGGCATAGTTAGTTCATGGCGATAATAATATGCAATTATGTAGAAGTATAACACGAGAATTGTTATCCTTCGTCACTAAGAGAAGGCAGCAACCGAATAATTTCTTTTTAAACTTTTTGCAGTAATAGCTAAGAATGGCCTTACTTTTTTTTTCTGACTTGTTAGATCCTTGCAAACCATGTTTTACAAGGATTAGATAACAGGTTCATTCAAAACTGGGGGAAAAAATACCTGTAGTCTCCATGTCTGGTCATCGAGTTAACCACACCATCATCTTTAACTACACCTAGTCCAATCAAGGTCACCTTTATGATGTTAACTGCAACAACAAGCGCAGCAAGAAATGGAGCATAAACATCATCTGCACTGAAATGAAGAACTGTTAGGAAGGTATATATGCTAAGTACGAAATGAAAAACTTTGTTGATGGTCTTTACCTGAACAAAGGCCACATAAGGAAAAATACTAACCCAACACTTATGTGGACCAGTTTCCTGCAAAGTTTCTAAAACACAGAGCAAAAAACAGCAAGATACCAGTCAATAATCTCATAAATAATTTGCATTTGAATATTCAGAAGTGATTGAGGGGGTGATAAGGGCATTTCTTTGGACATTAAGCATCCCACTTTTCTTTTTTAATTAGTCATGCAAGCAAAGTAGCTAGCTTTTGTACTATAGCTCTCAATGATACTCTGGTTTCTTCCTTGCTGCATCAAAACATGTGCTATTGAATTGGTGCATACCAATCCGTCAATTAGATAGCACTTTCTGTCATTTGTAGAACTTAGGCATGTTCTTAATAATTGGAGATTAAAATTGAAATTAGATTGTACTTTAATCTACTCTCAATAAAACACTATTTTCATAATCTAACATTATTATTTAATCATTTTATCGTTTTAAATGGAGAATAAATACTTTATCTAAGAAGCTAGCCCTGTAAATATACGGGTTGTCAACTAGTACTAATTAGTTCGTCAAGCACCGCAGCCAACTCACGACTGTGGTGCGTACTATGTATAGATTTCACATTATCCGTGCTGAACATTGCACAAGAGATAATTGAGGGCAATGAAATAGCAGATTCAAGTTCACGAGTCAACTGGCTGTTGCATGTCAGATCATACATATAGGTCAGTAAAGGCATGAACAGCATCATAGAAACTAGTAAATTCACATAGTTTGAATCCAGCTTTAGTTTTCGGGTATCTTTTTTTTATCACAAATCTTAGCTACTGCTAAACCAGATATGAACATGTTTCAGTTAGGTGCTTGGAAGAATCCCAACACTTGTTCTCTTTATATGGAAATGGCATTATGGCAGTCTGCATGTGACAATGTAAAACTGAACTGCAGTTGCATTTCAGCATGAGTCTCGAACTTCAACTAATTGAGTTGCATTTCAGCATGAGTCTCGAACTTCAACTAATTGAGTTGCCTGAGTAATTAGGCTTCCAATCTTTGCTATATATATTGTATTAAGTTGATTCATTTTCGGTACCCCAGAGCTAAGCCCAAATGACGGGCATTGCGAACTCGAGCGAATATCGCTACGGAAGTCAGTTGCTTTTCCATGTTGTATGCCGTACCCTCGTTTGTTTTAGGCCAAGCTTGAATTCGAATAGTTTTTAGATAAAGAAAGTATTTTATTGATTTCAAGAAAATTACATCGAGAAGATACAATTCCTTGAAACACCTTCCGGCCTCTGCTTCACAAGAAGCACACAGCCCAAAAGCAAAAAAAACACACACTCTAGTGACTATTAATTCTAAAACTAAACCGCCACCCATGTGCCTGGGCAAAGAATTCGAATAGTTTGGCGTCTCGATGATTGTAGCTTAATTTCCCTTCCTAGTGACGCATTTGATCAGCAAGGCGAAATTTAAAGATGGCTGCACAAAAGCTAGAGATGCAGTGTGACTACTGACTGACTGCTGCTCCCCGCTCCATGCTCAGCAAGGACAAGCAGCTTGAGTTCAGCTAGCAGACGTATCATTCTAACTTTCATATTTCTAAATACGTATTATTTTACAGTTTCGAGATAACTTTTTACTTTTTTTTCCCCTTCTATACCCTTCCCTTTCAAGGATTTTCAATGTTATTTATTACCTAGACTAAAATAAGTTATATCATCTAAAGATATAATAAAGAGAAATAATACAATCTCTCGTAGATTGTTTCGATGGAAGTGTAAGAAGCTAGGACGTAGATACTCGGGAACGGAGCAAATATACTGCTAGAAGTAATCACACAGAGAGTAAGTAGGCAGCACCACCAAGCAGAAGCAGCTAGGCAAGTGTAGCTGCAGGGCAGCAGAAACTACAAAGTTGAGGCGTAACACATTAAGGAAAGAGCGGGGTGTTTGACTAGTTAACCTTGTCCAAGAAGGCGCGGCTGCCGATCTCCTCCCAGAAGCGGAGCGCGGCCATCGAGACGGCTCCGGTGAGCACGGCGTTGCCGGCGTCCCGGAGCAGCGGGCTCTCCGTCCACATGGATCGAGACCACCAGTGCTAGACTGCCAGTACCAGCTAGCTAGTACTAGTGGCGGAGAGGAACTCAATGCTCAACGCTTTCCAGAGATTTGTGGCTGCTGCAGCAAGATTGAGATCGATAGTTGTGGTATAAATTAATACCCTTTACTCGGAGAATCTCTCCTCTAGGTTTCTTCCTCCTCTTTAATGGAGTAGTATACTATATAAACGTTGAATTATTCATCAACTTGAATTATACTACTACTAATTTACCCCATGATTCCCTTCAGTTCAGATCTTGCCAATGCCATGTGCAATGAGATTGCTAGGTGAATAAAAAAAGTCCAATGGTGCATCCGGTTACTCTTGCTGCATGGCGGTGATTTCTGCGGATTGTCAGCAACTTCTTACTGAAGACCATGCATAGTTAACAGGAATGGGGCTTTGCTCGTCAGACAGAAAATTGATACACGCCGTACTGGTTGTACAAACCATCGCTTGGCATAATCAATTCCTGTTGTAGATAATAAATGTAGTCAATCGACACATACAAGTGTCTTCTGGTTTTTATTTTTAAAAAATTATCATTTGAACTAAGCTTTTGTTGTAATCAAACAGCCCGACCTATGCTTGCAGATAGGAAGAATATATTGCAGCTGTTCAAAGACAATCAGGTTCATGTCATGCGTAAATGCCAACATAAAGCAAACTTCTTATTCGTTGGTCCACAATACACACAATTAATGGTAATGTATTTGGTCTACAATACATTGCTACAAAATAATGGTTAAAAGTTTGGCGATTTTTCCACCAAATCACTGTAACTGCTTTTCACTCTTCACATATAGCTTCGGGACACACATGTGACCTAAAGTTGAGTACATATTTATGTTCTCCGTGGTGGTTAATGGGGCTATATCCTGTACAATCACCTATATGTGTGCAAGCGTGCAATCAAACAATCTAGAGCACCCAATCTATATCAAACACTGGTTGCTAGCAGGGGGTGTTCAACAAATTTCAGGGGTAGAGAGAGAAGAGATGGAGGGTGAGGTGGGAGGGTTTAAACGTAAAAACAGCAGCCAACGTTGGATATAGATTGGGTGCTCCAGATCGCTTGATTGCATGCTTGCACATATATGGGTGATTGCACATGATATTTCTTCGTGGTTAACATAATGCGTCTAAGCCTCTAAGGGCAACACTGTGGTGACTCACATAATTAATCTAGAATAACAACAATAATCTTGTCATTAACTATGAGGTAATTAAGCTGATATAGATTTATTAGCTAATAAAATATTGAGCGGACCTAACATTTTATCAATTAGTACACCTATTTAGAGTGTTGTAGCGGAACAATAATTAGAGACTAAAATAGAAAATTATAACAATCCATACCACACATGCTACAAGTCTAAAGTTCTTAAGTTATTACATAACCTTTACAGTAAAAACTTACATATAAATAGTAATATAAATATACGTACCCAAGTGATCGATGATCAATGTCATATAGACTACTACTCCACCCAGTCCTCCGGGTAGTCCTCCATCGCCTCATCACCCTGATCCTGCGAGGTGAAAATTGATTATTTGCCATTTTAAAAATTGACCCTTTGGATTATGATGCCACTTAGCCAATGACATATGGAACCATCTGAGTCAATGAAATGTGGGCCGTCCAGTGGCAAATTTGTGAAACCACATGTTTAAAGTGGCAAATACCCAAATTTCTCGTCCTCGACTATTCCTCACTTACTCTCAGCTTATCAGTTGTACTCTACGAGTGACTTTCCGACCACTCCTTAGTGAATCCATCGAGTTCAGCTTCTAATTAAAGAATAGTGGTGTCCTCGACTATTCCTCACTTACTCTCAGCTTATCAGTTGTACTCTACCTGACAGCGAAAATACTTCACTCAGGGCTTTACATATAGAACCCCAAAGAATCAATTGTAGCTGATTTTGTGTGTCTCTCACTAGGCCGAACCGGCGTATCCTAACTTCACACCTATCTTAGTTATCTACTCTTATCCCAATATAAAGATCATAACAATGTCATAGGACAATCTTTTCTGGTTGTTTTCACACACTATAGTTGATACGAATATTATGTCTCATCGTCTGAATGTAGAGATTTATCCTTATATCATATCTTATATACAGGGCCCAATCGGCATGACAATCCTTCTCATCGACACCCTCTACCCACCACATATTTGGATACATCAATCCCCCATATTCATAAACCAATTACTGCCGCAACAGTTCACCATCAAAATCACCTTGCCGTAATGCCCGATTTACAGATTTTCTTTAAATGAGAATTTCCCAACGCATTGGTGATATTACATATAACCAAATATATTTGCTTGAATTTAATTAAATATGATTAAGGACTGCTTACCTGTATTTTGATCAAAATAATTGTCTTAACCCAATAAGTTTGTACATATTTTATAGTATCCAACCCCTGTTTCTTATTATTTTAGTGTTTACAAAATTTATGTTGTGCTCATTACTGTTTCATATAATTTTCTTTTGTCGCATTTTAATTAAAAGCTCGGCAACTGAATTTATTGATTAAATGAATTTTAATTAGTTGTACTTAATTTGGACCATGGATACTAACAGATTGATTAATATTTTAGCTGGTTCACTAAATATATATATTTCTTGTTTTTCTTTTTTCTTTTCTCTTATTTTATTTTTCTATTAACTCATTAATTACAACTATTTTACGCGAGTACTAGTGCCAGCATTATGTTATTATTATTTCCCCGATTAATTATCTATTTTTACATATTTTAGAAATTTACTTTTTTTCTCTTTTCTCTTTCTTTTTTTTCTTTTCTTCTTCCCCTATTTTCTTTGTTTCTTTTCTCTCCCTCATCCTTATCTCTTCCTCCCCTAGCTCTTCGCTGGCTCTTCTTCTCCCTCCTGATTAAGCCAAGTCGGCCCACTACCGGTGCCGGCGTTGGCCTCTCCGGTCACGCCCGACCGCTAGCTCCGCTCCCCGACGCCGATCCCGTCTCCCTCGTGCGCCGCCTCCCTCCTTGCACCTGGTGCATTTCGCCATCGCCCGGCTCATGTGCTGACTCGGCTTCGTGGCTGCACCACCCTGGGCCTTCTCCTCCCACTCCTTAGGCCGCCGTCTCCCTCTCCAATTGCCTCGCTCTCCTGGTCTCCTTGCCCTTGGACTGCGCCCCATGGGCCGCCGCCTCTTGGCTGCTTCGCCTCGCCCCCATGCCGGCCAAGCCTAGGCCGCTACCCCCAGGCCATCGCCTCCTCCGACATCAGCCCACTGGGTATCGCCGGTCTCGCCCCCTCCCCCACCCCGAGCTCTATTCCATGTCGCCCCCATCCCAACCTACTAGGGTTGGGTACGTAAGAACCCTAGCTCCTCCCCTCCCCCTTTCCGTGTTATATTGATGATTATGGTGTGTTGTGATGTGATATCGAATATGTATGATTTCATTTTTGGGTCTATGATGATTATCCAGATAGTTGGATGGCATGATGATGGTGTTGTGGCGATACCCGTGATTCTTGTCACACACTGGGGAGTGTGAGAAGTTCGTGGGCATGTGCAACGCTGTCCTTGCAATCACTACAACTGAGACCACTACTTTTATTTGCTGTCTTTAGTCTCTGTTTTGTTTCTTGCTACTGCTGTCTCTATGTCTGTGTTACTAGTCAAGCATGTGGGGTTACATGGGATTAAGGTGGGTGAAATGGGAGACAGGCTTCTGGAGTGATTGTGTTGGTGATGGTGATGGAGGTGTCCCCTTGTTCTTGATCTCCTGACTTCTCCTCTTGGCATTTTAGGTCCTTGTCGCTTTGGTCTCCTGGTTGCTTGCTCTTTCTGGAGACTTAGCTCCCTTGAGTGGCTTGCTTTGGGGGGCTTTACTGGAGTTGGCTTGCTACGGGGGTTTTGCTTGATGGTTTATACTGAAGGTTTGCTTTGGAGGCTTTGACTAGGGAGGGAGACTTTGACTAGAAATCTATCATAAGTTACGGTAGCTCAATTCTATCCATTTTACTATAGGATTCCACCCTTTTACCGTGGGAAAATTACTTTTCTACTGCACGATATTTTCACTATTTGCGTGTCTGTGAATAAATTTCAGGTTTGTATAATTACCGGTGATGAAACTCAAATTCGTGAGAGGTTCCGATTTAGCCTCTGGACAAATCTGGTATCTTAGTGAGCGATACCATCTCGTACAGGTTTGACGGCAACTCTACTTTTTAATCTCTTAATTCAATGTAATGATTTAATTATTTGTTTGTACACAAGGACTGATATGTAGGACTTACAATTGAAGATCGGAAGAAGCATAGCTTTTAGAATTTAACAATCTTATATTTTTCTATTTTTGGGACGTAATTAATTAATTATGTAATTTGAAATCTGAAATATAATTAATTTTTAAGCCATGCATTTGATTATATTGTACAAATTCGTAATAATTAAGGTGTATGATTAATTTTGCTAATTAATTTAATTATGCAAGTTATTTTAATTTAATTATCTCATTTGCAATTGATAAACACCCGGGTTATTTCAAACACTCACCTTAAAACAAAGATAGGGAGGTCCCATCTATGCATCCTCGATTTAAAATTCTTTCATGGTTCCTCCTACATTTTCTTGCATGCACGTATTTTTATTGCACAACCCAATGTTGAGGAACATCGGTTCTTTGGCCAATGAAGGAGTTCAATTTCCACCATTTATTTACATTTTCTACACTGGCTGTCCAGAATATAAATTCTCTATAACAGGAATTCAATGCCCTGAAGACCATAGGTAATTGTGAGAGACTTGCTGATAGCCTATATATGGTTCTGAAGATTATTTTTTTTCCTAGAAAGGCATTATTTATTTTTAAGTGTTGGAATAACTCGAAGTTAATTTCCTAACGCTCAGAATAATCCAAACAACATTGGAGTAAATCGGTCATAATTCAATACATGATCCTTACTAATTTGGCTAAAATTTGCCTGGTTATCGGTCACCGATTTTTCTAAGCCCTTATTGTAGTTATTTCAAGTGATTTGTGCATAATAGTCCAATTAATTGAGCTGCTAGATAGAGATACAAATAAATAAAAATGAATCACCGAGAGTTAATTACTTTAAAGTTCATACTTCGTAATATTCCTTTTCGCTCTGAATTATATAGGAAGTAGAGAACATTTGTTATTTTTAAGAAAGGAAATTCATCAATTATTATATATAAGAGTTACAGTCAGATATACAAGTTCAGAGATAAGATTTGCTGTTCTCCTGTACACATCCGGCATGATACTATTCAGTATCTGGCACGGTTACAATTCAAGATATATACCTGCGATCGAGTATCTCTTCTGTACGATTTGTTTTGAACTCGGTTTTGCAATCTGTAATCTGTGTACAAAATATACATGGCAAGTCCGATCCCCACGGTTGATGGTGTGGCGCCCTTTACAATATTTTTCGTAAGTTAAAGAGAACATTTGGTTTAAAAAAAAAAGGAGTCAAAGGGAATATGATAGTAGTGACAAAACAAAAATGAACAAACGTGCCTAAGAAGCAGAAACCTGGAGACAAAAACAAAGAGGCATTGACCGACTGTACCTAATTGACGAAGAGAAGCAACATGACAAAAGCAATGCCTCGATTTTCTCTGAACTTGACTAAAAGAAAGAACCGGTCACCGAACCAGATCAGACGTTTACTTTGAATTGAAACCATGCATCCTTTTTGAATTGAAACCATCCTTCTTAGAACTTGTCCATGAAAAGCATGGAGAAGCTAATTAACCAGAAGAAGTTCGCGGGGAAGAAGACAAGGGCTAGCTAGCTAGGAGAAAAATTCAATGTACTGTATAGTCAATCCCATACCTAACCAAGTTACTTTCATGTGGACTTATGACCTACACAATTTCATATCTCAAATCTCAATAGCATGTTCAGTTCAAAAAAAAACCTTAAAAAAGACTGTTGTTTTTTAAACAATTGTAAAAAAAGGGGCTGTTGTCAAACATGACATGCGGATTAAAGTGATATGTAGGCAGTTGATTAGAGCCTGTCGGATATATAGAGCTATATATATAGATCTGCACTACTCTTTGTACGTGACTTGTTTTGTTTAGGGGACTTAAAAGTCAGCTTCAGTTTCTAAAAAATCAGTAACTCCCCAGCCATCTCCAAACAGTTTAGTTTTTAAGCGGCTTTTGACTAAGCCAAAAACTATATATAACTAACAAAATCCAAAAGCTAAAAGCTAGGTTGGATATGCTTTTGCAGCTTATTGCTGAGGAAAATTAGCTATTTATTAAACATTCTTTTATAAAAAGCTACATCCATTTTTCAGCTCAGTAAACCAAAAGCAGCTTTTCAGAAAAGATACAGCTCCCTCAAACAAGCCCTTAAGCTGCATGCCTGTAGTGCTTACTTTAGATTTAATTAACAAATTAAATATCTTCATCTAGACGATCAAAACATCAACATGCATGCAGGGATCATGTAGAATTAGAAGATCAAGGATATATGTGTATATAATGTTGAACAGCAGATATATGTATGGTATATGTTTCTTTCTCAACATACATAAGGATAAGTACTTTGGCCGTATTCATCCTTGTGTGAAGAGGCTGGATTGTTCCTTTATCTAAAAAAAAAACATAAGGATAAGTACCACAAGATATCACCACATTGCACTCATATGGTGAGACCAAGAGTACTTGTCCTTGTTGCATGCGTAGTTTTCCCTTTATCCACATTAACATCTAGTGTATCAACAGCACTACTAGTCGTACTCATCCTCGGAGGAGGAGCGGAGAACAATGATAAGGATAGCCTAGTAGAAGTACTCTCCACTTCTTCATCACCACCATTATGATGATCGTGATCATCTTTTCCCCAGCTGCAGCATTTTCTCTTCTCTCGCCACGGCCGGATGTCGAGTGAGAGATCGAGATCAAGAGTACCACGGTTATTATCCTCATTGTTGCACATCGTTGATTGCAGCACTCGTCTTTGATTGTTCATGATATGATGATCATCATTTCGAGATGAACATCCTTGGATCAAAGCTGGAATATTAGTGCTAGTAGCTCTAGCTACAATTTGAGCTCGGGTTCTAAGGAAAGGCGCCTCGGTTTCATCGGTTGTTGATCCAAGAAAGTGGTGGCCATGGAGCAAACGTGATCCAGGGCCACTCCATGGAGGCCATGCAGTGCCAAACCTATATATGTTGTTCATTATTGAGGGGAGAGAGATTAGTCGTCGTCACAACAAGCTAGCTAGTACTTCAATCATATATGTACTATACCTGCTAGACAACAAACTAAAGGTGTAGAAATTTAATGGGATTTGTTTGCAAGCATTGCATGGATCCAACTACCTTGACAATACGGTACCAGCCTCACTGTGGCGATGATGGAAGGGATGAGTCAAGGAAAGAGGGCCAAGGTTGTACACTTGTCTCCCCTCTGGCAACTGACCTTCTCTCCATGAACAACCTATGATTGCATGCACAATTAAAATTTACTACCAGCCAGATCAGGGACAAGTTGTATATACTGAGTCCATAGATAGAGAGTCATAGAAAGAACAAGAAATGGAAATTCCTTCACGAATATTTGTTCATACCCTGGCCCGAGTCATCCATCTTTTTGCTCCTATACATCTGGAAATCACACAAATTACAGGGGGGCGCACATCATGCAAGGGAATTTTAAACAAGCCCAAAAGAAGCAGTAAAATTAGGAGCAAATAATATATCGGGTTTAAATACAAAAAAAGATGTAGGGATGTATACTTGGAGATGGCTCTTGACTTGGCCTATGCTAAGCCCTCTCACGTTCATCAATTGGAGAACAAGCTTAGGAGTTGCACCTATATATATACAAGCATGAAATTAACATCACGATCGGGATGGGAAAAAATATATTATAGGTAGATATCATCAACTGGGATAAAATTAAGTTGCTAGCTTAATTACGATCTTGGCCGCCGAGCCTCTGGACGGCGCGAACGAAGCAGAGGTGGAGCTCCGTAGTCCAGCGGAGGCGGGGGTTCTTGGAACGGGCGTAGGGGCGCACCGGTGACGATGACGCGCCGCCGGTCTTCCTGCCGTCCCCGGCATCCTCGTCCACAGTGCTATTATTGCTTGCTGAGCTCCCAACGTTGGGCTCACTGCCATCATCAGCGTCCTCGTCGGACTCGGCGCCGGACGGCAGCTCCGTGGAGCCCTCGACGCCCTTGCTTGATTCCATCATCGATTAATTGATGGATGGATCACCGGCCGGCTCTAGCCAGTTGATGATGACCTTGAGCTCCCTTGCTGCTGCTGCTGCTGCTGCATCTCATATCGATGATATCGTCAGTGATCTAATTCAATCTGGAGAAAGAGGAGGCCAAAAGCTAACCAGGTGAGGTCACCACTCAAATTAATCTATCTGTCTATCCATCTATCTGCATATAGATGTCCAGTCCAGATGCATATGGGAGATAACAAGTGATCGCGTACACACTTATATGGCTTTTGGAAGGAAGCATGCCATGGAATATTAACAAGGGCCGGACCAGGAGAAGGTGAAATTGAAATCCAATTAAATACCCTAACTACCTTTACAGCACTACTAGTCACTAGCTAGCTAATGGACAAGAGCTTGGAACTCCAAAGTCTTTGGTTTCTCTTAGTCTTAATTACCAGTAGTACTTTCGTCTCTGGCTTTCTGTCTCTAGTAGGAGCATGCAGTAGACTAAAAGCCAGCGAGCAGGTCTGAAAAAGAGAGATCAAGACTCAAAGATGAGATGAGTAGTCCAATTGGGTCGACTAAACTCTGTTGGATAGTAATACAGACTAGCCAAAATTGTTGATTTGCCGTGTCGTGTAAGACAAGTAGAGATCACAGTACAATCGGCAATCGGATTAAATTAGTTGATTTGTTTCCTTAATTAGGCTTTCTATGTTTAGTGTTTGCCTTATTTACCTAAGTTAATTAGATAATCCGTCCACTATAAAAGGATATGTATCCCATAAGTTTGAATATAACATAAGAAAAAATTACCTCAAAACTTATATATTTTTCTTCGTACTCGTGTGCGTATGTTTACGATCCAAGCCTAAAGCTAACAAACTCCTCTAACAGCTAGGAGGCCCAGGTCCTTGCACATGCTGGCTGCACGCATATGTACGTCTGAATGCATCAGTTTGGTGGCAGCGGTCCGTTCTTCCTAGCCCCCTGGGCATATCTCCAATAATGGCAGGTCATTATAGCTAATTATTTTTTCCTGATTTACAGCCAGTCATATCTATCTAAATATGGCTGATTATTATAGCAAAATCCCTGATTATTGCTGGTAATTAATCGTCAGCCAATCATTCCTTTTGTACTCTATATATATTGTACAGTTTTCACAGAATCAATCAAGAGAATTCATTCAAGATCTCCTATGTCGTGCCGCCGTGACGAATGACTCGACGAACTGATCAATAAGTGACAGACCGATGTACATGGTCGCGAGGCGCAGGAGGCCGAGCGCCACGGTCAGTAGTAACTGCGGCTAGAAGGACAGCCAGAGTACGACGCCCACCGGATGCCGTGACCCCAACCAGTGGCGAATCTAGGATGAAAATAGAGGTGGGGCTTTTATGTCAAAATTCTTATTCAACATAAACATACTAATATTACATCCATTGATTTATTACCAACCAAATTTCAAATTCATACATATTAAATCAGAGAGACAAAAATATCAATCAGTCAATAGAGTATAGACTTAAGACAATAGAATACAAAAATCAGATATCAGTTATCACAACAAAAGGCATTTAGGCATGAGGCATTGCATTGGGGAAATTTTTTTATACCGAGCAAAACAATCAATAGCGCTAGCGAATTAGTCTGACTTTGGTGTGATCGTCCTAGCTATCAATATGAAGTTGAGAGGTTCCTCGTCCTCAATCGCTCCTCCTTGTCGATTGTCTCGATTCCTATCTGGGCTCTGGCGATGCGTGTTCGACCACCGGCTGGACGGAACGAACCTTGATTCCTCTCTAAGCTCTGGAGATGCGTGTTCGGCCGCCGGCTAGATGGAGCGAGCCTCGGTTCCTCTCTGAGCTCTAGAGATGTGTGTTCGGCGCTCCGAGCGACCGATTCCTCTCCTCTAGTAATGTGCATTCCGCCTAGCTCCCGGCAATGCATGTTCCGCCCAGCGCTTCGGCTGGTGATGCACGTTTTGCTCGGTGATCCTTTGGCGATGCGTATTCTGCCCCGTCGTGTGGTCACACCCACCCGTGCATCTGCCGCCTGCAATCGTCCGTGCGTTGTTCTGCCGCTTGCGAGACAACACCGACATTGTTCGTCTCTCGGACTTCTAGTGCTGTGCTACAGTAATAGATGCCGAGTACTGTACCAGGTGAAACCCCATGAGAGTAAGAGAGCCGTGATTAATTTTGATGGCCCACTTGCCTGGCAGTATTGTTTTTTTACTTTTTTTTTCTTACATCTTACTCCCAGTTACCAATTCCTAAATCTACTGATTTGCCGCCATGGCACCATGTCTCTACTTCTTTCTGGCGTTGAAGATACTAGGAGAAGAGAGGTTTGGCTGACCAGAGGTGGGTGGCGCCCGCCAAATTTCAATAAAGATATCGCCATCGACCCCAACGTCGGCCAGTTGGACGTGAACAAAGCGTATGACGCTTCGGTGCGGTTGTTCGGCGACACCGGTGGGACATCGTTGACGGTGAGAGAGTCATTGGAATACCTCTTAGAGATAAACGGGTTAATCCAGCTGAATGTCGCGAGAGAGGAACGACGCGACGGCGCACGGCGTGGCGGGCGCCTCGGCGTTGGTGTTTTTTGGTTCACCTTCATGGGCTCCGGTGTCATGGCCGGTGAAGCCAGTGATGGCTAGGTACGCTAGAAACATGGAGATGAGTAGGCCGGCAAAGGTGAAAGGGTCATCTGGAAAGAGTAGCGAACCGTCGGCGCAGCGGATCACCACCGAAGCGGAGAAGAGCGTGGTGCCGAGGGCGGTGGCGATCCAGAAGACGCAGAGGTGCAAAGGTTGGGTGGCAGCGGTGGCCCCTTTCTCCGAGGTGACTGACCACGCGGCCATGGCGTGCGCGACGAAATAGGCGGCGAGAAAGGCGAACTCCATAGTGCGCCATGGCGTGCTCGGCAGGAGGAAGAACGCAAGTGCGAGGAGGACGGTGGATGCCGTGGCGAAGACGACGGACGCCCCGAGCACGATTGCGTAGCGGCCAGTGGTCCAGAATGGCGGTGGCTTCGGCAGCAACGCCACGTGCTTGGGGAAGCCCTCGTTTCGCCCCTGCGAAGGCGGTGGATGACGAGGATGAGCGAGGCAACGAGAAAGATGAGGTCAACGGCGCCGAGGAGCACGCACTGCGGGCATGGCGAGAGGAAGAGGAACGCGAGCTGGTAATATAAATTGCAAAAAGGATAAAAATGATTGATTGATTTTCGAGATTGGTAATATATATTGCTACGTACAATATATTTGGTTTTAATTCATACCAGAGAAGAAACCATAAAAACTTTTGTAATCGGGAGAAATAGATGTTTGATCTTATAGCACAATTTTCTTTTATTGCTTGACCTTTATGCTTCGTTACCAATTTTATTTTTCGTAGCAACGCACGGGCATTGATCTAGATAGTAATAGTATATGTGAGGTATATATCCATTGCCGATACAGATCATCAAGGCGAAGGAGTACTGCACATGGGCAGATCTAGGGGGTGAAAACACTACAAGATCACCTTTTCAATTGGCTAAATTTATTAATTGAATTGGTTCTGATTTTAGTGCTTTGCAATTTTTAAGACCTTAGAACTATTTGTATTGTACTTTTAGCAAATTTCAAATATAATATACGTATTGGATTTATGATGTTACGAAATCATTGTACAGACTAAAAGGGTTATACATGTGAAGTGTGCACCCATCAAAGTTCTAGTTCCGCCAATGGTACTGCATGTACATCAATTAATTTGTATACATTAATGTAGTGTATTGATCAACGTCGTTAATTGGCATGTATGGTCTCAAATACACACATTTTGACCAATGATTTCTAATCGTATGCTACTAAGAATTAATAAAAGCATAATGGTATGGAATTTTTTTCTGGTGATAAAATCTACCAATATCATATCAGCGTGACAAATCCAAATAATTTTGTATATATCACTATAAAAGTACAATGATATGGGCTTAGGTACCAGGGCTGTAAGATCAGGTGCTTCTATGTTTTTTTTTAAAAAATGTTGTATAAATATTAAAATATAAATAAAAGATGAAGGCTAATTATAATTATCCCTTCGTTTGATTTAAGAAATATTAGACTTGTATTGCAAAAATGCATAGAAGTACTGCTCTTCAAACAAAAAGAAAAGGTTACTTACTGTGTTTGTTAGGTAGAACTGCTCATGTACGTACGTACGTACGTCCGACTCATTCATTCATTCATTCGTTGAACTGATGATGACTTGCAACAATAGTAGTATTAGTACTACGTACTAGGCTAGTGCAGTTTGGTCACTGGTAGGACTACTAGAATCTAGAGCACAGGCTTTTAATTAAGGAAGGGCAGTCCTGTAGATATTGATTATGTTTGTGCAATGGACTACTTCTCTAGTCACAGATAGTTGCTATTTTGGATATAAATGTCATCAAACTTTCAAAATTTTGACTATCAATATCCTTTTAAATATTTAAATTGGATACATGAAAATCATACGTGTAGATTTATCTTGAAAGGTACCTTTATAATATTATAATTTTATTGGGATTTAAAAATATAAATTAGTGATCAAAGTTATGTTTTAGAGACTATACTGATATTCAAAATGATAACTATTTATGACCGGAGAGAGCAGTAAGTAGTACTGAGTTGGGAGCTGCATACAAGAACTGATATCTCTACTAGATATACAGATGAATGTCTCTAGCTAACTGATCTCCGATTGTCTATATAATCGAGTAAATTAATCAAGAGGGGCCAATGCAATGGATAGACGGAGAGAGGGAAAGGACAGCTCGCCATAGACTGCCCAGGTTTTCCTTAATTTGGGTCCCGCTGCTCTGACCACTGTTGCAAACACGTACGCACTACCTTGAAAAAGCTAATCAGTGGCGGTTCGAAACTGCCATCAGTGACGGTTTTCGAACCGCCACGAATTAGTGCCATCGATAATCCAGATTATCGCGACGGTTCTAGAACCGCCCACAGATAACATTATTTGTGACGGTTTTGGCTAGAACCGTCATCGATACCATGATATCGATGGACGGTTCTAGCCAAAACCGCCATCGATACCTCGATATCGATGACGGTTTTTGGCTAGAACCGCCATCGATATCATGGGTATCGATGACGGTTCTAGCCAAAACCGTCATCGATATCGAGGTATCGCGGCGGTTTTTGGCCAGAACCGCCACCGATAGCCCGACACAGAAAATAAAAATCGGCATTTGTGGCTAGTCTCAGCAAAGGCTAGCCATGCCCTCTGTCATGAATAAGTCGACAATACAATATGAACAAATGAAGGATTGAATGATATACAAGGAATTATGGAAGCTTATATTGCAATTGTAGATGAAGGTTGGTTGGCCTTCGCCGGTTGCGATTAGTAATTAGAAGGCATATAATGCCGTAATAGCTCGAAAATGAATATCGACAACTTAGTCTGCATTCCAACGGCATAATTTCTTCATAGAAGAGAAGTTACCAAGAATTCAAAGGGCGCTCAACACCATACTTACGAGACAAAGCATGGCACGGATTGTTTCGAAAAGAATGTAGTGCACGCCACGAGATTGTTTGGGTTATTATCCTAAAAAGAACAAAGAAGATTAATAATTAGAAATAAAAAGGCTCAAAATGAGGAGAAAAGTCACAGAACATACGAGTCCAGAGTAATCGCCAGTGAAGGCTCATGAAAAGACTAGCCATTTCAGAAGAGGTAATGGCTTCAGACCTTTAAATGTTCACATAACAAGACGCCATTAGAAAGATCTGTTACACTAACTACTTAAAATTCATTTTTACGTTATATAGAAGACCCTATTCCTTTGCGGTTAAATAATCCTCCACAACACAAGAAAAACCTTACCACTTCTTAAACCTTCAATGAATGAACAATAATGCTTTCCATTGGGGAAAAATTCTTCAGTGAAAGAGTTATAGGTTGCAAGAATTTATTCAATACAACAGGAGTCAAGTTTGACATTCACCGACAAGCAAAGCAAGGACACTCATCATACTCTTATGAGAAAGAAAGTGAATATCTCGACACTCAAAAAAACATGATGACATTGACATAAGATAGTCACCAAGTTCCAAATTTATATGAGAAATCAAGAAGCAACACTAGTATACATTTATAAGCTATAATAATAGTACCTATACAATCTTCTCTTCGATGAACAAGCTAGGTGAGTATATATTTTACCTTGCTCCTCGTGTACATGATGTCATTCTCAGTAGCTCCATTTCTAAATGAAAATGTTGCTTGTTATTTGGTGAGAAAGAAAACTATTTTGCCGAAGATGAATGCATGCATCATAAATTTTACTTACCCTTTTGGCAAAGATATACTCAACTTCAACATATAATACAACTCATTCGCATGAAGCCATTATTCGCAAGTAGTGATGATGCTTGGATAGCGGTCATCACTTCGAAAGTTATATATGCACATTGAGGTTAAAAATTAAAAAGAAAAACTCGTGAAAGGACTCACCTCAATAGACGAGTTTTATTCTTATAATCTACATTGATGAACCCATCGATACCTTTCTTCCCTAGGTGCTCATGGAACCTTCAATACAATGAAAAGGTTGTAGAACTATCAAGACTAACCATTTCAAGTGTTGAACAAGAAGATCAAAATCATTTACGTTCATAAAAAATGATGATAGACATCTAAACATGAAACATGTACTTACAAATGAAGCGTTGTTGGTTCCTCAACACCTCGGTGTGGGCATGGATCATACAACACGATGTTCGGTCCTTAATCCGACACAGGCGATATTTCACCCTACACTACGTGCAAGACCCTTAATGCACCTCCGCTATTGCCAATAATCGCCTCGCATCAACACATAGTTTTATTTTGGGTTTTAATCAAAATACCCACAACCAATAAAGGCATTTCCAATGTTTTCAGAAACCATTTTAATCGATCATTTACATCATTGATTCTAAAGCATGGCTAAGCATGATTAATATGAGCGATATACCCATAATGACATTAAGTAATGCCTAACCTTAATCTACGGTTATCAAGGTTCACATGTTCATAATCATCAAAGGAGATTCACGAGACAACAGTATAACTACCAAATCCACAAGATAGCAATTTACATAAAGTAAACGCATGCATAAAACAATTTGATGCTCAAAAGGAATATAAAATATCGATCAATATGGTCAAAGGATGCTTGCCTTTATGAATTGCTGTTTACAACGAAGACTTCTGTAGAGCTCTCAAACCAAAACACGAGGCAGGCAAAGCTAATATAAGGGTTCTAAATAACTTAGCCTAACATATACTTATTCGTACCCATGGACATAAGTCTTCATGGAGTGTCTTTCATCTCTTCAATATTGTTGACGTTGGCATTGTAGTCTCCATTGGTTGGCATGAAGGATGGTAGTGGCATATCTCGGGCGTCTTCAAAAAGCAAATAATGAAAATTTGACTACGAATGATTTCCTTTCTAAGGAAAGAAGAATTTGTTTACAAATCAAAAAATGAAAGTAGGGTAAGAATAAAGTCTTAAGAATGAGGAAAAAATTAGCAAAGTCTACATTTTGTAATTATAGTAACTTTTGAAAATATGATTTTGAATTGGTTCAATCTATACTAACGACCATTCTACCTAAGGTTTATCCTACGGTCAAGATAGCTCTGATACCAAGTATCTTACTTTATTTTTAGCACGGATGCCAGCGAAATCTAATGCACACTGATATTAGTCCACTGGATCCCGATAGCTACGCACATTTCAACATTTGGAATCACAACCATAAACCGCATATTAATTAAGCGGAAGCGAATAATTACAAATAAATATTACAACTCGTGAGATTCAAACAAGGAAGTTAATATCTCGTAGTGTATATAACCGAACTCGCGAGGCAAGCGGCGAGGCATAAATCTCAGATAGAACGCCCGAAGAAGAACCACGCTGCGATGAACAACTTCAAGATAACTCATCTACCTACAATATAATAAGCAAGGGTGAGTACTTTAATAAGAAGGCTACTACGCGGAATTTGCATGCTTAAATTTAATTTCAAAGTTATTTGCAAACGGAATTTGGGGATTTAATTGATAACAAATAAATAAGCATAATAACACTCCTCGATCCTCCATGGCGTGAGCGATGAATCAACAAATCTCGAAATCCATCAATGTCACCCATGACACAAAGCACATTGCATAACATAATGGAACCAACCCTTTGAAAATAATAATATTCGCCAGTTACGCCTCGGTTCGCCAAGACCCACCTTACAGCGGTGACGTGGCTAAATCAATTAGATTTAAACTTCTGCGAGTGCTGTACAATCCAGACCCAAGATATGACCCTTTTCTTTTTATACGCTTCACATCCAATTGTTGCATAGAAATGTTGGAACTTCCCAAGTATATGCGTACAGTTGTATATTGCAAGTGTGGCTAGTGCCCGCGCTACTTGACCTTCCAAAATAGTTAAACTAAATAACTTAATCGGTTTAAGACTGCCCCATCCCAAAGACTTGTGGTTTGTCGGATTGGATCTTACAACACGATGTTAGGTCCTTAATCCCACAGTGCAGGATACTTCTCACCCCACTCACTCGTGCAAGACCCTTAATGCACCTCGGCTATTGCCAATAATCGCCTCGCATCAACACATAGTTTTATTTTGGGTTTTAATCAAAATACCATGGTGCCATAAGCATTTCCAATGTTTTCAGAAACCATTTTAATCTGATCATTTACATCATTGATTCCTAAAAGCATGGCTAGCATGATTAATATGAGCTGGATATATACCATAATGACATTAAGTAATGCCTAACCTTAATCTCAGATTCTCAAGGTTCACATGTTCATAATCATCAAAGGAGATTCACGAGACAACAATTTATAACTACCAAATCAATTTACATAAAGTAAACGCATGCATAAAAACAATTTGATGCTCAAAAGGAATATAAAATCTCGGGATCAATATGGTCAAAGGATGCTTGCCTTGGCGTAATTGCTTTTATGAACGAAGACTTAAATCGAGATGACAAAGGCGATGATGAAATCAACAGCGTCGGGTTCTACACGTCGAACAAAAAGGAAATAAAGCAAATATTAACTTCAATAAGGGCAAAAAAAAGTAGATAGAAAGAACAAACAAAACTCTTCACAAGAAGTAGGATTGCTCTTTATGAATTCATTAATCTTATTTTATGAATTCAAGATGCTAAAAGTGGTTAGATTAATAGAATTAATCATTAGTTACAAGCTTTCATTGATTTGCTATTCATAATGTGAGTTTCTGCCAATTCTTAATACTTGCGAGTTTTTGCTATATTAGGATTGAGGTTCAAAGAAAGATGAAATAAGAATATTTTTCTTAGAAAGATCATCACCTAAAGAAAATTCATTTTTCGTTATATAGAAGACCCTATTCCTTTGCGGTTAAATAATCCTCCACAACACAAGAAAAACCTTACCACTTCTTAAACCTTCAATGAATGAGCAGTCAATGCTTTCCATTGGGGAAAAATTCTTGACAGATTGAAAGAGTTATAGGTTGCATAATAAGAATTTATTCAATACAACATAAGTTTTTAGGAGTCGATACATTATATTCAGTTTGACATTCACAGAATGCAAAACAAAAAGGACAAGCAAAGATAGTAACTTAGATGTTGTTACTAAACTAGACACATAAATGATCATATTTGCAACCTTAAATCTTGATTTTTTATTCATGTTTCAGTGTTTTAGCGGTATCATCCTAGAATTGTTATAAAAGTTGGTTTGGCATTATCTTAGCTTTAATTGCAATAGATTATCTATTTATTTGTTGTTGTTGGTTGCACTTTCTTGCATCAAAAGAATTATGAGTTCTCTATTGAAAGAAAGTGAATATCTGGACACTCAAAAAAAAAACATGATGACATTGACATAAGATAGTCACCAAAAATTAAATGATTTTGAATATTTGTACATCCTCGATCCTAAAATCTCACGAATATTGATTTTCCAAATTTATATGAGAAATCAAGAACAGCAATGGAGGCTTCACGTATCGGTATTGGAGGATCCCGCCGATCGTAGGAACCTGGCAACACTAGTATACATTTATACAGACTCATAATCCAGGATTTTATAAAAAATAGTACTGCAGTAAAAATAAAATTCACTAGGTATACAATAAGCTATAATAATAGCATAAATCCAATGAAAATTCAAATAAAATCAATATTCCACAAAACAAAACTAATAACATTCAAACCCAAAATATTTATTTTTATTTATTTGCATTTTTCGGGATGTTACATATAGGTTGCAAGAATTTATTCAATACAACAGGAGTCGAAGTTTGACATTCACTGGACAAGCAAAGCAAGGACCTCTCTGTTACCTTATGAGAAAGAAAGTGAATATCTGGACACTCAAAAAAACATGATGACATTGACATTCTCTTTATGAGAAATCAAGAACAAGCAACACTAGTATACATTTATAAGCTATAATAATAGATCTGTTCTCTTCGATGAACAAGCTAGGTGAGTATATATTTTACCTTGCTCCTCGGTA
Organism: Guadua angustifolia; assembly: GCA_036346375.1. NCBI lineage: Eukaryota > Viridiplantae > Streptophyta > Magnoliopsida > Poales > Poaceae > Guadua > Guadua angustifolia. Next base: position 482,913 of record CM070522.1, read on the forward strand.
CATGATGTCATTCTCGTAGCTCCATTTCTGAAATGAAAATGTTGCTTGTTATTTGGTGAGAAAAAAACTATTTTGCGGAAGATGAATGCATGCATCATAAATTTTACTTACCCTTTTACGCATATACTCAACTTCAACATATATATGACTCATTCGCATGAAGCCATTATTACGCAAGTAGTGATGATGCTTGGATAGCGGTCATCACTTCCGAGTTATATATGCACATTGAGGTTAAAATTAAAAAGAAAATCCCGTGAAAGGACTCACCTCAATAGGCGAGTTTTATTCTTATAATCTACATTGATGAACCCACGATACCTTTCTTCCCTAGGTGCTCATGGAACCTTCAATACAATGAAAAGGTTGTAGAACTATCGGCACTAACCATTTCAAGTGTTGAACAAGAAGATCAAAATCATTTCTGTAAAAAATGATGATAGACATCTAAACATGAAACATGTACTTACAATGAAGCGGTTGGTTCCTCCTATGGTCATTGCTTACAATTATCTATTTCATGAAATGTTACGCAAAACACAGGCGACATTGAACTTCGCAAGCTATATGGCAACATTCAACATTTTTCACTTGGTTAGTTTATCAAAGTAACCAAGTAATTTTTTCACTTGGTTAGTTTATCAAACTATTACAAACACATGAAATAACTTCATATGAAAAAATAACCATGTAAGGCAAACACATGAAATATTTAGAAGTGCCACTGCATGTGTGTACATGTGTTCCTCAAGAAGACAAACATACATGCTCTGATGGCAGAACCACTTGACAAGAGAAGTGGCATTGAGGAAAGAAGGGCTCCCATTTCAAAGGTACAAGAGTTATTTACACTTTGTAATGAAATAGAATTGAAGTAACAAAAGCCTAAACTAGTTTTCTAAACTAGAAGCCTATGGGTCTTGGAGCTTGGAGACACGCGATGTGAGACATGAGTATGGAGGAGTGGATCGTTGTTATCTTAGTCATAAAACTTCGCCTTTTTTGTTGAGTATTTCCTTCATGATGAAGTAGGCGAGTGGCCTGAGCGGCTTGGATTTGAGCAAGCGATCCTCTAGTGAACGGCTTGAGGTATTCAGTAGGTATGAAAAGCGTAATTAAGAGAGCATATAGAAATCGAGTGGCGCGAATCGATGTGTCATGTCGGCATGGTGACCTCCACGTCATTGTCTTTTATTGTGCAACTTAAGATTTCCGCATGTCTTGGCACGAAGTACCCACATAGATTTGTTCCTTATACGCTTGTGACACTGCGAAAATCGAATGAACTAAGATGTCGTCGAAGGAGCTATTTACTATGAAATACGATATAAGAATATTCCTTGCGTGCGTCTGGGAAATTTAGTACGGATTGTAAGGGTTTTACTGGTATGGGCGGTGTCTCGTGCTCTTGACAATATCTTTTGAGCAGCGTTGATTAAACTTGTCATCACTTCATAGTCCGCTTTAGGTTTATCCATTGGATCCATGATCGACATCTTGCTCTTATGCGGATGAATTACTCGAGAATCGATTGGAATCTGGATGCCATAGCCATTAGTCGTTATGTCGAGTAAATAATGAAACCAACGAGTAATTTAACTTCGCTAGTGAGGAACTTACTTAAAATTGTATGGTACAAGTATAAACTCCTTGTCTTGTAGTTTAAGCAAAGCTTTATATCGTACTCCTCGACCTCCTTTGGTACTCTCACGATTTCGGTTTGGCAAACCGTTCCTGGTCGAGAATCCCTTGCCCCTTGGTTCTTCGTAGTTCTGAATCTCGTATCTATATAACGAAATAGTTAGACATGACATTTATCGGTATTACGTGAATGTAGACCAAGATTGATATATTAGACACTTACGTTGTCCGACATCTCAAAAACATATGTCGAGGCGTCATGATAGAACAAGTTGTGCATGTTATCGAATTCTATTAAGAAGTAGCCATAGCCCTCGTGGTGAAAATGTTCCTCACGGAACACTGCGGTGATCACCTTGAGAGTACGTCTTGGTTGGATCGCTCCATGTACCATGCATGTAGTCATTGCATCATGGGTGTTAGACTATTTAACCGAATCGGTGACTAAGGGCTTCCCAACCTCGAATTGCAATCTTGGTTGATTTTCTTGTTCATCGGACTTCCCTTGCCCTTACTTTTTCACGGACGACATCATACTCGGTCTGGCTTCCCGATCTAGCCGTCTACTGTCTAATGTGCCATTTTTGGGATCGGGGTTGTAGGTTTGTCCTTTGAAGTACCGGTGTTCTGAGTTTCTGCGTTGGAGTACTAACGAGGGCCATATTTATGGGGCCCTCAATGGATTTCTTTTCTACCTCATGTTGCTTCTTCACCATTTCACTCTCGGTCTTTGGTGGTGATGCGGATTACTGCGCAGAGAGGTGGCGATGCATGATCCAAAACGATGTCGAGAGAGGTGCCTTTGCATGGTCCAAGATGATGTCACGCTTGCGCCTTTGGATGAATGAGTGGGCGGCACCTCCCGAGTTGTTATCTCGTCATTTGCGGGTTTTCTAGCTTGATATCAACAAAGCGTGTAACTTCCGTGTCCACGGACCTTTGCATAACCTTAGCTATCGGGGCATTGTGCGGGACACCCCTTGTTAGCACGGATAAGCTACCCCATGGCGGACTGTAGAAAGATGTTCATCACGCGCACGTTGAGTGACAGGGTGTGGGGTCATGTATGTAAATCCTGGGATAATGGTTTAGGTCCACTTGTCTTTGGCGTGGACCATAGCTACTGCTGCGACGACTGAAATTTGGAGAAAGCGTTTTCGACTGCGTCGCTCAAGGCTTCTTGTACTTGTCGTTGAACTTGTTCGTGAATGGTGGGTTGTAATTCTCGCGAGAACCCTTTCCTTCATACTTTCCATTTCTGCATGACTGCTCTTCTTTAGCTCTTTTAGACTCCTATAAGAGTCTTCGTGCTCGAGAATCCCATCTTCCATGGAACCTTGACCCCGACGCCTCGTGTTCGGCCAGGGGTGCTCTTTGTTCGAGGGCCTTGATAGCTCGTCTTTCTCCTGTTTGGGTGGAAGGATCCTTGGGTGGTCGGGCGTACAAGCGATGAACTCTTTGCGCCTTTGCTTCGTCTTCGCCGCTCTTGAATGATAAACTCGATGAGACAAGAGATCGCCCTCGCTAGCACGTAGTGCTTCACTCGTCTGTAGTCCGACCAAGGGACTTGTGCCATCTGTTGGATCACTTGTAATTCTGTCTGTCCCATTGAGCAATTTTACAGTGTACCCACTCGTGCCAAGTCTGTGGGGTGAGTATTCCTTCTTGCGATGCTAATGTGGTCCTCACTAGACTTCCTTCTTGCTTCAGATTGCTTCATCGCCACGAACTCATCGATATGATGGCGTAATCTTGGGTAGTCTCCGACGGTGACCGTTTTGCTTCACATAATTTCGTTTAGCCTCGCCTTGAAGTTTCTCCACGCGCATCCATGGTCATCAATGCATCGCGGCGCACGAGTTCTTCGACTCCGCCGGGAATCACGAAGGTTCCTTTGAGCTCGTCCCAGATCCTCTTTGGTGGCTTAGGGCACTTTATGCCAATCAAATAGGTGATTGGCACTTTCTCCCTAACGATGTACCCGCATGTTGACTGTATTTTCTTCTTTGCCTTTTTCGGTGCAACAGGGACCCGATATCTGAGACCTCCGTGATGGTGTACCGCCTTGAGCTTCTTAGTCTTCCCTCGTCCTCGGCGTCTTTCATGCTGGTGGAGGCCTCGGAACAGCGGTGGAGGCCGGGAGCAGCGGTGGAGGCCTCGGCAACCGATGGTTGGGTGGAGGGTAAGGTACCTCGGGCTCTCCTCCATTATAGGCTCGATTTGGGCTCCATTAGAACTACTCAATAGAAAGGAGATATTTGAGAGAGGGAAAGAAAATATGTACTAGCGATAGAATAACTAAGTGTATCATATTGAATTAGCACTTGAGGAAAATATGTACTAAGCGAGGAATAAGATAGAAGATGTACTAGCGAGGACTATATTAGATCCTTAAAGTGCACATCCATGGCTCATTTCAGTCACAAATGGAATAAGATAGAAGATGTGCTAAGATAGAAGATGTACTAGCGAGGACTAAATTAGATCCTTAAAGTGCTGTCCATGGCTCATTTTGAGTCACAAATGGAATAATCCACTAATAACAAGAATGATATAGATAAGATAGAACTTAGCAATTACAAAGACAATTAACCTCGTATTTGTTTACTATTTTTCTATAGTATTAGGAAGAAGAAAAGACAAGTACTATGGTTCCTACATGGCGTCTTGAACACTAAGGTTGGAGTATTTGGTTTTTATTCTACTTAAAGGTCGGATATTTCTCTCTCTCCATATCATATTGAATTAGCACACAATCGAGATATCAACATAGACAAAATAATGCTTAGCAACATAGAGAGGAGATATGAATGATTTGCTCTCAGATTTAGGGTTTGGATGAAAATAAAATTTTCACCACAATCACAAATGGGCTAACAAATTATTTAGTGACTAGGGCCTTGAACCCTTACCACCTTAGCATGCACAATTAAAGAGTTGTTCAGAATTTCCTTTGTTAAATATCTATGATCGATTGATATGACATAGTTCAACAATTACTTCTACCACGGACAAGTGAATTACCAGTGAACAATTATCTCTAACTATTGAATCAAAGCAGATACTAAATATCAACAGATTCTGAATTAACAGCAAGCCGACTAACCACAAGAAAGTATCATCCTTTGATATGCAGAAAGGAAATTAACTACTTAGATGCCATATGGATATGAGAAAACAATTTGAAGCATGTTGTTCTACCAGTTCAAGGCCCAAGACACATAATAATTGTTCTTATCATTCTTAACCCAATATCATCATAGAGCAACACCCAAACCTTCAGCCAACAAGAACAGTCTTCACTACATGCCAATTTGTCTTCACTACATGCCAATTTGTATAACTATCTCCTCTCATGTAAATCACATGCATGATCAGAAATGCATTAATGGTCTTACACACATCTTTGCGAAGAACGATCTTAGGAATATGTTTAGCATCTACTGATTAGGCTTGATGTACTAATGGTGGAACAGTTGGTTATGTGCACATCAGGCAAGTAATGTTGTGATGCCTTTTATAAGAAGCCTGACCTTGGAGCACGCCATTAACATGTTGGTCAAGTAGATAATCGAGTAAGGTAGATTACATCACGCTTTGTCTACACATTCTTGTTTACTAAATGCAATCTATGAGCTATAGCGGAGAAGGTATCACTAGTTTGTCAAAACAAAGACAAGCATAGCGATTCGAGTTTTTGTTAGCACATTGTCATTTAATGCAGGTGCACTGACCATTGAAAACTGAGTACACTTTAGTTTTCGGTGATTGCAGTGCACATACAAATGAATGATATGCTTAAGTCCTTCCATGATTGATTAGCCCTCTAAACATAACCAAAACGACTGTTGGGGTAGAATTGAATTATTGACCTTCAGTAATAGTGCCTTTTATTGTATTTTTCTGATTCAGATATTTCTATATGAAAGATCATAAAAGTTGAGTTAAGCAATTTGATCACTTTGATCCCCATGATATAAAAACAGCAAGCATAGCAGATTCAGTCAATATTACTCCAGAATATCACTTTGATCCCCATGATATAATGGCTTTCAAAGTTCTTTCTGAATTGTTGAAGTTAAACCTCTCCATAAAAAGAAAACATTATTACTGGTATTCTACACCTTGTAAATAGCTGTCTTTCCCAGAAATCATTTTGTAAATAGCTGTTCTTCTTTATGACTTACTGAAGTGTTGCCTCCAGGAAAAGTAAACAGAAATCACTTTATTGCAAGAAAAATTGATATCTAAATTGGTATCCAGATTATCATAGTACATATTTTTCTCTCCTAATGAACATTAGACCCTCTGACCCTGCCACCACCCATTTATATTCTCCCTTCAACATGGATAAACCCTGACATTCAATCCAACAATCGCATTCGTGTCATGAAGCCATGGAACCCTTACGGCGCGCCGTCGGTATCATCAAGTTGCTTACAGGTAGGGTTGGAGGGCGGCGTGGGGAGGGCGTTGGAGGCGGTGATGATGGGGGAGGCGGGGCGGCGTCATTGGAAGGCGGCGCCGACGGGGAGGGCGCAGGGCAGCCTTGTCATTGGGAAGCGGCCGGTGGGGAGCGAGAGAGCCTTTCGTCTGGGGCTGCAGTGCGAGATGAGCCTTCGTCTTGTGGCGTGCGGGGAGCTAGGGCACGAGAGTGGAGGAAGCGAAATTTGCGAAGTATGTGCATGTATATGCATGGCTGTGGTGTATATATAGGAGTATCTGTATGTTAAGAACAATAACGTCACGAGATAAGCGTTATCTGTGGCGGTTAAGAAAAATAACGTCACAGATAACGTTTAAACGATTATTTTTCTTAACCGCCACAGATATCATGATTATCTGTGATTTGTTATTGTTCTTAACATACGCCACAGATACTCCCTCCCACACCATACATACAGATGACAATCATATTAAACTCAGAAGCATGCATATCACAATACATGATTTTTTTCTTCCATACATTAATACATATGAAGCATGTATAACATAAGTCCTACAAGCATTTAAATGTTTATATCCTAGAGCACATAAAAAATGAGTAAACAAAATTATTCAAGCTACTACATTTCATAAGAAGCCATAGAAAACTGAATTCAATTGAACCTGAATTCCACATAAATGTACATTTCTTACATCACATTTCCATTACTCCATACAAATGGCGACATGTTGCCATTACTCCTAGCTAATTATTTTCTTTCACAATTTGGCCTTCGTTGTGATCATCGCGATGATAGGTAACTTCTTGAGTGGTTTCTTCCTCGGGCACGATCTTTATCGCTGCGAAAGGAGGCAACTCATCAAACGGTTGTACTCTTCCTCATCCACGACATTCTCAACTCCAACGATCCTTCTTTTTCCTTGCGAACTACATGGCGCTTCTTATCTGTAAGGTCGATTATGTAGAATACTTGTGCTACTTGATTCGCATGAAATGCGAATGGTTCGTCTCTGTATCCGACATGTTCGATGTCCCATAGTAAAGCCGTACTTGTCCACCTTGACACCATTCGGGAGTCGTATCCAATGACATCGAAACACCGGGATCTTGAAAATGCAGTAGTCCAGCTCCCAAATCTCCTCTATGAACCCGTAGTAGATGCTCTTCGTACTGCCTGTGTTGTCGTAGGCATCTATACGGACACCACTGTTTTGGTAAGTGCTCTTGCTATCCTGAGCTCTCGTGTAAAATGTATATCCATTGATGTCATATCCTTGCCATGTCGTGATTGTACCTGAAGGCCCTTTTGCCAACCACCTCAATGTAACACTCGTTTCTTCACCAGACATGTGCTCCACTAACCAATGGTGAACAAACGATTGTGCTCTTTTGTTATCCAAATCTCTGACTTTCCTCGGTTTTCCCTCCTTAGCTTACCCTTGTGTATGTCCATATACGGGCACACCTCAAGTGACTGTTGCAATACTGTGAAATGGGCTTGTTCGAACAAAATATTATCGTAAGAATTTGTAGATTTCTTTCCTATTACACCTTTCCCACCTAGCCTACCCTCATGGCGAGATACTGGCACTCCTACCGGTTCGACCTCCTCCATGTAATCGACACAGAACTCAATAACCTCCTCAGTTGCATAACCTTCTACAATTGAGCCTTCCGGCCGAGATCGATTACGTACATATTTCTTGAACACCCATATACCTTTCAAATGGGTACATCGATCGCGAGGAATACGGGTCATAAATATTTATCTCATTGACAAGGTGAACAATGAGATGAACCATGATATCAAAAATGATGGGGAAAATACATCTCCACCGCACGAGTCTTTACCACATCACTGAAGTTCATAAAGTCCAACGGGATCGATGACCTTTTTGTGAAATCGTGTTGAAGAAGGAACACAACCTCGTGATTGCCTCTCGGACCTTGTCGAGCAAAACACCTCTAATTACAACAGGAGCATTTGTGTCATCATCACATGACAATCATGAGACTTCATGCGATTAACTTCAAATCTTTCATCGATACGGTTTCTTGATGTTTGCGAGTAACCGGACGGAACTTTCACACCATGCGAGCACTTGCGAGTTACTTTTTCTCTTTCTTACTCAAAGTGTAGCAAGTGGGGAAGGTAAAGCCGGCCTTTCCGATGTCTTGAGGATGTAGCTCGGCTCGATCTTCATGTCTTCCAGATCCTTCGTGCCTTGATCCATCCTTTGTTTTGCTAGGAATATTCAAGAAAAGACCAACCACGTTGTCACATACATTCTTCTCTACATGCATGGCGTCGATGCGTGTGTCGAACTTCCAAGTCCTTCGGTAGGGTAAGTCCCAAAGATGGATCTCTTCTTCCGTGATTTTCTCATTATGGGACGCGATGTATTACAGATACTCCCCTTCCGAGTACAACATTAAGATCCCTAACCATATCATACACCTCTTCCCCACGAAAGGCGCCTTTGAGCTAAACCGTTCTCCTTTGTCCCGTCGAATTGTTTCTTCATATTCTGATGCGGATGATTCTGCGAAGGAACCTCCGTTGACGCATGTACCTATTTTCCTCGAGTTGTTGAGCCACACACTAGCGGTTTCATCCATGCACTGGGGCATGCTTTCGCTCCTTTTATAATGCGGCGGACGGAGTTACCAAGCGCAGAAAATCATTGATGGTGCGAGAACAACAATGCGCGTAGAGTGAAGTACTCTCGTTTGTACTCGTCCCATACACTGTACACCTTCGTTCCACAATATCACAAGATCTTCCACCAATGGTTGTAGGTATACATCAATATCGTTGCGGGTTGTCTCGGCCCTTGGATAAGCAAGGACATCATAATGTACTTTCGCTTCATACACAACCGGGGTGGAAGGTTGTATATACACGAGTCACGGGCCAAGTGCTATGAATCTGCTCATGTTACCGAAAAGGATTCATTCCATCCGTACTCAAGCCAAACCTTACATTCCTCGGTTCATTTCGAAGTTCTCCTGAAGAGTCTATCGATGGTTCTCCATGGCGCGAATCGGTAGGGTGTCTCGATTTTCCATCCCTCTTACGGTCTTCCGAGTGCCATCGCATCAATTTGGCGTGCTTTTTGTTTCCAAATAAGCGCTTCAAGCGAGGTATTCTTGGCAAATACCACACCACTTTTGCGGGAGCTCCTTTCTTCACCTCGATAACCCTTGTCATCGCCCTTACGCTTGTATCGCGGCGCTTTGCATAACGGACATACATGAATATGCGCATAGTCTTTGTGATAGAGTATCTGATCGTTTGGACAAGCATGTATTCTTTCTACTTCCAATCCCAAGGACATACAACCTTCTTAGCTAGATCGTGGTTTTAGGCAACACGTTTCCTTCAGCGATATGTCCGCTAAGAGATGTAACAACGCCGTGAAACTCTTGTCGGACCAACCATTGGTCGCCTTCAATTTCGATGGCGAGAGCACCGTGTGCAACTTTGTGTATTCCTCCTTACAACCGGGAACAAAGGTTTCTCCGAATCCTCCATCAAACCCGTGAATTGATTAAACTCTCTCGACTAGTGTAGTTCTCTTCGCATCACGCAACATTTGAGCAGTTAATGTCGTCATCGACGACCAACCTATCCTCATCGGATCCATAGCGATGTCATTGCCACATTGCCGGCTCCGCTGCCGTCGGCGTTATCACGTTCAAGTATGATCTCCTCTTCACCGTGCCTTGTCCAACTTGTATAGCGGTACAAAACCCTCCGGATCAAGTGCAAATGGATATGGTTTTTGTTAAAACATCTTCTCATTCTTGCAATCAATGCATGGACGGTGTATGTACTCCGTCTTCTTTTGCAAGTTGTTCTCCTCGGTACGCCTTAGAAAACAGATACACCGTCGATATATTCTTGGCGCAGCGGTTAGCATCGTACATCCATCTCCGGTCCATCTACAGTTCATTAATTTAAGCAATTTATTAATATCCAAAAATCTTAATTAAATCAATTGTTATTCGAATATTCAACAATATGCACTAACGGGACAACATTAATACTAAGTAAATGTTGCAAACTTAATTAATTAATTTTAATATATACTCATACGTAACCAAAAATTATATATATCCTCCGGAAGATCAACGTAATAAATTCCTCACCTCAAAATTTCATGATCACCCGACTACCATATTAACTAAAATTTATTTATCATTCACATCCAACAATCTTAATTACATAAATTGGGTTTATATGCTTCATAAAAATTCACTAACAATACCCACTAATGGAGCAAGATGTATATGCATGCGCTAACGAAAAAAATTAATGGTAACTAAGAAAAAATATTAACTACGTAATTTTTATACATATCCTTCGGAAGAGCAATATAATAAATTTCTTCATCTCAAAATGCAAGGCAATTAACATCATGATCACCCATCTATCATATTAACTATAATTTATTTTTCATTAATATCCAATAATCGTAAATACATAAATTTGATATATGCTTGACAAAACATTCATCATCTAAACAAGGTAGACAACTTAATCTAATCTGACAAGGTAATAAATTCATCATCTACAAATTGCTAGGTAAATAAAAACAAACTAAATGTAGACCTTGCATCTAAACCTTAATTAAGCTAGGAATAAACCATTAATGGCAATTTTAAAGTACAAATGAAGAGAGGAGACATATTTTACACACCTTGGAACAATTCTAGGAAGTAGAAGCACAAGATCTTGCCCAAACAAAATCTGAAATGAAAAAGCTAACTTTTCTTCTCAAAGGCGTGAGAGGAGGAAGATGACCAACGACGATGTAACAGGTGGCTTTATATAGAAAACATTATTTGTGGCGGTTTTAAATTATATTAGTGGCGGTTCTAAAATTATATTAGTGGCGGTTCTAAAACCAAACCGCCAAAGATAATTTATTATCCGTGGCGGTTCCATCTACCAACCGCCACAAATAGTCACAGCGTTATCGATGGCGGTTTCAAATATAAACCGTCACGAGATAATCTATTATCTCGTGGCGGTTTTGGATGAAACATACAAATGGTCCTCCGCCAATTTCACAAAGAACCGCCATCGATACATGTATTTGTGACGGTTCGAAATGAACCGCCACAAATAGGGCGTCACCTATGTGCTGTTTTGTAGTAGTGACGCATTCAAAGTCAACGTCTTATCTTACAATATACACGCATATAAATATGATATGCCACGTCAACATCTTGAAATGTTTGTGCTAGGGTTAGAACTAGACCTAAGGTTCATGCAATCATCTATATATATATATATATATATATATATATATATATATATTACATTATTTGAACAAAGAAAAAGCATGTTGGCATCTAAGAACTTAGGGATTATCACATTAATCTAAAGAAAAAGGAAGAAAGATGGATCAGGACTATTGATTGTGATGGGCCTAAATTATAACAGTATATATTAAACACACATCAATATAAATGAGTTGTTACAGTTATATAAAGAATACAATTGTATTTCTATCCTAAGTTGAATACCGTGCTTTACTGCGAACGTACTGAAAAAAAAGTTGTTTGACTCTAGTCTAGCATGTTGGCCTGCTATCTCCAGGCTTGGCTCCGCTCAATGGGTGGCCGAGATCCAACTCTGGCTTGTGATGCATGTTCACCACTATGCTGAGTCAGCATCGTGTCCTCGTCTTCGCTGTGTTCGGTCTACGTTATCGACACACCACCTGACCACACATTATTCAGAGTAATGTGCTCAGCCTGCAAGATGTACCCACAGTCTACTAGAGTAATAATTTCTGTAAGTACTTCAGACCAAGAGAATCAATTACTTCTAGATATCGGTTGGTATAACATGAGGATTACTAATGTTCAGTGGTGGATCTAGAAATTTTCATATATATATATATATATATATATATATATATATATATATATATATATATATATATATATATATATATATATATATATATATATATATATATATATATATATATATATATAGGAAAAACATCTTTTACTCTCGGGTGTAGTTACTCCCATTTCTGAAATACTACCTAAACGAACTTGAAATACTCCTTTATCACTTTGGGTACACTCATACACTAATTATAAGATACTCCAATATAAGCCACATGAAAAAATTGCAAGAGAGTCCATGATTTTTAGCGTATTTTGCAAATACCTTCATATACTCCTGGGTGTATGTACTCCCACCTCTAATATACCATTTAAATGATGTTGTTATACCTCTTTATCCTTTTGAGTATACTCTATCTGATTATAAGATACTTTAAAGTGAGTTCTATGAAAAATTTCTTTAAATCCACCCTTTATAACATAATTTATTTACATATTCATATACATATGGAAAAGGATATGTAGCAAAAAAATAAAAAGTCGATGAATTTTTTAATCATGTTGCATTGGAGTATCTTAGAATTATTATTGATATATCTGAAAGTGATAAAGGAGTATAAAACGTTTATTTAAGTGGTATATTAGAGGTGGGATATATATCTGAAGTCTGAAAAACTTCTATATATATATATATATATATATATGAAGTCTTTCCAATATACGGAGTATATACTCCTACCTCTAATATACCACTAAATAAACGCTTTATACTTCTTTATCACTTTCAGTATATTCCAATAATAATTCTAAGATACTTCGATACAACATAATTAAAAATATTTCATCAGACTCTTTATTTTTTGCTACATACCCTTTTCCATATGTATATGAATATGTAAACAAATTATACTATAAAGGGTGGATTTTAATGAAATTTTTCATGGAAACTTAATTTAGAGTATCTTATAATCAATATTAGAGTATACTCAAAAGGATAAAGAGGTATAACAATATCATTTAAACGATATATTAGAGGTGGAAGTACATATATTTAGGAGTATAGAATCATTTTCATACACACACACACATATATATATATATATATATATATGACGATATTTCCTAAAATTAAAGACTTAAATTGTGGGGCGGGGGGAAAAAATGTAGAAAGCCAATCATTTGTAATAGCTCATCATGACTCATGAGACACCTTAACCAAACTTTTGTTGAATGACGTAAATTAAACCGATAGTACTTTATCTTTTAGCTCGGTACTTTTTGTACACAATTAATTCTTTTTTTGACTCCTCTTTTGCTTTCTTGAAACAATTAAGAAATAGCCATATCTCTTTTATAATAGTATTTAGCAGTGCAAATAATATTAATTGTTGCCTAGTGCTGATGCTCCTTGATTTTAAGTTGGTTTTTTAGCTTTTTTTTTTCTCCTTATCTCTTTACATAATTCTAGAGTTTCTCCTTTGAAAATTCCATAGGATATAGGCCGATATAGATAAGCAATTTAAACTCATCGATCCGACAGCACCGTTTCAAAAAAGAAAAATAAAAGGAAAAAAAAAAAAAAAAATCAGCTGACATGATTGGAGAATAGAGCCATGAATAAAATAGCAAATCACGTTTGCCTTTTTCCAATACTGTCATTATTGACACTTGGTACAATGCAATTCCTTGCTTGTTGAATTCATTTCAACAGTAAATGGGAGCTAGCCTTTTCGATCTACATTAAAGAATCTTCTTTTTCCTTTATCATTCTGTTCCAAAGACTAACTAACATGATCAGGTCCTCGTGCATCTCAGTTGCAAAAGTCGATCTACTTTGTCTGATTTATTTTTATGATAAGCTAGGTTAGAGTGAGCATAAATATTTTCCTGCTCAGAGAACATACCGATCATGCAAACCAACTGAAAGCTAGGAAAATAAGGAGGTACATATATGGACTAGTAAAACAGAACCTGTAAATGAACTGCCACAGAAAGGGGAAAATACAAAAGAAGCGATCATGATTCATTTCAGTTTAATTACTAGTATGCTGAGATCATTAGGAGTAGGACTGACTAGACAAGAAAAATAGGACAAGATTGAATTGCATGCCCATATATGGTTGCATGCAGGAAGAAATTGGTTAAGAGAGCAGGTACGATTGCGAGACAAAAAGAGAATTATTGAATCGATTCTGTGGACCGAATCAATATGTGCGTCGTAGTAGCTAGGCTTTGACTAATGCAAAACTTCGTACTGGTATATCCTTAACTAGGCCAGGCCGATGTACTGTGCCTGCACCTGCAGCCTAATCTCCACCTTTGACCGGCAGTCAGGACCGACTATCGAGCTTAACGATCTATTATCGAGCTTCTTTCGAAATTGAAATAATTTGATATAAAATTATTCTATTTATCATTTAAATTAATTGTTTTTTAAAGTTTTAGATAACAAACCACCATTCAGCCGAGTCTCATCAATATTTTTTCGCTCAAAATAGATTCATGTCAATTTTGAACTCATTAACTACTGTAATCGAATAAATTTTGAATCAAGTCCTAACAAATTTCTTTGCCGACCCTACCTGCAGCTACCGGATTGTTGCGTGACGCCGTCTCCATCCATCGTTCCATTCGCCCATCAATCTCTTCTCTTCTCTTCGATCCTGGCCTGAACCCTGCAACATCCACAGAATTCCTTCAATTAATCACCGACCGCTGATCCCTCCTGTGCAACAGGAGTTACATTCACATGCTATATGGCCATTGTGCAATTCGTTTAGAATTGGTGACGTGCATAGATCATTTATAGCTTTAACAGCAAGTTTCGTTGCTTGGTGTAATGAAAACCTCGGTTCTTAGGCTGATCGGTGTTGATCGCTTCATCTAATCAATATTATTTCAATTTACTAGCTAGATTTTTACCTGGCCGGTTTAATTACTGTCTGTTGTTTATACATGTCGTCAGTAGTTTCCAGGGCCTGCACTGCATGTGCATGCATGAGAGAAAACAAGTGCAAAAGGAGCACATTCGTCAGAGCGTTGATACAATCAAGTCCAGCAAGTTCACCAACCTGCCGTATATTATGTCAAACAGGCCGCCTTACCTGCAACTGCAGAAAAATGGTCATCTTCAGAGACGGACATGGCACATGGATAGAGATGTCGCCATCCTTCCTCTTAGAAATCGGAATGCAGTGTTCCGTCTGGATGAGGCCACGGCATTATTCACTGAACCAATTTCAGTCGGTATACATGCTACTATGCATGGATATGTTCTTTAGTCTGAGATCAGCAATACTAGTAGTTGAGCAGGGAATCATAGGGTTGTCACGAAATAGTTGAAAACGAATTATGTGTTTCTATCCAATTCCAAACAGAGGTTTTTGTCTGACAATTTATATGACAATATCCTTGCTACAATCGCAGTAGCTCCATTAATCTGCCTATGCATTCACAACTGCAAGACTGACAACACCCAGTTTCTAGGAATTTTCAAAACCTAATTTGAGATAAATCTTTACGCAGTGCCCTGTATAATCTTTCATGTTGCAGGGGTTCGCATTTAACAACTTGCTAATATTCTCCACATGACCACATAGTTCCGACAATGGAGAACACCATAGGGACTAACTTGGCCACAGTCATTCCCATCACACCGAACGGCCGGATCTGCCTCGGCTTCTTCTAATCCCAACCCTCCATTGAGTTGAATCCAACGGCTGCTAATGGAGTTCTAGAAACTGGGCCACACAGGACCAAGCCACATTCGCACAGTAGTGGGCTTTCGGTCCAACTACTATTTGGAAATTTTCTCAGATTTTTCCAATTAAAATAATTCTAGAAAATAATTTGATTTATTTTAAGGAATAAAAATATTAGGAAAAAATCCAATAAAATTCTCAAAAATACTTTGAGACATTTTGAACTCAAATGAAATATTTTTAGTAAAAATTTATATTAATTTTATCTATAAATAATTAGTTTTCTTAAAAGGACAAAATACATAATTTAAAATAAATTCAAATAAATTCCAGAAAAATCCAATAAATTCAGAGAAATCACAAAATGCACAAATGATAATAAAACAATTATTAAGGGCAAATTTTGGAATGTTACAAGAAAGCACTTTATAGTCTATGACAAGCACCCCGAGCATGAAACTACAAGTTGGACAGGAGCCTTATGTCACTTGGTATTGAGAGGAATCCACTTGAGCATGTAGTGTACAAAAAGGGGCATGACGGCCCGGTGCTACTGGTGGGAGTATATGTTGATAACTTGATTATCATAGTTTCAACCGTGGGTGACATTGTTGAGTTCAAGAATAAAATGAAGAAATATTTTAGTACGAGTGATCTTGGACTGTTCAGCTATTACTTGGGCATTGAAGTCAAGCAATCAATTCACAGGGTGTCATTGTGCCAAGCTGGGTATGCAGCAAAGATCATTGAACAATCAGGCATGAAAGGCTACAATCCTTGCCAAACACCTGTAGAGAACCGACTGAAATTGTGCAAGCATAGTGATGATCCTGCAGTAGGTGTAACTATGTATCGGAGCATTGTTGGAAGTCTACGGTATTTGGTAAACACAACACCAGATATTATGTTTGCCATCGTTATTGTCAGTCATTTCATGAGTCACCCACAGTTCAACATGTTGCTACTGTGAAGCATTTTGTGGTATGTCAATATACTTTAAGTTTCAGTTGCTATTGTGAGAAAAGAGTAGCCTGGTGCCAAAGCTAGTTGGGTACACTGATAGTGATCTAGTTGACGATGTTGATGACCGTAAAAGCACCACTAGAACCGTTTTCTTCTTTGGTTCAAGCTTGATTACCTGGCTATCACAGAAGTAGAAAATAGTGGCTCTTTCATCTTGCGAGGTGGAATACATTGCGGCAACAATTGCCATCCAGGGTATATGGCTCGCTCGGCTGATGGCGAACCTACTGAAGAAAGAACCAGAGAAGGTTCAGTTGAGGATCGATAACAAGTTAGCTATCTCTCTATGCAAAAATCCTGTACATCATGAGAGAAGCAAGAATATTGATACAAGGCATCATTTCATCCGAAAATGCGTGTAGGCTGGAAAAATTAAAGTAGCACATGTTAGCTTGGATGAGCAGCTAGCTGATGTGCTAACCAAGGCCCTCGGGCGCAATTAGTTTCTTGAGAGATGCATCAGAAGCTAGGCATGAAAGAAGTAAAAGATGCACGCTAAGTTTAGGGAGGTGAATGTTTGACTAAACTAGTTGTGTAGAGTTAGCTTCAGGTTTTGCTAGAGTTCAGTTTCTCTATTCTTGAGTTCCCGCGTTGCAGAACTTCTGAATTCCGATAAGGCTAGACAAACAAACCATGCCTTGCATTGGTACATTCTGGCTCTAAAACATGACCTGGAGGAATAGTCTGCCCATAGCTCACTAATATGGGCATCTCATCAATTTCATAACCTCTCAATGATAAGACTACTAGCAACGATGCTTTCTTTTCTCTCCCTCTCCACTTCTACAAACTTACATACTACTACACAAGAAGAAATGAAGAAGAAAATAAAGGGAAAATCGTTTCTCCTTTGGATATGAATTTCATCTGGTTTCCGCGGAGACAAGCTCAAGCTCGGCCCACCACAACGGGTTATCCCTCGGGCTCGCTCGCTCCGGCGACACTGCGGTGATACCCATCATCAGCCTCGCAACCTCGCCCATGGTTGGTCTCTTCTCCTTGTCGCGGTTTATGCACAACCTCACGACATCACACAATGCTGCAACATCTTTGTCAGGCACAGACGACGGCTTCAGCGTTGGGTCGGCCATTTTACTGAGCGGCCTCTTGCCGTCCAGGTAGCTTGAAGCCCACAGGACAAGAAGGCCGTGGTCGTCGGAGAATGGCAACCTGCCGGAGATCACCTCCAGCAGCAGTATGGCAAACTTGTAGACGATGCTTTCTTTTCCCTATTTTTCATTGATGCTGCATCCTTGTCATCCTTCGAGAATTCGACGTCGGAGATCTTGGCCGCATAGTCCTCGGTCAGGTAGATGGATGAGGAGCTCAGGGTTGTTGGGGTAACAGGAGGGTCCAGTTGGCTCATGTGCTCTAAGCAGTAGGTTACTCCCATGATGATGCGTAGGCGTGTAGGCCAGTCCAAATGTTCAGCTTCTCTAACTGCACAAGAAAAGCATAGATTCGATCAGCAATCATTGCAAGGTATCCAGATACTGAGGTAGATAGAGCTAGAGCGCTCACTGTGCAAATGCTCAAAGAGGGAGCCGCACGGAGCGTACTCAAACACCATCATCCTGGCGAATGGATCGTCGCATGCGCAGTAACCAAGCAGGTTCATCAGGTTCTTATGGTTCACTTTGGACAACACCGACATCTGAAACACGAAGAGTCAGTACCGCACAACACTAGTACCATGCTGTTCGCCCTGACGAAACATGTATGTAGCTTTCAAATTTAGGGCATGCATATTACCTTGTTCCTAAATTGCTCCTCAGACTGATCCGACCATTCTTCGGCAGACTTAACTGAAGTGGAGACAACAGCAATTTCAACTCCACTTGACAGAGTTCCCTTATACAATGCGCAGTCGGATAGAGTGCCAATCACATTGCTGAAATCCTCACACGCCGCCTCAAGTTCGGCCCTTCCTAAAGAAGGAACACCTGCCCACAAAGTACGTCATACTCGACATCTACAGGTTCGGTCATAACCTTTTTCGGTGAGTAAATTGCGTAAGGTATAATGTAGCTTGATGCTTGACATTTGTAACATTATTTGAGTTTAACAACAAACCTATAGTTTTCCTTGCAAAGTGCAAGTTATAGTGACTTCTATAGTTCTATGGTGCAAAGTGCAAGTTATATGCAATATTCCCTTTTAATTCATGTGCTTCAGATAGTCTTAAAAAAGGCACCGCTAGAGCTCCTGCGCGTCATCTCCGTTTACTTTTCATTGCCTCCGTATCAATCTCACCTTCTTACTAAAGCCTGACGTGTTCACTTTTCTTTCTTTATTTGACTCCTCTCATGCAAACTAGGACATATAAAATACAATACGACACAGAGAGTCAAGAGAGTCAACTGTATTGAAAGTCCATTTACCTGTTCGTTTAGTAAGCTTTGAACAACCATACCTTTCTCATGGAGCGTCCGGTTTCAATTCTATTTGAACCTTTGTATTCCATACGTCGAGTTTAACAAAACACGATCCATATTATCAATGTTTTGGGGGCGTACTAATAAAATTATGTCTCCTCATCCTAACATTTCTGGGTTATATAGTATCACAAGGAAAAAAATACATAACTATTGTTGAAGTTCTCATGTCTCCTCATCCTAACATTTCTTGGCGACGGTCATTGATTGGATCTAAGTTGGTGGAGTGGAATGATTTGCTTTCACGCATCTCCAATTTACATCTAACGCAGGATGATGACGAATTTCGCTGGAACTTGTGCCAATCTGGACAATTCTTAGTGAAGTCTCATTACTTGGCGTTGATTAAATGTGATATTCCTAATCTAAATAAGCGTTTATGGAAGTTAAAAGCCCCACTAAAAATCAAAGTGTTTCTATGGTACCTTAGAAGAGGAGTTATTCTGATTAAGGACAATCTGGCTAAACGCAATTGGCAAGGCAGTAAAACATGTTGCTTTTGTCACGAAACGGAGACAATTAGGCATTTGTTCTTTAACTGTCAATTTGCTCGTATGGTCTGGGGTTTTCTGTACCTAGCTTTTGGCATTGCTCGACCTTTCAGTGTTTCCAATATGTTTGGAAGTTAGCTCGATTGTTTTGAGAAGGGTGTTAAAAATGTCGTTTTACTAGGGGCCGCAACCATTTGTTGGTCTATTTTGTTAAACAGGAATGACATTATCTTTGAAAAGAAATCAAACTCATCTCCTTTGCAGGTTATTTATGCTACTTCCCATTGGCTACGTACTTGGGCTGTGCTGCAGAAGTCGGATTTGCGAACTATTATGGTGGAAGCTACGCACCGGTTGGTACAGGTGGCCAAGGATTTCTTTTCCCAGGCGCATGGGTGGCGGTTTAGTCTTCGAATTGATAGTCACTAGAGTGTGCATGATTTTTAGGTTTTTGGGCTGTGTGCTTCTTGTTAAGCAGAGGCCGGGAGAAGTTTCAAGGAATTGTATCTTCTCGATGTAATGTTTTTGAAATTAATAAATGCTTCCTTCATAAAAAAAACTAATAAAATTGTGTCTCAAATAGTAACTATAGATGTCTACTATTTAAAACTCTAGATGTGGGTAACTATCGATTCTCCGTTGCTAGTAATTATATGTTTCATTACCTAAGCAGTTGCAATTAGCAACTATAGGTGCTAGTAAGTAGAGACTATAGAGTGCTTGCAACTAGCAAAAATGTCTTCCACTAGTCATTATAGTTGTCAATATCTAGGTGCCGGCAACTATCAACTCTAGTTACAAAATCAAGGTGTTGTTAACTAGCAAGTCATTAGTAATTATAGTTGTCACTATCTAGGTGCCGACAATTAGCAACTTTAGCTGCCACCAATTAGCAATTCTTGGTGTTGGCAACTATGCATTTCAAAATTTTGCTTACTGTTACGTCCTCACAACATGTCAATATGGAGCTTATTTTGATTGCTCCATTGAACTGAACACACTGGTTTAAACGAAATGTAAAACAGACACTATCAGTTGAAGAGAAATATTCATTTAAAGATGAAATGATCAAATATAAAACTCCATCTTATGTCCATGTCACCCAAACACAATAGATGTCCTTGGATCAGTTCGCTAGGTAACAATTGATGTTGGTAGTCGCCATCAAGTAACAGAGAGTTGTTGGGTTGCAGTATAAAAGTTCATAGTAGGTAGCATGTAGAGTTACTAGCAATTAATTAAAATGTGAGTTGCAAAGAGATCTAAAGTTGCCAGCAACTACTACAGATTCTTGTCCCCAGCTATGTAATACTGGCTTGGCAGCCACATGTAATCACTATATAGCTTGAGAAACAACCTAAACATTTTGTCTCTAAAACACATACAATATGTGCCTAGCTAGTTTTGTTAAGCGCATCATGAGGAACACAATGGTGAAAACGGAACAAAACAGACACTCGGTGAAGCAGATGTAATCTTTTAAAGGTGACAAAACGAGTTAGTACATATTTAAGCTTCCAACGACAAGCTGACGTTAGATTGAAATTGACATTTGGGTGATAAGAAACTGACCTGTCACGAAGGCTTTCGAGAGTTGTCCGCTCAGTCCGGTAGCCCATGGCATGACAGTTTCATCCTTCTTTCGACGGGACAAGAGAAGATACACAACAGCAGCTACAACAAGAAGGCCAATTGCTCCGCTGACGGCCAATGTGTAGATTGCCCAATCATCTAGTGAAGAGGACTTTGTAGATTCAGGTTCACGACCAGTAGGATTGGATGAAGGACCAGCGTGTGGTTTTTCTCCTGGTGTATGGTTAGAAGATGCTGGACCTTGCCGGTCCCTTGTCTGTAGGGTTCGCCGATAGCTGGTGGTTCTGTATAACAAACGAGAACGAGCATACTTGAAAAAGAGAGAGAGAGATAATTGAGGGAATGTGCTTGGTGAAGTTGTAAACATGTAATGTACAGTTAGCTTAATTACTGTGGGTATCCTGATAATATGTTACCAATTGTAACCCAGTTACCCAGGTACAGATACTCTTGGCTTCATCATATCAAACCATATGGGTTATGTAATTAGCAGGAGGGCATACACCCTTAGTAAAGGGTTGTGTCTGTAACCTATTTTGAATGGAAGACTGTTATGTCTGTGACATATGTTAAATGAAAATGAGCATGTATTTTAAGGGGCCAATTTATGGCTCTGTTTAGTCAAGGTGTTTGGTTATCAACTCTTTGTGATGTTGTCAGAAACTCAAATTAGTTTAGAACTCAAGCTCGACTTATTTCAAATCATAGGAGAACAAACTCCATGTATACTCCTATTAAGAAAAGAAGACTAACTTTGTTAAGCATTTTCTGCATGACTGTAGCGCTCCATCAGCTAGAGCCTCTGAAATCATGATAAGCTCTTGCAACTCAGTTGGCATTTCACCAGATAATTTGTTACCCTTGAGTAAGCTGCAAAGATCATCACATTATTTCACGTTATGTATCAAAAACAGCAGAAAGATTACACGTTTTGCAATTTTTACTCACAGTAGTTTTAATGTCACTATTTTTCCAAGATCTGAAGGAATTGCTCCATTGAGGTTGTTATGACTTAATTCCAGCACCTCAAGCTTTTGCAAGTTTCCCAGTTCTCCAGGAATGAATCCATAAAAGGAATTGTTCATAAAATCCCTACATAAAAAAATGTGAATAAGATATTTCTGAAACCACAGAAGGGAATAACCATCTGCCTTCGATGTTGCACCAAAATCAGCTAGTAATTCAAATGTTGAACTACTTATCTGAGTTGACACTACATAAAAGTAAAAGAAACACATTTTGCGTAGGCAATTTCATTGATGCCCCTGTGAACTATTTTATTTCAAACTTTACACCAGAAAACAAGGAAAAGTAAAGGTCTGAATCGGTAAACAAAGATTCCATCACCAACACAAATTTAAGGTTGAGTCAGGTACTTACAAAATCTGAATGTGCACAAGCCACCCGAGTTCAGATGAGAGCATGCCCTTCAGACCGAGATCCTTCAAGATCCTACAACCAGAGGGCTTCGTGTTTTAAAAATAACACCACATAAGTTAGAGCTTACATAATTTTTTATGTTAATTGTCAAATGTGAAAGAAGAAATAGACATCTAGAAGTGCTTAAAAGTCAAAAATATTGTTTCACGTGCATAACCCAAATCTTTCCATAGACTAAATCATAGCTTCATCTAGATGTATTTGACTTAGAAATCCCTGATTTTATAGCTAAAAAAACAACGGCAGGCAATAGTAAATACCCACTGAAATCAAATAAGGATCTGTTCCATGAGTGACTTAAATCATGGTTAACAATAATGCATGCTAGATGCTACTTATGATAAATAAACAATTGTCAATTAAGAGACAGTTTGGATTATTTTTTTTTCTCACAAAAGGAGCTATGTATCATCGGCAGCAATTATTTACCATCAATTCCAATCCTGCTAAGGACTGAGACTAGCAGAAGAGAAATGAAGATTGGATAAAAGGATCACTTACAAGGCCACCACTCTGCCATCGTCCGAGCACTGGACTCCAAACCAAGAACAATGACCAAAAAACTCTGCTCCTCCTCCCCAGTTTGACAAAGAGCCGCTTGGGTCATCTTCTATGCTCCCTCTAAATCTCAACAGAGTTCTTCCTGAAGCACAAATCAACAGATGTTTAGTCACAAATTCATTTCATAATATCTTTTCTAACCATTACCCATCAAAACTTACTCTCACCTTCTTCACTGAGGGAAGCAGAATGTTCAAATCTCTCGGACACAATGAAGGAGAACAGTAAGAAGTAGGCCACTCTAGCTCTCCATAGCTCCATTTCTGTCCCAAGTCCAAGAAAAGTGCTAAAAACTCTTGCTTCTTCCACTGGATGTTACAGGAACGAGTGTAGGAACAAGACGGCGACTACGACACGCAGTAAAAGAGAGGCACAGATTCTGTGTAGAAAGTAGGATTTTGGGGAGTGCCCGACTGCCTGAGTGAAGGAATCCAGTCTCATAAATCTGTGTTTCAAGAAACAAAAACACAGTAAGTAAAGAAAAGCTAGGATGATCATTATTATACCTGCAAAGAGAGAGGAATCCACCCTACAGCTACCGCCCTGCCATTTCTCTTCGATCTCCTCCTGTTAGAAAGAAAGAGCAAGAGACTGGGACGCACAGGTCAAGAGCTAGGCAGGCAATGTCTCGGGAATCAAATGAACTGGAGAAACCAAAGAAAAAAAAAAGAAGAAATTTAGGATCTTTAGGTAGGAGCTGTACTAAAGCTGCCAAACAGGAGTCTAGAACACGGATCGTTGATGTATGCTTTGGTAGATGTTGAGGCTGTCTGTCTGTTTGTGGCCAGCCAGACATGCAGACATGGCAGCCAGAGGCAGGTGGACGATTCTCAAGAGAAGAACTCTAGATTTCCTTTCCTTTTCCTTTTTTTTTCCTTTTATTGTCCCTCCTCCGCTGATAGTCTTGACGTGTGTCATGTTTTTATTATTTATTTTTCTATTACTACTTGCTGTATTGATTTCCAAGCTTATGCCGTCTTCTGCCTGCTCCCTCTGTTCCTGGAGTGGCTGCTGGATGGATTTGTTGTTAGTTGTGTCTGTGTTCTCCTGTCTTTTCTTTCCCTTTTCCATTTCTTTAATGAAAAATTTTACGATGTATTATATTGGTAGTATATAGTGAGTAGTAGAAATTATCTAGCTATTGATTTATTACGGATATTCCTATTACTCTCCTATCAGAGGAAGTATAAATAAATACTAACTAATCCGATTCATTACATAGAAAAAAATGTACAAACCATATTAAATTTAGTATACCGTAGAAGAGCTCTTATTTAATATACGTTTACACTCGCATATTATTTGGATAGTTGTTTGTTTACAAAGCCATTCAACCGAGATGTTAGTTCCAAATTTTGGGATTTTCAGAACATCCGAGGAAACTATTTGTGGACCCATTCATGTGAAATGTGACTATATATGCATGAATGATTGACTGTCACCATCAGAGCCATTGTATTATACCAGCTAACCTACTCGCCTTCGTGTTGGGCAGTTTAATTACCCGGCACTTGCTAGCTAAAATTAGTGCTCATTTGGCACCTTATTGGTGTCCTATACGACTAGATTTTGATGCGAACATGAATGAAAGTGCTTGGTAATTGCCGTCGCCACAACCAAATCTACCCAGTTGCTTGTTTCCATGCTGTGGGCAGCTCAAGGCTAAGAGATACTCCGGGGTCAGAGGTGTATGGACGAAGCATTAAGAACATCAAAACATTTTAACATGTCTGGAAACTAAATTGGGCTATAGAAGCTAATAATCATGTCTTAAAGAGTCTCAGTTTTCAAAGAAAAAACATAAAAGGTAATTTAATTCATAGGTATTCCAGTCTAGTACAGAATTAAGCACACTTTTAGCTGACTACTCAAGCTAATAGTTGTCAAGAATTTGCCCAAGCTTACATTCTTTGAACATTTCTCAAAAGATGTACACTAGTGAGTCAGAGGAGACGCATGTTATTTGCATAAAAAGAACTTCACAATGGCCAACAACCTGGGAGGTATGAAGTTGTTCAGTAGTTTACTTGTATACACAAATTAGGGGCAAAACATAAATAAAGTTGAACAAGTGGTTTGAGAGTTCATATCTGCCTTCCCTTTCAAATGTTGTAAGAACTGATACGCGTGTCACTGACTACCTACTTTTTATTTTCTTGGCATGTCTATCATCACCAAGAACAAGTCTATTCACGACAACCAAAAAAAAAATGCCTACAGACTTTGACAAAGTCAGAGACAGAGACCCAAAAAAAAAATGCCTACAAAACTTCGACAAGTCGGCCGGAGACATCAAGAGATTCAAGAAGTATAACAACGAAGATTTTTCCTTATTAAAGATGCTCATAACATTAGGAGGCCTAAATTTGTCTCCTCATCCCCAATTCAGAGAGCCTAAACCAAATCTTAAAATAGGGAGTTAAGTGAAGAATGGCTTGCATTAGTTATTTGTTGGCGTGTCTTTCTTTGGATGGAGACGGCCGGTCCTTCTTCAGTGATATTTTCATGTTTTAAATTGTAAATGTTAATATGCTTATGTTTTTTTTCCATGAAATAACAACAAGTATAGGAGAAAAGTAAAACGAAGATGTTCTTTTTTTTTTAAAAAAAAACAGTTTAGTAAAATATACCCGAATAGCAGAGAAGATCTGAAGATGCTATGGAGTAATCTACTGGAGTATGAATTACTTCTCCCAGAATTAATTCCATAAGGTTTTAGAAACAGTTTAACCCGTCCATCTGTAACCTCCCATATATCCAGCTCCCATGCATGGAAAGAAAAGAGAGACAGTAGGATGATCCCAAGTTGCCAATCAGACTCATAAAGTGGTTGGAGACCGAGCATGTGAAATTAATGGATCGTATCGTGTATATCGATCGTACACCAAACAGGCTTGGATTGCGTACGTGTTGGTGGGGTGGGCATCATATAAATTCATATCGCTCGCTTGCTAAGCTTGTGTTCGTAACGTCTATATGCTAATTCCGAATCGGGTCGCTTGGTCTACTCTACTCCTACTCGGATAAGTGCATGCATGAGCCTCGAGCTATTTTCCACCCCTAGATAAGTGCATGCATTCACACACACACATACACATGCACTTGTTTCTGCATTTCTCGGAAATTCGTCATCGCTTTGAACTGTTCTAATTGATCACTTCTTCTCTTCTCGTCTTGTCTTTTGGAGTTATTTACTTCCCACTTGTACTATACAATACACCAAACACACAGGGCAAAAAATTGAGACGACTAAGCTTCGTTCCTTCGTGTAAAGAAAATTTAGTGTTGCTTTCATGATATCATGCACGGTGATCTCATTAAATAATAAGGTCATGTTACCAGGACATGCAGAAATCAAATCGACTGTTCTTCTATCCATCATCCTCCCAATTCAAGTTGCACAAATATTAAAGCATTTGCTTTAAGATTTATGTAACTTGTAAATACTGATGCATATAAGCATCTCCAACTTTGGCTGTGTACATATCTCACGATGCAGAGACCAGTAGATATAATCTTTCGTTATTTTAAAAAATATATATAATCACCTGCCAAAACAAATTCAGCGCGTGCCTATCTATATCAATCCGGGTGTTTGGTTTAGTGGCATGATGGTCCTTTCGGTCGCGAGTTCGATTAACTTTTTTGTGATTTACATTCAGGTCTTCTTGTACAGGTTGTTTCTTCCACCGACGCAAGAGCAACCATTTTCATTGCCTTCGTTTTTAGCATCCCTAGCTTGGTACAGGGCAGCAACTTCAGTGATCGACGGTCGCCTTCACAAGCGCAGCTAGCGCAGAAATGTACTCGATCGATCCGTAGTGGAGCAGCTACGTACGGTGCATATGATCACATGCATGCGTTTCTCAAATGAACAGAGTACGTAGACAAGGTCACGTTCATCGGCTGGCGCATCCGGATCCCATGCCTTACATCTGCATGTTACCCCACGTTCAACCTCTGGTACTTGCAACCTATCATCTCCAGAGCTCCTCATCAATAACAATGTCCGGGCATACGCATGTGGATAGCTAGAATTTCTTGCCATCCAAAAATGCACAAACATGCGGCTAGCACGCACGTCAGATTCACGAAAACTGGCTCTAATCATTCGCAACACGCTTCACAGCAAACAAGCGACCTATGCCAAGTACTCAGACGAGTCTATTTAGTGATACGGTATCATGCATCAATTGCCAAGATGGTATGGTATCAAGTTTCGCACTGGTAAAACGATATTTCCCGATGATCTCAACGACCTCCAGCCAGATGGAAGCAAGTAAAAATCTGTGAGCAGTTCAAACCCCACTTAGCTTACAGTCGCTGGTGCAACTTTCGTTCTGACAGGATGATCATGTAAATTGGGAGGAAGCCCTAATTCACCGGAAGTAGATGGACACAAGTGGGATGTCAACGTCATTGTCGTCGTCATCCTCACAGGCCACCACGACATCCAGATGGCGCCGATATGAGGGCACCTCCACCTTGGCCACCTCCCTGGCCACATCAACCACGTTCTTGTCCAGCCGGTCCTTGTGCCTGGGGAACATGGAGTTGTACAGCAATGAGGTGCCGCACGATATGCTGTATGCGTTCAAACCCTTCCCCTTGAGCCATTCCAGGAGCTCCCTCAGCGTGATGTTGCCAGTTATGGTCCACCGGTCCCAGACTGTCCAGGACATGTCTTGGTGCTTGATGGTCTTGGGTGGGACCGGCTCAGCCATAGAGAAGAGTGGGATTGCAAGATTTGCAAATGTGTTTCGGTAGCCTTCAACCTTGTGCTCACCAGCAAGGACTTTGTAAAGTTCTAGGCAGACAAGGCCAGTGGCCATTGCCGTCGAGGTGGCGATGGCTGGGATGATCCTGCCAGCTATAAACTTAGCCTTCAGCTTGTCCACTTCAGGAACACTGTAGTTCCTTGCCCGCATGTTAGCGAAACCAGCTATCACGTCCATATGGAAATTGGTGTCATCATCCTGCACATACAGAGAAGCAGCTCAGCAATTCACAATCTGAAGACGAATTATGAAACTTCTGGATGCATAAGAGTGTTCATCTAGAGATACATGGCTAGTTGGCTACCCAAGGAAAAGCTAGAAGAAATTAGGCATTTAGCATAGAAGCTACGGTATATAAGTGCAGAGAGATACTTCAAAGTGAATCATCAAAGTTCTAGAATCGATTAATAGGATGTGCTGACCTTCTCAAACTGTATTGGGTTCATGTGGAACCCTGGTGGCAGTGCTCTGGAAATTTCTTCTAACTTTGCAATAAGTTCTTCAATGACGGCAGCATCATCAACAGATGCAGAGGATAGACTAGTAGCCTTCTCATCTGTAGCTATCTTAACCCCCTGTTTTGGTTGGAAATCAGGAACAATCACCTTGTCAACAGCTTCAGCCAGCTTTTTTGGGGTTTTGGCCCAGTCAGGTATGGGTATTCCAAATGCCTCTGCCCTTAATATTGAAGCAGCCATAATAAAGTCAAGTTGACTTGGATCAGTGGACGAGAACTCCAGAGGTCGTGGGAACCGCTTTGGAGCAGACCAGAAAGGAGTACCAGAGCTGGTCATTGAGTCTTCTGGAAAAGTGAACGTCAGCTGCTTCACACGGTTGGAGAAATAATCCTCAAACCTAAGATACACCATCAATAAAAACACTAGGGTGAGTAACATTAGATCTAAGATTCTCAAGAGTCCTGTGAAAATACACAGCATGATCAAAAGGCAAATGTTTTGGCTACAGTATTTAAAATTCCATAACTTCCTTGCAGTATGCCATAGCAAGCTACAAGTGTGTGTGTGTGTCCGCGTGACACACACACAGAGAGAGAGAGAGAGAGAGAGTGGTGTAAAACTTACTTAAGTCGGGCCCAGGTAATACAATCTTGGAAGGTCTCGCACTTCTCTCTATCGAGGCATTCAATAACACGCTCAAGCTGATCCCTAGCCTGTGCATCACCAGCAGTTCTTGCTGCAGCTACATATGCAGTAGGATTTGACAGGAAAGCATTTACTTCAGTGGGGGTCTTCTCAAGTAAACCCTCAAACTCAGACCTAGCCCAGGTTAGGCAATGATCAATATTATGAGGAAATGAATGCACAGTGCACATAGGTGCCTGCTTTTCAGGTGGATCTCTGGATGCCCCATAGTTCTCTGTTAGTTGAGGTATGACCATCTGTGTATTGCATTTAGCACCCAGAGTACCAGATTCCAGAAGTGGCTTCTGGAAATATACACATCTGGAGTCAATGTACATTCTTGCAGTCACATTGTCAAGGGCATTGATAACAGCATCAAGGTTCTCCCAGAAGGCATCATTAAACACATTTTCGGTCTCAGGACTTGCTCTGTTCTGAAGGGCCTCAACATGAAGCTTAGGATTAATTGCCATAGCAGCAGCAGCAGCAACCGTGGACTTGGGCTGACCAATATTCCAGTCACGGAAAAGGAACTGGCGGCTGAGATTGCTCTTTTCAATAACATCATCATCTGTCACAGTCAACTTTCCATTCTGGCTGCAAGAAATGCCCATTAGCGCCAGGTTCTTCAAGAATTCGCATCCAAGCGCCCCAGAACCAACCATGAAGATTTTCGCCTGCTCCAGTTTCTTTTGAAGCTTGGATCCAAATACACTTATTTGTGCATCATATCTAGTGTTCTCTGGCTTCAAATCACCAGGCTCCAAGGGCTCAACAGGGAGAGATTCAACAGAATCAAAATAGAAGAACTGCAAAATCATACAGTACATTAACAATACAAATTTCTGCAAACAAATAGAATTATATATCTATGAGATGAGGTAACAGATTCTAACCTGATAAATCGGATGGAATTTCCCCGAGCATGCTTTTACAACCTCCTGACCAACAATACCACCAAACATTGCAGCCATAGGATTCAGGACAGCCCTGGAACCACTTGCAAAATGGTGCAGGAGCTTTTTGTCAATTTCTTCAAGCTTCCTATCACCCAGAGTTTCATTAACACTAATAGCAAAATCTATCAGCCTCTGCACATCATCAGTGGACCCAGCGATAGGGAGTCGCCTCAACTCAGTCCTAAACTTGTCCAAAGCTTGGAAAGCCAAGTGCAAAAGAGGTGGGCGCTCTAACTTGGAGAAATCACTCATGAGAAATTCTCCTGGTTCCTTCATGGCCTCTTTCAAGGGTTTGAATTTAAGAACCTTTGGTGGCTTGACCTGTGTGACAATACCACCTCTCATGTATGTGCCAAATGAGGAAGTGTCTTCTTCTAGAGTAAAAGAGTAAGGCCTTGCATTCTTAATCTTCCTTGGTTTTCCATCGTTCAGCTCAGTCATTCCCTGGACTTCAGAGAACACAACTAGATCACCATCCTGGAACTCCAGACGCTCATCATCAACACAGGAGACAAGTGCTGGGTTGTCATTACTGATCGATGCCGCAATTCCTGTATGTGGCTCCTCTCCATCGACATCCAAAACAGTAAACTCAGGACCAAAATTACAAAAGACACTGCCAAAAAGACCACGAACTTCAGACTTAATGAAAGCAATGGGTGGCTGATGGCTGTGGCAATAATCGTCAAACTCAATTGCTTTCTCTAAGCTGATATCAGTAAAGACCACAGCCTGTAAGTTCATACAAGCGATTAGTTATTCTGAGAATAAGAAAAGACCTAAGTTTTACCAGTATAAACCACACACACACAAAAAGCCAAAAAAAAATTTGCAAACTAATGCCATGGTTCAAAGAAGGAACGTGGCTTTAAAATTTCAATTACCAAACAACAAACCTCTTTGCGGGTCATGCTGGCATAAAGGAGTATATGCCATCAAATCAATCTAAAGCAAACGGATAATGTTTCTCCATAGAGATGCTGGGAAATTGCTACAATGGCAATGACAATGGGAAGCAAGGCTGTAAGGCGGAGCGAATCCGGAAAGATTGCCTCAGTTCGGATTGTTCTCTGCAACTCGGGAACATGAAGTTGAAATCGCTAGTAATCGCGGATCAGCATGCCGCGGTGAATATGTACCCGGGCCCTGTTTCTCAGAAGTAGGCACAATTTAATGGCACCTTAACACTTTGGTGAGGATAGTACTAAGGCCAACATTTGCTTAGTTTATACTATACACATTGGCAAATATGAAATTCACAGTTAAACGATGAGTAGAGAAAGTGCTATTTCCGGACCAAAACCAGGCCATTAAAGGAGCAAGGCAATGGATATAGAAACCTGAGGGTCTATGAATGCGACTAACTTTTAAGCTAATCCCATATAGTAAGGCAGATGAAGCATTCTTAGAAGCTAGTAGCAATCGATATGCATAAATCATCCTATACTAAAATACATTTGACAGCATATACAGTTTTACATACCTTGATTATGAGGTCCTGACCAAAGATATATAGTTCTTGAATTTATTACTTTAGTTTATTCAAAGAGGACCTTTGTAAATGCTAAAACTGTAACATGTCACTTTTTTTGAAATTACAGTATTTTACAAAGACCTGCACAGAATTTCTTAGCTAAAACCAGATAACAAGATGGATGGCAGATTGTTACAACTAACATCGACAGAGTTCAAGCATAATGCCAATTTAAATGGAAGACTCACAGAAGTAAGAAAAAAAAAACAGCAAGGAAGGAGATCATAGATCAATTTCGTGCTCACATACCTGGAAATTAGAAAGGTGCTCCTTGGTCAAATCACCAGTTAAAGGTGATATTATAACAGCATTGTTAAGCTCTTGTAGCTTCTGAACACAAGCTTGAGCACGATTTTGCCCAACATCCTTCTCTGAGAGGAAGAAGTTGCTTGATAAGTCCCATAAATCCACATTACCATCATCATGCAAGGTTACGGATTTGACACCCGCAAGGACAAGGTTCTTTGCTGCAGAAATACATAGGCATTAAGAAAATCAATTGTAAGCCAAAAGCTTTTACCATCCAATAATTTAAATTCCCCAAAACCTCTTCAAGCTTCACAAGTTAATCATATTATACTGAATGTCAAGCATTTAAAAAGGCTCATAATTAGTTTCTATGCCCGGGACTCCTTAGTTTCTATGCCTGGGACTCCCAGTGTGATAATGAGTTAATGACTTCTCAGCATATATCCAATAGTCGAATTGACCAGCACCACCAGTACAACTTTAAGATGCCAACTTGGTATTGTGGACCAAAACTAAGGATGGACTCATAAGACACAATAATAAGAACAATCTAGGAGGGTTGAAGAATGGAATCAATCCCACCAGGCACCAGACCAAGCATATCACTGTGTTTGATCAAACTGACAATACCACCAGCAATCGTAGCGCATCAACATATCAGTATGCGATACCAACAGAGGATTTACTTGTATACTAGAAACATAACAGATATTGCTAGTTCCCTGCGCTACATCAGATCGAGCCAGGGCCGGCCCTGAGGGGGGCAAGGTGGGCGGCCGCCCCGGGCACCTAAAGTCATGGGGCTCTCCAGGTATGCAACTACACCATGGGCTTTTGGTCCAGTTGCGAGCAAACGCGAGCAACTATACCAGATTCGAAGAACTCATGGTGTTTAAAGATATATTCGGATTTTTATTGAGCTCAAGCACCCTGAAGTCATTAAATGATAGTGAACTTGAAGAGTGTTGGACTAAATTTGCATTCACTTTCTCTCATGATAGTTCATCTGATGTTGAGGTACATGATCTTATTTTTGAATTAAAGGTTATGAAATTCACTTTGCCAGATGGCGCATTGTCTGCTATAGAGATTTTTGAGCATGTCAGAGATGTGGATTATTATCCTAATGTTTCCATTGCTTATCGAATCTTATTTACTGTGCATGTGACTGTTGCATCGGCTGAAAGAAGTTTTTCAAAATTGAAATTGTTGAAGAACTATTTGAGATCAACAATGACTCAAGAAAGGTTAAATGATTTGACGACTTTATGCATCGAGAAGAAGTTATTGGACGAGATTGGTATCAATAGTATAATCGATGATTTTGTATCACAAAATGTTAGAAGAAATTTTTTAAGATGATGCCAAGTGCCAAGTAAGTGTTTATGATTACAGTTTACATTTGTCATTTCATCAACTTTAAATTGTTCTATAGAAGTATTTTTTGTGCATCGAATATTAATTTCTTCAATGATATATGCTTATAAGACTATATATATATGTATATATGTATATATACACACACACATATATATACACACACATATATACATATATACATATATGAGGAGGTGGAAGAGACCTCCATATAAGTTTTCGCCCCGGGCCTCCAAAATTGCCAGGACCGGCCCTGGATGAGCTAGGAATAAAACGTACGCAATTAAGAAACATGCATCCTTTTTATAGCCACTATACAAGGTCAAATTGTATGGGAAGAATTTGAAGAAACGAGAAACATTTCGATTTCAGCATATGACATTCTAGCAAATGGACATATCAGGTCGTGATAACAACAGAGAATCAACTCGTGTATGAGAAACATAACAGATATCGCTGGCTCTGTAGGCTACAGCAGATCGAGCTATGAATAGATAGAGCACAATTAAGAAAACCTGCATCTTTACCACACTGTAGATGCCCAAATTATCTGGAAAGAATTTAAACAAACGAGAAGCATGTCTATCAAAGGAGCGCTCGGACCCCGCACGTACCGATCTCGGCGCCGAGGCCCTGGAGACCAGAGATGAGGACGTTGGAGCCGAAGAGGCGCTTCATGGTCTCGCGGCCATAGACGGCGAGCTGGCGGCTGTGGAGGTCCTCGTCGATCTCCGGCGCTCTCCCGGCCATAGCGTCGTCGGCCTGCTTGACGTCCCCCTCGGAGCGGGTCTTCTTACGCAAGCCCTCGACCTCGCCGGCGACGAGCTCCCGTTTGCGGGGAAGCATATAGCGTAGGGCGCCGCCGAGGAGCCCGACAACGGCGGCCGCCGCGAAGAGAAGGTAGTAGGCAGAGGGCGGGAGCTGGCGCGAGAGATCCAGGTCGTAAGGAGGCCGCGAGCACGGCGAAAGCTACACGAATGGGGGCGGAGCGCAAGGGAGGAGATCCGGGAGCAGCCTAGGGTTTGGTTTCGAAGGGGATGGATGGAGGAGGGGGCTTTGTGATTGCCATTGACAAGTGGGCCCGCTTGGCCTGCCGAGCCTGTCTGCCTGCAAAGTGGGCCGAAAGGTCAGGCGACACGTGGACCCAATATATTCTTCTTCTTCCGAGCTTAAGAGGCTCGGTACCGAGGCCTTATTGTTTCCATCTAGATTTTTTGGTTTATAATTTAAAGTCAGTGTTTTTGGCTTAAACAGTTTAAAAGTTAATAGTTTTTGTATATGATAGAGATAGATAATTTTATCTAACTTTAATGTTATTAGTCTAAAATCAGTCATCAATAAGCCAAAAAAAATATCTCTCCAGTGGTTTTTGGATTTTAGTTACATTGAGGCTTATGGCTTTTGAAAAGTTCAGATAAAAAGCTATTCGTTTGTTTAGGCTTTAATTTTTTGACTTTTAAGACGGTGAAAAGCCAAAACAAACAGGACTGAGTAATGCCATCTCTAACAGTGTTCTCTCTATCTAGACCGCTATATCTTTGTATATAGAATTCTTCAAAAAGATTTTTTCTCTATATCCCTTCTCTCTCTAATAGTATTCTCCAAATCTCACTCTCTATTTTCTCCCTCCTATATTATAATGATATTTTATAACCGCCATATGAGAAACATTTATTTTTTACCGGAACAATTCGAATGGCTATTTTTAAATACGGGAATTTAAATTTTGAAATTTAATCTAATGGCCATCGTAACAGCTATGTTGTAACAATCACCTGCATTTTTTTGTAACGGCTATATTTTTTTGGGCTATATATACATAGCCATTTACATTTCGAAATCTTGTCCATTTCTGAATGTTCACTATTTAGCATATCTCAATAAGTTGTCGTAACTTAATCAAGCATTTTCTCTTAGAAAACTCATCGTCAAATGATAACAATGAATCTCTTCTTATAGTAGCATACCTAGCACAGGAGCAAGATGAGTGTGTGAATACTCGACGTCATGAGGTTCTATTTTTGGTCATCAATACGTAGATCGCAACATAGAGGAAGGGTATGCCAGGTTATACCGAGACTATTTTGCTGACCCTCGGTCTACGGCCCAACCTTCTTTTGGCGTAAGTTTACATTGAGAAATACTTTATTTCTTTGTATTTTTTGTTGATCATCTTGTCTATGGCTCATTCTTCTTTGGAATGACGTATATGCTTGTCAGTAAGAATTAACATATAGATATATAGAGACCAACGAAGAAACAAAAGGAATTGTTTAAGTTGATTCTTGGTCCTTCCTATTAGTACCTTGCCAACATAATGACATACATGCTTGTTGGTGTTGACTTTTTTTTGGGATGGGGGGAGCTCGAGTGAGCCTGACCTACCAGCCTTGAGCTTGATAAAGGCTCAAGCTCTGTTCGAGTAAACTCGGTAACGAAAAAAAATTCAATATACACTATTTTGTAAATTTATCAGGTTCGCGAACTATTTGAACTCATCTCGGTGAAACTTGTGAGCTCGAGATCGACCTCGAGTTTGGCTCGAATTGAGCCTAGCTCAAGTAGCTCACAAGCCTCGAGTTTTTTTATAGCCCTAGTAGGGTGTTTAGTTGGGTTGGGTTGGGTTGGGTTGGGTTGGGAGGAGTCATCACTCGAAGAAGAAACTAGCTAGTACAATTGGAGTTGAGCATATTTGTATTTTGCGACTTTTTTACCATTCTAGGTATGTACCAAAATTTACATCGAAGTACTGCCCAGAGGTATACCTCCATGTAAATTTTGATATCTCATAAGCATGGTAGAAAGTCTCTATATTTTATTTGCAAAACAACCTCACGAATACACCACAGCAAGGTTTCAAATTTCGTTATTAGATCACATCCTGGGGGAGGGGTGGTCAGATATTTTAAGAACCTAAACCGAAATTTCGGTGATTTTGAACACCTTGTAAAATGGTCTCCCGAGGCTAGAAAAAGATCATGTAAGTATTTATCTATATTTTCTATCTGTTTGAATGTAAAATATTAAGTATTTGCACTTAAAATTCTAGAGTTAGGGTTTAGGATTTAGGTCGAAATACAATTTAAGGCCAAAATCCCAGTTAGGGTTTAGGCTGAAATATATTATTTAAGGCCAAAATCCAAGTTACAGATTAGGGTTACATAATTTGTGTTTATATATTTACAAACTTTTTATGTGTATTCCTCATAAAAGGCATTACAATTTGCTACAAAAAATTAATGCGAAATCCAGTCGAAAAAACCAGAATCTGTAGCAACCCTAATTTTCAAATATTTTTATTCCACAAAGATTTGGAATCTCGATTCGGCCAAAATCTGAAATTTTACCAAAAATTGCTGAGATCTTGAACCTTGCTCCATAGCACTGCTCATCTTGTCCATCTTTAAAAGCCACTTCGAAAGAGCTTTACTGCGCTACCTTAGGCACAATTTGGGGAGCTGTAGCTGGGTTGAAAAACTGCTTTTGACTTACTGGGCTGAAAAGCTACTGTGACTTTTTCTCAAAGATGGTTTGATAAATTGATTGTGGCTTTTGTCAAATCCTCTCCTTCCTTCCCGATAGCCCTACCTCCCAACGGCAAAGGGGCATGGTGAGGTGGCGACCGAGCAGGGGACATCGAGGTGGCGGTTGAGCTCGAGCGGTGGGGAGGAGATCGGGAGGTGGGTGAGGAGGCCGGCGACAAGGCGGCAATGAAAGGCGGGTGAAGAGGCCGGCCGAGGAGGGCAAAGAGGCGGGCGACGAGGCCGGCGAAGAGGAGGGCGATGAGGTTGGTGAAGAGGCGGGTGACCGGGCGAGCTTGGAGATAGCCGAAGCATAGCACCTCTGAAGCACATTTTGGCTGGCTGCAGCTTTTGCTGTGGCTTGGCTTTGTAGCAGCTGTGCAGCCCACCTGTTTGGAGGGTTTCTGGCTCAAAAATGAAGCACAGTCCCCCAAACCGGACCTTAATTAGTACAGTACTAGCTCCCATACAGCATTGGGCCTTAGATAGAGTTCTCGCAAAAATTGAAATGAAAAAAGAAAGAGATCCCTGTACGTACCATCACTCGAGAATCAGCGCTAAGCACAGCAGCACATCAATGCTAGACAGACATCTTAGACAAGAATATATCGCCCATGCTTTATTATTACTAGTATAATGCCCGTGCTAACGCTACGGTGATATATTTAGTAATACAATTCAAATAAGCAAAAGGTGTTATATGTTTTGGTAATCAAGTGTAGTAAGATGTGATTATGATAGAAGCACAAAAGAAAGATACAGAGAGTTATTATATCGTTGATTACATAAACAAGTGCATAAAGTAACATCGCAATTATTTATCATTAAAAATAATCTAATCTTTGATACGATTAAGGATTTCCTGTATAACTTCAGGAATATTGTCTTTCGATTCATTCTCATTGTAGTTCAGTAGGTCCACGAGAAACTTCGTCCTCAACAGCTTCCCATCCTATACATGCATTATTATGGACCATCATCAGAAAACATTAATTGTGCTACGGTAAGACAAAGTATAATAAATAAATAAATAATAGTACTCACAGTGCAAATTGATGGTAATTTTATACCATCCCAAGAGCGCATGAAGTTGATTACAAAATATCCAGTGATGTCCCTACAAAAGGACACATAGTTACATGTATATAGACAAACAAACTTCTTAAGGCCACAAAATATCCAGTGATGTCCCTACAAGTTGATTACAAAATATTCTATGTTTATTGGAATAAAGACCTGCATCAAACATTTGTTAGTAAGTATTGTCCACTGGTATTATTATATATATACGTAGGGATTTAAGTTCACCATGTCATGGTCTAAATAATTATCAACCCTTGTCTAAAAGGTATCTTCCTTATAATTTATTTGGTCTAACTTAAGGCCACCATCACGCTTAAGAATACTGGAAATAAATGTATCCTCCAAGAAAACCTTTCCACCAACTCTATGAAGTAGATGTTTTTCACCCATGATACAATTAATATACGCACTTATAACCTGTGTAAGAAAAAATACAATTATATTATGTAGAGCCATGTTTAAATATCTATTACTCTATATAGATATACTTACATCGCCATTCAATTGTATGTCACCATGGAAAAGGCATTCCATATGATATCTCGTCTACAAATGCTTTCGTCGATGTCGACCGAATTTGTTTTTCCTAGTCTTGATTTCATGTATTCAATAATCTCAATATCTTCTTTGGTGCAAATATAATCTACAATGAATAATAATTTAATAATTAAATAGCATATGTAGTAAAAGAAAAGGGAAAATTAACAAGCAGAAATAAGTACCTCGCGGTACAACTTGAGCTATGTGCGCCTTCTTTGGTTTGTTATGTTGTGGCATTCTAATTTTTGTTTGTATCTCTTTTTGCTCCGAATTGGAACCAAGGAATTAAGGTTTCCCGTTCGCTTCTTGGCCGCTGGATTGATGCCTTCAAATCAAAGCTTCCTTAAATAAGCTGCCGTGATGTTCTCCCGGGTTCTCCCGCTGCCTCCTCCTCCTTAAATCTTGATGTTCTCCTATTTTGGTTCGCCTCTTGGCCTCCGCCGTGATGGCCTTGTAATTACTGTAGCTACAGTATCCGAGGAATTAATGTTTTGGTTCGCTTCTTGGCCACGCCGTGATGCCTTCAAAGCTTACGTAAATAAGTGCCTTCCTGGATTCCAATCGGCATGTCAGAATCCGATAGGAAGTAGAATTTGTAATGGACTCCAATCGGCATGTCAGGACTCAATCGGACATCGAGGCGTTCCTACAAACCTACTCCTCTATTATCTTTCCAAACTTACCCCTAATTATCTTTCCAAACTTACCCTTAATTAAGTTATTGCATCATTAACCGGAGGCAAGCATGCGCTTCATTAATGATTGCATGACCTTAGCGCCATGCACGGTTGCATGCATGCCTTGGTGAGAGGTGATACGACTGCATGCATGCATGCCTTGCGTAGTGCATGGAATATGAAGCGTCTTAGCACAATAGCCAAAGAGCTGATTACAAGCGCATTTATTAGGGGCATAAGAGAAAAACTTCATACAAAAGATAATGTGCCCTACAAATCAAACAAGCTTAAAAAGAAAAGACGCCTATATACCGGAATGGAGGGAGTACAATACACGACCATCTGCCAATCCCAGCAGACTCTGTAATAAGGATGTTCTTAGGTGTGTAGGGTGTTGCCATATCCTCTGAATTATTACTTCAAATCCTATTGTAAAAGGAAAGTAGTTTAAAGGATTAGACTTGATAAGAGGGTAAAAATCAAACATGCACAGTAGATTCAAATTATTCACATGACACAAACCCATATTGAATGAAATGAAATACTTGATAACTTGAATATAGTATTTTGAGCAGTGGGAACATAATATGGTTCTTGCGGTTCAAGAGGAAGATTTAGTTGTTATATTTGTCATTGTTGGTTTACTATTACAAATTGAACTAAGCAAATCAATCTTGGGTCACAACATAAATGGGAAAGCGCATCCATTTCACGTAAAACAGAGCCCACGATCTCGAAGACAAGCTCTTGAATTGAAAAAATGCAATCATGAAAAACAAGAAAGCAAATTTACGATTGCATGACAAAATATTCAGTGTGACCAAAGTTCTAGATAGCGGATGGCGGACTTGTAGCAGATTGGCTCTGGTGTAGTAGATTGACATCATGCAGCAAAATTTTGTATGCACAATGTGACCAGATTTGCACCAATCAAATCTCATAATGCAATATAGATAGAAGAAGCAGAGCAACAAATGTACACCAAAATCCTAATATATAGACCCTTTAGAGTATATACACCAGATTTGTACAACAAATGTACACCAGATTTGTACTACCCTTTAAAGTATTATAAAAATGTTGAGCACAGTATACATAAAAAAAAGGGTTGTGAAAACCATAATTGTAGATTGGAACAAAATGGTAATAAAATTACAGTAGTCGATAAGTGCCCCATATGATGGGTTTCGGAATCACCCCACCGCCCATGTGGGTATTGATCTCAACCTAGTGTCCTCGCAATATAGCTCTTTGGTCCATTAGCCCTTTCGATTATCATCATTCACCGAAATTTGGATGAGTACGGCTAACACTAAGATTCAATTAGTTTGACTGAACATAACATTTAAAATGACTACCGTAATATAGGCTAACATCCTCTTTGACTCGGAAAACATTTGTTGGAGGCCTCCAAGGTAGTGACCTTGAAATCTTGGACTCCTCAATTAATCCAAGATTCGGAGAAAATTTAGTTGTTAGCAACACATCGAACAAGAAATATTAAATCAAGACATGGAAATTACCATCAAAATTGCTAAAGCGGACTTCTCCATGTTTAGTGTGTAAAGGTGCAAAGTCTTGATCCCGCTAGCTAAAATAGTCTTGCACATCTCGGCCCAAGGTGGACTCCATATGCCTTGTGACCTCCTCATTGTCTTTATGCATAATTCCATATCCATTGAAATTCAATAAATGAAAAAAGAACGAATTCTACAAAGCACATATTTGAGTTTATGCATAATTCCATATCCATTGGAATTATCTACATGCAATTACTAATGATGCCAGGATGGAGCTACTGAGAAAGGATCAAACCTTAGTTTTGCGAGAATCCGGTCATTCAGAAGAAAACCTTTGCAATTATTCCACTGCATTATGCCCGTGATCTACAGACCGGGTTTTGTTCAGAGGAGGCGTCTTCGTGGTCGGGCTAATCGAGGGGGCGAAACCCTAGAGGACTCCGCTGCATGAGGGTTTCGCAAGGCCACTTAACTAGGAAGAACAAGTGATTTTTTACCTGTGTTCGTGCCCCTTGTGAGAAGGGTAATAACCTTACGTCCTGCTAAATTTCTTATGGGGTGTATCAAACCAGTACAGAGTTCTCGAGTTACAAGCGCATCCGCTAGCTTCTTCTA
Source organism: Guadua angustifolia (assembly GCA_036346375.1). Classification (NCBI taxonomy): domain Eukaryota; kingdom Viridiplantae; phylum Streptophyta; class Magnoliopsida; order Poales; family Poaceae; genus Guadua; species Guadua angustifolia. The sequence continues at coordinate 524,108 of CM070522.1, forward strand.
GTATTGCTTGGTCGACTGATCTAGGATCCGATCCCCTTCCCCATGCACCCGAGGGCCCTTATATAGGCCAAAGCACCCGGTAGGTACAAGGAGGGTCATCATGTCGATCTAAATACATTTAATGCTTCCTCTCGTGTTGTCCGTGCTCTCCAGCCTCGTTAAATGCCTACGCTGCGTTCTTGCCCGTCTCACGGATGGGACCCTTGTGACGGTAGGTGAGAGGCGCGAGAGAATGGGCTTGTTGCGTAAACCCTTGCAATCGATAAGCTCGCTATGGCAGCTCGCTGCTTCGACACGGCAGGACGGCGGAAGGAGCCTTCGAGGCGGCTTACCGCGCGCCACCTTTCTGTTTTGCGGCGGGCGAAGCGTAGGCGCCTCGCCAATCGCCGCCACTCCGCCACGGGATCGGGCGCGGCGAAAGCGAGGCGTGCTTCGCCACTGCCGCCGGGCGCCACGCTAACCGGCGCCGGCGGCGGGCCGTGATCGCCGCCGATCGCTGTGCAGTTACCACGCGTGGCGCCGGGCCAGGAGGCGTGTTCGCCACCGCTGGCGCGCCACGGGATCGACGCTTGCCGGCGCGCCGTGATCGCCGCTTCGGCGGTTCGCCGCCACGTGGTTGGCGCCGGGCGAAGCAGCGGCGTGTTTCGCCACTCGCCGCCGGCGCCACGTGACCGACGTACTGCCGGCGTTGCGTGACGCCGCCCGGCGGCTCGGCCGCCACGCGGCTGGCGCGCCGCGAAAGCGGCGTCTTCGCCACCGCCGCCGGGCGCCACGGACCGACGCTGGCCGGCTGGGTGATCGCCGCCGGCGGCTCCGCCACACGTGGACCGTGACTTTATGCGTGGAGAGGGTACTTAGCGATAATACGCCGACAAGATAGCCGGGCTCGCCTTTAGAGCGCAGCTCACGACTTTTTTAGAACCTTCACTTAATGCACTTCAATGCTTGAGCGCGCTCTTGGCGAGGCCACCACTATGAGGATACGCAACCGCCGTCCCCGCCAGATCTCGCGGTTTTCCTTGGGACCAAACGGCGATAACTTTGTCCTTCGCGAACTGGCCGATGTGGGGTACGATATATAGATGCATCTCGTGATTGAGCGATTCACGCCTTCGCTTTTCTTGCGACTTTGCTTTTTTGTTCCTTCGCTTTTTTCCCAAAGCTCTTTGTCTTCTTCGAGCCACCATGGTGAACTCCATTCCAAGCCTCTACTGTTGACGCCGCCAGAAGGCGGATGGGGATGGTCATACCGAAGGCACCTTTTCGATACTCGTCCGGGGATCACGCACGCTGGTGCTCTCCGACGAGATCGCGGCCGCACACTGGCCATGATGGCGGCCTTCTTCCGCCTTTTTCTGAATTTTTTTCTCACACCGTCCTCCATTTCTACGAATCCACCATCTTCATCTCACCCCAATTCTATCATCTTCCTCGCCATCTTCGCACACCTCTGTGAAATGTTCATGGGGTGATGCTTGAACCTTCCTCTCTTTTCGCCATTTCTTCATTCTCGCGCCACCAACGCATTTACAAGTAGTGGGGAGTTGCTATTTCGCCGGACAGATGGCCTCCGCTACATTCCTTCCAAAGACAGTCCAATCGAGGGCATGGCGCGAATGATCGTCAGACATCCAGATGACAGGAATCGACAGGGGTGCCGCCGACGGCCAGACGCTGAGAATCGGAGCTCGCGGCCGAAGAGACGCAGAGTTCACAGAATGGCGCCATCGACGCGGCGTTGCGGACGCCGGATCGAACGGAGGGTAGCCCGACTACACGGCCCGGAGGATCAGCCTCTTCAGCGGCCAAGGCCGCCGTGCTGTAAAGACACGGTGACAACGACTGACGCGACGGGTCTTGATGTAAGCCCTTGTCTTTTTCTAGTTTTTACGCGACATGTTTCTCCGCGCTTCCTACCAACCGACCGCCATCTTTTTTCCCTTTCTTCTGCATAAAGTAGGGCAACTTTGAGGAGCTAAACTGGCCGGTGGCTTGCCGCACCGATGCCGCCGGCCCCAATCGACACACTTTTTCCGGCGGAGGCCAGCCGCCGCCGACCGAGCACGCGAGCGCCTGGCTGGTCGTCAGCTACTCCCGCCGATGGACTCCACGGACCGGCCGTGGATCTCGCCGCATGCCCTCGTGATCGTGGACGTGCTCGCCACGGCGATCGGTCATGGGTAAGCGCCGGCCGCCGCTGACATCGCTGTTCGGACTTAAGAGGGCTCCGAAGACGATCAAAGCACCGCCACCACCAGCCCGGCCGTGGCGGTATTCCTCCAAGGGGGCACAGACGCCAGCCGCGATTTCACCTCCCGGCCGCCGCCGCCAAAGACGGCCCGAGTTTTCACCACGGCGCTTCCTCCGGCTACGACGATCGCGGCGCCGACAACCTCGCCGCGGAGCTCAGCACCGCCGCCACAGGCGGCCTCACGCCTCGACGGCCGGCTTGAGCTTGAGGGCGCCACCAAGGGCGGCCCTCGAACGCGCCAGGTGCTAACACTTCGCGCCACCGAGACGGCGGAGGCCTCGCGCAGCGCCTCCGCCGCCACCGCGCCAGGCCGAGACATGCTCGCACCGCCACGCCGAGTTCTTGCCTCGCGCCGCCATCGCCGCCGGCCGCCGTCGTTAACTCTTCACCTGTAAACGAGATGCGCGTGGCACTAGGCACGTTCTTGCCGCCGCCTCCGTGCATGGTGCCCAGACGCTCAACAGCTTGCCTCGGTGAGCGGCGGCGAGCCGAGGGAGCGGAGAGGGCGGCATGAATCGGGCGCAGAGAGGGCTAACACGACCGCAATGCGTTAGCCGGGCGGAACGGGCCGAGACACGCGGAGAGGGCCGAGGCGACGCCAAGACCTCGCACTTGAATCCTCCGCCGGCGCAATCTCGCGACCATGCCTTTGAAGGCGTTCGAGCGCACTAAGAGGTGCTCAGAACCTTGGGCGTGAGGCCGAGGCGCCGAGGACTCGGCGCTTCATTCGCCTACGCGACCAACCAGCCGCGAGGCGCATGAGACTCGCCGCCTTAGCCGCCGCTTCCGCCACGGAAGGACGCCAGGTCGCGATCATGGCGCAACCTACACGCTGGCTTGCTGCGCCAGCCGCGACGCCGCTTTTGATCCCATGGCGGTGGTGACGGCCGCGGTCGGGGAGACGCGAGCAGCGGTTTCGCGGAGGCGCTGTGCGCTTGTACGCCGAACACGTGGCCGAATGCCGCAGGAGCAACCGGTCATGGACGCTCCACCCCGACCGGCCGGCGCCGACGAAGAACTCGACTTCGGCGAGGACGAGGAGTGAAGGGCGGCTTTCTTCGCTCCCCTTTTTGTTGCTTTTGTTGATGAACTCGCGGCCCGTAAAAACCTTGGACAACTTTTGGATGAATGTTAGATGTTTAATCGTTATTCGCGCTTTGCTCATTTTTGCATGCTTGAATTCACCACATTTGCTTGTTAGACGGCCGTCATTCGACTTAGCTAAGACGCTTTTAGAAACACCTAATTTAGGTAGCGTTCTAAATCCCGCCAAGTGATTTCATGTGCCCGCCGTGATCGCGAGCATAGATTATGCGACCACATAAAATGTAGGTGAAAAATGTCCTAAATCGAACAAGGAACGCAAGACACAAAGAAGGCCTTAGCGCCGAAGTTTCCGCCGAGATTATCGCAGGTTTCAACCTTCCGAACTTATACCGATGATCGCTAAAAATATGCTACTACAGAACGCTGGCGAAACAACAAGTTTTCGGCGTTTTAGGCCGTAAACACTCAACGGAGACGACCAGCTGGCTTCAGTGGAGCCAACCCGAGGCGACGAGCCGTGTAGGAGTGCCGTGGTCTAATCGACACTCGATGACTTGGTCTCACGGACGTTAACACTTAGCACATCTTCTCTTATCATGAGGAGCCGTTGGTTTCAACATTTGCGATAACCACGCCGCATCTTGACCTATCTCGTGATATGATCGCAAGAAATGGCCAAAGAACGCGTATAAAGCGCTTATCTTATCAGATGCCTGCGGGATGAGCGATTTGACGCTACTGGCGAAAGACGACGAGCTGAAGCGAGCAAGTTCTGGGCGTTAGTCGAAGTCATCGGGCGATCAGCTTCGAAGGCCGGGCGACAGCAAACCGGCACCGGGCGAAAGACGACGGATGCTGGCGGAGCAAATGGCATCAAAGAAACCTGAAAGCCATCGCTGGGCGACCGCCGAGAGCGGGCGACAAAGAATCGGGCGCCGGGCGAAGCACGACGAAAGATTGGCGGAAAGCAATGGCATCAAGCGAAGCAATTTCAAGCCATCGGGCGACCAAATAAGACGCAGGCCTTTCGAGGAAGTAAGCCAAGATCGTTATGCTTACTTCTGCATGCATGACGGCCAATGAGAAGGTGAGTAGGCATCCGGAGAGGTATACGCAAGGTAAGCTTTAAAAACATTCTAAGCCCAAAGATGAAGTGTCTGGCTCGCCTGCTTGGATCCTAAGTCCTTGTGAAATACCAAGAATTCGATCCGTGGCGCCATGTGCTCAAGGCGAAGTTTCGGGGTGGCATTAGTCGACGGCGCCGCGGTGACGACCAACGGTGCTTCAGAGCCAACCCGAGGCGCGCGAGCAGGCTCGAAAGACCGTGACCAGCTTCGCTTCACCGCTCGAGCTAAGTATACAAAGGCCGAGGATCGCTCATGGACTCCACAAAGGAATTAGCAAACGACGGAACAGCCGACATTCATGCGCATATTCGCCACTCAAGGCACAATCAAGAGGAATAATAATGGCGAAGCAAAGAGTTTTTCGCAACAAATTTTATCGACGCTACAGCCAAACGACCACCAGAGAGAGGGACGCACTCGAGGTCGGGCCGAGCAAACCGCTGGTACTTACAATTCCTTTAAGGGTAGAACTTCCTGAGCGTATTTCGATGTTGTAGGAGTTCGCTCGCCGTCCTCGGTTAACCGTATGCGCCGGCCGAGATATCGAGACCACCTTGAAGGGCCCTCCCATCGGGAGATAAATTTATGTAACCCAAGATCGCTCAATTCTCAAGAAGACCAGTCACCACCGCCAAGTTCTCTCAGAGACCGGGTGGCGTGGTACCACCGAGGCTTTGCCGATAATCGGGCGGCACGCAAAAGCTTCGATCCCGCACCTCCTCCAGAGGTTTACCTCTTCACGGAGACCTTCTTGGTCTTCTTCATTGAAGGCGAGATTATGCGGCGAGCCGAGCGACAAACTGAGGGGAAAAAATTTCGGCGCCATACACCAAGAAGAAGGGTGTCGCCGTTGCAGACGGCCGGGCGTGGTACAAGCGACCACAAAGATACCGGGAGTTCTTCCGTCCATCTTGCACCCCGCTTGTGGAGTCGATCAAACGCCCTTGTCTTGAGGCCCTTCAAAGATTAGCGCATTAGGCGCTGCTCCGCCGACCATTGCTCGCGGATGGGCCACCGGTTTAAACATACCTTGGTGCCCATTTTTACGTAACTCCGTAAAAGCCGCTACCTGTAAACGGGTGCGTTATCGGTGATGATGCGGTTGGCGACTCCAAAGCGGGTGAAAATCCGGCGATGAACTTGCGGGGCCGCCGTGATGGTTCGATCGCTTCGGCCACCCACTTGGTGAACTTGTCGATGGCGACGAAGAGGTGGGTGAAGCCTCGGGTTCGCGAACGGACCCAGATATCAAATTTCGCATCGCGAACGCCAAGATAGCGGGATGGTTTGCGAGCTTGGCCGGTCGGTGGGTTTGCTCGGCGAAGAACCGACAAGCCAGACGTCCTCACCAACAAGAAGCGCCCGGAGGGCGAGGCCAATAAAATCTCTGGCGAAACGCTTGCCGACTAGAGTCCCACGACATATGGCTCTCAGACACGCCCATGGATATCGAGAGCGGTGCTCCCTCTTCCCAGTGATGCACTTCAAGAGAACTCCGCTTCGCCTCTGGCGATATAGGTCCCCACCTACCGTAGTATAGCACTTGGCCTTCGTGCAATCTTCTCACCGAGGCATCATCGTCGGGATCACTTGGTCACGCAGAAGGCGTGATAGGGTCCATCCATCGATCTTCCGCCAAGGGTGGCGACCACTCGGTGCTTTCGCTGGGTACTCATTGGCCGAAGTTTCAGGTGCTTTGCCAGAAGACCGCCGTCTTCCTCCCTGACCGGGTCGAGAAGGCGCTACCGCTTCCCTCCCCGGATTGAGGTCGTGGATGCGTGCATCGCCTTCCCACCGAGCCGAGGTCATGACAACTTTGCCGTCGCCCCCACTGGACCGTGGGTCATGACAATGACACCATCATCCCCACCAATTGTGGTCATGATGGACGGTCGCGTAGTCTTTCCTCAAGACCCCGACCGAACAGAGCCCTTGAGGATGCAAGCCGACACCGGTCGTCCGCAAGGTGATTGTCACGCCGAGGATATGAATATACCCCAAACCTTCAAAATGACGCCCATTCTTGGACCTCAGCAGTACGCCGCCATGGTGGGGTCGAACATTGAACTCCTTCCGAGCTTGATTAATGACCACAGGAATCTCCTTGACTTGAGACGCTTAATGCCCAAATACCGGCGATGCGCATTTCGCCAAGAGACCTTCATACTCGGCAATATTGTTGGTGGCCTTGAATTCGAGGGCGACCACGTCTTCGAGGGTGTCACCGGTCGGGAGACCAGACAACTCCAGCCCCGCGCCTTCCAAATGAAAGACCCATCAAAGAATAACGCCAGTGGGGAAGGCACGCTTTTTCAGAGTGGCGTGAGTCCACTTGCCATTTAATTCCGCCAACTTTTGACTTCTTGATGGCAAAGTATGGGCACAAACTTGATGTTAAATTCTCGGCTCCACCGACCATTTAGCATTCGCCCCTCGCTTACTTGCTATGGAGAATCTCGCAGAAGGGTAGGTCAGGACCACTGTAATTTCCGCCTTGGAAATAATGCCGCAGCTTCTCGACGCCACTAGGATTGCACACAACATCTTTTGAGCTGCGGATACTGGGTCTCGCTTCATGCAATACTTTGTCGATGTAGTAGATCGCTCTCAACGCCTTCCTCTCTGCGATCAACACGGCCACCACCTCGGGGTGGCGCAATATATGTAAGCAAGGCTCACCCCATGGGAAACCAAAGACCGGGGAGAGGAGAGGTACCGCTTCAAATCTTCAAATGCCTTGGCGCCTCGTCCGCCCACTCGAAGTAATTAGTCTTTTCAAAGAAATTTTGAACAGAGGCAAGCTTTTTTCTCCCAATCGGACAATGAACGCCTCAGGAGGCAGACGACCACCAAACATTGACTTGCTTGAGTCATTGGCGGCTTCATGTGCTCGATGGTCGATATCTTGTCGATTGGCCTCAATGCCCCTACCGATACCGAAACCCAACAAATTTTGCTCTGAGGGCACACCAACACGATTTTTCCGGGTTGAGCCGGGTGATTCATCCGGAGGTTAGCAAAGGTCTCTCCGTGTCTTGGATCATTTCTTCACTCTTTTGATTTTCACCACCAAGTCATCAACATAAACTTCAAGGTTCCGCCTCTATCACGGGGGCGGAAGGTAATATGCATATGCACGGTAAGTAGAACTCAGATTCTTTAAACCAAAAGCCATCCTTACATAACAAAGATACACCGGCTTGGGGTTACAAAACCATGCTTTTCTTCGTCTTCAAGCGCCATGCTAACTGGTGGTACCGAGTATGCATCCAAAAAGCACAAATTCACACCCTACCGGAGTCTACGGATGAGGTCGACTCGTGGCGAGGGATAAGGATCTTTCGAGAGTGCTTTGTTGAGGTCTGTGAAATCGACACACATGCGCCACTTCCGTTGATTTTTGACGAAAGCACGGGTTGGCAAGCCACCTCAGGTGAGAGACCTCCTCGACTATTCCCGCCAGCAGCTTTCTACCTCCTCTCGAATGGCATCCGCGCTCCGCGCCCTCCCGACCTTCTGCGGATCGGGCGTACGCTCGAGGCGTTAACAATCGGGCTCGATCACCTCCTGGGGACCCGGTCATGTCGGACGGTTGCAAGCGAACACGCTCTGCTTGATCGGAGGAAGGTGACGAGCGCGTCTTCCTATTTGGCGCCGAGGTTGGCGCCAATGCCGACGGATCTTGGAGTTCGCTTCACTCGTCAGGCGACCACCTTTACTTCACCGGGCGGAGCGGTGAAGCACGGGTCCGCCCGAGGGGCTCCAGGAAGTGGCGTCGGCGTGGCCGACGCAAGTGGCACCGGCCAGATCCCAAGCCCGCAGGCGCGCAGCAGGCTTCGCACCTATCCACGTTGATAACAATGGGGTCACGGGCCCCAGATCTTCACCACCATGTAAGCGTAGCGAGGGTAGCCGCCATGAACTTGACCGGCCACGGCCGACCAAGTAAGGCGTAGTATGGGAGGTCAAATCTGCGACCTTGAAATCCACCATCTCTGCATGGTAGTTATCCTTCTCCCCAAAGTGACGGGAGGCAAACTTGACCCAAGGGAACAAGCCAAGATCCGGGGCCACCCCAAGAACGGTCGGTCGCGCAGTCTCGCGCTGATCTGCAGCGCCATGAATGCCGACAGCACAAGAGGTTGATGGAGCTGCTCCGCCCATCAAGACAGCCCCACCAGACATTCCGGACCGTGGGTGCTACCACGACGGAGATGCCCCAGTGAGGGTGCCCTCGTGGTGGTCGGCCCGATCAAGGTGATCGCTTGTTCACCATTTCAAAGGTCCGACCCGGCCCTCGAGCTCGACGCCGTGGCGACACCTCCCTTTTCACCGCTTTATGGCGGCGTTGAGGAATGGTGGATGAACCACCGTGGATGTGCGCCATTGTGATCCGCCGAAAAGCGATGGGCGGGATCTTCATCTTGATCATCATCGGCGGCGCTCCTTGAGCCGCTTCTCCATCATCTCGCCCACGCACCGGCGGCTTGTTCAGGTCATGGGTATTGGTTTTATGTATTTGGCGAAGAGGGCTCGCCCTCCTTTTGATCGCAGATGCGTTTTACGATCGCGGCGGTCATCGCGCCGATCACGGCGATCGTTCGCCCGTCCACGACGGTCGTCGCGCCGCCTTCATGGCGGTCATTACGCCGGTCGCGGCGGCGCTTCTCGAGGCGCGGGTCTTCGTTGCGCGCCGGCGTTAAGACCTGCCTGGCTCCCCGCCTCGCGCTTCGCGCCTTCTTGCTCAAGACGGCGGGACCTTTCGATGTCCCGCCTGCGTTCTTGCCTTTTGGCCACCCTTGGGGCGGAAGCTTCGCCTCCGCGGCAGAAATTGCCAAGCACTTATGTGCGAGGGAGAAAAGCTTCGGAGGTTGAGCCGATGGTACAGGTGGCCATCTTCTCCTTCATCTTATGAGCAGACGCCCCTCCCAAGGCGATGACGACCGATTGCTCGGAGATGTGGGGATGGTGTTGCGGCAGGATGTGAATCGCGGATGAAGTCGCGGCGACTCCCCTTTCTTGTTCCGGGCGTGGAGGTCATCCTCCACACCGCCGCGCTTAAGGAGCTCTGAAAATTAGCGACAAAAATGTCAAGACAACCTGTCCCCACGAGTGCACCGACCCTCGGGGGAGATTCAGCAGCCAGGAGCGGGCAGAACTCGTCAAGGCCGTTGGGAGGTAGTTGGCCATGACCTTTTCAGATCCGCCACCGCCCGCACATCATCGCTGTAGATTTGGAGGAACTCCTCCCGGTTGGTGGTGCTGTCATATTTTCTATGGTCACGGGCGAAACTCTGTCGGCCAGCACGCGCGCAGCCACGGAGAAGGCTCTGCACCCGACGCCAGAGAGAGAGAGGCAGCCGCTCATCGGTCGGTCGGGATCACAGATGGGAGCGCGAGGCCCGGCTCTTCAAGGAGTCGGAGGAGGACCTCCTGCCGGTCTGCAAGCGAGGGCCACGAGGGGACTCTCATTGTCGGCCGCCACACTGCTGCCATGGCGACGCTCTGGTCCGGATGGCGCGAGACGACGCGAAAGGTCATCACCGGCCGCGGCTGGCTTTTCGCCCAGATGAGAGCGAAGGTCCTCACGGTTCCTCGAGGAGCGGGGACCGGATGGCGCGCTTCGTTTTTGACTCCCGCCCACTCGCCGTGGCCCTTCGTTGGGGCGGCTCGAGGCTCGAGAGCGCCAGATGCGCTTTTAGCGCCGAGGTACTTCGGTGCTCGATCGGGCGGAGAGCCTACGGCCGGGCCGCATCCACGAGACAAAGAATGCCGCAGCCCACGGAGGGTGGGAGAGTCTCGCGAACTCCACGGCGGTGGTCGAGAAGGGCACAGGCGGCGTGCAAGTTCGGCGGGGTGGCCTCCATGGCCTTTCGACGCGACGGGCCGCTTCCACCGCTCGGAGAGCAGCGGCGCTGGTCTGGGCGAAACACGGCGGTTTCCTCGGCCGCGCGACGCCGGAGGCGCTTTGGTCGCCGCCGCTTCGCGAGATCCTCGTGCTGCGGATCCGCCATCTTCGATCGTGAGCTCGCTTCGAACGCGAACACGAAGTCCGTCGGGAGTTAGCGGAAAAGCCAACCACTAGCCCCTACTCGCGGCGCTTCGCCGGGCGATTCCACGCATGTGCCCGTGATCTGACCGGGTTTTGTTCGTAGAGGAGGGCGTCGTGGTGGGCTAATCGAGGGGCGAAAACCCAGAGGACTCCCACGGAGGGTTTGGCGCCACTTAACTAGGAAGAACAAGTGATTTTTTACCTGAGTTCAGCCCCTTGTGAGAAGGGTAATAACCTTACGATCCGCTAAATTTCTTATGGGGTGTATCGAACCAAAGACAGAGTTCTCGAGTTACAAAGCGCATCCGCTAGCTTTCTCTAGTATTGCTTGGTCGACCGATCTAGGATCCGATCCCCTTCCCCATGCACCCGAGGGCCCTTATATAGGCCAAAGCACGGGTAGGTACAAGGAGGGTCATCATGCCGATCTAAATACATTTAATGCTTCTCTCGTGTTGTCCTGCTCCTCCAAATTTCGTTAAATGCCTACGCTGCGTTCTTGCCCGGTCTCACGGATGGGACCCTTGTGACAGTAGGTGAGAGGCGTCGAGGAATGGGCTTGTTGCGTAAAACCTCAGAATCGATAAGCTCTATGGCGGAGCTCGCTGTTCGACGATGCAGACGGCGGCGGAAGGAGCTTCGAGGCGGCCACCGCGGCGCCCACCTTTCTGTTTTGCGGCGGGCGAAAGGCGTGCCTCGCCAATCGCCGCCACCCGCCACGGATCGGGCGCCCAGGCAGCAGGCGTGCTCGCCACCGCCGCCGGGCGCCACGCGAATCGGCGCCGGCCGGCGGCCGTGATCGCCGCCGACGCCAGCACCACGGCCGGGCGCCGGCAGCAGGCGTGTTCGCCACCGCCGCCGGGCGCCACGTGACCGACGCTTGCCGGCGGCGTGATCGCCGCCCGATGGCCCGCCGCCACGGTGAACTGGCGCCGGCGTGCAGGGCGTGCCGCCACCGCCGGGCGCCACGGACCGACGCTGCCGGGCTGGTTGCGGATCGCCGCCCGATGGTCCGGCCGCCACGTGGCCGGGCGCCAAGCGGCGCGTTTCGCCACCGCCACGGGCGCCACGTGACCGACGCGCTTGGCGCGTTGCGGATCGCCGCCTGGCGGCTTGGCCACACGCGGGACCGTGACTTTATGCGGTGGAGAGGGTACCCTAGCGTATAATACCGACAAAACCTTTGTAATTATTTATTGGCATTATGCCGGGAACAATGGGGCAAGTAATACCAATCGTGGCGGTCATTCACAAACTTGAGAAAGATATCGGTGTCATAGAAAAGTCGTGTTATGATAACGTCGGCACCAAAGATCAACCTGCAGAGAAAATGTACATTGAGAGAGAAGTCGACACAAACCTTGTTATGCTCAACAAAAACACAAGATGCCTTCATTTTAAGCGAAAAACCAATATCAAGTGTTTAACGGACCTTTCTCTTCAAATATGCAAGATCGTTCTTTGTATGCTTGAGCGTAGCCCTTCCTCGCCTTGTATTACGTCAGGGTGTGCCTCTGACATTTGGGAAATAAGTTACAAAAATATCTAATTTGTTAGTAAGTATTGTCCACTGGTATTATTATATATATACGTAGGGACTAACTATTTATCAGGATCGATATAGCTGTTTCTAAGTAATAGCGGTTTGTGTTTTTGATAAAGCTGTGAGTGTGGCACGAGGCTTAGCGTCATTATCTGTTGAGGCTATGTTTTTTTTGTTATGTATTATTCCTTCACAGAGGTAAAGATCACAAGGAGATCGATTTTAGACTATCACCAGCGCACACAACATTAGATTACTAAACCATTCATTGTCTGATAACACAGGTAAATAGCAAATAGTTCTTGACATGCTCTGTTTTTTTGCACTGTGCTTTATACCGGCAATATTCATAAACTAATGCAAGAATTAGAAAAGTATATATGAAGACAAAGCTTTAGTAATAGCAGTAGCGCCATATGTAATTGTTAAGATGTACTTACAACACAGAATCAAAGGTTTCTTGTAGGCTGAATCAGTCGCAAAGCGCTAGAACAGTCTTAAGCCGATTCGTCAGTCAGGAAAACTAATAAGCAGATGGGTAATGTAGAACACAACAAAGTAAAATGAGCAGCAAACTATTTATCGGTAGTAGTCTTGATGTCCGAATAAGTTGAACACTAAAAGATTGTTTTGTATAAAAAGAGCTTGTTTCACTTACATAGAATTGAGTGAATTCTACTACAACTTTCCAGAATAAGCTGCATGCCAAAACAAGTTAAGGTCACTCTTCATTTCAGCATATATTAGATCGGCGGGAGTAACATTGATGAATGATGATCCATTGAGTTTATCTTTGATTTAATTTTAAAGGGATAAGGGTTTAGTTAGGCTCTTATCTCTGGTCCATGACATCAATGCGGATGATTGGACAATAGAAGCCACCAGGAGAAATGATAGCATATTACTATAGAACAAGCACAGGATGTGCTAATTCAAACATTTGGAACCAGGGGAAAAAAAGAACCATCTATCCTCATAATGAATTTTGACAAAGCCACTCGAGTAACAGGGCATCTCTTAAATTAACTACAAGTTACAAGTTGTACCTTGCTGCATCATTTTCCTTATTTTATTTACATAACATATCCAAATTTCATATTAGTTAAGACGATATAACAATACCATCAACTAACAACTACTAAACAGAAGTGATGTGAATAATAAATTTAATAGAAAGAACAGGAAAGGAACAGAGCGCTATAAAAGCTAATGGGTTGTCTTAGACATACAGATGAATACAAACGGCCTCTAGGAGCCACCGAAGTAGAACTGCTTGTTGCTGGTTCTTCATAGCTAGGGGACTGATCCCTGCCTTCCCAATTAGAAACAGCTGATCTTGCTCTTCCTACACGATACTTCAAGATTCAGACCCACACAACATATTACAGCAAGTACCAAAGGATATCAAAATATATACTTGCTCTTGAAACTTCAATATAGCAGTTATCTCTTGGCTTACGTATTCTAAAAACATCTGTGAAGGAGTAACAAATTCTCAAAACAGATACAACGCGGTTACAATAAATGAAAGTTGCCAGGAATTTTAAAATGGTGGCTCATGATTACCCAAAAGAAAATTTTCTTGCCAAAACACTGGGATAATTAATAACTCAACAGAGAACGTAGAACATGTTCTCAAAAGATTCAGAATGTAACTCGGCAAACCATACTTAGTCGATCTCTTGAACAAGGATGGCATTAATTAATCAAATTCAGCTAGCAACTACTGCTCATGCATAATATCTAGTCAGTAGAAATAATTGAACACATTGCCCATAAATTTTTTTTATTCAGTGTAGGAGAATGGAAATTTCATTAAAAATCGTATAAGAATCCTTTGCTTTTATGTGAGTTTTGAAATCCATGATTCTAAGAGTTGTGGCTTGTGAGTACATGTCTTTTAGAAACATGACGAAGGCAATGCGAAATATTTTCTTTGAAACAATCTTAAGAGGATTTCTCTCTATAAAGACAACCTTTCTAAAGAAATTCTTTGCATGCATGACCAAATCATTGAAAAGGAGTGCAAATTTCAGCCCAAATCAAGGAAGTAGGGAGCAGAGCGTCGGTAGGCAACATATCGAGCCGCTCTCCACGAGCTCGCCGACGCGCTCGACCCAGGCGTCCACGGCGCGCCACGCCTCGGCGAACTTTGGGTCCGGCGGGTCCGGAGGCTCTCTGAGGAGTCGTGCGCGCGCCGCTGCCGAGATGGAGGCGAGCTCGCCGGCGGACGCCGCCCCGCTCGGGGTGGCGGCGCTTCGCCGACCACCACCCGGAGCGATCGCGGCTTAAGCGATGGTCGTTCACGTCGGCGAGCTTGCGGTGGTAGCGGGCTTGGCGACGGGCGGCGAAGGCGGCAAGACGGGCGGACAGGCTTGACGGCGGCAGGCGCCAAAGCCGGCGGCAAAGGCCGGCGGCGGGCGGCAGGACGGGTGCGCGGCGCGATTTGTGCGGGACGGGGAGGGGAACAACTAGGGTATTACATTGATTTGTGCGGAGCGGGTAGGGGAACAGTTGGCGCAATTTGTGCGCGATTAGATTAGAGGATGGATGAACCTAATGATTTGGACCATTAGATTTGATGAAGTGGTGTGATAAAACATCTTAGCGCTTCATTTTGAGGAAGGGAGATTTTTGGGTGCACATATTAGGGTGGATAGAGGAAAAGTACTCTCTGTGGAGGCAAAAAATTGTGTGGATGTAGAAAAGATTCAACTGGTGAATTATAAAAGGGTATATATTATTATTTCGAGTGAGTACCAATCCAAATGCCTCTCTGTGTAGCAACACCAGCAACAGCAATAATATCAGACAGAAGTTGTGCTTTCGCGGCGCCATGTTGCCGACATTGACAAAGGATCTAGACACACTAGCTAGTGTGCTACTACCCTAAACACAATTGAGAAATCCCCCCAAAGCCACGACCAAATGCTTTAATTGGTTGATTTTTACTTCCTGCTTTTCTTTACTTCATTCACACCTCTTCACTCTACTTCACCGTCTCCTCCTTTTAAGCCACTTCCTCCTCAAGCAGCATCTGATCAAAGTGCCACACACTGCCTGCAACCAAATTATGCGGTAAACAATCACTGACTGAACATCATACACACAAGATACAGCAGGTGAAGTGTCTTTCGGCAGCACACTAACCGTGTCCCTTGCTCACTCTTCTGATCTGCGCGATGTACTCAGAGATCTTGATGGTTTCAACCTTTCCAAAACAAACGGAGATATTTTTCAGCCAAGAAACCATGGTGCAGACTGCAGAGCCCATTCGATACTGAACTGGGTTGGAGGTTTTACCTGCTCCTCAAGGAATTCATCCTCAATGAAGTCGGTCAGCAGAGGATCATTGCACCTTGGATGCTACCTGTTAATTTTGGGTGAACATATTTAGAACTTCTGGTGTAGTGTTACATATATTACTGGTTTTAAGTAGGATTAGCAGATTATTCAACTTACGTGTTTAAACACACTTTCAGCCCTTTTTTTTTTTCTGTATTCCATAAATGATAAGCTTACGCTGAACAGGTTGTGCAACTTCTCATTTACCAGCTTTTCAGGAGCCAACTCCTTAGCTGAAATCACAAGTGAGGCACAAGTTAAAATACAAAACATGGGATACATTAAATTGTTACAGGTGCAGCGGATACACAAATCAAAGCCTCGACATCAGGAAGGTTCCATCAATCCGCAACTTGACAGTTTCAACAGAAAATACTTAGGAAAGAGAAAATCAGATAAATCAAAACAACCCAGCCAGAGCACTCACTTGATCTGCTCGTTGATGGCGGCCTCGCACTCGTCGACGTACCTCAAGGAGGCGGCCGCCCCAGCGAGCTAGTTAGCCGGAGATAGGCCGGCGGATGGGCGACACGTGACCGGCAGGGGAGGGGTGTGCACGGGCCTTCCTAATCCCGCTCGGCGCTCGCAGCACAAATTTTACTTTAGCTTTGCACCCTGATCGGATATCTTCTGCCGAAACGGTAAAGTGCCGTTGAGCCATTGCCGCGTGAGCCTCACACCCCCTCTTCTCTCTCTGTGGCTGTCTGGTAGCTCATTTCCTTTCTCGTTTTTTTTACTCGATCTCAATCGCCATCGCCTTCAACTTTCTCTTTCTTTTCTTTGAACCAAGGAAGTACGCCCTGTTAGAATTTTTTTAATTTTTTAGTTGGAGCTAAAGAACTCGAAAGGGAAGCACTCACAGTTCTTATGTGACATGTGCAAGATTTTCAGAGATTGGCAGGCCAAGTCTGACGGTTTCCATGGAATTTTCCTCCACGACCCTGGATTGAAAAGGTGGAATTCAGAGAATTCGTAGTCAGGTTACTCACCGTTTTCAGTTGCATGGACTGTCAAGGGGCCAAAGAGTCCCTCACAGCCGCCTTGTAACTACGTTCTGGACCCAGAAAGTTTTCTGATCCTCCAAGAATAAGAGGTTTAGTGATTTTTTTCTAGTTGTTTTGTCTAATGGTTCAGATACCACACGAGTAGCTGGATTTGTCTGGACCAGCAGGCATCAATTCTGGTGGTCAAAATAATCTTATCTGTTCCTATAAGCAAGCAGAGGAGGAAGGGAAACTTCCTAGTGAAATGAAGTAAACTTTGCACATGACAGACAGCATTGTTGCACATTGTATCAAATGCTGTATCAAACTTTGGGTGTTTTTTTTTTCTCCCCATATATTGAATGAATGGTAGAGCTCCTACCAATCTTTCAAAAAAAAAGTGTCTTCTCAAATTTAAATTTTGCTCCAAGAGATAGTATTTATTGCAATTGTTATTTTTTTATTTTTATTTGTTGCAGCAATGAAATTGTCTATTTGTCGTGCCAAGGAATCTGCACTTGTTGCACCAAGATGGAAATTTGTTGCACCAATAATATTTTTTTTGTTGTACCCAGAGAGAATGTTGTGCTGTTGTAACGTAGCATATTTCATTCATTGGATTGGGATTTTGTTGTGGACTTACTAAGTAATTGTTACGCCTCACCGAATTTTTATTGCATGTGAGACATCATATGGTGGTCTAACCATATTTATGATGAGTATTTTACTGAATTTTTAACTTGTGGTGATTTAAAGCAACTTGAGATGCTGTCAGCCAAGGGTGGCACTACTAGCCTTGTGGCACTACCGGCCTATGGAAGCGGTAATATCGGGTTGCGACACTACGGCCCTTAGTTGACAGTAATACTGGGTTGCGACACTACCAGTCCTTAGTTGATGGTAGTTATTTTCCATTGAGGTGATTCTCTGGGTTGTGCAAAGGCAACGCTACCGGCCATGGGAGCAGTAGTACCGAGGTGCTGTACTACTGGCCTCTAGTTGGCGGTAATATTTTTTGAAGCGAAAATTATGTGCATTGGCAAATGTGATTAAGTGATGTTTATTACATATTTTTGTGAATAGTGATACGTCACGATTTAGTTATTTGTATTGGTTACAGGACTTCAGAGCTAGGTCATGGTGAGACAGAGATGACTGGGACTAGGTTAAGAGAGCCAAGGTCTAGACGGTCAGGGTGACGTCTAAGATGACTGAGGTTGGGGAATTGCTACAAGCTGGGAAGACATGAAGGCGAAGCATGAGCTACTGGTGATGGACATGGTGGGCAACGGCAAGGTGGACTGGGACTATACTCAGCGAGAAGCCAAGGTCCAAAGCAGTCAAGAAAGTCGAAGCCATCATGGTCAAAAAGGTGAAGAACACATGGTGCGCCAAATGGCTTGGACCCGTTTGTAAGCGAGAACGGTTCGGGAGAGTCCAGACGCATGAGAGGCTTGACAAGAAATCATTGGGGCTACTTGGAGGGTGATGAAGTATGGACGATGCTTCGAGGCGAAGGAAAAGACCGATCGTAAGGCAAATTGGTAATTTACCCATTTATCAGAGATGATAGAGGCGATTTGAAAAAAATCACGGCGGTGGCCTAAGTGGTTTAGGTTAAGCCAAAGTGAAGATTGATGCAATTCGAGCTTGTGGAGCTATTTGAATCATCATGAAGAAGGCTATTTTGAGAAGTGTGTGTGTAAAACCCGTTATGTGTTGGGTTAATGGGTTAGACAATGTTAAACGTGAGTTATATCCACTTGTGCGGTCAAGTTTAGGATTTCTAGGATTGCCTCCTCTATATATGGTCTTGAGAGGTGAAGATGGAGGTAAGTAAGAAAACTAGAAAAATTAGGGGCAGGGTGGTAGAACAAACTCTTTGTGAGTGTGAGTACTCCTTGGATACTTTGCCCTCCTGTAGAGAAGCTTTGTAATCCTTCCTTTGAAAATAAAATAGAAATCAAATTCGTGCTCAAATTCTTCCTCAAGTTTTTGTCTCTCTTCTTTCTTGAGCTTTTCGATCTCTTTTGGTTTTTTTCTTGATCTTGATTTGTCACGAATAAATGATTGATGAATGAATCCTTTGTAGATTATTTCTCAATCATCTAGGTAAGCTTTAACAAGATTTTCATAGTTCTTCTCAAGAAACTGGTTTTTAACTTGAGAGAGAAGAATTCGTGGTAGATGGTGTTCTTAGCATTTGTGGGTTGTTTCTTTAATGTTCTTATTTACTGTGACATCTGAGAGATTATCTAAGATCATTTCAACCATCGAATCCCCACAAGAAAGCTCAGGGTGAAGTTTTTGTGTTTCGTCTATTTTTGGTCTAACTTTCACTAAATTTGAAAAAGATTAGAACTTTGATGTTAATCCTTACGATTGAAGGCTGGAATAGGTTCCTGACATCTATAGAAAGATGTATACAAAGTTTCACGGGATTTGAATTGCCCGATCAAAAGTTATACCGATTTTTAGTTTTGAAATCGTACCGATTTTTCTGTTTATCGTCCTACTTCGACTGTTGACCGATAGTACATGGTACTGTTCATGGGTAGTAAAGGGATAGTGGCAACCAGAGCTAATTTTCTTTGGAAATTTATTCTTCACTTCGCTTTGGAGAGATGAGGTTTTAGGTGGTTCTTTTAGGAAGAAAAATTTATTATTGATTATTCACCATTTCACCTTGTATCTGATCGCTATTTCCAGTACTTGAGTGACCGAGATTAGCGTTTTCAAGTCGAATCTCATGGGAAAGCTCTCCTTCCTATCATGTCCGATCCCTGGTCGTTTCCAAATATATAAGTTGGCCATTTTCTTCAGCTGTACACTACTGCTCGTGCTAAATTACTACTGGCTCGTCCTTTCTAATTTACAAGCGCATACAAGGTAAGGTATGGTTACGTAACCTTGCACCTATCCCATGATCCAATCATCAGAATTATCCTATTTATTCTAGTAAGACCTGACTAGAAAGGTAATTAATTAGCCCTTACATTTCCACCAAATGCCAAATTCACCGTGCATATATCACAATATCAAAACGTAATTGGATCGTCTTTCTAGGGGGAAAAAGTCATGTAAGTTACATTTATCTACCACAACTCCACAAATATACAGTACCTATTTTCGCAACAACTTTGGCCAGGAGTATGTAAAAGAAGCATTTTAGTAGGTATATCCAGCGTTGCAGCAGAAAAATCCACATAAATAACTCTCCCAGATGGCGGCCGCTAGGAATCACACTGTGGTCATCTTCCATAGCGTAGAATCAGGGTCTGTTTGTTTCAGCTTTGGATTCTTAAAAGCTGATTCTGGATTATGGTTGTAGAGAAGCTGATTCTTCAAAAGATGGAATCCAGAAACACATATAAAGTAGATTGTGGATTCTAATGTATATGGGTAGACTGAATTGTGAGAATCGATTCCTAGAATCAGGTTGTTTATTTTTTATTCTGCTTTTGAGGTCAGAATCCAGAATCAAAAGTAAAAACAAACAAGGCCTCAATGTGCCACGTCGGTTGAGTTATGCAATGGTTAGCATGTGATTCTGTCTGCTTATGTTGTGTTTGGTACAACTCTAGTTTCACCAAATTCGTGGATCTGGTGGAGTTAGGTATTCCCAGCTCCACCAAATTCGTTGAGCTGAAGCTATGAGTACATTAAAATTGTTTAGATGGATCATCTTGTTTACATTTTAGACCAAAAATATAAACTTAATTCACTTTATTTTAGCCTACAAGTTTCAAATCTCAGGTGAAGCAGGGATCTGGAGCTCTACCAAAATGGCCCTAAAAGTATTTAGATGGGTCATCTTGTTTACATTTTAGACTAAATATAAACTTAATTCACTTTATTTTAACCTACAAATTTCAGATCTCAGATGGAACTAAAATTTAAAGCTCTACCAAACAATTACTACGTTCCTAGATTTAGGAAATAATAATGCAACTGGACCCGAAACTTATTTTCAGCAAACAACCTAGTCATTTTTGAAAAGGTTTTGGAAGTGATAGTGGGTAAACATTCAATTTCTTTTGTAGGAACGAGGAGGAATGAATTGAATATTCAAGATAGCGACCAAATGACAGGACTAGCCTTGCAATTTAGGAAGAAACAGTGGATGGAGCCCAATGCTCTTGGTATGGGCCTCGGCCCACCCGATACGATATCGTCTCAAACCGGGAAGATGAATACAAAATAAATGCTTTGCCTGTCAAATAAATTCGGAAGGGATTTGAAATCAAAACGAAGCGAATGGCACGGGACGCCGCCGCCATCCCCTCTCCCTCAGGTACGGTCCAAGCTTCTAGAACCTTCCGTTTCGGCCTCTACAAAGTTCTATCCGATCGAATCTTCCCGCGCCGCACAGGTTTGTGGATGAGGAGCTCCGGCTGCCGGCGTCTGCTTCGAGAGCGAGCGTTCGCGCTCTTCTTTCCAATTGCAGCATCTTTGATAGAAGCTAGCATGCACACTACATTCATCAAATCAGTCATCACCATTGCAGCGTGTATATACTCGCCTGGGTTCAAAGCTGGGCCTGGGTCCAAGCAGGGGTAAATAAATATAGAGCTCTCTGGACAATGCCACTGATCTGCATTATTTAGTCTGCATCCTTAGCAGTTAACACAAAATACTGTCTCATCATGCCGATCTAATCGACTGTTTGTAGTTAATTTTGTTGGAGAGTATTGTACATTTGTACCGCTTGAACTTTAACTTTGGGTTCTGTACAAACCCTTGATTCTAGCGTTAGCGCCATGTGTTAATGTTTCTTACTACTTTATGTAATTTTAAGCTTTTGCAAATGCTCTATCTTGTGCACATTCACCCCAGCCACCCAGGATACTTGGACCCTACTAACTCCGTTCTGGAAAAGGATGGGATCAGTGATGTAGGAGGACTCCAAAACTCGGCCAAGTCATTATCTGCACTGCGTTCTGGTGAGTTTTGTGATGTCATGACCGGTGTAAATTACAACCAGGAAACTGATCTTGCTTTAATTTGACAAATAAATTAAATGCCAAGAGAGGGAATACATCTTTAGTCAATGTAGTATTATAATCTGACCACTTGCATGTCTTCTTTTATGTTTAAGGAGCATGTATATATATTTAGTTAATTGTTTTTATCAAACATTAATTAAGAAAGGGGAGGGGCTATTAGGCATGAATATAGTTTTTCAACATTTTGTGTTCGTAATTCTGTTGGATTAGTATAACATTCCTTGAATACAGTGCAACTCAGGACACCGGGTCTTCTATTAGATCTCTGAAACTTTGGAACATATTTTTCAAATAGCTTTCCAATGCTGCTACTTGTACTGTGACAGTTCAGACACAATCGGCTGAATACATGAAAAGGAAAGCTTGGGGGGTTACTGAAAAGTGCCATTTGAACCCAGGAAAACCAAAGTTACCAGGAAGTTCAATGTTTAGTCTAGGGACCAAGACAAGGAACATATACTTTGTAGCCGGGAGAGGAACTTGTAAGAGGTTTGAAGCAATCTTGGTGTGACATCTTCCCCAAGACTGAGAAAAGTGACATGATCTTTCATACGAGCTGTTTTTGATATCGTAAGAGGTACCTTTGAACTTCTCAGTCTAATACCTAGTCGAGCATCCGCAGCATGTAGGACCAATATGGATTTGTTCAATCTCTCACGGGTTGGTTGTTTACTGGCTATCTCCTGGATAACTCAAGATATTACTTCACCATCATTAACTTGTTTTCTTCGTTAAATACATCCATACCTCCTTATGTATCTGCTTATCAGATTGCAATGATTAGTGCTTTGATCAAAACAGGACCACTGTGTACTTTCTCTTTGTAAGATAACTATGTCCATTACATACATATATATGGTTATGTAGATAAGTGGGGGTTGTGTTGGCAGCATGTGCTTGCGAGTCATCCTCATTTTCTTTGGTAAGCTGCATCGATCGTGCATGTGCTGTGTGGAACTCTTGTTTTACCATTTGTCACTTTCAAATACTTTTGAGTAGTTTAATTGTTGTGTCTTTGACTGTGCCTGGCCCAACTTAACACTCGCCCTACAAAACAGAACTGAAGCATCTTGCTTACTTTCAGAGCATTGGATTCCTGAAATGAAAACCGCGAGCAGACTATCAGATCTCGTTTGGGACGAAAAGTTTGATAACAAGTCAAATACATCGAAATAGGATATTAGTATCTGTTTACGTGGCATCATAATATTGGCATATTCTCTGTAAAAGCTTGCTGATTCCATTATCACTTTCTTTATTCTTTAACTACATATTCCACTATCAATTTTCTTGCTGACTGGCCACTGGCACAATCTGATTAGATGAGATGTGGCTAACTATGTATAACATAGTTATTAGAAACACGGTTTATCCAAATCACGGTACGGGATTCGGGTTCACAACTCACCACTTTTTCTTCTAATTTCCACTGGGAAGGTTTATGATTTACAACTATGCTTATTTTGCTTCAAGATTATTAATTTGACTTTCCTATCTCAAATTCATTTAGGTGCGATTTTTGGTGCACTGGAGATTTGATGGAGTTCATGGATGAGCCTTTGTATCCGACATAATGAGTATGTTACTTGCCTCATTTGCTACTTTTTTCAGTGAGAAAGTAAGTTGCTATTTTCCACATTCGGTGAATGTTGTCATGCGCCGAGCAATAAGCTAAGAGTAATTTTGTGATGCTTTTCACATCTGCACTAGGGTTATGAGAAATGAAATTATAAAAACCTATTGCTGACTGCCGTGTTGGTAAACAATGTTTGTGAAATAGTTTCTTTTCGTCTGAGATAATTTCTTGGGACACGGTACGTTGTATATTTCTTGGAAATTAAGGTGTTATTAAGCACAATAGAAAAAAGTCATAAGACATGTCAATTGTTACATTTCATTGAGCAAGAAGTCATTTTACCTCATGAATTAGTAGAAAAATATCTTGGAAATACATGAAAATCTAGAAGGTTGGTAGTTGGAAGTAAGCATGCATGTGAGTTACGTTGGAGCGTTAGGTACTTGAAAGGCACTTAACATGTGGCAGTGTCCTATAGACGGATAGACCCAACCCTGAAGTCTGACCCCAGAGCACATGAGATGTGAAGTCGTCGTGTAGAAATTAAGAAGAAAATGCCCGTCGTTGCAAGTTCCATTGCCTTAGGAAAGATTAAATAAAGATTACTTGGGTCAGCGAGAGCTTGGAAAATAACCCTGATCGATAGAGGTATAATAGCTAGCCTAGCTGGGTTCAAGTGGTACTAAATGATCGAGATGTCTGTCGTGTGGGTTAGCACTCGTTTTATCTAATGAAGTTAGAAAACCGTGCATGCGATATATGGATCTGTTTTGACTCTGAAAATATGAAGGCTTTGCAATGGTTAATTTTATGGACCTCGCTTAGTGGTGAAACATTGTCGGCAGCTAGCTAGCTTATTTAGCGGTGGAGGCCAGCCGCCGTTGTGACTTGAGGCATGATCGACATGGATGATGTATGCTTGCAACTTTGGGAACCCAACCCTCCCTTTCGATAGCAATCGCATGTGCACCAACTTCAGAATTAAAGATGTTTTTGGTAGGGTTTTAGCATCACTAGATCTATGGAGCTGGAGCTATGAGTATATTAGAGATGCATTTGAGTAGACTCAGGATCCAGATTCACTGAGATGTGAAACTTGTAGATTAAAATAAAGTAAATTAAGTATATATTTTTGGTCTAAAATGTAAACAATATGATCCATTTAAACACTCTTAATGTACTCACAGCTTCAGCTCCACGGATCTGTGGAGCTAGAAATACTCAGCTCCACCAAATCCACGGATCTGGTCGAGCTGAAGCCCTACCAAACATACCCTAAGAGTGTTGTGACGGATCAAGTTGTTTATATTTTAGACCAAAAATATAAACTTAATTCACTTTATTTTAGTCTACAAGTTTCATATCTAAGATGTTTTGATCCTGAATTTCTACCAAATGCCCTAAAGACGTTGTGCCTAGCTCCTTCTGGGGCTGGCTAGCTGTTTCTAAGATACAACTTAATTACTAGCTTGATGCATGTAGTGCCTTTCTCATGCAGTGAGGAAAGTGATCCAGAGGAGTCAACACGTCTTGTTAGAAGATATATTATTATGCGCGTTTGCCCATGCAACGAAAGATGTTGTAGTGCATGATTGTTTTGCTTCTTATTCACACAAGCTAGCTAGGAAAATAATGCATGGATGCACGTGGACGGACATACTTTGTACATGTTTGTTGGTCCAACATGAATTTGTTGTGTCATCTGCACTGGAAACCAAATCTGGGCAAAATCACTTAATTAGCGATGGGAGCCGGCCGGGTTAAGTTGTTGCGGAGTCTGCATCACAAGACAAGCGGGTGCATGCGAGACCTTAATGCAATTTGTTGTTGTCGTCTCCTGGCCTGGGTAGTATGTAGACGACACGACAAGTGGAGCCCCACTGGCGTTATAACACACGACGCATATTAATTTGTCTCTAGCTACATCTTAATGCACGCATATATACTAGCTATTATATATTGAGATATTAACTGCTTATTCTATATATATTTCTACACGAGGTAGGTACGGTTACGTAGTGCTGTTGTAGAGCACGACAAATCCCTAATCTTGCTTGTTGCTATGGCCTTAATTATGGGGAGCCACTAATTAAGACAAACACAGCATATTGCTCGCACGTACGTGTCGGCTTTCCTGGCCGGTCTCGACGATCAGTATGGGATATAAACAAACTAATACCGGGAGCAGCTATCGGTTTTAGGCCAAGGTTTATTTTGCTCTCTCAACTCTTGTTGTAGTTTAATTTTAGTCCCTCAGGTACAAAACCGGGTAGAACTCATCCTCTAACCATCAAAATCGGTGCAAATGATATTCCAACTAGTTTTGCAACGGTTTTGGATGATACGTCGTCCTACTTGTATCTAAGCTGACATAGCACGTACAGCTAGCTTCTTCTATTTTTTTTTTAATTTCTTCTTTCTCTCCCCTTGGCCACCGCTCTATCTGTCGGCCGTTGCCCCTCTTAAACACCTGTTTGGTAGAGCTCCAGATTCCAGCCTCACCCGAAATCTGAAACTTGTAGGCTAAAATAAAGTGAATTAAGTTTATATTTTTGGTCTAAAATGTAAACAAGATGATCTATCTAAACACTTTTAATATACTCACAGCTTCAGCTTCACGAATCTGGTGAAGCTAGAATTTTCAGCTTCACCAGATTTACGAATCCGAAGAAGCTGAATCCCTGCTAAACACACCCTAAGTATTCTTCCCCGCATTTAGGGCCGGCCCTGGAGAGGGTGCAGGGTGGGCGGCCGCCCCGGACCCCCAAATTCATGGGGCCCCCTAGGTATGTAAGTACACCATAGACAAAAGTGATGCAAAAAATTTATTTGATGCACTTGGCAACTTTGAGTTTCTGCTTGGTATGGTTATCTGGCATGATGTTTTATTTGTCAAATAAAGTGAGTAAAAAGTCGCAATCGCTTGACCATGTGCATTGACTCTACTTTGAAGCAAATACAAAGTATAATGGAATACTTTGAGAAGTACAGAAATGATGGGTTTTCTTCTTGTCTGAACATTGCCAAAGGTATTGCAAATGACATGGGTGTAGAGGCATCGTTTCCAGTAAAGCGTCGTGCTGTGAGGAAGAAATAATTTGATGAAAGTAATTGCCAAGAAGAAACCCTAGAAGCTGAGAGCAGGGATTTTTATTTCAACGAAATTTCGAAAATTTCGACCATTTCGATCCAGAGCGAAAGGGTGAAATTTCAGTTTTTTTGTTTGAATTTTGTTGTTTTTTTGTTTGAATTTGACCGAAATTCCGAAATTTCGGCTGTTTCGGTGGGAGACGATATTTGTACCAAATCGAAATAAAAAACTCGGTGAGAGCTTTTGAAGTTAAATATTTTTGGTTTTGGTTTTGGTTTTGATATATATATATATATATATATATATATATATATATATATATATATATATATATATATGAAAAATATTTTTACTCAAGGGTGTAATTACTCCCACCTCTGAAATACCACATAAACGAACTTGAAATACTCTTTTATCACTTTAGGTACACTCGTATACTAATTATAAGATACTCCAATGTGAGTTATATGGAAAAATTGCAAGGGAATCCATGATTTTTAGTGTATTTTGCAAATACCTTCATATATGCACATAAAAAGGAGTATGTCCAAAAAATGTACATACCACCTCTGAAAAAATGTACATACCACTTAGATGATCTTATATACTCGTATACTACGCATACATACCCTCCGTCACACGAAATACCCCATACATTATGAGATACTGCATAGGGAGTAATTACTCCCGGGAGTAGAAAAGAGGCTTCATATATATATATATATATATATGAGGAGGTGGATAGGGCCTCTATATAAGCTTTCGCCCCGGGCCCCTAAAATACCAGGACCGGCCCTGCCCGCATTATTAAACAAGAGAGGGGCAGGGAGAGCAGGGCAACGCCATGGGAGGCGGCCACGAGCTCGATCGGTGTTGGCGAGAAAAGGAGAAGACGGCGGTCGGAAAGCATCAAAAACGAATTGCTAGCTGCAGCCAGAGTTAACTCGTGGATGGCACGACCGGAGGTGGTCTATGACGGGTGGGCGGCTACGTCATGGGATTGCTGCAGCAGCTACGTACTACGTACGGACTATTGAATCATTTCTATGATATATAGTCTTAATTATCTCGATAATGCACGTAAAGGAAAGAGCTATCCACTATCACAATTAATTAAGGAATACCCCCCTATATATGATACATGCATGTACTATAGCGGTTTTAATTAGCGAGATTTGGGGAAGATCACGATTGTGTTGCCGTGCTCTCGTGCATGAAATACGAAAATTGATTGATGGAAGCGTACGTTGAGGAGAATCCCGAACAAGATCATGTGATGCGATGCGTGTGGTTTTGGGATGTCGATCGATCTCACCAGATTCGACAAGGTGGTATATAGCACACGGCCAGAGCGGCTGCGCCGTTCCAAAGAGGACGACGACAATGTTGAAGCAAATCACCTTCAGTGTTGAATCTTCGGGCTTCAAAGTATTCCAAAGTACTCTGAACTCCACCGGCAACACACCCTGAAACGACAACAACAGAGCACCACACAAAGAAACACCAGCCAGGCAGGGGAGGGATAAACCGCGCAGAGCACAGAGCTTTCAGGAAAACGCAAATACCTTTTTGCGATGCATCAACTGCCTGCATTTTTTCTGTGTTTCTCTTTGCTTATAAAATGGAAAGAAGTCTATGTTAGTTACAATTTACTCGGTTTACAGATTGCAATCTCAACGGACTCTATTTCTAGCCAGATAAGTTTTACTTGACACCAAAACTCCTGGACTCCAGGCGCTATGCTATGGCCCTATTTGTTTCGGCTTAGGTTTTTTGGTTTTTAGTTTAAAGCTAGCTTTTTGGCTTAACGAGCTTTTTAAGTTGTCTGCTTTTAAGCCAAGGTATGTTGTTTGGCATCCTGGGTTTTTGATTGGTTAGATGGTATAGTTTATTGCTGGAAAGTTTGAAATACCCTTTAAGGTTGTAAAAACTTTTCTTATGTACTGATTTATCTAATACAAATATTTCATACTTTTTTCACCGAATGTCGTATTGAAAAACATAGATTAATCTTGAGATCATACTTCATTCTAAGCATAATTATTTATCAACTTGAAACTCTTAATACATAGCAATTTTGAACTCTTATCAGACCGAAAATATTATAACAATTCTGAACTCTCGTCAAACTAAATAAAAACATATATTGAGGGGCTCGATGAGGCGGATCTGGTCGCCTTTTGCCGCGCTAGATCCAGCCGCCTCCACCCACGCCACACCGGATCCGATTTGCTTCCCGCCGTGCTACAACCGGATCCGTTCAGCTCCACCTGCGCCACGCCCAGATCCTATAGCCTCCCACCGCTCCAAGCTCAGGTTTGGCCGTATCAACCCGTGTCGCGCCGAATCCGGGTTGGTGGAGGAGGAAGGTAGCTGAGGGCTGTGGAGGAGGGAGGAGGTCAAGGATGGTAGAGACTGGTAGTATATAGGCTATAGCACACGGCCAGCGCGGTAGAGAGGCGGCGGCGTTCCAAAGAGGATCGAGGACGACAACACTTGTCCGATCGAGCAACCAGGAGCTAGCTAGCTAGGAAGCTAGCTAGCTAGGATCGAGCAGGGCAGGGCAGGGCTGGCATGGACTTCAACTTGTGGATGTGGATGCATGCCATGTCACACTGCACGTAGATGTCTAATGTCTGATCGAGAATATATATGACAATCATTAAGGATCCGCCTTAGCGCGACGTACGTCACGTAATTTGCACTCATTTTGATAGTTGAGGGATAAGTTTTACTCAGTTTTACACTTGAGCGACCAAAATTAAACTACCTCAATATAGTTGAGGAACCAATGACTACTAGTATAGTATGGTCTGATAGATATATAAAAAAAGAGAGAGGGAGAATGACATAAGGGAGGTGAGCATGCACGTGAATGTACGTGTAGAAAAGAAAAACAGACATCCTCGTCGAGCCACGCCATTTGCCTGTTCGACCTGCTGGCCTTTGGGAAGGAAGAGATCGAGGAGTCATACATGGTATTCTAAACCTACACTTACATGCTTCTTAGGACAAGTACAATAGCAAAGTTGGCTACTGGCTAATATATAGTAAGGTAAAAGTCAGCTTGTACGATAACTGTCTCTAAAGGTTGTCTCTAAATGTTATGCAATAACTATCTTTTCTCTCTTGTACATAAATGATCTATGTATACTTTCATGCAAAATTGGCTACTAAATAAGAGCCAGCTCTCTTCTCTCTCCTCTTTTCTCACTCTCTCACATAGATCAAAACTGATATATACAAGTTAAGAGCCAGCTGAGGTGGCCTTATTGTACATACCCTTAAGAGCAAATACAATAATAAAGGCGACTACTTACTGTATCTCTTATCTATATCATTTAGAGTAAACAATAAAGCTAGGTTATACAATAACTATCTCTAAATATTGTCTCTAGAGAAACACTGAAACATTTAATTTAGACAACTTCATCTTTGTGGCTATTAGCTAAACAAAAACTTCAACACTACGAGTCACTCGCACCGGCTTTTAGCTGGCAATAGCATCTATTTTTCCGTGCGATGCTTGCTACTAAATAAGAGCCAGTTCTTTTCTTTCTCCTATTTTCTCACTCTCCATATAGGACAAATTAAGCTGACATGTACATGCTAATAATAAGTTGAGGTGGTTTTCTTGTACACGCTCTAATGGTTAGTACTAAGACTTTTGCATCTCATAAATTCGGAGCTAATTACACAGCTAAGTTAACCAAGTTTGTCAGACGGATGGGACTAGTATTTCATCTCAAGGTCAACTCTGAACTTGTTTCTCTAGAGTCTACATGAATGTTGCGAAAAATAGTGTGCGTGCGTGTGTGTATATATACATACTAGAACAATAAGCGCGGCGCACGCCGCGCGCGTGAACGAAAAACAAATTTATGTTTTTTCGGAGAAAAATGGACCACGAAAACAAATTTTGCCGCGCGCGTGAACGAAAAACAAATTTGTATTTTTCTCAGAGAAAAAACGGACCACGTTTTTTTTTTGGAAAAGCGAGGAAAAACGGAGCACAAAAACATTTTTTCCGGGAAAAACGGAGCACGAAAATATTTTTTTGGAAAAAATGGAGAAAGGACTAAGCGCAGCGCACATCGCGCGCATGATCGAAAAACAAATTTGTGTTTTTCTCGGAGAAAAAACGGACCACGATTTTTTTTTGAAAAACGGACCACGAAAACATTTTTTCCGAGGAAAACGGAGCACGAAATTTTTTATTTCCGGAAAAAACGGAGTGAAAAAGTCTAGAGATAGAGCTGAACACATTTTTCTGGTGACGAAAACATTTTTTCCCGAGAAAAACGGAGAAAGGACCTAGACGTAAAGAGTAAGGACCTGAATGTTACATTTTTGGGCCTGTTCGCAATATGAATTTAACGGGAGGTTTTTTTCGTAAAACGGCGCACGAGGGACCTAAACGCGAGTCCGGGAAAAATATCTTCCCCTCACAAAAAATCACGAAGGACTTATTTGTAATTTACAGGGACCTATTCGTAATTTGAAGAAAGGCAGGGAGTTTTTTGTAAAAAAACAAAAGTGACACGTGGGTGCCCTCCCTATCCAGGAACCTTGCCAACTTTAATTAGGGGATATATATGCGTCTGATCACATGCATGCCATTGCGGTGGTCAACTCATTTTTCAAAGTGATTTACCACCAGAATGGCGCGCGGTGAGAACTAATGTAAGCACGCAATTTGCCGATGCGCGCACACAATTTATTCATTTTTCGGTGTGGTTTGGCGTGCATGTTTGGACCTGTTGAAGTGATTTCTTCAGTTCACATTTCTGTCTAGCTAACTGGAAGTAGTAGAGCAAATTAAGCTGGGCTAAGTGACGGTGCCGCGTTAGGTGAAAGGAAAGGAGAATTATGTATGTATAGATTAGAGTTAATTATTAACTCAGCTGCGGCCAACCTTTGCTGCTAAATGAAGACAAACAAGGCGGGATTGAACAAAGCCATGACACACTGCAGCAGCAGATGGATGCAGCTGGCCGGCCCCATTCTAGATCCAGCAGGAGCGAAGCTCATTAGCTAGCTAGCATGACGGTGTACGTGGAATTCTAGCTAGCTAGCTATATATGCAAATCAGCTACTACGTACTTAAAATATAGTAATAATACTACTAGTAGTAATTAATCTCTATATATCTTGTTTGTTAATTTAGGTTGTCGTGACTCATTAGAGCATGCAATGCAACCACACTTGATTCGATGCAGATCGACTTGCCCTCCATCCTCTTAATTGTCTTCCTTGCTTTCTCTATCTATATATAAAAGAGGGAGCCCTGCACTGCACCCATCACTCGATCTCCCCCTTCCCTTCCCTTCCATTTGCAATTAATCGTCTCTCTAATTAAGCCCCGCCCCTGAGGAACCAGCCATGGCCGGGAGTGGGAGCACGCCTTGCGCGTCGTGCAGGCTGCTGCGGCGGCGTTGCACCAACGAGTGCGTGTTCGCGCCCTACTTCCCGCCGGAGGACCCCCACAAGTTCGCCATCGTGCACAGGGTCTTCGGCGCCAGCAATGTCAGCAAGATGCTTCAGGTTCGTCGTCGGCCGCCTGCTTTCATGCATGCTTCGTCTCATTTCGATCCGTCAGCCGCTTTCATTTGGCGTGGGAATGAATTATCATCAACGGATCAATATATAGCTAGCTGTACGCGTTTCAGGATCTGCCTGCGCAGCAGAGGGCGGACGCGGTGAGCAGCCTGGTGTACGAGGCCAACGCGCGCATGAGGGACCCCGTCTACGGCTGCGTCGGCGCCATCTCCTACCTCCAGCAGCAGGTCTCCCAGCTGCAGATGCAGCTCGCCGTCGCGCAGGCCGAGATCCTCTGCATCCAGATGCAGCACGACGGTCAAACACCTGCTGCTGCAGCCGCATTGCAACAGCTTCAGCAGCAGCAGCAGCAGCAGCAGATGGATGACGAGGCCTGCGATGACCTGATCGTTCACAGTGGTCTGATGAACACGCTAAGCAGTACTGCCGCTCATCATCAGCTGACGGGCTTCGGCTACGCACGGAGTAGTGCAATGGTGCTGCAGGAGGCGTGCCTCAAGCAAGAGTCCCTATATATGGACGTGATGACGATGATGTAGTCGTAGTAATTAAATACTATGTGCTTTGATTGATAAACATTGTCTCTACTTCAATTCTCTCTGCTTCTGTAGTTTCACGAGAACATGCATGGGAAATCGAGAAGAAAGATAATTAACTGGGTCACATAAGCATGCATATATTGCATATAATCTCTCCATTTCTATTCAAAGAGTAGCAACACAAGAACTGATTGATCATTTTCTGAACCACGACTTCAGTTAGTTCAGGCTCCCATGCATGCCAAGTTCCAGATCAGGTGCTTCCTGTAGCAACATTAATTGGACATCACATAGTAGAGTAAGTAGCATCCAAATAGTATATATGTTGGTGCACGTAAGGACATTAAGCATCACAAAGCTAGCTATTTTAATCCATCCCCGGTAGTACAACTAACAGGAATCCAAATGGACGACCTGACCTACTAGTAAGCTAGATTCCTAAGCTGTCTACACAAGGCGCGTGTCCTTTGTGTGTGCACTGCTGGGTATTGAACAATCGCTTAATTACCTGGCTTCACTACCATTTGACCTGTCCGATGTTACTTGTTAAATACCGAGACATTAGAATAGTTGAGTGCCTCGTGTCACCACTCACCAGTGGGCCAACACTGAAACCTAAGCTGTGTCTTTCATCTCAAGCAAGGACGATTTTCGAGTATTGTTTAACGAATTCTTCAGAAATGATTTGTGGAGGAGAAGCCTGTTTACAAGTAGTAATTATTACTTGACAAATCATTGGTTTGGTTATATATGATATTCTCAAGGTGCGTGCATGCATTAGGTGGAGGTAGTCTCAATCTAGGACAAAACAAAAGGGCCAGTTGAAGCCCCCGAATGTTATATATATTTTTGGTTATTAAAGAATTTTTGGCCTTTTGTGTGACCAAAGCTTTTAATTAATTTGTGTACTGAGTACAGTTTTTTGCCTAGGCAAAAATGACTTGTTTAATTAGATGATGGGGGACTAAGACATGATGGAAGCATGTTTGAGCACATACAGCTAGCTAGCTGTTAGCCATGCACATATGCATGGCCGGTTAGGTTATATTAGGTATGACCTGGATTAGATGCAATCACTTGTAATCCCTTGATTGTTTCCTTCGGTTGTAATATCTCCTATTTATATGCCTAATTGGCCAATACAATGATTCATCGCGTGAGAAATCTTTCCGCTTTCACTAGCCACCAGAACTGTTGTTTCATTTTGCAGATATACGTGTCTCATCCTGCAAATCATCCTTACCGGGAAAACTCCGTGAAACCCACATATATGTTATGAAAATTATAAGTACACTACGAAACCTGGTGAAACAACATAAAACCTATCTAGATGAAACAGTGTGAAACCTATTTAGATAAAACTTAGCTGTGAAGAATGCAGGCTTTGTGCTCCACCCAATCTTCTTGTTTAGTAGTACCAGGCTACCAGCTGCTCACACTAGCTCTTATCCTGCAGTGATTTGTGTCATGGGTTCCCAATTGAATGGGCCCAATTATGCAGCCTTGGTTTGACCCAAATCACACAATTACATGCATCAGCATCTGTTGCCGGGCTTATATATATATATATATATATATATATATATATATATATATATATATATATATATATTACACACACACACACACCAGTCCGATCAGAATTTGGACTTGGCTCTCTCTTTCTGTCTCTCTGTCGCCTGTTTCTGTTTCCTCGATCATTCCAACTTTGGAGTTCGAGCATGTTACATGTACTAGCCATCATCATAAAATTAAAACTAAATCTTCATTCAGGTGAAATTTATGCAAATTGGCATGCAGCAGCAGCATATCTGGCTAGAATTAAGCACACGTCTTCTCTTCCCAAAGAGCAAATGTTCAAAATCTTACTGTGCTCGATCGTTTTTTAAAAAGCTTTGATTCTTTTAGTAAATCGAGAGTATGAAATGACAAGCTAGGCATCTCATACAAGCAATACAGGCCTGACCATAAGCCTTACTTACTGCATTGCGGACCGAGAAGAAATTGATAAATGAGATGGCGGACCGAGAATACGTATCGTCAGCAGGCATGTACACCATGAGCGATCGGATTAATTAGGCAGATTAATTAAGGCGCAGTGCGTGCTAGTACGGAGATTCCACGTCTTACCAAACGAGCAAATTAAATTTTAAGGGCACGCAGTACGTACTGCCATTTAAATCATGTGCAAAAATGCTAGCAAAGATGTGTGTATACATATGTGGTCCGTGCATGCATCGAGATCACTAAAATAATCGCGTACATGAGTGATGATCCAAAATCCACTGATAGTGGGCCTGATTTATCTGCAATTATTTCTTTTAGTCTTGATCGATGTGTACAAATATCCAGGAAGATAATCTTGAAGTATCCTGGAAAGAGCAAAAAATATATTTGATATTCAAGCATTTCCTCAACTGTGCTTAACTTAAGAAAAAAAAAAGCACACTACGTACTACAGAAATATTTATATTTGTAACGACACTCCTTTTTGGTACAGAATACCAAGAAGAATGATTTATATGCATACAGTACTAATCCTATGATCAGTGGCTAGTACGTATATTTACAACATTAGTAGCACATCTATACATAATATTATTATTGTGGAAGTTATTTATACAATGTAGTATTACAATTTAGATTATATTGCAGCAGAAAGAAACAAAAGTCTTGTAGTGTGCCTATCCAACCCGCAGACAATTAATAAGATATAATTCCTAGAAAGTCGCATCATTTCCTGTATCATGAGGTGAAGAATATATTCTCGGGGTCCTCTTCTTCAATTAAACCATCAAATAAGCAATGGTGAGTACTTTCGTACTCAGTAAGACTTAAGGTGTATTGTAAAAGTGCAGTAAATACTGGCTATGTCAAAGGAGGCTTTTACTATTACTTTGCGTAAAACGATATTTAACTTAAAAATTAAATAGTAATTTAAAAACAAAATTTGTAAAAGCGAATTTGACTGATAAAAAATAACAAGTATGTAAAGTATAAAGTAGCAACTCACGGTCCTCCATGACGTGAGCATCGAGATCGTCCATTGCCAACACATGCCATAAAACCAATATTTGCTAATCGACGGGTCAAGCGCCCTTGACCGCGGGCTGTCAACGGGTCCCCAAGCTCGGAGGCTCCTGCCACGACCTAGGTGCATGCCGAGGCGCTCGACCTAGAGCGCACTGGACCCGAGCACGGCCCCGCTCAGCCTCGAGCTCGGGCGGGCCCTTGTTCGGAGTCGTAAGCCACCCTTGGATTTCGGATCAAGCATTTGACCGGCGGTTGCCCAAGACGCGGGTCGTGGGGTAGGCGAAAAGGCGGCGACAAGTTCGAGCGTTATCGCCATCCTCAACGCATGAAGGCCACTTCCTAATCTCTCCCGCCTGCTGCGCAAGAGGAAGTATAAAACCAAGGATGCGCATCTTCTGGGGACACGCGAAGACAACACACAGAACACGCCATAGCTCGAGCTTAGACATAGCCATTATTAAACTTGAGTCAGAACACACCCTTGTACTTTAAATAGCCAAGAAAATCGCCGAAGGTGACGGAGTAGAGCTATTACCTCCACAGGCTCGAACCAAGATAAATCTTGCCTCACGCCGTTGTCGCCTTGTTCACCATCATCACGCCTACACTTTTCCTCCGCTCGAGCGGCGCAACTCGGTCCCGTGATCACACCGACCCCATCTCACTTCTTGCGGTTGGCGATCCCGATCGCCGACAACCGGCGCCACCGTGGGGCCTGATTGCTTCGCTTTTCGCAGAACGACATTAAGGTCCCAGAGCATGGCGACTTCGCTGATGGACTTTCTCAAGCGTGATTCGCACGGACTCGACTCCGTGTCCTCGTTCCGCCTCGCCGCTTCCACTCGAGCATCACGCTCGATGGCGACGATCAAGACACGGAGGAAATGCGGATGACCGTGATCCGCAGACTTTGAAGATGCTCGCCGGATGGTGCATGTCGCCATCAACCAGCTATAACCGCCCCCGCTGAAGCTCAGGAGAAGGCCAAGACGCCTTCGGGCCGCCAGTCCCTCTCACGGAGCGCCCGCTTATCGCCGGGTCATGGCCGACCCCGATAGGACGAGGTCGGAGCTTTTGGCCGCCCTAGCCGAAGAGCTCGATCGGCTGGCGACCGAGGTCGCCCTCCGCAAAGACCGGTCAAGACTCGGGACCCGCCCGTAAAAGCGATGACAACACGCCGCGCTGCCGCCACAAGACTCCATCGGACGCCCTGCGCATGAGCGCCGAGCCCGGACGGCTTTGATGACACGCCGGTGTCCCGCGGCACTGCGACTAAGCAGGCCCGCCCGAGCCAAGCCACGCTAACTCCGAAGTCGACCGGCAAGCAGTTCTGCGGACCTCTCCCTAGACGCTCGCCAGCGCCGCAGGTCCAGACCGCTATGCATTCGCCAGTGATTCCCGTTCGCACCGTGGTCGCTCCCATCGAAGGTCGCCGCCGAGGCGCCTCGACCAATCCAGCAGCAGCAGGGACCTTGTCGGGATGATCACACCCGGCGCGAGCCTGTCCCGGCCTATGGCTGCATGGCGTACTCTGACGGCCTGCGTCGCGTGCGGTGGCCGGCTCGGTTCAAGCCCGCGCTGATCGAGTGTTTTGACGGGACCAGGAACCCCGACGAATTCTTGTCTATCTACTCGACCGCTATCTTGGCGGCCGGGGGTGACGAGCTTGTCATGGCCAATTACCTCCCGACCGCCCTAGATGGCGTCACATGAACTTGGCTTTGTAACCGTAAGCCCGGTTCCTTCAGTCGTGGCGCCAAATCAGAGCGCCTTCGCCCAACTTTCGAGTTGTTACGAGCGCTCGGAGGAGAAGGACTGGATCGTGGTCATCCAGGCAAGAGCGAGCCGCCGCGGATTTCGTCGCGCGATTCATCCGCACAAGGAACCCGATTCCAAGCATCTCCGACAAAGCCGTAATTAAAGCCTTCAAGTTCGGCGTCCGCGACGGCGCCATCAAGACTGGAGATCACCTCGAGGCTCAACACAACAAGCTTTTTCCGCATGGCGTAGCGCAGACGCTGACGCGACGACGCCGTCTGG
Source organism: Guadua angustifolia (assembly GCA_036346375.1). Taxonomy (NCBI): domain Eukaryota; kingdom Viridiplantae; phylum Streptophyta; class Magnoliopsida; order Poales; family Poaceae; genus Guadua; species Guadua angustifolia. The sequence goes on from CM070522.1 coordinate 561,300, forward strand.
CCGGAAGCGACACGACCAAGGTAAGCTTGGTCTAAACCAAACAGAGGCCGCCCGTCTAACCTGTGGCGCGAGCACGGCGCCACCACCAAAAAGCGGAACGTGATCACAGGGCGCGGAGGTCCGCCATGGTGATCGTTTGGCGGATGGCCTGCCGCGAGGTCCTTGAAGTCCGAGATCAAGCTCGGGAGGATCCAAATCTCGCCAAGGTCGGCCTCGACTCGCCAGCGTGAGAACTGTACTTTCAAAGAGAGGGTCGGCGACCGGCCGCGGCGATGTCTCGCCCACAGCGGCCGGCGCGCCAAATATGACGAGGCGAAGTTCGCCTGTTTATAGGGCGGCGGCCACGACCTACGGACTGCAGGCTTGGCAAAATAAGCCGAGGCCTTCTATGATGGGCGGGTGAGATGCCCGTGTTCTCGGCGATGACGACCACCAGATAGGGTGAACGCCGCGCAGAGCATGACGACTCGATTTGGAGTTCCAAAGAGGCGAAGGCCGGATCGACATCATCTTCGGCGGCTCGTCGGCTTACCACCCAGCGTGAGGTCATACGCCGCCACGAGCCATCTACTGTCGCTTTGGGAAGCCCACCGAGCAGCCCAAGCAGGGCCGGAGCCACCATCGCCTTTCACTCCGGAGGACGCTTCCTGTGTATGGCCCGAGACCTAAAGACCGCTTTGGTCGTGACTCCACCATCGCAATACCGCTGGCGGGCGGTCATGATCGACGGTGGCGGCTCTCTTAACTTGTCAGAGGCGTAAGCGCTTGACCGGATGCAAATTCCCCACCGAAGGTCAAGAGCATCGCCATACCCTTCTTCGGATCGCACCCGAAAGCTCGACCATCCCCCTAGGGCAGGTAGTCCTGCCCGTTACCTTCGGCGACTCGAACAACTTCCGCGACCGGCCGGTTACCTTCGAGGTGGTCGAGGGTGACCTCCGCATAACGCCATCCTCGTGCAAACCCGCCTGGTCAAGTTTATGGCGGCCAACCATTATGGCCATCGGTATGAAGTCGCTCGCCCCAATGGCATCATCACCGACGGGTGATCTCGCAGCGCACATGGATGTGAGACCAAGGCCTTGGCTCTCGCAGCATGCCGCCCCAGCCTGCCCGGAGGCGATTACGAAGAATGCCCGATGAAGGTGGCAATCCGCCAGATGGGCGACGAAGACCGCGGTTGGCCGACGAGGGCGAATTCGCCAAGTGCATCCACGTCTCTACCGAGCTGAGTTCCAATAGGAACTCGAGCTCGCCACCTTCCTCCGCGCCAACAAGGGTATATTCGCTGGGAACCCGCGACATGCCTGGCGCCCGAGGAGGTGGTCGAGCACAAGCCGCAGGAGATCCGGCTCGATTGCGGCGCCGTAAGCCGCCGCTTCCCCAGAGAAGGTCGCGGTTATCAAGGAGAACCTTGACAAGCTCCCAAGGCCGGTTTCATCCGTGAGGTTGACTACTCCGAGTGGCTGGCTAACCCGGTCATCGTGCAAAAGAAGGGAGGAAAGTGGAGGATGTGCGTCAACCATACGGGGTTGAACTCGGTTTGCCCGAAGGACAACTTCCCGCTTCCGCGCATTGACCAGATCGTCGACTCCACCGCAAATGCCGAAATGATGAGCTTCTTGGATGCTTACTCGGGATACCACCAGATCAAGCTGGTGGTCGGCGACGAGAGCAAGACATCCTTCATCACGCCGTTTGGCACCTATTGCTATACGACCATGTCGTTTGGTCTGCGCAATGCGGGGCCACATTTCAATTGCCTAATGACCAAGACCTTCGAGCTTGGATCGGGCGTAAACCTTGAGGTCTACGTGGACGACATCATCGCCAAGAGCCCTCCGAGGGCTACTCACGTCATGACCTTGAGGAAACCTTCGCCAACCCGAACAGCACAAGATCAAGCTCAACCCCGAGAAGTGCGTGTTCGGGCGCAAGGCCGGAAAGGTGCTCGGCTACATGATCGGGGCTGGGGTCGGCCCGAACCCGAGAAGATCGAGGCGATCGAGAAGATGGCGCCCAACCTCGATCAAAGGTGCAGAGCCTCACCGCTGCATGGCCGCCTCAAGAAGTTCATTTCGAGGCTTGCTAACGCTGGCCCCATTCTTCCAAACTCGCGCAAGCACGGGCCGAGTGGACTCCGGAGGCGCAAGCGATCCTTCGATGAGTCAAGGTATACTTGTCGCCCCACCCCTCCCATAACGCCACAACCGGGCGAGAGGTCATGTTTCTATCTCGCGGCTACCACCCACGCCGCTGCCGCCCCGGTGGCGAACGGGGTCTCAAAGAAGACCCAATTTATTACGCCGAGGTCTTGCACGCCCGGCGAGCACTACACGCAGTACGAAAGCTGCTCTATGCTCTCCTCATGGCGTCGCGCAAGCTCCGGCACTATTTTTAGGCGCATTCCGTGGTCGTTCCGAGCAACTTCCCGCTCGGAGACATCTTGCGGAACCCAGACGGCGGCGCGCGACGCAAGTGGGCCATGGAGCGGGCGGTGTTCGACGTCCGTGTCGTGGATCGAACGCCATAAAGTCGCAAGTGCTCGCCGACCTTGGTCGAAAGCAAACGCCGCAGCCCGCTCCCGAGCTTCGTGTCGAGGAGGAGAAGCCCGGTCATGTTCTTCGACGGCTCAAGGTCCTTCAAACGCCGGGGGATCCTTATCCTTGCCTTGGCGCTAACAGTTAAGGTACGTGGTTCGTTTCGGGTTTCCGGCGACCAACAATGTGGCAGAGTATGAGGCCCTCCTGGCGGGCTTACGAGCTTGCATGCATTGGGCATGCGCCGGCTGGTCATGAAGGGCGACTTCCAGCTCATCATCAACCAGTTCAACAAGGCCTACCAATGCTCGGGGGATTCGATGGCAAAGTACCTCGCCGAGGTGCGCAAGATGGAGAAGTGGTTCTAGAACTTGGAACTCAAGCACATTCCCAGGAGGGACAACTCCAGCGCGGACTTCCTCTCCAAGCTCGGCTCCTCCGACGACGATATCCCCCCCGACGTCATCCTGGAGACGCTGGCGGCCCCTTCGATCTCCGATCAAGAGGTCCTGCTCGCTGTGGTCGAAGGTATCCCCTCCTGGGCCAAGCCCATCCACAATTTCCTTACTAGGGGCGACCTGCCACCCGACCCTGCCGAGAGGAGCAGGATCAAACGACGAGCAAGCTTGTACACGCTCGTGGACGGCGCACTCTATAGACGGAATGTATCCGGCATTCTGACTCGGTGCATCTCTACAGAGGAGGGTAAGTACCTATTAAGTGACATTCACTCAGGCCTCTGTGGGGTGCACTCTTCATACAGGAAGATGGTCGGTAAGGCCTTCCGTTTGGGGTACCATCGCCAACGGCGCTCAGATGGTCGTGATATCGTCCGCACCTGCCGAGCATGCCAGTTCCACGCCAGGAAGTCGCACCACCGCTTACGCCTTCGCACCATCTTGCTCGCTTAGCCTTTCTCGACCGGGGCTAGATATCCTCGGCCCTTTTCTCAAAGCGGTCGGGGAAGAAATTTTGTGGCCATCGACACCTTCACCAAGTGGATCAAGCCGAGCCATCTTGACCATCACCGCCGCGGCCGCTCGTTTCTTCCGCTTGTTCGTGGTCACCGTGCACGGGTTCCATGCAAGATTATCACCGACAACGGTACTCGGTTTACCGCTGAGTTGTTCCAGAGTTTTGCGAGAACTCGGCATCGAATATGCTTCGCTCGGTGGCTCACCCCGAGCAACGGAGCGGCGAACGCCAACGGGCAAATAGTCCAGTATGCCAAGAAGCGAAGTTGCGATGAGCTCGAACGTTACGGCAAGACACGGTGGACGAACTTCCCATCGCCCTATGGTCTATTCAGACCACAACAAGCCGAGCCAGTGGTCCACACCCTTCCACCGTGGTTCGCAGATCGGCCGCCCCGCCTCGAGGTTACTACTGGCTCGCCAGGTCACTTGGTCGACCAAGTCGACTTCGAGCACGAACGGTCTCTCGACCTTACCTCGCAGAAGAAGTAAGATGCAGTGCAATCGCCACGATCAACGACTACCCGCAAGCTCTTCGCAGACATGCGCCTCGACGCAGACGACCTAGGAAGCTCCTTGTTGGGGACCTGCCCCGAGACGGATTCGAGCTCGTCCAACACCAACAAGTTATCCCCACGGTGGGAGGGCCCCTACAGAGTCGTTTCAACAGATCGCACGGGGGCTTACCGGCTAGCGATGCCCGATGGTAGAGAGCTCTCTAGCTCGTGGAACATAGATCAGCTTCGAAAGTTTTATGTGTAACCTCTATACCTCAAATTTCAATAAAGTTGTTCGTTTATTCTCGCTCTTTATGTCTGCTGCCACTTGTGTTGGTACGGTTTTTTTTTCTGGGACCCCTTCTTTCACGACCTTCGTGCGCCGCACTCTTCCTCTCGGTCTAAGCGTCGTGAGCTCGACGTCCTCTGTGGGACGAGCTAAAACGTAGTTTAACCTCTTCGCAATCTAGCTCTCTCCGTGCGTTCGGCCCGACCAAAAGCCTCGCCACTTTGACTATGGAGCAAAGGCGCACGGTCATGGATCGTGATTCAATGGTAGTCCGGCTAAACCGCCTTTCTATCGATCTCGTTTTGGTCACGCCTATGTCCCTCGCGGATTTTCTCTCCATTCTCGCAGTCATGTTCACTGATGCGCAAGAATCTTGCGCCCAAGGCCGGCGTTGTTTCGACTCGGACCCAACGGGGCCGGATAAAGGGCATACTACCATCAACAACCTCACGAGCACGAAAGCGAAGCGAGGAAGGCGGACTCCAGACATCCTCGACGCATTTAATTTCAAATGGGACAAGACCTTTTACCAAAAAGTAACGTAGCTTTATCATAATGTTTCCAAGCGTTTTCTGATGAAGATGAGGATAAAAGTTACAAGTCCGCCATCTCGCGGGCGAAGCTTTCTTGCTCGAGCTCGGCAACCTTAGCCCGCAAGGTCGAGAGCTCACTTCAAGATCGAGGGCTTCCTTGGCGGCGCTCACGGCTTGGCGACGCTGCCTTGGAGTTGAGCTGTATGCTGCCGCTTTCTCGGCGCGCCCGAGCTTCTCCTCCATCTCCGCGATTTTGGCCTCCGGCTCGGGACGCCTGGGCGAGGATGACGCTTTCAAGAAATGCCTTCTCCAATGCCTCGACCTTGGCGCCAGACGTCTGCAAGCGCCTTGGCCGAGGATGTCGCTTTTTCAACAGCGGCCTTCTCCAATGCCTCGACCTTGGCGTGTTCGTCGGTGAGCGCTTGGACCGAGGACGAAGCTCGCTCCGCGGTGGCCTTCTCCAGCGACTCTACCTTGGCGCGCCGGTCTCAAGAGCCTCGAGCGCTTTTGGTCGCCCGGGTCCGTTCCTACTCTACGGCTTTGAAGCCGAACTCACGCTCGGAAGCCCTGGTTTGCTCAAGCTCGGCCGCGTCAGCCACCTCCTGCGCCACCATCGTTTGGCGAAGGTCGTCGAGCTCCTTGGTCAGGCGCTCGAGCTCTGCCTAGTCGACCTCGATGGTCGTACAGAGCTTGGTGCGCTCCACCTCCCTCGTCTCCACGACGTTCAAGAGCCCCCTGAGCACGTCGGCATGCTCGTGGAGGCCTTGCAGCCCTCGAGCGACGCTGCCGATTGCCTTAGAGGACAGGGAAGGTGGCCCCAGTAAGAAACTGATGAGAAAACTCGGCCTAACGTGTCGCAGGGCATGTGAGGGGATCCCTTACCTCACGGAGACGACCCTCGACGCATGTGCGGGTGTACTCTTCGTTCAGCTCCTCGATTCGAGCGCGGTCGATCTCTTCCTCACCGAGGCCGGGATCGACCTCAACCTCCGCCGATGCGTCTTGGCTAGGTCCTTCAATCGCCATGTCGGCGGCGGCTTGGAATCCTGCCCCCTCGCTCGGCGGGTCCAACTCGCCAAGAAGAGTGCGCGGCGGCAAGATTGGCCTCAACCCGGTGGTCGGGCTCCGACGCTCCGGCGGCCGGAGGGCGGTGGCCGGACCGCCGATGATCATCCTCCGTGGCAGAGGTATCACGGCCTCCACCCCGTGCTGGCGTCGGTCGGGCAGAGCCCGAGGCGCCTCTCGCGGTGTGGCTGCCTCGTGGTCGGGCGTCGCGCCCTCGGTGTCGGAAGCGGCGATGGGCAGAGCGGTGGGGCCTCTCGCTGGCCGCAGGGGTCCGCGACTGGTGTTCTCCCCACGCCGGCTCCTGGAAGGCCGGTGGCAGCGACGTCCTCCGCCTCGCCGGTGTCAAGATCCACGCTGGTCGCGGGCTGGGGCTCTTCCTCGTCCGAGTCATCGACGCCTTGGTCGAACTCACCGATCGGGACCAGGCTCGGCGCCCCCGATGGGGTCCGCGTCAGGCGCAAGGGGAGACGCGGGACCAACTCGAAGGTGTCCTCTTCCTCGGACTCGGACTCGCCCTGGACAACAGGCATCGTCAAAATGGGCAAGTTTCGAGCTCGGGTGCTCGAGGTCTACGATCAAAAACATACTCTAAGCCAGAAGGATGCGAAGAAGACAGAAGTCCAAGAGGCCAGGAACTTACCTGGGAGACCACCCGCGATCGCCGAGGGTCGGCTGAAGGTCTTGCCGCCCCGAGGCCGAGGGGCACTTCGCTTATGCTGACGTCGCGACCGGGTCTCGGGGCCGGCCGCCCGCGCCATCCGCTGCAGATGGGGCTCGGGCTTGTGGTCCCGGAGCCGGAGAGGGCTCAAGACTGGCGGCGGCCGCCAAGCGCTCGCCGCCGCAAAAGGAGAACGCGCAAACCAAGAAGGCACACGAGCACGGGCTCGGGGCTCGACCGGCGGGATCTCACCATGGCGCTGTCGCCCACTCGACATAAGTTTTTCGCCTCCGGCGGTCCGCGTCGGCCGGGAAGGTCTCTTCTTCCCATTTTGTTTTGCCCACCCCGCAACGGAGCATCCGCTGGCCGTGTCAAGCGACTCTTGATGATCCGCGCGCATGAAAGGGTCATGGAGGGCCTCGGTCACTCGGTCGAGCCGCTGGTCGGGATGGCTTACCTCGCCTTTCGGCGAGCACGTTTTCAGCACGTAGTCGCCCATGGAGTAACCAGCGCCGCCTTTCAACATCTCGCTCATCCCGGCGGTAACCTAAGACTCCTTCGGCGCTGCAAAGGGGGAACGATTCTCAAAGAAGCGTGAGGGGCGGACTCGAGCAAGACCACGAGGCGGAGGCATACCAGACGCATTCTCGCGGTCGAGTCGATGCGCCTTGATCTCAGAACGGGTGTGTCCGCCTCGCAGAGGGGACACCCGGTGCCCGCAGAAGTCAACGGCGATCGCCTGCCCGGTGAGGCCGCGCTCGGAGTAGAGGTGAATGGCGGCGATGGCTTCTTCGCTTCGGCCTCGGGATCGTCCCTCTGGGTCTCCTTCTTCCCACCGACGGCTTTCTCAGATGACATGACGTCTTGAGCTCCCCTTTCTTCAGATAGAACCACCGCTCGGACCATGGCCCGAGGGAGTCCCGAGCTTGGATCTTGGGGAAGGACCACTTGAGCCTTGTCCGCTGTCGGAAGTAGAGGCATCCGACCACAGGGTCCTTCCCAGAGCGGAAGAGATGAAGTACCGAAAGAAAAGCGAGGGATTGGGAAGGATTCCTAGGAACCCTCGCATGAGATGGGAAAAGATGGCGAGAGTAAGAATGGAGTTCGCACTGTGTTTATGAGCTCGATCTCAAGAATCGTGAGGACCACGGAAAGGAACTCGCTCTCCGGTCCGCAGTCGAAGAGGACGTAATGCTCGGTGCAAACGATCTCGCTCGCCCCGGGCGTGGCTCGGTCTCGTTCGGCACCGCCATGTGAATGGGTCAAGCAGCCCCAGGGTCTCGAGCTCCTTCATCCTCGCGGGCGACAGCGTGCTCCTCCCTAGCTTGGCCATGGCGATCGTGGCGATTTCAGTCGAAGGGGGGGGGGAGTTTTTTGCTTGGGCTCGGAGGCTTGGGAGACGAGGGGCGCTGGTCGGGAAGTTTCCTCAACAGTCGCTGCGGTCTTGAGCTTATAGGCCGTGCCGACGCTAAACCGTCATGGCGGCGCTCAAGGGCGTCGGCCACGATTTGACAGGCGTGATTAAGGCTCGGGCTGTGGTTTCGAGACGCGCAGTGTCGCCAACCGCTTGCATCCGTGTGGTTCCGGAGATCAAGAGGCGCCAGTGTCGCGCACTCACGGCTCTGGCGTTACGCCCGACCTCGACCTCAAGAGAATTCTCGAATCGGTCCCACTATAGAGACTCAAGGTCGCCCATGTTTTCTGCCACGACCTTAAGCCTCGGGGGCTAGCCGACGGGTGGCGGCCCTTGACCGGCCGGCCATGTCAACAGTCCCCAAGCTCGGAGGCCCCGCCACGACCTAGGTGAATGCCGAGGCGCCGACCTAGAGCAAGATCGACCCGAAAGCACGGCCCGCCGCCCTCGAGCTCGGGCGGCCCTTGTTCGAGTCGTAAGCCACCCTTGGATTTTGGATCAAGCATTTGACCGGGCGGTTGCCCAAGGCGCTGGTCGTGGGGTAGGCGCAGTGCGCGGCGACAAGTTTGAGCGATATCGCCCGACCCTCAACGTGCATGAAGGCCACTTCACGGGAATCTCTCCGTCTGCTATGCAGAGGAAGTATAAAAACTATGATGCGCAATTCTCCGGGGACACGAAGACAACACACGTAACACGCCATAGCTCGAGCTTAGACATAGCCATTGTTAAACTTGAGTCAGAGCACACCCTTGTACTCGTAAATAGCTAAGAAAATCGCCGCAAGGCGAATCGGAGTAAAGCTATTACCTCCACAGGCTCGAACCAAGATAAATCTCGGTCTCACGCTCGTTGTCGTCTTGTTCGACCATCATCACGTCTACACTTTTCCTCCGCTCGAGCGAAGCGCAGATCCGTATCTGGGTCCCAGATCACATCGACTTCCATCTCACTTCTTGCGGTTGGTGATCCCGATCGTCGACACCAACATATCGCACACAGCTAATACCAATCCTTGCCAACAATGGCATAGTATTGAATCACCTGAGCGGTAAACTTTCTAACACATGTTTTCAAATCATCTATTTTTTAAAATACCAAAGTATCTAACTAGTGTTAGTTCACTAAGTTTCCCATAACCGCTGGCACGGCTTTTCGAAAAGATTTAAACTCTTTAGAGGTGTACAACTTTATCCATAAGATATGATCGACTCTTTTTGCAACGTCATTAGCACACTTCCTTTGGTGTGCCGCGAAGGGTCATGACATAACCGTTACATTATATAGACCTAACTTTGCACTAGCCCAGTGACGACAAATCTATACTATAGCGGCAGAAGATATTTATATATTCGGTACGACAAATGGTTTCACATCCTATCATCTCACTTCTCCCTATAGTATGAAGTATACAGTTGTATTAGTATGTATTTGCCCACACCTTTGTATGGAAGCCCCTTACAAGCAATCAGTCCAGCAAGCCTGTACATCTCTAGCCTTCCAATGTGTAAAGCTAAATCTAAGTAACTTAATAGGTTAATGCCGTCCCATAGCAACACTTATGGTTGTACGGATATCCTTGGATCATACAATACTACGTTCCGACCAGGGCAATAATCTTTCTCTACACTACGTGCAAGTCCCATGCATATCTGGCTATTGCCAATAATCACTCGCGTCAAAACCAAAGTTTTATTTTGAGTTTTTATACCAAAATACAGTAACCATCATCATGTTTCAATATTTCAAAGTTTTATCTTGAACAGTATATCCAACTTGTTTATCCCAAATCTAAAGCATGGCTAAGCATAATTATTAATCATCGCATATACCTGGATTAGCATTATATATTATCTAAACTTAATTCTAGGGTTATCAAGGTTCATAGATCAATATTTATTAAGGAAGATCTATGAGAATATAGCAAATTTGTTTTTTTTTGAACGAAAGGCAGGAGCTCTGCCAAATGCATTAAGAAAGGAAAGAAACACCGATCAGTTTTTGAGAAGGGGAAGAAGAACCAGAGAAAGAACAACAACGTACAAAGACGGAAAGGATCTCCCCGATCAAAACCCGGAGAGCCGACCTAGAGCACTAGAGACAACCGGTTACAAAAGCACTACAACACCCCGAAAGCAACTTGGCGATTGTCGATGTCCTGAGAGATAGCGCCGACCACTTGTTGCAATCATGCGGTAGGAGTTATTGAAAATCCTATTGTTTCTCTCTTTCCAAATGTTCCAGAGGGTATACGTGATGACCCCATCAAAGCCCTTCCGCCGCATGTAGGAAGCCGCCGCCGAGAGTCATACCACCAGACACATTATCAAGCCGCCCGACGGTGGCGCACTCGAGACCTACCTCGAACGCGACTTAGCATCGCTCGCGCACTGTCTTGCAAATGGACAAAGCAAAGAAGAAATGGTTGGACGTTTGAGATCCGTGGTCGCAAAGAACGCACGAAGCGGAATGTGGCCATCCTCGGCAAAGAAGCTTCGCCGATGTGAGAAGCTTGTCCTGCACAAATAACCACGCAAAGAACCTGCACTTCCCTTCCGTCGAGGCCTGCCATATCATCCTGTAAGATGGATCAGTTGTGGATCCGAAGAATTGAGCCTTGTAAGCCGAACCTGCGGAGTATTCACCTGATGGTGACCACTTCCACGTAATGGTATCTCGGACGTGCGGTTGTAGCCGCACTCGCCAAGCTCTAGCCATAGCGAAAAGAACTCCTCGAGCTGCGTCACGGTTGTGATCCGACGCAGAGGATGAGTCCAAGCAGCATGCGACATCAACTCTTTTACCTTCCCTAACCTGTTCCTGATTAATTTGTAACAAGACGGAGCGATGTCCGCAGGTGATCGCCCTTGGAGCCACCTAGATTCCCAGAAGTTAGCGGATTCGCCATCCCCTACGGAAAGGGTGGTACCTGCATAGAACAAGGCACGATCTGCGGCGTCGCAGGGAAGCGTAGAGCCAGCCCAAGGTTTTTGATGGCCATTCGAGTCAAACCACAACCACCGTAGCCGAAGGGCCCGCCCAAATCTGTCAATGTCTTTTATGCCCAAACCACCTAAATATTTCGGACGACAAACCTTTTTCCAATTAACCAAACAGTGTCCCCCGTTACAATCGTGGTCACCTTTCCACAAAAAACCGCGGCGAAGCTTGTCGAAACTCTTAGCGACCCAAGTGCCGAACGGGAAGATAGTGAGGTGGTAGACCGCGAGCGAAGTGAGGACGGAGTTTATAAGAATCAAACGGGCCGCCCTGGACAATAGTCTCCCTTTCCAACCTGCAAGCCGACTTCGCGCCTTGTCGATAAGAGGTTGCAGATTCGATCTTTTAAGCTTGGTCGGACGGAGGGGAAGCCCAAGGTACTTGCACGGGAAAGAGCCCAACGTGGCCGGGAAGTCCTGCAAGATTGATGTCAAGTCGATGGCGTCGCACCTGATTGGGTAGACTTCACTTTTTTGGATGTTTGTATGAAGGCCCGTGGCACCTCCAAAGAAGATCAGGATCTCGTGGATTGCCTTAAGCTCCTCACTGATTGGTCTCATAAAGATTGCGACGTCGTCCGCATAAAGAGAAACCCTTGAAGAAGCCCATCTTGCCGGGATAGAAGAAATGATAGCTGAGTCCGCCGCCTTAGCAATTAACCGCTGGAGAGGGTCCATAACTAAGATGAAGAGCATAGGGGACAAGGGGTCACCCTGTCGTAATCCCCTCCTGTGGCGAAACGAGGTACCTGGGATGCCGTTGAGGAGAATTCTGGAGGAGGAAGAAGCCAGAATCATAGATTTGTTACCAGTACCACAATATATCAAATTTACTGAAAATATGCGCATGCATAAATAGATTTGACAAAACAAGATAAAAATTAAAACATTGGAAACAATATGATCAAAGGGTTGCTTGCCTTACTTTGACGGCTTAAAAATTGACTTGGGGTTGAAGTCTTCAATAGCAGCTTCACGTACATCGGTATCTACATATGATTATCGTATCTTATAATAGCAATAAGAAACAATAACAATAAGAGACAAAAAGAAATCAAATAATCCAAAAATAAATAAAATAGAAGGTTCATGTGATAAAAACACTTTTAATCTTGATTTCTTATTATATAAGCTTATTCATTTGTGTTATTGATTTTGAGGTTTATAGCAAAAATGGTTAGCTTTTAATACGATTCATATGCGAAGCATGTTTAATTATAATTGTTTCTATAGAATAGGATGGTCTTGCCTTAGGGAGCATTCTTAAGATGGTCATATTGGTATTAGTGTTTATTTATGATATTGTATTCATTTCCTAATCTTAATTATTTTTAAATTATATGCTATAAGATGTTATATTTCGATTTAGCTTTGTGACTGCAATTCACATAGATATACAATTAGTTTTGTAAGATTAGTAGGTCTTGATTCTAGAAGTATCCTCAACTGATTTTGCATCTTTTTGCTTTTATTTGAAAAAGTTATTAATGTTTTAATTTTCATGTACATAGAAACTAAAATCTATTATGAACTTAATTCAAACTAAATCAAACATTAAATTCTTTTTGCAAATTGAGATGATCTTGACCTTCAAAACTGGTATTGATCTTCAAATTATGACTTATTATATTGATTTTTACTGTATTAGATGGTTTGCTCCTATAGAGCCTTTAAGAACTAGTCTTTCACATGTATTAACATTTATTTGCAGAGGTCCTTCATATTTTAACTTTTGTACATGGAAAGCAAAGTTATTAAAGAATTTGACTCAAACTAAGTTAAATATGAACTATTTTTGTAGGATTATATGATCTAATAGACCTATGGAGTACTTACAAAGTGGTCTTGTTTGTATTCTTCTTTATTTGTGTGTTTCAACTATATTCTATTCATATATGTATTAAGAGCAATGTCATATACAAACTTGATTCAGACTTAACCAAACATGAAATATTTTAAATAAACAAGGTTATCATGGACCAAAAATGGTATATAAATTGGTTGCACTCTATTTTGAATTTATATGCACTAGTTATAACTAGCTGAGTTTTTATGCATTGAATAATAACTTAATTTTCAATTTTCATTTAGACTAGATTTAAATCTAAATATTTTTTTGTAAAAATGGGTTTCTAAACATCTCAGAAATTTAATTCAATGCTCTTGGACAAAATGGGAAGTTTAATTCAATGCTCTTGGACAAACAGGGGATCAGATCATTAACTGAGGGGTCATTTCGGTTTGAAATTTTTTGGTGATTTTTGATTGAGTTCCTAAGATAAATTTTGTTATCCAGTAAAATTTTCAAGATAAAATCTTGAGTGCAAAAATTATTTATTTATTTGGGGATTGAAACATGTCTTTAAATTTTTGAAAATTTTTATGGAGGTTTCATGTGGTCATTGTATTCTACTGTAAAAATTTTAGATTAAGATATCTTATATTTATTTTGTACTAATTCTGAAATTGAAATCTTGAGATTTCAAGATTTTTAGTTTTGGAATTTTTAGAGGCACAAATATGATTATTTATTTTTATATTTTTAATGGAGATGTATCTAACTCTATAGAGGATATGATAGAATTTCCAAATTGAGATAATGTCTATGATTGTTTATTTTATTCTGACAAACTTACTGTTCTTAATCAAATTTCATCATTTCACATTTCTTTTCACTAATAAATTTGTTCATATGTCTTTTTGAATGTAGCAATAATGTTCCAGATGTTTCCCTATTTTTAAATATAATTATTGTATATTTTGTTCTTTTATGATTGTGTATTTTAAAAATTGGGAAATAGAGATTCAAGGCATACGTTGCTCATGGAATGGTTGAGACTAACTTTTTGAAATTACATAGGTCATTCAAAGTGTACAGAGCTCGTGGAGGGCTAGCCAAGGATGGGTCACAGCTGAAGCACAATTTTAAGTTCCCCGTAACCGCTAGTACACAATATTCCTATATCACACTCCGTAATAATACCTCTAGAACTAACCAATTTTATTTTGGCAGTGCCACTAGCAGCCAAAGGGCACTAACCAATGTGGATTCTACGTTTGTCATAACATGCAACTCATCATCGGTACAAAGAATACCAATGATTTGTAGGTTTATCAATCTTGCAATAATTGTTTCATTCTAATCAATTTATATACATGCAGACTTTATTGTTTCCATCGACAAGTTTGGAAATGCACTGAATCTGCATTAGAATAGACCGTTCTATTAGGAATTCGAGGATAACTCTGTTCTTTCTTACTGCGTGAGGTCATAAAGTTAGAAGGCGAGTGCCACTTTGCTTGACCTGATGAGTTGTGAATTTATGAATTACCACTTGGGTTAATTTGTGAACTTTATAGTGTGAATTTGTGAATTGTAGTTATGTATTCAATTGGTTTATATATCTGAGTTGATTTCTCAAATGGATGTGCTGTACGTGGTGTAATATGTAATCTGAGTTGATTTCTGAAATGAATGCGATAATATGCTTATGATGTAATCTATAATGTGCTTGTTTCAGAGGATATGACTAACATTTTCTGATGCTAGCTAATAAATAGAAAAAACTTCATCAATATAAAGTAATATCACATATGGCTTTTAGAAGAAAAAACTATTTGTGATATATCTCGTATCACAGACGGTTCTTAGTTAAAACCGTCTGTGATAATATGATATCATAGACAGCTGTAATTCTAAACCGTCTATGATATTAACCATCTATGATGTGCTGTTATTATCACTGACATGTACACATGGTTATAGACGATTTAGAAAACCATTTGTGATGACGTTTTTGAACCGTCTGTGATAGCTTTTTCTACAGTAGTGCTATTCCCTCAACATCGAACCAAAAGTCTTCCACTACATATCAAATACGGTGTTAACATACCAGTTGGTACATCAACATGCATGGGACCTTGAAGCCGTGCAATCTACGGCAATTAACACCTGAATTTTGTGAATTGGTATGGTATTGGCCAATAAGAATTTTGTGTGTTCGTGTGTGTGAGAGGCACAAAGATTAGGTGTGACTGCAATTTAAGCAGTCACATATGTGCCTTCGTACCAAAAAGCAGCGGTCGAGATCTCCTTCAGACCACTATAGCAAAAATACTGTGCTGATTTTGTAATGTAGCAGGTACTGTGGCAAACACTGTAACATCATACTGTTGAAAAATCTATACCACTAGCTGCCTCGATCGAACAGTTGTGAGGTAAGGGCTAGCTGCTTAAGTTACGGTTCTCATGTCTACTGTATGGAATCCTTACAAAAGAGAGAAGCTAAAACATGGTTGGTGACGTAGTTGGGACCTTGTCCCTGCAGGTAGGTCCTCTGTTATGGTGTTCACTGAAGAGCAAGCAGCAGCTATCCTGCCTGGGTGCGTAGTTGGTGATAGTGTCGCCGTTGCGAACCATGCGTGTTCACCTACAGGTGCTGTAGGCTGATGTTGGTCCTCCAGGGCCCCAGGCAGCTTGCTGAGGAAATTGTCCCTGGATTAATTTCTCAAACTTGATTGGAAAAGCTAAGCTAGAGCCTGTCCAAATCCTGCCGATTCAAGTAGTGTATCGTGTATGCTCCTTGTACACTACGCCGGCAAGTCAGTCCCAGGTGAGAATTCATGCATGCTGCCTACTCGAAGCTTGCAGGCCCACCTCCTCAATCTCACGCAGTCATCCTACCCCTGAAAATCCATCTAATCTTTATGCCATGCGGTTTACTATAGTAAATATTGCTCCATCAAGCTGATGAGTACAGGCTAGCTGTTCCCCCGTTATATATGTTCAACATCATCATTAGATTTGGCGCATCAACAATAGTTTACTTTATAAGCTCTTTTACGATAAACTAAATTTAATATAAATTGTTTATTCTTTTCAATTCAATATATTAGGTTAGGTAGAATTTATTTATACTTCCACTAGTAGTTGAATAGTAAAAATATCCTTAACAAATCAATAGCTAGATCTGATTCCTACCACCGATTATATACTACCAATATAATGCACCGTAAAATTTCTCTAATTTATTCCATATAATCACTGAAGCATCCATGAGCATTCTCTCTCTATATATCATGGATGATCCACACCCTATCGGTTACCCATTACTGAACATTCTTGCTAGTATGAGCTAGCATTGGTGGGAACAGCAGAAGTTGTTGTCTCTGTAATCCACTCCACTAATTCTGTATCATGGCAAGCCCTGTCGGTCATCAACCAACCAACTAGCCATAATCCAACTAGCACGATCTATCCAAGGAAACATTTCTAGCCATGCGAGTGAGAATACTTTCTTTTCTGCCAATGCTAATTTTCAGTGTATTTGCTTTGTTTGTGCCATTGGTGTTTGGTAACAGAAAGCTGCCATTCAGCTAATACTTGCCTTCTCAGTTAGCTTAGTATCAGGCATACTTACACGGCTCATTCATCAGGACAAGGACATGTATAGCTGCAGACGTCCAAATAATGGCTGTACCGCCTCTTATTGGGGACTTGTGCAGGAAGCAAGTCTGATCCTCGACGGAATCCGCGTTAGGTATCCATGTTGCCCGCTGCTACTACAGCGCGTCTTGCCAGACAGAAGTCTCTCACTCGACAGATGTACGGATCAGTAATAACTTGTTGTACCATGTGCCAATCCTGCAAGCAGATAATTCATCCTTTTCACTGCAACACACTTGTCAAAAAGAATTTTTGATTCTTTTTTACATGAGGCGATCGAGCAACTGAATTGTGCCTCAGATCCGCAAAAAGAGGAGAGGAGAGGAGAGGAGGAAGGATGGATCTCATATCTACCATATTCATATAAATCTCAACTGCCAAGCATTCTGACGATTAGACCCAGCTGGTTAGGACAAGATACCAAACAATGCAAATATAGCCACAGAATTGCATCTAACCAGGCCCTCTGTTTCTTTCTTCTTTGGAGGAACTCATGTTATTCTATGCTGAAAGAAAAGAAGGCAAAAGGGGACATAATTTCGCATCAAGTAGAGCTGTTAGAGTTACTCTAGGATTCACATCAGAGCAAACCGATGGTGGAATGTGTTAATTTATGAACTTCCATGCGCATGTAAGGTACCTGCATCGATCAAATATAATAACCATGACCGACTGCATTATTGTTGATCTAACCGTGTCTTTCTCGTCAAAAGAGATGGAAAGGAAGGTGAAACGCTCAGACCAAACATGAGGGGCTTGTTTGAGCTGGCAGCTCTCTATTGAGAAAGTCATTTTAACATCAAGCTGCGAAATAGTCTACTGCCAAATAGAGGCAACGACAACAAGGATACAAACAATGGTCATATAAACAGCAGGGACAAAAATCTTATCATAGTCATGCACATACTCCTGCTAAACACCATGTGCAACGAAACACGTTTTGTAACGCTCAAGGGTATCATCAAAACAAGTCTTTATCTTATAAACCCACTTACACGTAATAGGAGTAACACATGCAGGAAGAGGAATAAGGTCTCAAGTGCGAGTATGCTCCAAAGCAGCAATCTCCTCAACCATAGTGAGCTTCCACTTAAAATGAGATGTAGCTTCACGAGAAAAGGTATGCTCAGTAAGAGAGGTAGTAGGAGCTGCAAAGATGTAGAGATCAGGACATGGAATCACAAACCGATCACGAAGAGCGTAGCTCAAAAAAGATTACGGAGCAAGACCTAACAAAGGGGGGGGAGAAGGCACCGGAGGAGATGACAGAGAAGGATTAGAATGGGGATGATGAATGCAATGAAAGATTAGGAAAAGTTAGAAAGGAGATTGACTCAACAAGAGAGTCCAAATTGAAAGTGGTGTCATGAGGATATTAAGGCCAAGACTCATCGAAGGTGACATCACACGAAATACACATATGACGAGAGTTGGCATCACACTCCAGTGATCTGTTGGTAGAGGTCATCAATAGTGGTATCAAGCTCCTGGAGAGAGTGTGTGTTTGGTGTACCACAGAGAGGTAGAGGACGTCACTGATCGGCTAATACTGAGCCTTGACATGCTCCCACGTCAACTGTGGCGATGGTTGCTCAATGAAGTTCATAGAGATGTCGATGGTCATGCTCCTAATGATGATGGTGATGGCACGGGCTTCATCACCCTACCACCTTTCATAGACGTAAAGGTCAGATTGGTACATCTCCACGGCATCTTCAAATGCAGCAACGACATCAAGATCTACTAGGCGGCACCCACATTGACAGGTGAGCCGATCCGTGGAGCTGGTAGAGGTGGGCAAGGCCGCTTGTTGGTGAGGTGATCCCAGATAGGCTTGCTATTGAGGTAGATCCATAGGTACATAGAATAGTCCCGAAATTCATCCCATTGAACACGACATTCGGAGTGAGATAGAGATAGAGGAGCTAGCAGCAGCCATTAGGTAGGTGGGAATGGTCCTGATCCAGGCTCAAGAAAGGTAGATCCCGTCACATGTCGAATCTAGGCCATGGAGGCACCTCTATTTAATCGATTGGTCGGCCTCCCCCAAAGCCGACTCGACGTTGGCACCATCAACGGAACATGTCGTTCGTCCTCTCTCAAAGCCGACTCGATGTCAGCGGTGTCAACGGTGGTAGCGGTGGCTTAAGGTCGGTGAGATCTAGTGTGGGGTGGCATGGATCTAGCAATGGCGACGGCGAGAGGAAGGTGATGGTAGCGCAATCATAAGAGAGGAGCAGAGTGGAGGCGGTGGGAGGGGGTTGGTGGCGGTGCGAGGGAAGAGTGCTCAAGCGGCATCGGCGCCCTAAGATCGGTCTGACCTTAACCGTAACCCTAATTGGGATGCCATGTTTTGGAAAGAACTCTTGTGAATTCCATGGGCAAAAAGAGACATATAAGTCATGTACAAGGGAGAGCAAATAAAAAAACCTCTTATGCAAAAGTCTCATACAAATATATACATATACTTCTAACAGCTATTAGGCTGGAAACCAAGCAAAAGATTTTCTTTCCTAGCCATCAGCTTTTTGTTGCTTGAGTTGCAAATTTTACCGTCTGAAGGTCGCAAGGGCCAGCCTATTTCATTCTTTTGGGGCTTCTTTTTGTGTGACGTTTGGTGTAGAGCTTTGACAGGCTAACAGTACCAGAACACAGCACTTGTACCTTCTCACATCTATTTCTCCTTTTACTTTTGTTAAACATTTATAGACAGGTAGATCACATGAGATTCACCTGAAATGATTTTGCAAATTGAAAGGACAGTAGAATTAACAAACATATATTACCGCTATTTCTGCATACTTATTTCAGTTAACCTGCCCATTCCAGTCACAAGATGGCGCAGGTGATGATGGGGGTCTCAGTTTCGCCACCACATCCGAAACAGACTGACACTTCTACCGCCCTTTGTCAGGTTAGCCCAAGGGTCAGTGTTCACGTTGCTTCAGTAGTACTAGACCTGCGCCACTTAGGCATGTGGAGTGCTCTGCTCTCATTGTAGAGAGGTGCACAATAAAGTAGGGGAGCTAAGCACCACAGCTTCTGAAGAAAGAATCAAGTCAGAAACCACTCACAAGGTTGTAGCAGGTACCAAGATGACGGTCCTGCAATCTCCGGTTGGATTGAGGAGCATCGTGAGCTCCCTCGTAGCCTTCTTTATCGTCGCCAGCTCCGTCTCCCTCTTGTTCGACCGAGGCCAGGTGCAACTGGCAGTTGAACACCACCAAGGAATCCAGGCGAAAGTTGCAGCTGAGCTCCTAGACTCGGCGAAGGACGCCGGCGACGGGTGCAACTGGTCCTCGGGACGGTGGGTCTACGACAACGTCTCCTGGCCATTGTACTCCGGGCTCAAGTGCGCCTTCATCTTCGACGAGGTGGCTTGCGACAAATATGGCCGGAATGATACCATGTACCAGCATTTGAGATGGCAGCCTCATGGATGCGACCTTCCAAGGTATGATTGCATATCTCCCTAGAATAGTCCGAGTGATTTCGAGCTAAGCTCAGTCTGCCTCGAACAAAATATGCCAAATCTGAAATTGCAGTACTAGTACTACAAGTTGAGTCAGTATTGCAGAATACTGAACTTGAACTATTCAAGGGTAACAATCATTTTAATTTTATCCTTCAATAGATCAAGTTCAGTACTGCGCAATACTTTCTCAACCTGCTTAATAGAATCGGCAGAGGTCCTGCCTTATTTTTTTAAAAAAAAGCTCAAGAGGATTGGAAGCAGATAGGTTCAGATAATGAGTAATCCAAGAAAACAGGACAAGTAGTTCAGGAATACTGCGCTTCTGGTGGAATACTGCTGGCGGTGTTGGATGATTTTTATGACCTTCACAATCCTAGAACCTCTTCATACACGATCACTGCGACGCTAACTTCGCGTTGTGATGGGTCGAGTTGGGATATAACTGGGGTATATGGGCCACAAACTGATGATGAAAAAAGAAGTTTCCTAGTCGAACTAGAAGATCTGCAAGGGGCAGTTTTACCGAGTTGGCTGATATTAGGGGACTTTAATCTTATTAGACAAGTGAGGGACAAGAACAAAGGTCCGATAAATGTAAGAATGATGCAACGATTCAATCACACGATAAATAGACTGCAGCTCCTGGAGATTGAACTGCACGGCCGCCGGTTCACGTGGACCAACGAACATGATCAACCTACCATGACAAGAATTGATAGATTCTTGGCAACAACAGAGTGGCACGAGGTTTTTCCAAATGCGGATCTTTGCGCGATGCCAACCATGACATCGGACCATTGCCCCCTTCTCATGCAAGGAAACGTGACCTACGATCACTTTAGAGGTTTTCGTTTCGAAGCTTACTGGACTAAGATGCCGGGTTTCCAAGAGGTCGTGACGCAAGCCTGGTCACAAACAGTCCATACATCGGACCCCATGCTAAAACTGCATGTCAAAATGAATAGAACAGCTAAGGCACTAAAGATTTGGAGGAGAAAAATGGTTTCACAATTAGCTATGCAAGCTGCGTTGATCCAGGTCACGATCGCCATCCTGGAAAGCTCACAGGAGAGACGGCCGCTGTCGCTAGACGAACTAGAGCTCCGGAAAGCTCTCAAAAACAAATTGCTAGGTATAGCTGCCATACAAAAAGCTAGGGCTAGACAACATGCAAGATTAACAAGAATTCGTCTGGGAGACGCCAACACACGTTTTTTCCATCTAATAGCCAGCTCAAGAAGGCGGAAAAATCTTATTCGGCTTCTTCAAAGAGAGGACAGGGTGATGTTCACTCAACAAGAAAAAGTAGATGAGGCCTATCAGTATTTCAAAAATGTCTTGGGACATCACGAGGGAAGGGACAGAACCCTCCTTTGCAGTTCTTTAGGCTACACGGCGAGGGATCTCAGCGAGCTCGAGATTCCTATTACGGAAAACGAAGTGAACGACATTGTCCAAGAGCTACCAAATCAAAAGGCTCCGGGGCCTGACGGATACATTGGGCTATTCTACAAAACGTGCCTTAACATCATCAAAATCGACCTGATGGAAGCAATAAGGGCATTCTTCGATCTGCGTCACGAAAAGTTACACCTTTTAAATGAAGCACATATAGTCCTCCTTCCGAAAACAGACAATGCAGATAGATTGGAACGATTCAGACCAATCAGCCTAATAAATAGCGTAATGAAGATTATCACAAAGATCATGGCAAACAGGCTAGCTCCAAAACTTGACAAATTGGTTTCAGTATCACAAAACGCTTTCATAAAGAAGAGATGCATCCATGATAACTTCTTATACGTACAAAGAGTGATACGCCAACTACACAGAGACAAAACGCCTGCGCTTTTCATTAAATTAGATATTTCAAAAGCCTTCGACTCGCTAAACTGGGCGTATCTTCTGGATGTGCTTCAGGCCTTAGGTTTTGGCTTTAAATGGAGGGAATGGGTGGCGGCAGTTCTAAGGACCTCCTCTTCAAAGGTTCTAATCAATGGTCAACCGACGACGACGATAAGACATGCGCGGGGGGTAAGACAGGGCGATCCCTTATCCCCTCTTCTATTCATCCTGGCAATTGACCCCCTTCAAAGTTTGCTTGGGGCGGCGGAGGATCGAGGTCTCCTCAAACCCGTGTTGCCGCAACAAAGAAGACTTATTTGCGCTTTTGTATGCGCAACGACGCCGAATATTTTTAAATGCGGATGCGTCGGAACTATTAGCTCTTAGCCGTATTCTGGATGTCTTCGGAAGATGCTCCGGGCTGAAAATCAACATCTCCAAAACTGAAATATACCCAATCAGATGCCAAGATAGTCTATTGCAAGATCTACTAAATATTTTCCCTGGAAAACTCGCTCACTTCCCGGGAAGGTACCTCGGACTTCCCATACAAATCAGACAATTGAGAAGAATCGAATTTCAACCCCGATTGATAAAATTGGAAGTAGGTTGGCACGGTGGAAAGGTAAATTTCTTTCCAAAGCCGGAAGGAGACTCGTGAAGTCGGTACTTACATCACAACCAATATATCATTTGACCGTATTCACAGCACAAAAATGGCTAATCCGATCCATTGATAAGCTTAAGCGGCTTTTTTGGAGGGAAAGATCCCAAAATTGTAGTGGGGACATCGCTGATAAATTGGTTTCAGAACTGTCTCCCAAAAGCCAAAGGGGGTCTGGGTATCCTGGATTTGGAGCGCTTCGCTAGAGCTTTAAGGCTACGGTGGCTATGGTTTAAATGGAAAACAACGAAAAGGCTCGGATCGGTCTTGATCGCTTTGCGATACAACGGATGTTTCGCTTAACGCCCTACAGCTTGTCACAATTGGGAACGGAAAGCTAGCGACTTTTGGAGATCAAGTTGGGTGGAAGGGAGAGCTCCAAAAAATATAGCACCGGACCTTTTCCAAACGGCAAGAAGAAAAAAAATCTCGGTCCACCAAGCATTAACAAACGACTATCTGGGTCCGCTTCAGATTTCGATCACCAAAGAACGCAATTAGAGAGTTTGTGTCTCTTCATGAAGCTATCCGATTTAATCAAGAGAAATGTAGAGAGAGATGACCAAATTAGATGGCGATGGACTGACGATGGTGAATATTCAACAAAGATCGCCTACCTAATGCAATTTGACATACCATCAGACGAAGAAAATTTCCATATGGAAGGCGTAAAGCGTAACCGAAATGTCGTTTTTGCATGGACATTACTTCACAACAAGATCCTAATCGCAGATAACATGATCAAAAGGGTTGGCCATGCAATGCAAGCTGCAGCCTTTGCTATACATCTCCGGAGACACCGATTCACCTTTGCAAAGACTGCCCGTTTACTACTGAAGTCTGGAGACTGATTCTTCGATGGGGAAACCTCGATCGATGGCAGAATCTGAGTCAAAACGGCTCGATATATATCTGGTGGCGCAAGCTAAGAGCCCAATATGACAAGGAAAGACGAAGAGATTTGGATGGCCTCATTATATACTTCTGGTGGAATATTTGGCTAGAAAGAAACGAATTTTTCAAGGAGTAACTACAACGACGTAATGTGGCCACATTGATCAAGGAGGCGGATCAAATCACGCTGCTTGGTCGATCAACCAAAGCGGATTAGAATCTCTCCGGTTTTTCCTTTTAAGGTTTTTTTTTTAGAGTGGGGTGGGAGTTTTTTGTAATACAGGACTAGTGGAGTGAGTGGTGGTGTTTGTGCTACCGTGATTTGTGAGGTTTTTTCGGGTCCGGTTTTTTCCTAAAAAACAGGCCAAGCTGTCCTTTTGCTTTTTTTTCTTCCTCTTAATAATATTTGCGGCAATCCTCTTGCTGCTCTTTCGAAAAAAAAAAAAGTAGTTCAGGAACACACAATTGGTTTAACGAATTTTGTTTTAGTAAAACAACGAATCATTACTTGTTAAAATTGCAAAACTAAGATGATTGCTACGGTTAGACAGAGGACAAATGGAAAACATATACAGAAATAAATTAGTGGCCAGCAGAAGACCAAAAGTGATATAAATTTACATGCTGTACTTTGCTCTCCATTTCCTCCCATTCCATAAGCCTGGAAAACGTATCATATTTGGCATAATTTTCACTAAGACCTAGTATGTTTGGTATTTATGACATGATGTGGCAATTTTGACATGTTGAAACAGATTCAACGCCACGAAGCTGCTTGAAAAGCTCAGGAACAAGAGATTGGTCTTTGTGGGAGATTCAGTCAACAGGAACCAATGGGTTTCACTAGTGTGCATGGTGGAGACTTCTATACCTGACGGGCTCAAGATGCGCATTTACAACGGCTCGCTTATTTCCTTCAAGGCATTGGTATGTTAAACAAATCTCTGCATGTTAAGCTTCCTACAGGCCACAGAAACTAGGAGGCATAACACTTTCGGTTAGCTGATTTGAGCACATTACTTCAGGAATACAATGCGACAATAGACTTCTACTGGTCGCCGCTGCTACTGGAGTCAAACAGCGACAATCCCATAATTCACAGAGTGGAGTACCGGATCATAAGGGCAGAAAAAATTGAAAAGCACGCCCGTGTCTGGAACGATGCTGACATTATTGTTTTCAATTCTTACCTATGGTGGAGGAAGCAGAAGGCTGATATGAGGATGAAGGTCATGTAAGTACATTTCTTTCCATCTTCCACTCAGTAAAAGTAATCTGAACCTACGCAATTACAAGTTATCTGATGCCAACAAAAACACAATCTATCTGAAACTGATATGCAATTACAAGTTGGTAAAGTTTTCCAATGCAATAAACTGGGATTTGGAAACCAGTCAGTTTTGTTAAAATGACAACTTCTCCATGGTCAGGTATGGCTCATTTGAGGACGGTGATGCAAGGTTAGATGAAGTGGAAATGGTGGATGGTTTCGAGATAGCTCTGAAGAAATTAACGGAATGGCTGGGAACAAATATTAACAACAACAAGACTAGAATCTTTTTCGCAGGCTCTTCACCTACCCATACCTGGTGAGAGAACTACTACTACACTCTTGCATGATTTATCAACTGTTGAATCTGAAAACCGACAAACTTAGCCTAACAATTGCAATTCTACTGAAAATGGTAATCAAGTGTTAACGTGAAAACTACACAAAATATATTTTTTTCAGGGCTAGCGACTGGGGTGGAGATGACAGCAACAAATGCCTTAACGAAACGGTACCGACTCAAAAAGAAGGATATAAAGGTGCAACCACAGATTACAGTATGATGGACAAGGCTAAGAAGATTTTTGCAACATTGGAGCAGAAGGGTATACATGTTCAGATACTGAACATCACCCAGCTTTCTGACTATCGCAAGGACGCCCATCCGACGGTGTTCAGGAGACAGTTTGTTCCTCTAACAAAGAAACAGATTGCGAACCCGGCCAGCTACGCAGATTGCACACACTGGTGCCTCCCAGGTGTTCCTGATGTGTGGAATGAGTTTTTGTACGCGTATCTAATGCACAAATGATGTAGATATATGTAATGCGTTCTTTGGACATTTTATTTTATTTCTTTAACTTGTGGGTGTCTAGGTTAGGCTGCTTATGCCCGCATAGGACATGGCCCCCATCAAAATTCACGTTTAAATGTAAAGAAAAAGAAAGGAAGAACATGAGTGACACGGAATTACAGATGGATCGAGGTGAGCATAATTTGGCTCTGAGATGTTACATATAGTGGTTACATTACGTGAGAAAGGTGAAGCTGAATGTTACTCATGCCCTAAAATGTTTGAGGATATGTTGCGCATAAGAAATAGTAGTAACTTTTCATGCTTAAACTGATTTACAATGCAACTAGTGTACAATGATCGCTTTGAAAGCGGACCGGGCAACGCCTGGTTGGTGAGCGAGGGCGAGACTCGCTTCGCCGGCCAGCGCTCGAACGCTGGCTCGCGCACGCACAGTGGCCTTCACTGTTGCTTCTCCGTCAAAAAAAAAAATGATCGCTTTGAAAAGTACGTGGAAGTTGGAATGAACTTGTTTGCTGCATCGATAGTGTGATTATTACTAGTAAATTCTGAAGAGATGAATTCCAAAAGTGAGTTGAAAGAGGTCATTCCTTATTCGATGCGTGCAAGCAAAATTAAGGTCATAATGAGTAATGATGCAGGCGGATGCGGTTAGAAACATTTTGTCTGACAAATCGAAGATGCTCATTTTGGTGTCTGGCATAGCATAGTAGTGACAAATTTGCAGCGCAGTGCGGGATATGCATGTAGCAAGGAGCATGCCTAGACCAAGAGAGTCCAAGACGAAGAAGAAGTGGAGGAGGAATCATGATTGATCCATGGCTTCGGCTTGGCAAATGGCAAGGAAGGAGGACGATGGAAAGGAACTTGGACCCAAACCTAATGGGCCGTCCGTTCGGCCCAAGAACAACAAGCCGATGAGGCCTCAGGTCCCAAACCAACCCAACTCAATTTGATAAGGAAAAACTTGGTCAGTAACATTGCAACTATATGCAAATTAAAAAATAATATCCAATGTGAGGATAAATCGTGAGCTGTAGCGCCACGTGTCAGTGACACGTCGATATTATTTTTCAACTCGTGGTATCTTTTTAGTGTTACCGAGCAAATTGCGCTAATTAATAATGATGGTGTATATATGTGCTGCCTCCACCTTACCAACTCCATCCATTTATATGTTCAGCCCACAATAATCCACACGTCGCGTACTAGGTTTGGCGATCGGGGCACAGGCAATGCCGTCTTTACCTATATTCGTCAGTTAAAATCTCTCTCATCGGTATACTCATGAAGGGTGGTAGCGTGAAGAATCTCATCCATACTCATCGTCCGCAAGTACCCGATACTCGCAGGCTTACCCGTTTACACGCCACCATCAACGATCCTACCATCCAAATGGCACCAGGAGCTAACGAGATATGGTACTGATATAATCCTTTTGATGAAACTGTAGGAATCAGCTAGATTCTATGGATTGAAGAATGATTATCAATGATTCAAATTTCAAATGCACATGGGAATAAAAATTAAAATAGCACAGGCAGACAAAGTACGAACAAATGCTTAAGTTCAACAATTAAAATGAAAATAGTTCATCAGTCATCACACATGCTCATGTTTATCAATTAAAATAGAAATAATCCATCAGTCATCACACACATCACAAGTCGCCTATCATGGCATCACCAATCACAAATTGCCAATATAAGGTACCATAAATCATTAGTACCGGATCGAGATTTGGAAGGGGGCACGAGTTAAAAACGAACCTTCGGGTTGGGAGCTTAGGCCAGCCTCTACTTATGGCGTTGTCTCTTGGTCTCAAATCGTGCCAAGGTTGGCAAGAGCAGGCATTGATCGGGTGTAGGTGGTAGGTCGTGCAGTGCCAAAGGGCAAGGCGACTAGCATAGACCTTGTGGTGGTAGGGGGCAAGGAAACGGTTAGGGCATCGGGCTAGCAGGTGGTGATGGTGACTCAGGACTTGGGAGCGAGCAAGCGGCAGGAGAAGATTAGGGAGCAAGCAGGTGGTATGAAGGAGGAGATTAGAGATTAGGACTGTCGACGATCGGGATCGCCTGACCGCAAATGTGAAACGGGGTTAATGTGAACGAGGGACCCAAGACGAGCTACGCTCAACGGAGAAACGGATCTGCTGCGATGTTGGTCGGGGCGAAACGACAAAGAGCGAGACACAGCGGATTATATTGGTTCAAGCACCCGTGAGGGTAATGGCTCTAATCTAGTCTTCCCCTGAGGCGGAGGAATTCACTATTCTTGAGTACAGAAGTGGTTTACAGCTCGAGCTTGAGCGCTCTGGTTGTGGCTACCGTCCTATTACTTATGCGTTGAGTGTCCTGTGTTTGGACTGCTTGTCGATGTCTGCTGAGTACGCACGCTTCGTGGAGTCTTATAGCTCTCCCAGCCGTTACAGGTAAAGGCTCTAGTAGTGGCCTCATGCACATTGAGGACGTGCTGCAACCGCCCCGGATCTAGCGCCCACATCCGCCTTAACTCCGGGATTCCCTGTTTTGATAACTGTCGAGTAAGCGCATGCCCTCTGAATAAACTAAATGATGAGACCAATTTTGAAATGCTTAAATATTAGGAGTTCTTTTTATTGATATATGCCTAAAAGGAATAATTATTGGCAAAGTATGAAGATTAAGGACTTTGTGATTAGAAATGATTCGAGAAGTCGAGTTTGAATTATTTTAGTAATATATTTTGTTTTTGTTTTAGTCGTACTATTAAGGTAGATACAAGACTATATAGCTTCAGTTTGGTATGGTTGGTTAGCTAGTTTTGATACGCGCTAGGCCTATCTAGCTCATACATCTTTTCTCTGAATAAACTAAATGATGAGACCAAATTTGGAATGCTTAAATATTAGGAGTTCTTTCTATTGATAGATGCCCAAAAGGAATAATTATTGGCAAAGTATGAAGATTAAGGACTTTGTGATTAGAAATGATTCGAGAAGTCGAGTTTGAATTATTTTAGTAATAGATTTTGTTTTTGTTTTGGTCGTACTATTAAGGTAGATACAAGACTATATAGCTTCAGTTTGGTATGGTTGGTTAGCTAGTTTTGATGCGCGCTAGGCCTATCTAGCTCATACATCTTTCCTCTGAATAAACTAAATGATGAGACCAAATTTGGAATGATTAAATATTAGGAGTTCTTTCTATTGATAGATGCCCAAAAGGAATAATTCTTGGCAAAGTATGAAGATTAAGGATTTTGTGATTAGAAATGATTCGAGAAGTCGAGTTTGAATTATTTTAGTAATAGATTTTGTTTTTGTTTTGGTCGTACTATTAAGGTAGATACAAGACTATATAGCTTCAGTTTGGTATGGTTGGTTAGCTAGTTTTGATGCGCGTTAGGCCTATCTAGCTCATATATCTTTCCTCTGAATAAACTAAACGATGAGACCAAATTTGGAATGCTTAAATATTAGGAGTTCTTTCTATTGATACATGCCCAAAAGGAATAATTATTGGCAAAGTATGAAGATTAATGATTCGAGAAGTCAAGTTTGAATTACTTTAGTAATAGATTTTGTTTTTGTTTTGGTCGTACTATTAAGGTAGATACAAGACTATATAGCTTCAGTTTGGTATGGTTGGTTAGCTATTTTTGATGCGCGCTAGGCCTATCTAGCTCATACATCTTTCCTCTGAATAAACTAAATGATGAGACCAAATTTGGAATGCTTAAATATTAGGATTCTTTCTATTGATAGATGCCTAAAAGAAATAATTATTGGCAAAGTATGAAGATTAAGGACTTTGTGATTAGAAATGATTCGAGAAGTCGAGTTTGAATTATTTTAGTAATAGATTTTGTTTTTGTTTTGGTCGTACTGTTAAGGTAGATACAAGACTATATAACTTCAGTTTGGTACGGTTGGTTAGCTAGTTTTGATGCGCGCTAGGCCTATCTAGCTCATACATCTTTCCTCTGAATAAACTAAATGATGAGACCAAATTTAGAATGCTTAAATATTAGGAGTTCTTTCTATTGATATGCCCAAAAGGAATAATTATTGGCAAAGTATGAAGATTAAGGACTTTGTGATCAGAAATGATTCGAGAAGTCGAGTTTGAATTATTTTAGTGATAGATTTTGTTTTCGTTTTGGTCGTACTATTAAGGTAGATACAACACTATATGGCTTCAGTTTGGTATGGTTGGTTAGCTAGTTTTGATGCGCGCTAGGCCTATCTAGCTCATACATCTTTCCTCTGAATAAACTAAATGATGAGACCAAATTTGGAATGCTTAAATATTAGGAGTTCTTTCTATTGATAGATGCCCAAAAGGAATAATTATTGGCAAAGTATGAAGATTAAGGACTTTGTGATTAGAAATGATTCGAGAAGTCGAGTTTGAATTATTTTAGTAATAGATTTTGTTTTTGTTTTGGTCGTACTATTAAGGTAGATACAAGACTATATAGCTTCAGTTTGGTATGGTTGGTTAGCTAGTTTTGATGTGCGCTAGGCCTATCTAGCTCATACATCTTTCCTCTGAATAAACTAAATGATGAGACCAAATTTGGAATGCTTAAATATTAGGAGTTCTTTCTATTGATAGATGCCCAAAAGGAATAATTATTAGCGAAGTATGAAGATTAAGGACTTTGTGATTAGAAATGATTTGAGAAGTCGAGTTTGAATTATTTTAGTAATAGATTTTGTTTTTGTTTTGGTTGTACTATTAAGGTAGATACAAGACTATATAGCTTCAGTTTAGTATGGTTGGTTAGCTAGTTTTGATGCGCGCTAGGCCTATCTAGTTCATACATCTTTCCTCTGAATAAACTAAATGATGAGATCAAATTTGAAATGCTTAAATATTAGAAGTTCTTTTATTGATAGATGGCCAAAAGGAATAATGATTGGCAAAGTATGAAGATTAAGGACTTTGTGATTAGAAATGATTCGAGAAGTCGAGTTTGAATTATTTTAGTAATAGATTTTGATTTTGTTTTGGTCGTACTATTAAGGTAGATACAAGACTATATAACTTTAGTTTGGTATGGTTGGTTAGCTAGTTTTGATGCGCGCTAGGCCTATCTAGCTCATACATCTTTCCTCTGAATAAACTAAATGATGAGACCAAATTTGGAATGCTTAAATATTAGGAGTTCTTTCTATTGATAGATGCCCAAAAGAAATAATTGTTGGCAAAGTATGAAGATTAAGGACTTTGTGATTAGAAATGATTCGAGAAGTCGGGTTTGAATTATTTTAGTAATAGATTTTGTTTTTGTTTTGGTCGTACTATTAAGGTAGATACAAGACTATATAGCTTCAGTTTGGTATGGTTGGTTAGCTAGTTTTGATGCGCGCTAGGCCTATCTAGTTCATACATCTTTCCTTTGAATAAACTAAATGATGTGAGACGCCGTTCGGATGAACAGGAACCTCCATGTGACTACTGTGCTATTCCCTGGATCAGTAGCTAGCACTCACATGTTTACAACAATTGGAAATCATAACCATACAATACAATAATTAAGCGGAAACGATTATACAAATAATTATTACAATTCAGAGAATAAATGGCAGCAAAGGAAGCAATAACTTGCAGTTTGCCCAACCGATCCCGCAGGCAACTGACCATGCATAACTCCTTAGAAATAAAACGCTTCAAAGAAGAACCCGCAACTCCGCCATTTAAAAGAGACTCAAGATCGCTAGCACACACCTACAATATAATTAGGCAAGGGTGAGTATTTTACATACTCAAGAAGACTTGAGCAAACCTACAATACATGCAAAGCCATTCTAAAGGAGGTACTACGCTTAATTCAAGATAAAGCTTAATTTGAATTTGGAAACCAAGTTATTTGCAATCGGAATTTAAAAGAGCAAGTTTAATTGATAGCAAATAAATAAAGCATAAATAACACTCACCGTCCTCCACGACGTGAGCAACGAATCAATCATTGCCATCGCACGGCATATATCCAGTTCTTTGTCCACACAGGGCACAACAGCTGATTCCAATACTTGCCCACACAGGGTATAGCATTGGGTCATCTGTGGGGTAAGCTAACTTGTAAAATAAACCCTTTTGGAAACAATAAAACATTTAACTCGTGCAAGTTCACCAAGACACCCATGACCGCGGGTACGGCTAATCAATTAGATTTAAACTCTGCAGAGGTGTACAACTGTACCCACAAGGAATGATCAACTCACCACGTCAGCCGTGGATCGCCATACAAGAGTATGCGAATGAGCGATCATACATAGTCATTAAATTCCTAGACAAGGCTTTACCCCAGCCCGGGACGTTAACCCTCGCCCTGAAAACAGAGACACTCACCCAAGACGTGGATCCACATTTCTCACACCCAACACCACGTCTCGTCCATGGCAAGGCGTGACACCGTTACACCGCCAGCAATTACCCATACGAACCGCATGGAAGCCCTCACAAGCAATCCGTACCGAAATGCCTCCGCTAGCTCCCGCCTACCAATGAGCAAAGCCATGTCTAAACAATTTAATAGGCTAAGGCTAACCCATCCTCACCCTCGTAGTTTGTACGGATTTTCTTGGATCATACAACACGACGTTCGGTCCTTAGTTGTGACACGGCGACACTTCACCCTACACTACGTGCTATTCCTTTCGCACAACCGCTATTGCCAATAATCGCCTCGCATCAAAGCATAGTTTTCTTTTGGGTTTTAATCAAAATACCCAAACCAACAAAGAATATTTTCAATGTTTTCGTGAAACAATTATTGGTTTGATCATTTGCATAATTGATTCTAAAGCATGGCTAAGCATTAATAATATGAACGATATACCCAAGATGACATTAAGTAGTGCCTATCCTCAATCTATGGTTGTCAAGGTTCACATTTCCATAATCATCAAAGGAGGATCACAAGACAACAGGTATAACTACCAATCCACAAATTAGCAATTTACATAAAGTAAACGCATGCATAAAACAATTTGATGCACAAAAAGAATATAAAATACTGGGATCAATATGGTCAAAGGATGCTTGCCTTGCTTAATTATTGCTTACGATGAAGTCGAGGATGGCGGTTGACGATAGCGATGACGACGGAAACAACAACGTCGGGTTCTACACGTCGATCAACGGAAATAACGCAAAAACACTAACTTCAATAAGAGCGTAAGAAATAGATAACAAGAACAAATAAAACTCTTTGCAAGAAACAGGGATTGCTCTTTTATGGATTTATTTACTTTATTTTACTAATTCAAGATGCAAAGATTGATTAGATTGATCATTCGTTGCAAGCTTTCAATGATTTGTTATTCATCTTTATTTGACTTTGCTTAGAATTAGCTGTATACAAGATGAGTCTATTGATTTAGGCTACTGCTAACTTTTCCATAACATTTGAGAAGGTTCTGGTGATACAAATGACTTAACTACATGTTTCCTTAATGAAACTACAATTCGATTATTCATATTACGGTCTAAGGTAATGTGATTACTTAGGATATTAAGCTATTAAGATTAATATGAAATCCTTAGCCAAATGAGATTATCTTTTTATAATGGGGTAGTCTACACTTTGAAGAACACTACTAAACTAGTTCCATATGTTTTTGGATTTTGGCGAGCCTATACTCTTATCGCTAAAAGGGTTCATGCTATACTTAAGGACTATACTATTCAAAATCGGCAAGAAAGGGATTGACGGATTAACGATTAAAGGTTTTAGGCTATTCGGATTAATATGCGTAACATGATGAAACATGGTTATTTCTTCATAATAAGATGATTTATACTTTGTATAAAAATCCTAAGTGATTTCATAAATTTTAGGCTTTAGCCGATACATTATTATCATTGATGAAAAGGCTTAAGTGATATTGTAAAGTTAACGTTATTCGAATCGCCAAAAGGTGAATCAAAAGGGTTAACACTTAAGGGTTTTGATCGATGAGATAAATAGGCAAACCTTAATGGAATATGATTCTTTTACGAATATGGTAGTATAAACTTTGTAGAGTGTTACTAAACTAATTTTACTGATTTTAGTACTTGGATGAGTTATTTTATCTATCGTTGAAATAGACTAAATGACCACATTTGAAACCTTAAATCGCCAACTACATATTGAGTTTGCAACTACATTACACATGATCTTTAATTCATTCTTCGTGTTAGGGTAGAAATCCTAGAAATGATTTAAAGTTGGTTTGGCATTATTTTAGCTTTAATTGCAATAGGTTATCTATTTACTTATTGTTATAATTAATATTTCCTTTCATTAAAAGAATGCAGCTTTAAGCCTTATCCTAACTATTTTTGCATACATGGGTCCTTACTGTTTCCAGAACTTATTCAAAATGTTGTTACCATTTTATGAGCTATCATGCTACTATTCTTACTAATGTTCACACTAAGGTCTCATTAATGGTCACAATGCAATACATAAACTTAGTTCCAAATATTTAATATCCCAAAGATGATCTCGCTCATTGAAATCCTGTAGCACATAATCATTTCTTATATGATTTTATGAACTATTATACCCTCATTTCTATTAATGGCCATAATAGGGTTCCTTAAGGGTTATGAAACAATTAAGTTAAATTGAGTTCAATCATTATAGGATTTTACATTTCTGGGTTTATCATGATTCCAGAGACAACAAGAACTTATTTTATGATTGTAAGAATTATATTTTCTATGCAAGCAATAATATACATAATTGAGTTTATTCAAATCTTAAATTTTCATAATTGCTTTGTGACTCCAGAATTTAATGTTTTTGGATATTTAAATACATTATGATCCTAGCTTCGCATTAATATTTATCTCACCATTTCAGTTACTATTATTCACAATTTCTCATTAAAATCATATTAGCATTATAACCATGGTTTAATATAAATAATTATTCTGCAGTCAAGAATTAAATGTTTTTACATATTTATATTCTTCTTGATTTTAGATGAATATACAAATTTATCCTCATCGAGTTTTGATTGAAACCGTAAAAGATATCCAAGTTTAAATATTCCGTTTGGTTGGAAAAAGAGGAAATACGTTTTCAAATGAGGAAGGCGCCTTTTGACCAGAACCGGGCTTCTTCTCACGCAATGACAAGGAGGGCCCGATCGGCAGAGGAAGAAGAAGGGGGCTCGGCTAGGGCTGGATTTGGCGGTCTTCCGCGAAGATCCGGCGACAGCGAGGACATGGGGACCACTAAAGACGGCAAGGAGCATCCAGGTGAAGTCAATTCACGGAGAGGATGCAGGAGGCGCTACCACGAGAAGAGGCGGCGGCCATGGCGACGATTCGGTGGAGAAGATGAACAGCAGCGTTAGGGTTGGAATCGGTAGCCTTTTGAGCATTAAGGGGTACTGGAGGTCCCATTTTCCGGGTTATTTGAGTTGGAGGCTTACCGGAGAACTCTCCCCACGGTGGCCGGATTTGGAGGAGACGCGCACGGGAGTAGCAACATTTCGCATGGAGGGCTCAAGAAATGTTGAGGGCTTCGGATCGCAAGGTTCTGGTGATGCTCTCTGCAAGAGGGATTTGGGAATGGTCGCCTCCTTGCTTGATTTCCCCCGCGCCCTGCTCAGAGCTTCGGGAATGGCGGCAATGCAGGGAGTTTCATGTGCTAGCTTGAGGAGAAGGAAGAAGGAGTGGAGGGGAATGAAGAGGAGGTCCTTGCGGTGTGGTTTGTAGTCAAGATTTGCAAAGCAATGAGTGGGATTCGTGGCAATGATCACGGTAGTGCGCCACTCTGCTTCGAGAGAATTCGGCCCACTTGGTCCGACAAGCAGAGAAGAGGAGATGAGGTCAAGTAGTGGGACCCACATGGCGAGAAAGAGAGGCAAGAAATTGGCTTAAGGATTGACTCCGGAAAGTGCACTAATCTTGCATTAATTCACCAACTAATCTTCATAAGAGACTTTTATACTTTTTGTGCATTCTCTTCCGAAGTAGATGATCTCCAAAGAAAAGTTTAGATCGAAATAATTCAGAGATTATTTACTAAAATTTTGACACTGCATAATGCATGTGATTTTAATTTATGATTTTGAATTATCAGACAATTCAATTATGTTTACAACTTTTTGAAACTTTGTTTTTCAAATTGATTTGAACTAAGTATTCTTATGTAAAAATTTTAGCTCAAGATATTGCTTCAAGAATTTATTAAAATTCGACAATACATTATTTTGATTTAAGAGTTGTCTTCCCATTTTATCTCTTCAATATTTTATGCATAAAATCTCAATTGTTGATAAAATGATTTAATTGAATGATCGTGGTTCTCGTGGCAATTTTCTAAACTTTTATTTTTTGTATTCTTGCCTTTTTCTATTTTTCCTTCTTTATTTTCCATTTATTGAATTTTCATGCAATGCAAAACTCCAAAGGAAATCCAAATAAAATTCAATAATGCCAAGAAACTCAGAAATAAATATTTTCAAATTTAAAATATTCATTTTCACTTTATTGAATTTTCAGGATGTTACAAATGATGAGACCAAATTTGGAATCCTTAAATATTAGGAGTTTTTTCTATTGATAGATGCCCCAAAAGAATAATTATTAGCAAAGTATGAAGATTAAGGACTTTGTGATTAGAAATGATTCGAGAAGTCGAGTTTGAATTATTTTAGTAATAGATTTTGTTTTTGTTTTAGTCGTCCTATTAAGGTAGATACAAGACTATATAGCTTCAGTTTAGTATGGTTGGTTAGTTAGTTTTGATGCGCGCTAGGCCTATCTAGTTCATACATCTTTCCTCTGAATAAACTAAATGATGAGACCAAATTTGAAATGCTTAAATATTAGGAGTTCTTTCCATTGATAGATGCCTAAAAGGAATAATTATTGGTAAAGTATGAAGATTAAGGACTTTGTGATTAGAAATGATTTGAGAAGTCGAGTTTGAATTATTTTAATAATAGATTTTGTTTTTGTTTTGGCCGTACTATTAAGGTAGATACAAGACTATATAGTTTCAGTTTGGTATGGTTGGTTAGCTAGTTTTGATGCGCGCTAAGCCTATCTAGCTTTTACATCTTTCCTCTGAATAAACTAAATGATGAGATCAAATTTGAAATGCTTAAATATTAGGAGTTCTTTCCATTGATAGATGCCTAAAAGGAATAATTATTGGCAAAGTATGAAGATTAAGGACTTTGGCAAAGTATGAAGATTAAGGACTTTGTGATTATAAGACACTAGTGCCTCATAGCGACTAGCGAAGCGAACGCATTCGCCGGGGAAGAGTTTATAGCTTTTATCTTGCGTGTTTATCTGACAATTTGTGTATATATGCTACGTGTTTTAGTGACGATCCTTTGCAAGACCTAGGATATTGGGGTACGTCTGTTGGCAAGAATTAATGTTCCTGAATATCTTCGATCGCCACCGCTGTTGTTCGACTTAATTCTCGTACTGACCAGGCCAGTCACTCTGATAACATGTGCCTTATCCTAACGCAACAACGTACATATTTACCTGGCACTGTGTGCACTAGTGAGCAACAAGATATGATCAATTCTTATGCGATATTTGAGGTACTGGCGAGCTTGTAGGATGGTAAACCCAGAGGATGCATGCACGATGTCAACATGTAGGACTGACGGAGAAAGAGATTTACCAATAATTGCCCATTATGTAGCCGTCCTACTAAAAACAAGTTTGTTTATTACATGCATCTTGCCTTATTACATTGAAAAAATAGAAGGAAATTTTATGATTAGGGTAGTATAGTCTTTGTGCACACAATTTTTTTATTCTTAGCTAGGGGCTGTTTGACACAGCTTCAACTCCACTAAAACCTTGATGAAGCAGGGTATTTCTAGCTCTAGAAATTTATGGGGCTGGAGTTATAGATATATTAAGAGTGTTTAGTAAATTCATCTTGTGTACATTTTAGAGTAAAAATATAAACTTAATTCACTTTATTTTATCCTACAAGCTCCAGATCTGAGATAGAGCTGGGATCTAGAGCTCCATCAAATTGAGCCTTGGATCCAGAGTCAACCTTGTAATCAAACACTTTCTTTGATAACTCCTGATTCTTAGTAGAGTGGATTCAATTGAGATGCTGGATATCTAAAGCTAAAGTTAGAAAATTCAGAGTTAGAGCCATGCCAAACAACGCCCGAGCTATCCGCAAGGGGATTCAATCATGCACATACTACACACCCATGCATGCATGCATGTGAATTGGCAGCCCCATGCATGCATATATAGATAGACACGAATTGCATATGTAGACTCGATTAGCAAAATTGGTTGGTTGATTATTAGGCAGCCTAGCTGGATATCTGGGAGATCATAGCTGGGCAGGTACATATATATATACATACCGGCCGCTTTTGGGTACGTAGCAAGGGAGATCGAGGGAGGAGATCGAGACGTACAGCATCGATCCACAAGAATTGAAGCTCGGCGAAGAAGAAGAAGAAGAAGAACTAGGAGGGATATCGACGGGCGGATGAGGAACGATGGCGAGTGCCGGCGGTGGGCGGTGCTGGTGGCGACGGTGTGGATCCAGGCGCTGACGGGCACCAACTTCGACTTCTCGGCCTACTCGTCGGCGCTCAAGTCGTCGCTGGGGATCTCGCAGGAGGCGCTCAACTACCTCGCCACCGCCTCCGACCTCGGCAAGGCCTTGGGCTGGTCCTCGGGGCTGGCCCTCCTCTACCTGCCGCTCCCCGCCGTGCTGCTGCTCTCCGCCGCCCTCGGCCTCGCCTCCTACGCCCTCCAGTACTGCCTCCTCCTCCTCCCACCATCGGCAGCGTCGTCCTCCGCCTCCTCCCTCACCCTCCCCTACCCCGTCGTACGTATAACAATCATCCACATCCATCTCCTTCAATTAATCTCTTAATTACTTTTAGCTAGCTAGCTAGCCAGCCAGCAATATGTTAATTCCGACGAACATATATATCGTGCGTGCAATATAGACAGTTGTTAGTTAGAAGTGAATGAGATTAAATATAACCGATCGATAGTAACTGGCGGCCGGCAAATGAAGCTAGCTCGCTCGCTCGTTCGCTGAAGGAGTCCGATCGACGGAGAGATCGAGTGCCATATCATATGACGATCGATCATCGATCATAAGCCTGCCTGCCTGACTTACTTGCATCCATCGTCGTCACACCTAGCTATCAAATCAATCTGGAGGCAGACGGCAGCAATGTGGAGCGAGCTAGCTAGCTAGCTAGCCAGGCGAGCGAGCGGTTCTAGCTGCATGGTTGCGTGTCAACGTCGACGACCATTCATTCATACATACCATATATACCACTAGGTGGAAAAGCGCGCTACGCTGCGCCGGTTGAAAACATTGTTTTCGTTTTTTTTGGGTGCTGAAAACAATTTTTTCGGTTTTTTTTTGTTGCGTTTGCAAAAAAAAATGGGTCGTTAGGACCCATCGGCGAATCCGCGTGACGAAAATAGTGTTTCCGTTTTTTTGGGTGTCGAAAATATTTTTTTCGGTTTTTTGGTTGCGTTTGCTAAAAAAAATGGGTCGTTAGGATCCACCGTCGAATCCACGGGTCGCTATAAATCTGCGGACGAATCTACATTTTTTTTAAAAAAAACCCGCGGTTACGATCCGTTGGCAAATACATAAGTTGCTATAAAACTTCGATGAATCTGCGTTTTTTTTGTGACGAAAACATTTTTTCCGGGTTTTTTGGGTGGCGATAAAATTTTTTCCGGGTTTTTCTGGTGGCGAAAACATTTTTTTCGGGAAAAACGGAGAAAGGACCTGAACGTAAGAAGCAGGGACCTGAATGTTATTTTTTTGGACCTGTTCGCTATCCTGAAAAATTAGAAAAGGACTTGTTCGCGATTAGAAACTAACGGGAGGCTTTTCCGTAAAAATACCGGGCCAGGGACCCAAACGCGAAGTGGAAAAAATATTTTCATCTCACATAAAATTACACAGGGACCTATCCGTAATTTCGAAGAAACGGAGGGGGTTTTTCGCAAATGCGCAAGGCGACACGTGGCCACGGTGGTTGGGCGTGAAATCTTCACCGCATAAGAGATGTATTATTGGTCCGTCGTCTGTGGCAATGAACGGCACCAGGCCAGAATTATCCATCTTATTTTTAGCAGTAACACTAACAGCTAGTATTAATTATTAATTCCATCCGTCATGCATGGCCATCTCCTCCTTGCTTAAGGTTATTTTACCCGGCCGGCCCCCTGCACTGCCGGCAATGCACGCCTGCATGCATGAACCATGCATGCTGCCTAATTAGGTGTTTACTCGTTTTTCTTTTTCCAAAAGATAAAGAACTCAATTAATACTGCACTGTCAACATTATGCGTTCTGTTCCCCTCTCTCAATTATACTCCTCTGTTTCTTAATAGATATCACTCTATGATATTGTCATTCCACCAAGATACATATGCAAAAGACCGTATTACCTCTTTTCATTATATCACTTATTGTTCTTTAGATAATATGTGAAACTCCCTAGTTTATAGTAGTAAATGATATTGAAAATAGCTAATTTTATGGGAGGGATATACAAATTAAGAAAAAAAAATGGTAAAAAGGACCCTCAAAATTCTAGAGTAATATCTATTTAAAAACAAAATTTGAAAACTTGAATAACATGTATTGAAAAATGAGGGATCTAGCTAGTAAACCTTCCCCTGCCTTCTCTGCATGCCATTGCCTCCGATTGGACTCCTCCCAGACTAAAAATACTTTCCCTACAAGATGGGATAGATAACATGTTTCCCTTAATAAATTAGGCAACCTGTGTGCATTCCAGGGAGCTGTCTTCTCTAACCTAACCCAAGGCTGTTCATTATCAACGGCTCCAGTAACTAACTATGCATGACAGTCCCAACATTACTTG
This sequence comes from Guadua angustifolia, assembly GCA_036346375.1. Taxonomy (NCBI): domain Eukaryota; kingdom Viridiplantae; phylum Streptophyta; class Magnoliopsida; order Poales; family Poaceae; genus Guadua; species Guadua angustifolia. Next base: position 601,540 of record CM070522.1, read on the forward strand.
CAACTTGCAAGCTAGCCTTCCTTTTCAACATATCACTGTGCTTGTGAAACTTAAGATGTCTTCACACACATACATAACTAACAAAGTCATAAAAATTCTGAAAAAATTGTAGATATACTTCATAGATTACTCTACCTATGTATAAAATTTAGGTTCAAATTATTATATATCAAGAGTTATAAAAAAGAGAAAATTTTGACAAATTTAAAAAGTTTAAACTTGTCAGAATTTTCTCTTTTTTGTAACTCTCAATATATAATGAATTTGATCTTGAAACTTTATACATAGGTAGAGTAATCTATGAAGTACATCTACAATTTTTTTCAGAATTTTTCATGACTTTTGTTAGTTGGTGTGCACGTTGTGTACACGAGAAACCCTGTGTGCACAGGATATGTTGCCTTCCTTTCCCATCCAGCAGTCAGTGTCAGTTTGAGTCCTGCTTCCGCTTTGACTAGCAGATGAGCCAGCTACCATTCTTCCACACCACAAATCCTGCTTAAAACAAGAAGCACCACACATTCGTTTCTGAATTTGTTGATTGGTAGCTGCCACACCTAACCTTCTCAGATTATTTCTCCACCACAAACAGTACCAGCTGCAATAACAGCCAGCTGCTTACAGTGACCAGACAACATCAACATTTTGAGACAGCGCCACACCCATCCTGCCATCCTGGGCCGGGGAAGACGAATTTTTAATGCTTCTAACTATTCACTGAATAATTGATCAACTTGTCCTTTTCTGATATCGGTTTCAATAAATGAAGCCGAGGTGTTCCCTCCTAACACCCTTATAGAAAGCAAGGCGTACAGCCTTGCAAACCAAGAGTAAAAACCCAAAAAAAAAAAAAAAACTACTACTATATGAGCAAAGAAAAGGACCTGACATACAAGAATCTCGCAAGTGCATCAGCCAGATACCTCATGATCACCGCAACATCACACACGCCTGTTGCATTGCAGCCTCACAACAGCGTCATCCACCTGCTTCATATCTTCTTTCTTCAGCAGATCCTTCAACAGCAGCACGAAAAATAACATCCTGAGGCACACAAGAATAAGATCGCAGAATTTGTATTCAAAGACCGTGCCGTTACGATGTTTCCACAATGCCCAAGCCGCGTATGGAATGTTTACTTCACTGCAACCATCCATTGTCCCGGAAACATCTCTGCTTTTCTTCAGTACTGCCTAGTCCATTCCTTAGCTTAATTGAGATCCTGTTTGGTAGAGTTTTAGATCCCAACTCCACCTCAGATTTGAATTTTGTAGGCTAAAATAAAGTAAAATAAGTTTATATTTTTAGTCTAAAATGTAAACAAGATGACCCACCTAAACACTCTTAATATACCCATAGCTCTAGTTTCACGGATCTGGTGAAGCTAAAAATACCTAGTTCCACTAGATCCACGGATCTAGTGGAGTTGAGCTGTGCTAAACACAGCCTCATACCGCATGTTTGACTACTCAGAGCTGTTACAAACTAATACTCGGATGTCCCCTTCCACACACATTTTGAACCAACAAATAATGATCTATCACTTTGTTGTACAAATCCATTGCATATTATATTGCACGGGAAATAATTGTGCATTCTTGCATATATAGATAGTTTATGTTAACAAAATGTATAAACAACTGATATTAAATTGTGAATTAAGATGCTACCATATGGAATCGGTGAACTGAATTAATCGATTGATAGTAACTTTGATTCATCTGTTGCATTGCAGGTGTTCTTGGTCTGCCTGATAGCAGGGTGCAGCATCTGTTGGTTCAACACAGTCTGCTTTGTGCTCTGCATACGCAACTTCTCTGCAAGCAATCGCCCCCTGGCCCTCTCCCTCTCCATCAGCTTCAATGGGCTGAGCGCTGCCCTGTACACCCTCTTTGCCAACGCCCTCTCCCCCTCTTCCCCATCAGTCTACCTCCTCCTCAACGCCGTTCTCCCTCTTGCTGTCTCCATTGTTGCGCTCCCAGCAATCCTCATCTGCCACCCACACGACGGCCACCTCCACAGCGTGCCCAAGCATGACAGACGTGTCTTCCTCGGCCTCTACATCCTCGCATTCATCATCGGCATATATCTAGTGATCTTCGGCTCTTTCACCACAACCAGCTCCACCGCATGGGTCATCCTCACGGGCGCCATGGTTCTCCTTGCCCTTCCTCTCATGATCCCTGCCTCCTCCAGCTGCTCTCACCTGGACACGCATGGTCCTGATCCTGCATTGCCGCTCAACCATGACGACCCACAAAAGCCGCTCCTAATCGATAGTGATCACCAGAGGGAGTCCAATAGCATGATGCAGAGACCAGGGGACTACCAGCTGCAGGGCTGTTGCTGTGGGACAATACTGGAGAAGGGCCGCGTGTTGGTTCTTGGTGAGGAGCATAGTGCAAAGAAGCTCATTCGATGTGTCGACTTCTGGCTCTACTACACAGCCTACTTCTGTGGTGCCACTGTTGGGCTGGTGTACAGCAACAACCTGGGGCAGATTGCGCATTCATTGCACCGGCAATCACAGCTCACCATGCTTCTGGCCGTCTACTCCTCCTGCTCCTTCTTTGGCCGCCTTCTGTCTGCACTCCCTGACTTCCTTCACAGGTCTCCCTGACTTATTCTATATACATTCATATACCTTAACCCTCATCAACTGTCCTCCTAAAAACTTATATATGCAATTGACATGCAGGAAGGTGTCATTTGCTCGAACAGGGTGGCTTGCGGCTGCGTTGGTGCCCATGCCAGTGGCCTTCTTCCTAATGTGGAAATTGCACGATGAAAACACTCTGGTAGCAGGAACAGCAGTAATTGGCCTAAGCTCAGGGTTCATCTTTGCTGCGGCAGTGTCAGTGACCTCCGAGCTCTTTGGACCAAATAGCATTGGCGTGAACCACAACATCCTCATCACCAATATCCCTCTTGGCTCACTTCTCTACGGCCAGATTGCCGCCCTGGTATACGATGCAAATGGCCTAAGGATGACAGTGCTGGACAACCGCAATGGCATGGTTGACGCCATGGTGATGTGCATGGGGGCAAAGTGCTATTCGACCACGTTCTTCGTGTGGGGTTGCATCACATTGCTGGGGTTGGCATCAAGCATAGCCCTATTCCTGAGAACAAGACCAGCTTACGCTACTGTTGCTGGTCAGTCTAGTTGTAAGCACCTTATCCTAGTTTCAAGTTGACAGATGAACTCCTTCATCTGTTCCTTACTGCCGTGAAATCATGGTTAGCTTGTACAAGTTTTGGTTGAGTTCTAGCTGGACTGGGTTAGATGCAATACAGGTAATGCATACCATCATGAAATTCATCAAGAGGGCAGCAAATTATCAGCTTAGCAGCTGGTATGTAAAGGGTAGAACCAGTATACCACTTACAGGCATTTATGTTAGATTTAGTTCTGACTGTTTCTTTCCAACAAAACAGATTCAGGCATGAACTCATGAATCAAGAAAGTTTCTCCATGTTTACCTTTGGTGTCTACTGCTTTACGTGTGTAGATCTGAAACAGGATCTGCCCACCATGTTAGTTTGTGCCGAAAATTGAAACAAGAAAAAAAGTGATATAGCAACGAGAAAAATGAAATAATTCATAATACAAAATAACAGGAAAAAAACCTTTCGACTTTGTTATGTATTGGTAAAACTAACAGATGGCAAACCCAGCAATCTTCAATCATAAAAACACATTCTTCAGTAGTAGCAGCCCATGGAACGTACAGCAGTCACACAAAGAAATAAACCGGTTTCACCTCTCCAAGCCAATAATTTCATTGTTATATTGTTAAAACGTTACAGACAGTGAGTGACATACTGACATCCAGCAATTTCAGAGTAAGACAAGTGTTTTCACCAACTGCAAGAATGCTACATCCATAGTTCCATATTACCTCATTCAAGGGGCTACAACTGAAGGATGGGAATGCAATTACTTGACAGGAGGCCCATGAGCCTATTATGACTATCTTCTGTCTTGTTCATCATTCTTGCGCCATGGATTCAAGGCATCTCTCGTAGCTTGGCCTTCTGGACTGCTTTCCCATGCTCTTTTCTCTGACTCCAATATAGTTACCTTCTCATCTTTAGTGCACAACAAAACAGAAAACATCACAGACATTGTTATGCACCAGGGAACAAAAAAGAAACCAAAGGAGCTTGACAAGATGCCAGTCCCAAAGGACCATGTGTGGGCACCTAACAATAGAAAGTTTGTACTGTTATTGATGAGAAGATTTCCTGAGCAATCCAATTTAAGTACTTGAGGGAACATTGGGATCCTTGGCAATGATTTCTAGAGTTGCAATGAATTTCACGGTAACACCAGACCAGTTAAATGCTAGAGCCAGGTGTAAAATTTATTGAGATTTTCCAAGTGCAAATGCCAAATTGTAGTAGGAGAACAGGAATGCTGCCCTTCCAAACTGCCGTCTGACTGCATGATTCGTAGCTACCCGGTTAGAAACATAGATCAATCGGAGTATATTGCATTCCCCGAGAGATTGCCCAGTGAAGTGCAGGTATGAAATAATCAACAACGCACCTAACCTAATGATCTATTTCAATCAACTAGAACTAGAAGAGGAGGTGAGTGCTCTAATTAATCAATATACGAGACATACAGGATCAAGGGACGGTTCATTGAGGTATCAGGAGCTATTTGGCCTATTGATGACGAGAGAAATGCTTAACAGGAAAGAAAGAAACTAGAAAGAGGGGAGGGACGCACAGAAGCCGGTGTGGATCATGAAGAGCTCCATGGATGCGCCTATGGCCGCGCCGCCGCCGGCGATCTTGAGGTACCACCCCAGGAACCTACTCATATGTTCTTCCTTTCCTTTGGCTGCGATGCGATGCTACTGAAGCGTAAATTCAGCGCACGCGAGAGAGAGACGATACCTCCCAGCTTTCAAAGGCAGAGCCAGCCGGAGATCGGGGAGAAGGGCGGCGGCGGCGGCGGGAGGCAGGTCGAAGGAGTGGGATTGCGACGAGGGAGCCACACATATGATAGATATCCTGACCCTTGATGACATTAACCGACGCTCCAGATTTGCTTTAAGTTTTTATTTCAAAAAAAAAACATAATCCACATGAAATTTTAAAAATTAAGCAGTTAAACTTCTCTAACTTTGATTAATATTAAAAAAAGAACAACTAGCGCCCTTTACGTCCCATCGTATGCCTCCACCGATGGGAAAATCTGCGCAGTCCTGACAACACCCCACCCCTTTACGAGCGCGGAAGAAAGTAGTGGCAGGTCGAGCAAGCGCGAGAGGAGGTTGGTTACTGTGGTAGAGTAGTGCGGCAGCACCTACCGAGCTACAATAGTGTGGCAAGAATCTGTTCTTACTAAGCACGTTGGACTTGGTACCTCCTTCCAAGCTCTAGGAACTTTGTAGTGATGTGGGCTCGACTAGTCGCGCGCTCTGCTACCTTTCAAGCTATCAGACCACACCAGGTGACCTGTCGGGTCTTTCATGCTCCGACATGCGGCTAGTCACATGGGGGCTACTTTTGAGAAAAATGGTGACAAGAGGTCAAAAAAGCAATAAAAAATCCATTTTAAAGAAGGTGATGCAATGTTCAAAAATATCTCGTGCAACAACAACTCGACTTAACTATTCTAATAATGGAGATGAGTTCAGATGAGAAGGAGAAGGAGGCTGGCTCAAGCCATCACCTCATCACTGTCAATCCTGGATCAGGCGATAGGCGAAGATAGCCTCCACCACACCTCCTTCTCTGAGCTTGGGAGGCCCTCTCGTCCTCAGCCACGGAACAAGACCTCATGGCCTGTTTGGTTGGAGAGAATCGATGGAAGGGAATGAGAATTGAGAGAGACGGGTTATAAAATCCTTTGATTAGTTGGTGGGAATTGGAGAAGGGAATGTGAGTTTACAACTTAAACGTAGGGAATTCAATTCCCTACCTCCCTCCTGGGAATTAAAGTCTCGCTTAATTCTCTTGCCCATTCCCATTTCCCAACGATGCCAAACAGGCCATCAAGAGAATGGCGCCGGTGGGAATGGAAAGGAACATATTTTCCGCGCCGTGCCGGCGAGTCGGTTCCATCTATCCGTCGCTAGGGCAACTACAAATCGGCAATATTTGTTATCCCCATGTTAAATATGGATCATGATCCCATGAACAACGAGGCTACCAGTGAGTTCAGTAGGTAAAGAACACCAACATGGTCTATGTGACGCCGATGACGGAGACGAAGAAATAGGTTAGGCTAGGAATAGGTTCTGAAGGCGACGGGTTGAGGTTGCTTGGGATGGTGCCCATGGCCTTGTTTCGCGATATGAGATGAACATAAGCTCAAGCAGCTTGTAACTAAAGCATTGTAGTTCTTTCTTTCTGTTTTGTTAGACGGAAGTTCAGTTCATGGTTGTTGGTTTGTTGCTTTATGATTTATTATGAATCACTACAGTCTAGAATGGCAATGATATAATGTAGTACAACACTAGGCTGAATCCATCTTGAGCACTTAGTATTAATATAGTATAAAGATTTCCTAAATGATACACTTATATGCTACAACAGCATGTAGCACAAATAAATACTAGCAGCATTTTGGAATTAATATAAGCAATAGCCTGTAACTCAAGAGTCAGAGTAAAGATTAAGCGAACAATACTTTCCATAATTTGCACAAAACAGAAGGCTTTGTGAAAACAACAGATCGGTGTTAACAAAACAAAAGTTCTAAAATTATCCCAAATCTTCATAATTTTGCAGTTGAGCACAGAGACATGCATATCACCCAGTGGATCTTTCGTCACCTGTGCCTCTTTCAAAAATCTAGCCTTCGAGAAGTGGAGAGCACCGTAGTTTCTGGGTTTTGTTGAAACAAGAGATTTGTAAATTCTCCTTAGATAACAGGAAAGAACATCATCGAAGAATATCCAGAATGCATTGGATTTGCCCTAGGGGTGGCAATTATACCCACGGGTTCGGGTACCCGCGGGTTTTGCACCCGATCAGGTCGGGTTCGGGTTTTAATTTTTACCCGTGGGTTCTTCGGGTCGGGTACCCGAAATGGGTTTAGGTTGGGTTTGGGTTTTAATTTTCACCCGCGGGTACCCGAAATACCGCATATATCCATCGGGTACCCGCCGGGTTTGGAGTCGGGTTTCAGGTACCCATCGGGTTTGACTCAGGTTTTTGGGTTTGGGTTTCTTATCGAGTCGGGTTTTGCAAAACCCACACCCGACCCAATCTATTGCCACCCGTATTACACAAACCTGTTGGGTACCCGTCGGATTTCGGGTACCCACCAGGTTCGGGTTCGGGTATAGGTTTTTACCCGATATGGTATTCGGGTTCGGGTCTGCTATTTCAATTCGGATTTCGGGTCGGATCGGGTTTTGTAAAACCCGCACCCGACCCGTTGCCATCTCTAATTTGCCCACCCTAGTATTTGTGCTATCAACTTGTGTATTTGACCGGAGTGGTCCCTGAAGCAATAGAAGCAGAAAAAATCAACATACAATTTTTTTACTGCCATTGTGCCATCAACATATTGCCTAGAAGAAGATGATGTATAATTTGATTTGTTAATATTACACTAAAGTGTGAAGGTCCATCTACGTTTGTATTTTCTGATTGTATTGCATCTTTTCCTGTGAGAGAAAGAGAAAGAGAGCAAAAGGCATTAGTACTCATTGAAAATGAAAAGGGTTGTACAGTTAAGTACAAATGACTTACATCTCTTTTTTATCTTCTTAGTTGGATTTTCGTTTCCTCTCTCAAGTACATTTTTTGATCTTTTGGAAATTGGACCTTTTTTGTGTGAAGGAACTCTAAATGATACGTGTGTCTTCGCAACATCTTCAGAACACTCAATAATACATTGAGGAACCTCGTCGTCATGTAAACTTACTTTGTTTAGTAAATCTTATATTTTTGAAGATATCTTATCCATGCAGTTTTCCAACTGATCAACGACCTCTTTCGAAATTGAACACTTTAATGCAATAGATATCACTTTTCGAGAATTTTATGAGTAGTGCTAGGTTTAACAAAACCATCGAAAACTGCTCGACCTTATCGCTCCGATTCGAGATCCAAAACCGCTCGGTAAACCGTTTTAATTAAAAAAATTAAAATTTTTGAAAAAAATTATGTGTGCGGTTTTTCATGAAAAACCGCGGTTTTCGAAAATCACTCAAAAACCATTTTCGAAGAATATTCAATTGGTCGGGTTGATTTTTTGTGAAAACCGAGTGGTTTTTCGCAAAAAACCGCGGTTTTTCGATTTTTTTCAATTTTTTAAAAAGTTTTTTTGCTTTGTCAACTATTCGGTTTTTAAGCGGTTTTTCGAACGGTTTTTACGAAAACCATACCGTAAAAATTAAACCGATTTACATGGTACAATTTTGCTAATCCTGAGTACCGTGATTCCAAACTTTCGTTGTTGATATGTGCTTTGCAAGCTACTAGTTGTGATTTGTTGCTTTCGAATGGAATGGACAGTTGGTGGAGGACGGGCGGTTGATCGGTTTGAGAGGGAGCTCTCAGCCGGTCGTGACTCCTGAGTTCTATTACAGAATCCGTTAGAAGTATAAGTGAATTGCTCATCTTTCTTCATAAGTTTAAGTTTTTAGATAAATTGGTTGGTGCATGCAACTCAATATGGTATTAGAGTCAAGAGGTCTCGAGTTCAAGACCCGGTTGACGCAATTAAAAAAATAATTGCAGTCCACTTCTATTCCACATGCTAGGTCTGAGGGAACCTACATGTGAGGGGGAGTGTTAAATTATAAGTGAATTGTCCACCTTTCCGGTGAACTGGTTGGTGCATGCAACTCAATAGAATCAACTCGTAGGCCTCACCTAAAAATAAAATTAGGATAGGTATATATATTTGTATGCGTTAATTAAGATAAGATAGTAAGTTAGAGACTCTGGAGATCTCTTCAATATTTCCTAGGGGTGAAACCAGGTCGGATACGGGCGGATATTGCTCGTCCCATATCCTAACCCATATTTTTTTTGGGGATTCGGAGTCGGATACGGATGTCCCGGATACGGATATGAATTCGGATTATTCGGGATTCGGATACGGAGCGGATACCTGACGGATTCGGGTCGGGATCGGATATCATAATCGGATAGTAGTATAGTACATAATTATGTACGTAAAAGAACAAATGAAGCATTAACCTTACAACATTAGCTTCAAGTCATAATTATTTTAATGTAGGATAGTAGTATAGTTTGAGGTGCAATTTAGTGACTCAACTAATTCCAGTAATTTGAATAGAAAAGAAGTTTATCAAATAAGTTGAACAAATCAATTTAGGTAAAAACATTATGTCATCACTCTATTTGTTTGTTGATAGATTTGTTGAAGTTCACGCTTAATAACAAAGTAGTGTTTTAGTGCCAGTATCAAACAACTATTCTATCTATCCAATAATTGATGAGGACATCACTTCCATGGATATAGCCACATCTACACATCAATTTGAACACGCTGCTATTATCCAAGGATCGGTTACTCGAGCTAGCGCGACTACGTTTAATCATCGGTGAATCGTTCCACAGCCTTTCCATTAGTGATAATATGAATGGAATGCTACTTAATACTTGTGATGATTTGATTATTCTTAGGAACCTTGGGGAAGACTTGCAAACCACAAGGGAGTTCGCGCCCGGAGGGAAAAGCAAATTGGAATCAGCTTCGGACTCCCAGAGATGGTCAAATTCAAATGGCCATAACTTTTGTTCCAGAAGGCTTCTGGAGCTCTATGAGTACAAGAACGAAAGCTCTGGTCGTGCTCTTTCAAACGGATCTAAGATCACCTCAAAATTCCCTTCGAGTCAACGAGAAAACGCAAAACAATTTAGAACACTTTTTCAGTCCGAGTTCGAGTCCAATTCGGCCTCAGAAACAGCACTGACTTTAAAGTGCCATAACTTTCGATTCCGGAGGGTTCTGGAGGCCCATGAGTACACGTTTGAAAGGTCTCGGAGTATACTTTCTAAAGGATCTAGCCTCACCTAAAAACTCCTTCAGATGCGTCCGGAAACTGCCAAAAACCGAACGATGCTTTTTCAGTCCGAGTAAAACTCTAGTCAAAATAGGCTTGGTGTTTTGAACTTGAGTTTTCTGTTCGATGTTCGATTCTAATCGAGAATTTGAGATCATTTCGCCCTAACTTTAACTAGCTTAGACAACTCAAGTTCAGGGGATCATCGCCTCCCGCTCGCTCGCCTCTGCGATGGATGGGTGCTTCGGGCGTCGTCGCGGGCGATGCCTTTCTGGGTTCCTCTCGATGTCGGCGACTTTCTGGGTAGGGGTGGGTATTTTTAAACCGAAACCGAATTACCGAACCGAACCGAATTAATCGATTATTTCGGTTTATTCGGTTTTCGGTTCGGCTGTTGTTTTGATATAATTCGGTTTTCGGTGTTCGGTTCGGTTTTTCGCTTTCAAAAACCGAAATAACCGAATAAACGAATAGCGTATATACAATACTACTTTTATAATATTCTTCCTAAAGTCACTAAATAATTCTCATGTTATAATACATTTATACATATGTTTAGTATATTCATATGTTCTATTATACTTATATTGTAATGACATATGAATATTATGTGGGTTTATCTATACTTTGTGTTGCAATATGAGAAGGACTAAATCTAATTTACCTAATGCTATTCATATTTCGGTTAACCGAAAAACCGAACCAAAATATTTCGGTTAATTCGGTTCGGTTTTTTATTTTTGGCCGAGAAATTCGGTTTTCAGTTTTTAAAAACCGAATTATTTTAAAACCGAAAAAACCGAACCGATTAAACCGAAAAAACCGAATGCCCACCCCTATTTCTGGGTCCCTAAAAACATACTCCCTCCGTTTATTTTTATAAAGCGTATTTTGACTTTGCATAAGGATTAAGGTTGCATTAAAATTGAGAAAGATACGAGAAAAAATGACTTAGATGCCCTCATTTAATTGTCTTGGAAGATAAAAGATATACTTTGTGTAAGTGGTAATGAATAAATGCATATGGATTAGAGAAAATAAATAAAGGTATAGAAGGAAAGTTCTCATTAAATATACATGCAAGTCTTATATTTATAAATAAAACTATCTAAAAAATAGTCTTTATAAAAATAAACGGAAGGAGTATTCCTCTCGATGTCTTAAGCTACTAGAGTCGCTCCGTACTGGGCCTGATAATGGGAAGCATCGGAGCAGCGTTGATTCGTGCGGATTTGCTCGTGGTGTTGGGCCCCGGCGGTGCATGAACAGGTTAATGGGCCCGGTCGCAGCATTAACCCAAAACGGCCCATTTATTTCCCTCGCAACTCTAGTAGCTCCGGCCGGACGTGTAGGCAGCGATACATAACTTTAGTACCGCACCGCCTGGCGAGACCGGTTGTGTCGGGGGAGGCGGGTTACAAAAGGAGGGGCACCTGCTTCCTTGCAACTCATACCTTTCTCGGCCTTTTGGCTAAGATCAAGTGTAGTATCTGTTCTTATCAGTTTAATATCTGATATGTCAGGCACCGCCTCACAAAGATATTAAATTTATTTTTTGTGGGGGAGGACCCACCAAAGTAGCTTGCTACTTGGGTCCTCGTGTGTCGCCCTAGCGTTGCACTGCTGCTTCGGCCTGGCGCACCCCAACCAATACTTCAGCTGAAATGTTAAAAGTTCAGAATTGCTTTGTGTCTTCGGAGCTTAAAGCTGGGCCGGGCAGAGGCGATGGATTAATGTTGATGTTGCGTCCTGAATCGAGTTGGGGATAATGGTAGCAGAAAAAACGCAAGGAAAAGGTTAAAGTCACAGGCCGGTTTGGATGGGCGAGCTGCACAGCAAGGAGGTGTCGGGGACGGGAGAAATTAAAAAAAAAATTGCTATAGTAATAGGTAATTTCACCAGAATTTGAATTTTTTACACCAGATTTGGCCTAGCCCGTTAAGAATATCATCTTTCATGAAAATTTATTGAACAACTGTATTTTTGAGATGTTTAAAAATTTTGGTAGAAATGTCATATTTTTTATAAAATTATGCAAGCTTGATCATATGCTATAAAAAATTTATGTTACTATCTTTAGAAGTGTAGGATCATATAAAAAAATTTCAAAATAATTAAACTTCATTTGTCATCTTAAAAAAAACACAGAATGAACATAACTAAATAACATTATCAAAATTTGAGATGGCTACGTGTCTCGGTGAGCTTACCAGTTGGGCCGGGCCGAGGTAATGGATTTTAGCCTAGTGTCATGTTGCGTTCTCTCATAATTTTAATTAATCACTTCTAATTATTTAATAACCAAATTAATTCACTTAATTAATGACTTTACCTCATGTTCTTGAGCCATTCTCGCTTGCGGCAAGTGATATGTTAAGCTTCAAGCTGCCACTGTCGCGCTACCAATCTACCATAGCTTGGTAGTACCTGTCGTGGTGCACGAGAGTGGCAAGTGACACGTGTCAGCCACAATTATGCATTTGAAGAGGGAGTTATTTTTGCAACTGCGTTTGCATAGGCTAGATTTGAAAAAAAAAGACATGAGGGGGCTAGAAAAACGTTTGACTTTTGGAAATGATCGAAAATTGTTCAGATTTTTGGACATAAAAGTGGACGGAAGAATGAATAGGAAAATGGTTCAAAATTCAAACTAAAAAATATCCAATGTTTAACCAGAAAATGAATTTGAACATTCGCTCAAACAAATGAGCTAGAAAAGTTCACTGGAAAAATGAACCCAAAAAGTAGTCCAAAAACTGAACATGAAAAAGTTCAAAATATGTCCGGGGAAAATGAACAGGGAAACTGTAAATTTGAACAAAAAAATGAAACTTAAAGTTTACACATAAAAATGTTAAAAAAATGACTCGAGAAAATGTCCAAAAAGTGAACAAAAAATTTGGACTAAAAATAAACCGAAGTATTTCAGCCAAAAAAATCCTCCTTGGAAATGTTTGAAATTTGAATATTCATCCCTATCTTCCCTCCAAAATGTTAGGTCCTCTCAAATACACATACTCGTTTTTACTACTCTCTCAAATAGACGAATTTTTAGGACTCTATATAGAGTATAATTGGTAAATATGGTTTTTTAAATATAGAAATTGAAATGTAATATCAAATATATCAAATAGAACTTCGATTCGTTATCGATAAATACCATAATTACCAAACTAGCGTGAATTATTCTTTTTTCTTATCATTTTGGACATCGATATGGTTTCTAATACACACACTTGACCATTACTCATCTAATTATACGTCAAGTAAAAATTATTACACACATTTGACTATTACTTGACAAATCTAGTGATGTTATTTCCAGATGAAACTATACTTTATACATATTTAACCATTATTTTATCTAATTATATATGTATTTTTCTATTTCAATATTTAGTTTATTTCAACTTACTCACGAGTTTTACCCAAAAAACCGTATCTCAAAAGCCATAATTTTGCCGTATCATACCGAATACCGTATACGGTCAAACTAAGTTGACCAGTTCGGTCGGTTTTTTTGGCACGCCTAGAATTTTGTAGCCATATATGCACACTAGGTTGAGTTATAGCGATCTGCATGAGGAAAAAATCTGGCACGAGTTTTTGCAAATCGAATTTATGAACCACGGGTCTCTTTTTCAAAATAATGGCGGAAGGATCTATTTACGATTTCAAATTTTTTAATAAAAAATCGACGAAAGGACCTAAACGCGATTTCCAATTCAACTATAAACCCTCGACGAATCTGTGTTTTTTTAAAAAAAACATTTTTTTAGAAAACCGTGTGCAAAAAATCGACGAAAGGATCTAAAAAAAACCGTTTTTTAGAAAACTGCGTGAGAAAAATTGGCGAAAGGACCTAAACGCGATTTCCAATTCAGCTATAAACCGTGTGTAGGGACCTAAACATAATTTCGATATTTCTCAGGTCTATTTTACTAAAAAACGGCCGAAAGGACCTAAACATGATTTTCGATTTTACCAAAAGGACCTAAATGCGATTTTCAGTTTTTTTGGGGGGGGGGCCCTCGCCGGGGTCGTGACACGTGGATGGGCTAGGAGGGCAGCAATCTTTGGGGCTTTAATATAGAGTACTAGATAATGACCCGCGCTATGCCGCGGCATTTGTAATTTGTTTGTTGCGTCACGTGAAATTTTGATCATTTGATATTTATGGGGAAAACTGTGTAATCTCGGCTTTTCTGTTTTTTTTTAGAAAAAAACGTGTTGTTAGAAGTGATCGGTGAATATTCGTTTTTCTAGGAGGTGTTAGCGAATATGCGTTTTTTAGAGGAAAACGAAGAGGGAGATAAATATAGTTTCGTTTTTTTGGCGTATTCCTGGTTTTTTATGTTTTTTTTAAAAAATAGGTTGGTAGAACGTATCGGTGAATCTGTGGATTTTTATAAACTGTGTGTGAACGTTCGGTTCTTGTTTTTGTGATGGAAAAAGCGTATTTTAGTTTTTTTTCGTAATCATAATGCTTTTGTTTTTTTAAAAAGGGTTGTTGGGATTTGTCGATGAACCTGTGTAATGCTGTAATTTGTTGTTGAATATATGTTTTTTTTGTTTTTGGGAGAAAATCGTGGAGGGATATATATATATATATATATATATATATATATATATATTGTATTAAGATCATTCAGTGAATGCCTACGTTGCTATAAACACTACGTTTAGGTCTTGTGGGAAGCTGTCATTTGTTTGTTATAAGCACAAGGCTGATCTACGCACTACGTTGTGCCAGCTGAATTTTGATAGCATGCGTTCGAAAAAATAAAGTTGGAGGACCCGTACGCGAATATACGAAACTATAGGGTTCTATCTGTAATACATGTTCGCAAAACCACCCACCGGTGAAAAATAGTCTAGAGGAAAAAGGGCAAAAAATTATTAGAGATGACAATCTTCTTTTGTCGAGCCTAATACTCTATGTGTTCACCGAGTAACAATACATGTTTAAAAAAATATCAGAGATCGAGATGGAAAATCGAGTTGGGGAAAATGTGTAGAGATAGAGCTGCACATATATCTCTGGTGATGAAAACATTTTTTGGGAAAAATGGAGAATCCAACCGCGAATACAAAAACTAATACATGTTCGCAAAACCACCCACCGGTGGAAAATAGTCTAGAGGAAAAAGGGCAAAAAATTATTAGAGATGACAACCTTCTTTTGTCGAGCCAAATACTCTACGCGTTCACCGAGTAATAATACATGTTCACAAAATCACCCACCGGTGAAAAATAGTCTAGAGGAAAAAGGGTGAAAAATTATTAGAGATGACAACCTCCTTTTGTCCGGTCAAAAATAGTCAAGAGAAAAAAGGGCGCAAAATTATTAGAAACGACAACTTTTTTTTGTCGAGCCTAACGCTCTACGCGTTCACTGAGTAATAATACATGTTCTAAAAAAAATCTGAGATTGAGATGGAAAACCGAGCTGGGGAAAAAGTCTAGAGATAGAGCTGCACACATTTCTCTGGTGCTGAAAACATTTTTTCCAGGAAAAACGGAGAAATGACCTAGACGTAAGGAGTAAGGGCCTGTTTGTTACGTTTTTAGACATGTTCGCGATCCTGAAAAATTAGAAAAGGGCTTGTTCGCGATTTGAAGTTAACGGGAGGGTTTTTCCGTAAAACGACGCGTCAGGGACCTAAACGCGACGAAAGAGAAAAATCTGCCCCTCACTTAAAATCGCGAAGGACTTATTCGTAATTTACAGGGACTTATCCGTAATTTGAAGAAACGGAGGGGCTTTTTCGCAAATTGCCGTGCGGTGACACGTGGATGGACTGACCTTGCGCGCTTTCTCCTGCGTGTAATAGGGTTGATATATATATATATATGGCATGGGATGCTAGAGAAATTTTTTTCAGCTTGGAACGTGTAGCGAAGCAAGGTTTGTGGTTTATCGAGGAGCAGTGCTTGCAGCGTGTGAGGCCGCGCCACCTATAGCGTGTGACGTGACCAGCCCAGCCTTACGATCGTTAATTGTTTTTTTTTTTTTCGCAACAGGCAGAGACATAGATGGATGAGTACGGAGAAAAACTTGTGGGCAACCACAGAGATCGGATAAAGGTCCATCCATAGTATGCACATAGATACAGTAAGTAGCAATGGTGGATAAGATCTTGTCCCTCCACGTAGCGTACAGCTCCAGTAGTAAGTGGCATAGCACGTTTTCCAAGGCAGCACTGCCGTGTCCCTCTGGTGATGTCGGTGCTAGCGATCCAAGGGTGGTTGGCGATGCACATGCTGCCGGACTGCCTGTCCTTAAATTTTTTTTGAAAAACGTGTCCGGAGAGATCATATTTTAATGGAGTTAACTTTGTTATCCGAACTGTTTTTTTATTTTTGCCCGTTTGGTGATTATTCATGTTTTCGCATCTCCAAAAAAGAAAGAAAAAAACTCTTGCAGACAAGTTGTTGTTTGTTAAGTAAACAGGATGCGAGTAAGCAGAGCAAATTTCTTACTTTTAGGGCATATGGTGCTGAAGCCCTGGCTTTTCTAGCCTCAAAAAATTCGTTTTTGATAAATCCAGCTCTCTTTCATTCGAACTTGTGAAACTAGCCCCTTGATGATTTTGAAAGACGCGACAGACGATACGAGTTACTTATTGCGTTAGAGATGCTGCTACCGAGTTCCCGGCGCTTAGCAAGAGTTGGCAGGAAGCTATCGAGCCCCATTGGCTCAGAAGGAGGGAGGTTTAGTAGCGATTTTGGTTAGTTAGCTATTTAATTAAGTGATTAAATAAGTAATATGATTAATTTAGCAATTAATTAGTGGATTTGATTTCTACTGAGGAAGAGGAGTTCGGCAAAAATCTTGGCGCCATAGGTGATCTGTCGAGAGCATGGAAAATGACTCGTACACGCAAAACCTACCCTGGTTTTCCAATTGTGAATAATCTGATTGTTCAATCAATCCTTTCAAATCCAGCCTCATGCCAATCCTCCTGACTGGTGCCTTAATGTTTTTTCTGTCTTTTTCGATTGGCATCAGGTGAATATTTGCATTACTAAGTTCTAACCTTCTGATTCTACATGGTCTTAATTACTAATTACCTTGGATATGTTTAGTCAAAATATCTCCCATTGATTGAAGCACCCCGGCAACCATCCCTTGTGAAATGTTTTCATTCTCCACATCTGATCTTAGTTTTCCTTTGAATCATTAGTCTGGTGATCATCTGGATATCTAAGAACAACGGGGCATTTGATTATTTGCCCTGAAGTTGATGTGCCTTTGATTATTTGCCCTACCTGTGTCTATAACAGGTGGGTCTTGGGTCCACAGATCATAGACACATAGCAGGACAAATAATCAAAGACACATCAACTTTGGACATTTTAGCAAGTGCACATCAACTTCAGGGCAAATAATCAAATTTCTCAGTAGGCCAGTCAATGTTGCCAGTATAGCCTTTTAACAATTTGCATGAAGATTTATGGAGTGATGATTCTAGAGTTGCATTTCCTTTAGATATGCCATTATGAATTTTCCTGGACTAAATTGCCCCTCCTTCCTTCTCCAAGCCTTCTTCCCGCTCCTATCCAATCCTCCATGGTAGTACAGTGGAGGTGAAGACCGTGGCCGTACCCGCTCCTCCTCTAGTCCGACACGTTCGTCATACCATGGACGTTCGTCATACCATGGGTGACGACGGCCGCGACGCATCTAGGCGAGCAGAGGGAGCATTGGAGCGAGAGCTTGGCTCTCTGCCATGGTGAGCTCCGGCCGTCGCTGCCGCTCGCCAAGGCCAGCCGCCTCCCCAAGCTCCAACCAACGGCCATAGATCTGGAGATGGGAAGGAGAGATGGAGGAGACAACAGATCCAGCCGCGCCTCCAAGCTCTTGGTCGCCGTCCTCTCCTGCGGTGTGAGCGAAGGAAACCGTCACGTGTGGAGGGTAGTGGCGGGAGAGGCGAGTGCGTAGAGGAGGCGCAGGCAATGCAGGCTTTGGAGGTGGCCGGACCTGGAGGCAGCCGTGCGGGCGGTGGTCGGAAGGACACTCGGTGGGAGGCCGGGAGAGAGAGAGGGGGGGGGGGGGGTAATTGCGTCTTAGAATTCTCATAATGGCATATGTCTAATTTTTAGGCGTTGTTTCGTACAGTTTTATCTTAGATCTGAAATTTATATACTAAAATAAACCAAATTAAGTTTATATTTTTAGTCTAAAATGTAAATAAGATAACTTACCTAAATACTATTAATACACCCACAGCTCTAGCTCTACGAATCTAGTGGAACTAAACCTGTACCAAACACAGCTAGCTTTAGTAGTGGCAAATCTCTAAGAGGGGAGCCTTGGGGCTTGGGATGGTTGGTGTATATCAAAAGTGGCTATCTACAGTGACATCTAGTTCCTCTGTTTTTGAATACATGTTATTTTTCTTTCAATTTTTGTTCTTAAATACGTACCATTCTACAATTTTGAGACAACTTTTAATTATTTTCCCCACTACCATTCATATTCTCAATGTTATTTGTTAATGTAGAATAGAGTTACTTACACTATCCATGAGTAATAAGTGAGCTAGTGAGAAGGATGATTTTAGTCATTTCTATATATACCTTGGTTGAAGTGCATAATATTAAAACATTACGTTTGCATTCCTTCTTGCCATTGGGGGCTAGATATTCACTCTGATTTAATAATATCTGTTTTCAGTGTAGCCTGCTTTGTAGGCCTAGTAAAGATTTTTCTGCTTTGTATACTGTAGTTCTCATTATGAAACTGAGTGTTCAATGTTACCGGTAATGCGATCTCGATTGATCTCAGTAAACACTTTAACAGTAATGCAGGGATCGAGGAGGCATTAGTCATTTGAAACTTTGGAAAAAAAAGGTAGAGTTTTCTACGAAATATGTTTTTTTAATTGTAGTTTAGTAGCTGTTATTATGGAACTGAATGTTGAGTGTTACCAGTAATCCCGTGTTCTTTTACCAATGTATTTTATTGATCTCGGTTAGGTGGTACATCACTTGGTAATATAAGTAATTCTCTTTGAAAAAGGAAATCGCTTTTACGAAAAGGGTTTGAGCTCATTTGCACAAATTTGGTAAAAATTTGGAGCTCCGAGAGCTCAACATAAATTAAAAGAAGAGGGCAGAATCCAGGCGGAAACCCGTGAGCACCGATGGCGAGGGTCAGTCGGGCCGGGTCCACACTCCAGAGACAAGAACGTTAGTAGCCGTTAGGATCCAACAAGAGAAAAGTAGCCGTTGCGCTGCCGCCACCCCATCACTCCACTCCTTCAACACACCACACAAACCGCGCTTCGATTTCATCTTCTTCTTCTGCTGACCTCCTCCTCCCTTCTCTTGTTAAGAATCCAAGGAATTCTTCTCTGCCATTGCAAAATCTCTTCTCAATTCATTCAATCCAGCTCAGCTCAGTCGCGCTTCAACATGCCGCCGCCGTGGCTTATACCAGCCCACCGCGGATTCCTCGTCTTCATCCTACATTGCTGCTGCTGCATTCTAACCCTCCTCCCGTCCCCGGCCGCCGCTCGCCACCACGTCCACCCCGCAGGCGACGCCGTCGTCATCAGCCAGGCCGACTACCAGGGCCTCCAGGCCATCAAGCACGACCTCACCGACCCCTACGGCTTCCTCCGCTCCTGGAACGACACCGGCCTAGGCGCATGCTCCGGCGCCTGGGCGGGCATCAAGTGCGTCCAGGGCAAGGTCGTTGCCATCACCCTCCCCTGGCGCGGCCTCGGAGGCAGCCTCTCCGACCGCATCGGCCAGCTCACCCAGCTCCGCCGCCTCAGCCTCCACGACAACGCCATCGCCGGACCCATCCCCACCTCCCTCGGCTTCCTCCCCGACCTCCGCGGCGTCTACCTCTTCAACAACCGCTTCTCCGGCGCCATCCCCGCCTCCATCGGCGGCTGCCTCGCGCTCCAGTCCTTCGACGCCAGCACCAACCTCCTCACAGGCGTCATCCCGCCGTCCATCGCCAATTCCACCAGGCTCATTCGCCTCAACCTCAGCCGCAACTCCATCTCCGGCGACATCCCAACTGAGGTCACCGACTCTCCGTCCCTCGTCTTCCTCGACCTCTCCTACAACAGGCTCTCCGGCTACATCCCCAACGCGTTCGCAGGCTCCAAGTCCCCGTCGTCCTCTCTGAAGGAAGCCATCACAGGGAGCTACCAGCTCGTCTTCCTCAACCTCGCGCACAACTCGCTCGACGGGCCGATACCAGAGTCGATCACCGGGCTCAAGAAGCTGCAGGAGGTGGATCTTGCCGGCAACAAGCTGAACGGCACCATTCCCGACCAGCTCGGCTCGCTTGCCGACCTCAAGACGCTCGATCTCTCCGCCAACGCGCTCACCGGAGAGATCCCGGCGAGCCTCGCCAACCTCACCACCACTCTCCAGTCCTTCAACGTTTCGTACAACAACCTCTCTGGCGCAGTGCCGGCCTCGCTCGCCCAGAAGTTTGGGCCCGCCTCCTTCGCCGGAAACATACTTCTCTGCGGCTACTCTGCTTCGGCGCCCTGTCCGGTGTCACCGTCTCCGGCACCATCTGCGCCGGCCGCGCAAGAGGACAATGGGCGCCGCCGCAAGTTCAGCACCAAGGAGCTCATACTGATTGTGGCGGGGATAGTGATCGGCGCCCTAATCTTGCTAGCCCTCTGCTGCCTCTTGCTCTGTTTCTTGACAAGGAAGAAGACCGGTACTAGAGCACGGAGCGGGAAACAGGCAGCTAAGGAAGCCGGCGTCGGCGCCGCAGCGGCTGGGCGAGGTGAGAAACCAGGATCGGGTGCAGAGGCGGTGGAGTCCGGCGGCGATGTGGGCGGCAAGCTGGTGCATTTCGATGGGCCGATGGCGTTCACGGCCGACGACCTGCTGTGCGCCACGGCCGAGATCATGGGGAAGAGCACGTACGGGACGGTGTACAAGGCGACGCTGGAAGACAGCAGCTTGGTGGCCGTCAAAAGGCTGAGGGAGAAGATCACCAAGGGCCAGAAGGAGTTCGAGGCCGAGGCGGCGGTGCTGGGCAAGATCCGGCATCCGAATCTGCTGGCATTGAGGGCATATTACTTGGGGCCAAAGGGGGAGAAGCTGCTGGTGTTCGATTTCATGCCCAAGGGGAGCCTCTCTGCATTCTTGCACGGTGAGTTTCCTGTCAATTTTGCTCTCTATCTATGTGTGTTGTTTAGTATTCTTCTTCTTATTTTCTGCCAAATTCAGTTGACTGAGTGAGGTATCAAGCAATGGTAGGTGGTAGCTCAGCAATTTTCCTTCAAGATTGAGCTACTTCTTTTTGCTACTACATTGTATGCATCTAAAGGTTGCGCTTGTGTTAATTTAGCCATATCAGGATTGAAGTTCCTACTAACAGCTAAGCAAGCAATTACTCTGACGGAACGCCTAAAGCACCAATATACTACTGTGCTGTGTGCATCATTACCTAGTTTCTGCTTAGCCTTGTGCAGGAAAGACATAACTAGTCAGTTTTCGTGAGAGATTCTAGCTTGTTAGCTATAATCCTTGGTCTGAACATTTACAGAGTCGGTCGATGCCAAGATTGATATAGCTGTAGTTCTGTCCACAAGTGGATATGGAAGATGCTGAAAATTCTGAATTGTAGCTTTCAATGAATCCCTCATGCCAGTATAGATCTTAACATCTGAAAAATCTTGCGTTCGTTCAGAGCATTCCATGTTCATCCTCAATTCAGAAAGTTCAGTAACAAGAATCTCAACATTTCCCTTAAGAACGAACACCTCGTGTTAGGTTCAGTAGGAATAATATAACGAACACCTTGTGTTGGGTTCAGTAGGAGGAATAATATAATGGTTGTTGTTGAAGTAAATGGCAAATTGTTGTTTTAGTAATAGTACTTCAATATCAACATTCTTCGACTTTCTTACTTCCAAAATCTGCATTCCTTTATATTTTATCCTTTGAACTGAAACTCTGCACTTGTGACTGGTTTGTTGATGGCATTCAGCTCGCGCCCCCAACACGCCGATCGACTGGCCGACGCGAATGACAATCGCTAAGGGCACAGCCCGTGGCCTGGCCTACCTCCACGACGACATGAGCATCGTCCACGGCAACCTCACCTCCAGTAACGTCCTCCTCGACGACCAAGCCAACCCCAAGATCTCTGACTTCGGCCTGGCTCGCCTCATGACGGCTGCTGCAAACTCCAATGTCCTCGCTGCCGCAGGCGCCCTTGGCTACCGCGCACCGGAGCTGTCCAAGCTCAAGAAGGCGAGCGCCAAGACCGACGTCTACAGCCTCGGCGTCATCATTCTCGAGCTGCTCACCGGCAAGTCACCGGCGGACACAGCCAACGGCATGGACCTGCCACAGCGGGTGGCGTCCATTGTCAAGGAGGAGTGGACGAGCGAGGTGTTCGACCTCGAGCTGATGCGGGACGCAGCCACCGGGTCTGCGGGAGACGAGCTCATGGACACGCTGAAGCTGGCACTGCATTGCGTCGACCCGTCGCCGTCGGTCCGGCCTGAGGCCCGAGAGGTGCTCCGGCAGCTCGAGGAGATACGGCCGGGACCGGAGGGCGGCGCCGGACCCAGTGAGGGAGCTGGCGCAGGGCATGTGGCGGCTTCTGCAAGCATCGAGTAGAAGAAAGGAAATTAATCACTTTTTAGCTAGAGGCTAGAGAGATATATTTAAGAATTCTTTGATTTATTTGAAAGCTTAGTTAGTGTTAGCACTTGATATTATTATCCATCGATGTTGTTTTTGGAGAAGTTTGTATAGGCAAATGTTATTTGCACTAGGATCGTCGGTCGCCCTATCAGAAAATTCAGAATATGAACGATGAAGGAGGAATATAGTACAATGCTTTCCCTGTTGATTTTTGCTGTGTTGACCCATCTTGATGACGATGAACTCGTAATCGTAGTTTCTGAATTTGTTACAATATTGTTCGTGTCATGGAGTGAAGTGTGATGCGTATGTGTCAGAATTACACAAAAGTTCCAGTAAAGCTGACACTCTTCGAGGAATTTCGACCGATAAGGATGCGTGTTCTTCAACTGTGTCCCTGCATGAACTAGCAAAAAGTACCTACCTAGTAGTTAACTGAATGAGTCAGTTATGTCACCAAAATGGATGTAAAAGTAACACATTTTCTTAACCCACCATGACTAGGTAACCCATTGACTGAAGACAAATCGGTGCTGAAAAGAAAAGCTCATGTCCAATCAGATAAGGCCCCAGCATCAACAACTGAACTACTAAAAACCTGCCCAACCACTGAAGAATTGACGGTGTTCATACCCGAGATTCTCGTGCTGATGAACAAAATTTGAAGTTGTACAAAAATGATTCCGAATTATCTTGAAGAATAGAATGACAGAAAAAAATTCCACTGGCCGTTGGACATGATTCGACCCGATGTTGAATAATCAAGAATTTCCCTATCTTTTTTACATATTAAAGCATATGGTGGGGATTCAACAATCTCCACATCTTCAGACTTGATGTTTGTTTAGTCATGACAGCCTTCATATCTGTTTTTGCAAGCACCACAGATGACAAAAATCTTTTAATTTTGTGATTGGATCAGTGCAATTCTGGAAGAACACGATTTGATACCGGTTGATCCAAAAATAGTTTTCAAAGAACAAATTGCACATATACACATAACTCATAGTTTAGCATTCAGCAATTTCTTTATATTTTATTTTGAAAACACAGCATTCAGCAATTTCAATGTGGGTGATTGAAGGTCGCTTTATTCTTGCTATCAATAGCTGGGATATTGTTTCTAAAGGAGAGGAAAAGAGGGAAAAAAGTTTACAAAACCATAAGACATTACGCTCTGTAATCTCTGTTTAATTAGTGGGCTGCTTAAACATGAGCAGGGTTTACAGTACCGAAATACCGAATAAAGTGGAAAATCGGAAGGAGCTGAAGGTGCCATATTATGGCTGAAACATGAGCAGGGTTTACAATACTTAAGTGAAGTGGAAAATCGGAAGGAGCTCGGCACCAATTTTCATCAAAAATTGCTTGAAAATTGGTAGAAATCGAATGAATTGTGAAGTCAAACTGATTTGAATTGGACGGGCAAAACAACAACGAAAACCATAGAAAATAGACTGATTTTGCTGATTTTCAAATGATTTGCTTTGAAATCGGCAGACTGAATTAAAATTGGGAAAATTTGCAGAAAATTTGATAAAAAAACGTTGGATAATTTGTAAAAGCCAGGTAAAGGCACAAAAAAATAAGAAAAATGTTAGAAATATATAAAAAGTTTGAAAAATAGGATGAAATTCCGGCATGACTTTACTACATTTGAAGACAACGTCAAATTGCAAAGTACATATTTTACAATAATAGCACAATTATGAAAAAAATTTGGCATGACCTTCACTATATTTTAGATAATCTCAAGTTGTAAAGTAGGTATTTAGCAATAATATCTCAACATCTCAACAAATAACATTTTATTTCAAAACCATACACAAATCAATCCAACAAGTCTACATCTCAATGTTCATGGTATATGACATTTGAAATCAACATTTTCACCTAAAATGAATGTTCGCACTTGGCATAGTTTCATCGTTCTTCTATTGTCACATATATACCATGTTGGGTCTATATGAACGCTATGTTAATAAAAAATCGAGTCGCAATAGAATAAAATATTACCTTTGAGACTACGGGTAGTATTGTTGGGTGTACACTTGGTTAGCCAAGTTGTACTCCTCGGTGGACATCATCACCAATCCTCATGTAGCTAGCAACTCCGTCTCGTATTCGTGCTAGCTTTGCCCCTTCCATGGGTTAATCATTTACTATTGTTGGTACAACATAGTATAAAATTCAGAGATTTGCCACTCATAGACTCATTGGGTGGAAGGTTATGCATAAGCATTCAGGATGACGTAGTCGTAGTGGCCATAGGAGCCATAACTCTCTTGTGTTTCAACAATGTTGTACGAGTTAGAACTATCCTACGGTGCATCATGGCTATGTCGATGGTCCCTTTTCTTCTCTACAGAAGTCATCCTTTGTGATTGCAGTTGTGTGCTAATACATGTTGCAAATGTCAACGTGTGATGCTCTCTTTATACCAGGATCAGGATGTGCCATATGTACACCATGTTACTCCAACAGTAGTACTAACTCAATTTAACTAAACATACACCTTGTGTTGCATATGTCAGGATTGACATTGTTTCCTGAAGAGAAAAGTATGGCCTTGTTTTTATAAAACAACTCACCTTAACAGCCTTCTTTAGTTCAACACGATCAGAACAGAAGGAAATCTTGGAAAATTTTCACTGGTTGCCTATTTGATAGCTGTCGTGGTGACTCTGAGCCGAAAATATCTCAAAAGAGACAGATATTGGTAGACAGTTACTACCATCCCCTCCTAATCCCCACCTACAACTGTTGCATTTTGCCAATGCAAGTTACTCTCAACTCTGCAAGCTGCATACTAGTCGAAAGAGATCGTTGAAGAATACCTGAAGAGCTACTGATTATGCAGCATAAAGATTAAGGGATTACAACCATGCCAGCAAAAGATAATATTGCCCCTCACTTGTACTCATAGACTAGTTATTCTTATAAGGAGTATTTTGGTCATTTGTACAGGCTAAGAGCCTATAAATACCCCATCTTCCTCTCATTTGTAACTAGAGCTCTCTTAAACAATATAAAGGAAAGCTAAACTGACAAGCTCTTGGGATCCTGCTCTTTGGAGACTAACCCCCGTAGGCTTATCGTCAGAAGTAAGGGGGGGGGGGGGGGGGTCCTCTCGAACCTCTAAACCTGTATAAATCCCCCGTGTCATTTTCACTCTTGTGGATGATGGCCCATTAAATGGCCGACGTTCACCTCCTCTCTCGTGTTTAGCTTTTACACCTACAACAGAAATGTATTATACGTTTTGATGCTCCATGTTACCATTTATTACTACTCATCAACAAGGATTCTGTTGGTTAATCCAAGATGATGCAGTTGGTTGGAAGTGACAATTATGTGGAGCTTTGCAATGATAATGCAATTACTTTCTAACTTAGGTGGCCTGCATGCTTACGTGTGCATCATCCTTAAAATATATTTAAATGACTTAGCAATACATATGTGATTTTGCTTTTTGGAAAATAGAACGCTGCAGAACTCTATTTGTGATATTTGTTATTATATAGTATAGAAGATAATATACTCACTCTATTTCCCAATACTCGTCACAAGTGACCAAAACCTTCTTTCCCAAATACTTGCATAGCAAAACAATAAACGAAGCGCAACATAATATTTTCCATTTATACCATTATCTCTTAATTTCATAAGTAAATTTCATAAAACTATAGATTTTTTGTACAAATTATCAGAAAACTATAGATTTTTTTAGAGAATTTTATCACAAAACTATATGTTTTAGAATTAATGTGTCAGGCTGCCATATAGACCCACACTATCAAACACGTTACAAGAAACGATTAATTCTAAAACCTATAGTTTTGTGGCATAAGTTATTCTAAAATATGTAGTTTTGTAAAATAGAAACTAAATCTGTAGTTTTCTAATAGTTTATATAAGAAACCTATAGTTTTATAAAATTTACTCTAATTTCATTATTGTAATGCTCATTTCTTTCTTTCAATACTTCTTTTAGTACATTACATTGCTTATACTGGTATAGCCAAATGAATACCTGTTGATCTATCATCCTCTTAATCTCTTCATTCCATGGAGATCCACCCATAAAGAATCAGGATATTTTTCTTTCCTTCTAAAATTTTTTAGTATATTCTATATAATTCTTAGTAATCGTAAAAAACATATCATCGACTATTGTTATATATATATATATATATATAGGCAACATATCTAATGAAAACTTTATGAAATTCATATGTACAAGTTTTTAAAAATTCTAAAAAAATTACCATACGTAGGTGAGAGGTAAGCTTCTACAATTTTACAAAATTTGAAGACTAAACTTGTTCGCACTTGAAAGGT
Organism: Guadua angustifolia; assembly: GCA_036346375.1. Classification (NCBI taxonomy): domain Eukaryota; kingdom Viridiplantae; phylum Streptophyta; class Magnoliopsida; order Poales; family Poaceae; genus Guadua; species Guadua angustifolia. The sequence continues at coordinate 628,530 of CM070522.1, forward strand.
CTTTTTTATATCTTTCAAATTCCATAGGTTTGGTCTTCACATTTTGCAAGATTGTAGATCACCTCCCCTACGTAAGATAATTTTGAGAATTTTTTGAAAATTTGTACATATGGGTTTCATGGAGTTTTCACTAGATATGTTGCCATACATACACACACACACACATATATGTAAGAATATAATTTTTGTAATTTTTACCTCATTTTATTTTTTCCTCAAATTAACATATTTCTAGAATTTTAATTTTTAATAAAATCAATAAATATATTTTTCACTTAGTATGGAATTAAAAAACAATACCTAATTTCCTTTTATTTTTATTCTTCTATTATTTTTTGTTGTTAATTTTTATTTAATTTTGAATCTTATGATTTAATTTAGATTTCTTATGAAAATCAAATGGCTAATTTCCTTTTATTTTTTGTTCCCAATTTTTGTTAATTTTCATTGTTATTTTTTATTTAGTTTCACGTATCAGTTTTAGGTTAGAATTTGTATACAAATCTAACTACTAATTTTTATTCTGAAAGTCAGCTATGTACATGTTTTAATTTGGAGTTTGTATCAAAATTAATTGGATGATTTTTCTTTTATTTTTATTCCCAATCTTTTTTATTTTTATTGTACTTTGTATGGACTCTTTCTTCTAGTCTAAGCTATTTTTATTTTTATTTAGTTTTGAATATTAGTTTTTAGGTTAGAATTGATATGCAAATCCAATTGGTAGTTTTTATCTAATTTTTATTTTGAATTTTAGTTAAGTATGTGTTTTAATTTGGAATTGGTATGAAAATGAAATGGCTAACTTCTTTTTATTTTTTTTGTTTAGAACTTCTGTTATTTTTTTATTGTACTTGGTATGAACTCTTTATGTTAATCTAAGCTATCGTAATTTGGGTCCATTAGATAGACAGTTAGAGTTTTTTTTTTCCGAATAATATCATCCAATGGCTAATATTGTTCAACGTGGTTAGGGTCTAGCAGATTAAGTGCTAGTTGTTTTGCTTTTTTTTACGATTTCTAGCATATTTTTTCTTAGTAAATCTCCATGAGCTTTTAATATATAAGAAATAAATGTCATGACTACTAATTCTTTGCTATCCAAGTTTTAGTAAAGAGATTACAGATATGTACTAGCTTCAATGCCATGAGGTCTAGCTAACTGAAAGGTAAATGATGATATGGACGAACATATGCAAATCTTTCAACCAATTCTAGCATTTCAACGCAAGTTTGGCTGATAGATGTCATGAAAACTCGCCAGCTGAATACAGTAGAAGTGATCATTATACCTAACTTTGTGCAACAAATAGTCCTGTTATCTGAATGCTGCTTGATCGTGCTTTTGCTTCAATTATTTCCATTCAAGAAGCTAGGTTAAGGTGCCTTTTGGTTTGTCAGATAATCAGTGCTCTCAATGCTTAAAAATTAAAACAATAGGGATGATGGTCAATTGGTGGCTGCCATTCAGTTACCATCTGCTTATTGGTTGCAGAAATGCACACTCTCTGTCTCTCAACACCATGGTAACGGCGAGGTGCATCATAATTTGAATTCAAGTGTTTGAAGTTCGGTTCTCTCGGAAGGGTCCGAAATTTTGTTTTCACTGAGAATGTTTTCCCTGGTTTGAACTGACCACTATCGCACCAATTCAATCAATCGTGTTGTCTGAGATCTTCCTCACATGTTGTACCCTCACAATACCGTCAACTGTTCATATTCAGGATATGCCTGATCAGTCCAATACTGTAAGTTATGTCATAGATTTACTGAGGAGTACAATTTGAAGAAAACTGTGGGGCATGCAGCATGCACCGACATGAAGCATCCTTTCAATTTTGAAGGACAATTAGTGGAGCACGAGAGTTGTTAGATGCCTCCAAATTAGCATCAAATACATCTCAGCCTCAGCCTAAAACATTTTTCAACCTAGCAAATCACCCTCTTATGCCAATAGCATGTTCCTTCCTTGTCAAGATTGTTACTGTGTTGACATTCTGACTTTTGTTTGCCTTGAGATGTAAGAAACCATCTGAAGCTAAAAGTAAAAGGGTTTGGGTGTTGGCCTACTGAAGCTATGAACAGTTCTTGCATTAATTTGCATATGTGGTAGTTAGCAGTTAGCACGCTTCTTGCTGTAAGTTTGCCGATCAGAGCTCGTGGAAACGATGGATTTGACCATCTTACAGATTAAATGAGTTAGAAGAAATACATTCCACCAATAAGTAAGAGTTTTTTTTAATTTTTTTTGAAGAAAATCTCATTTTTGACCGCTCTTGGATAGTCTGAAGTATACATGATTTAGTTACCCATAATGGTAGACGCATGGTGAGAATTCCTTTATAAATTAAGTAATATTTAGGTATAATCCGTGGAACCAAATTCACAATTCATAATACATTTGATATCTATGCCACATAACCAAGTTAGCCAGTATTAGACACTTAGACTACTGTTAGTATATATACATCACATTTAGAGGTTTCTTGGGCCAGTGTGGTAAAAGCAACAAAAAGGAGACCATCTAGATGGACATTTGATCTCTGGGAAACGAGAAATTGTATGGTCAAGCAGTGAATTTACACCATGTAAAATTTTGCAACACACAAGTCCAACAACTCCTACCACAGCAAAGACTAGGCAGTAAGTACCGACAATTAGTACGTTGTGCTGGAAAAAGCATGGATGCAAAGAGAGAGAGAGAGAGAGAGAGAGAGAGAGAGAGAGAGAGAGATTCATGGTTTGATACTTTGATTTAATAGTCAAACGGAGAGAAGGAAAGTTGCAATTCTTTGTTGTCATGGGGCCTTAGATTTGGAAAGGTTTCATGCCGTAACAGAATAAGGAATGAAGTCTTTGGGTCTAAAAAAAAATGAACAAAAACTAAGGATCCTTTTTGTGGCAAAGTGGCGACATATGTGGGACTAGTGGCTCCACTGGCGATTAGTATCCATTAATTAATTCATAATGATTCTCCCAATGGAAAAAGCTCAACGTAATTTTAGCTCAAGAACTATTTGATGTGGGACTAGTGGCTCCACTGGCAATTAGTATCCATTAATTAATTCATATTGAAATACTGAAGGCATACCTCTATAAACATTTTTTTAGAACTGGGCTTACTATTTTTAGCTATGTCGTTTGTTTCAGACTTCACACATCCTTGCTTTCTCTGCTTCTGAAAGTAACATATTGCACTTTGGTATCAGAGGTAAAAATAACGTAGATCTGATAGGATAAGCAGATGTCTGAGATGAAGTTGATGCGTGTTGGGTTGGGTCATTGATCCAGCTAGGAGAGAAGAGAGAACACGACAAGCCCATCCAGCCACTCACTCGTGTACTGAAGTGTACTATGATATTTAGTAGTAATAATATGCAGTGCAAATTAAGAAGGCATATACGAGTACAGTGAAGTTGAGATCACACGCCTTTTGTTCATCTTTAGGAAAAGATCTCCCGGCCAACGTCACATTCATTAAATCTTAGAAGGCTCTTATGATGACGTCCCGTCATCCTTGGGCAGCTTCATCCATGCAAGAGGAAGGTTTAGCTTGTGATGGACGGACGCATCATCACAGGAATTACCAGGACACAGATATTTCTCCTCCACATTACTAGCTAGGTAATTAACCAAAAAGCAGGAGCGGAGTTGGCCAAAACTGTTGGTTATCATTCAGAGACGAAATGAAAGGGCAGTGACCTGAGTGTTACTGTCATTGGCACGTCGAACAATGGATGTGGGTCAATTGGGGCATGCAAAACCTTGCAAAAAGAGAGCAAATGCAAGTGTGAAATAGCTCATGTGCATTATATTCAGCAGCAGAATCAGTTCAAGACCTAACCTTTCCAACCACAAAAGGACCGGCTGTTCGGCTGAGATCTGTACATGCTGTCTGATGCGGACCCCTATATAAAGGGTGCTGGCCATCGATCTCCATGTATCAACTCCAGCACATATACTTATTCTTGCACACAAGGTATTGCAAGACAGCGGCTACCTAGCAAGCTACAAGACAAACGCTGCTTGATCATTTCGATCGAGTTGCAGCAGTCGCAGAAATAATGCAAGTGTTCTGCAGCATGTCAGTAATACGGTTCATGCTGTTCTCCTTGCTTGGCCTTGCTGTGCTCTTGTCGGTGACCAACGCGAAGGAGCAATACCATGAGTTTGTGGTGAGCACTGCACACGCTAGCTAGCTAGCTGTACTACTGCTCTCTCGTTCCTCGGATTCCTTTTAATTTGTTCATTTTGTACGTACTGTTATATATAGTTCCTAGCGATCGATATATATGGATCGAGGTTTTCATTTGAGTTTGATCAAATTAATTAATTTGTTGGATGAGTATGTGCATGGGTGCAGATCCAGGAGGCGCCGGTGAAGAGGCTGTGCAAGGCTCACAGCATCATCACGGCGAACGGGCAATTCCCGGGGCCGACGGTGGAGGTGGAGGAGGGCGACTCCCTGAGGGTGAAGATGACGAACCGCGCGAGGTACAACGTGACGCTGCACTGGCACGGCGTCCGGCAGATGCGGACGGGGTGGTCGGACGGGCCGGAGTACGTGACGCAGTGCCCCGTCCGCCCCGGCCAGAGCTACACGTACCGCTTCACCGTGCAGGCGCAGGAGGGCACCCTCTGGTGGCACGCCCACACCTCCTGGCTCAGGGCCACCGTCCACGGCGCGCTCCTCATCCGCCCCCGCCACGGCGTCCCCTACCCCTTCCTCCCCGACGCCGGCGGCTGCAAGCCCTCGCAGGAGATACCCATCATTCTCGGTACGTACGTACGTTACTCATATATAGCTAGCTAGCTAGCTATATACATACCACCTGCAAAATGACAGACATGCAGCTAATTCCAATCTCTCAACTCTTGCAATGATCATCGATGCATCCATCATACATATGCATGTACGTACTTGCTCGCACGCACGGCGCCCTAGCTTTATAGCTAGTCGTCCACACGCGCGCAACCTACGAGCTAGTAACTACCATTGGCCGGTGTACTGTTTCTTAATTTTCAGAAAAAAAAGAAAAAAGAAAAGAAAATAAAGGGCGCTTGCGGATATCTCTACTAAATCTAATTAGGGGTTAGTAACGGTCGTCCGCTCTCTTCCAGAGTATCTGATCTATTAGATCTGACATAAACAGCTGAGATAGAAAGAGATTTAAACTGATAGTAAAATCTCTTTGGAGGAACAAACCTTTCCTACTATTGAAATATAACTAAAGTTAGCACTCTTTGTAAATAAATATTTTTATTGTAAATTATGTTTTCATTGCAACACGGACACATAACTAGTGGTTAATAATGTTAGCTAGCTAGGATGAGGAGGCGACATGGGCGCCATTGCCGAGATGTGCTCTCACTCGTGCGAATATATATATGGCATCGTTACCAGCTAGCTAGTACAATATATACTTTAGTTTTCTTCCATGAGAACTCATATATGATATATATATGGCCATGTAAATTATTATAGAAGGGAGAGAAAAATTAAAGCAGCTTCTCGATCCGATCCTTTTACTATTTTGAAATCATCAGTAGCAACTAATGATGAAAAAGAGACATAATGTACGTGCCGGGATAACAGAAAGTAGGAATTGATGATATCTCTAAGACAGGATTGGTCGCATTTCCAATTGGTGTGGGCCAAACCAATTTGTAGTGCATGCTTTCCCCGCGTGTTAACGACTATTATTATCATTGTACGTCGTGCATGCTTCCTGTTGGTTGTTGGTAACCAGCTGTTTTTCCCAGAGTCAAACATGACGGACGGGGGCCTGGCAAGAATAATAGTATCATCTTTCAAAAAGAACCATGCATATATATATGATCCATCCGTAGCAAGAAAGAAAAAGCTAGCCAACTAATTAACCATGTAGATATATATGAAGCAAGAAACTGATCATGATGCATATATCTATGTGAGATCCTTCTTTACTCATGACTCTGACGTGTGGGCCTACAACTCACATGCTCATGCTACCAATGCCTTGATGATCGATGTACAAAATATGCATGTTTATTCATATCTTTTAGAAACTAATATATATATATATACTTGTAGCTGTGCCTTAACAATTAAGAAAGCACCCTTTCTCAACATTAAAAAAAACCATCATTTTTTAAACAGGTCGAAAGTAAAGAGACTGTCGTCCAGTTGGCTCTTAAGCATTCCAAAAGGAAAGGAAAATCAATAAATTAATCTCCAAAAAGAGAAAACTCGGAGACTAGTTTCAACAGGCAGCTGTACTGTTTGAAAAAGGATCTTCAGTACCACCTTGAAGCTAGAAATTCTCCTCAAATTAAAGTATGACTTTTGGTATTGCATCATCAAGATCGCATCATTTGGCCGTTCATTAAGGCTAGCTGTTATTGTGGCCGACATGTCACAATAGGCCTAACATGTACATGCTAGCATTCCCTTTGCATCTTTAGGTGTTGAATATATGTGTGAACTAGACTAGTGCCCGGCTCCTTGAAATGAATGGAAAAGACATTGGTGGGCTATATTTTTTTCCTTTTTTAAATAACTAGCAGATTTATCTGCGTAACTATGCAACTAAATATTATGATATATTTGTCTTTGATATATAACTCTACTTTCTATAAATGAAATACAATTGTTTTTTTATATAAATCTAATACCTATATATGATTAATCTGCACCGTTATAATCTGACATCACCAAAATATATGATGGAGATCCTTCTCTTTTTCTTTCGATTAATCTGATGGTTCTAGGATTTTTGGATTATTGTAGGATTTGCTTACCCTTCAAACAAAGAAGACCTTAAAATCACCGGTTGTTTTTATTTATATAGATAAGCAAAAGAAAAGGTCGTAACATAGAGCGGTCATTTAAGGCCAATCACAGTGGGAGTTTCATTATCATTTAATGAGGTGACACATCAGCAAAAATGGTGATATGGAAAAGAAATTATGAGGAGAGAGAGGATATGAGTTTCATCTAGTTGAAACCGAGTGCACACCGTTTCCAACACATTGGAAATCGAATGAAACTATACTGAGAGCGCATCGTTTCATTCCACGCATTGAAACCAAATGAAAATGCACCAAATGGAACATTTAATCACAACACCATGTAACAATTAAATGCTATGGTTAGCCTATAAAATCGCTAAATGAAACTGTGCATTGGGAGGCCTTGTTTCATTTATCAACCCAAATCTCTTTAGATGATGTGGCACTCTTGAAAATCGTAAAATGAAATTTGCCACTGGGAATGGCCTAAGGGCAGTCCCAACCCTCCACCTCAGCTGGTGTCCATAGAATTAATTACGCTGCCAACTAAGCAAAAATCTGATGTGGCATAGGAATTAAGGAAGAGAGAGAAGGAAAACAAAGAAACCGTGTCTCATGCAAGAAACTGGGTCGGTGCGGGCACCAAGACGCAAGAAACGAGCAAAATCGGGGTTGGATGTTTCTGCGCGCTTATCAAGTTGTGTTTGTGGTGCATGCATTGGTTTATTGCTCTCTCTCTCCTCTAGACACTACTCATGGAAACCATGGGTTGGGAAACTATGCATTGTTTTATTGCTCTCTCTCCTCTAGACACTGCTCATGGAAATCATGGGTTGGGACTGCCCTAAGAGCATGTACAATGGGTTGACATCAGTTATCTATAAGAGTTGCCAGGTCACCTATTTGTTGATGTGGATGAAAGAGGAAAGAGAAAGAAGCTGTTTATACATTTGCAGTCGACTGTAGCACGGGAACCAAGCTGATTGTGTGTAGAGATGAATTGATTGTAGCACGAGAACCAAAAAAATGATTGTCTGTACCATTGTATAAGGTTGTTTATAGGTGATATGGCAATTTGCTATAGACAATAACTATCTATAGCATTGTACATGCCCTAAGAGTCATGCATTCATGCAACTACATAGATCATTAATTACTTTAAAAATGTAGAGCAAGGTTTCCGAGCAATGGGGCATTACACAAGAAAATAGGCGAGATCAGTTTAAAGGTTGATATACATTAATTACACCAAACGCAATAGAATTCCATGCATGTTAATTAGTATGTCACAAATTGCAGACATATATATCAGAGTATTTATCTTTTTGTAAAATGGAATCGATCAATAAACTGATGATCCTATCAAATGCGCAACACTCTGATCTACAACATATCAGCTAGTTGTGATGAAGCTAGAGTAGTATTAATTGTCCTCGTAAATAAATTACTGAGGTGTACATGGAATTAACGATATATGGCCGGGGAGTGCAGGGGAGTGGTGGGACATGAACCCCATCGACGTGGTGCGCGCCGCCACGCGCACCGGCGCAGCTCCCAACATCTCCGACGCCTTCACCGTCAACGGCCAGCCCGGCGACCTCTACAAGTGCTCCTCCGACGGTATAAACGGCTTACTATTGCTAGATTATCACTGCGATGATTTTTTTTTTTTGGGGGATCGATGCATGAAACATTATGGTGGACAGACACGACCGTATTTCCGGTGAAGTCCGGCGAGACGAACCTCCTGCGGTTCATCAACGCGGCGCTCAACACGGAGCTCTTCGTCTCCCTCGCCAGTCACAACATGACCGTCGTCGGCGCCGACGCCGCCTACACCAAGCCCTACACCACCTCCGTCCTCTTGCTCGGCCCCGGCCAGACCACTGACGTCCTCGTCACCTTCGACCAGCCCCCCGGCCGCTACTACCTCGCAGCCCGAGCCTACGCCAGCGCGCAGGGCGTGCCCTTCGACAACACCACCACCACCGCCATCTTCGACTACGGCACCGGCTCCAGTTCTAGCCCGGCAATGCCGACCCTCCCGGCGTACAACGACACCGCCACGGCGACCACGTTCACGACGAGCCTGCGCAACCTCCGCAAGGTAGAGCTCCCCTCGCGCGTCGACGAGAACCTCTTCTTCACCGTCGGCGTCGGCCTCTTCAACTGCTCCAAGGGACAGAACTGCGGCGGCCCCAACGGGACGCGGTTCGCGGCGAGCATCAACAACGTCTCCTTCGTGCTCCCCTCCACCTCCTCCATCCTCCAGGCGCACTACCAGGGCACGCCCAGCGTCTTCACCGCCGACTTCCCCGCCAACCCGCCGGTGCAGTTCGACTACACGGCGCAGAACGTCAGCCGCGCGCTCTGGCAGCCCGTGCCGGGCACCAAGGTCTACAAGCTCAAGTACGGCTCCGTGGTGCAGATCGTGTTCCAGGGCACCAACATCTTCGCAGGGGAGAACCACCCCATCCACATCCACGGCTACGACTTCTACATCCTGGCCGAGGGCTTCGGCAACTTCAACGCCGCCACGGACACCGCCAAGTTCAACCTCGACGACCCGCCGATGCGGAACACGGTCGGCGTGCCGGTGAACGGATGGGCTGTCATCCGGTTCGTCGCCGACAACCCGGGGGTGTGGCTGATGCACTGCCATCTGGATGTGCACATCACCTGGGGCCTCGCCATGGCCTTCCTGGTGGAGGATGGAGTTGGAGAGCTGCAGTCCCTGGAGGCACCTCCACCAGACCTGCCAATTTGCTGAAGAGATCAAAGTTTTGGTCATTTAGCTTACCTTAGTTACGCTGATCATTCGGGGGCATGCATCATTCTCATATTGTGATTTGCTACCACAGTCTAGTTATCTACATTTGATTCATTGAGCAACATTTCAATGTTACTCAGGTATTGAAGCAAGAGGGATAGTTGCGGTAACAATTCCTACATTCTCAAATTAGGGGAATTGGCCCTATTTTACTTAATGCAATTAATAAAATATCCTATTTATTTTACTAACATGTGACCTTAGGACCCACATGTCAGTGAGACATGTAAGTGAGGACATTTTATCAGTTGATCCCTCAAATTAACCGAGGGGATTGAGTGGCACACTGAAATCTTACGAAGTGCTGAATGAAGTACAAGTACCATTTACCAATATATGCATTGCATTTAACTATCCAACAACTAGTCACATAACATTTCTAAAAGAAAAACGGTCTCTGGCTGCAAGAGAGATCTAACTGGCTAGTTGGCTAGCTGCAGCTGCAGTAATTTGATCACCACATTGGTTTTCTTACATCCTACACAATATGTACAACAAGCATATGCCTTTGATCAAAGCACAGATCATTAGACTCCACAGTTACATTTAACATAATTCGCAGGTACGACAGATTCGTAGATGTGGATCAAGCCGCAAATTTCAGGCAGCAGGTATCATTGTCCACAACCTGACAGCGGCATGAACAGAACCGTGCCCCACACCAAACTTGTGTGTAGTTTGCAGATTTCCTGCAAACTGAGCAGTAATAGCGCCTGGATGAACCCACAGCAGACCTCAAATATGATGGGATATGAGGAGGCAGGGAATCCAGATTGGTCTGTTACAGTTTAGAAGTGAAAATCTTCTAAGCACCCTACTTACGAAAGAAACATGGCAAGAAAGAAATTTACAGCACAACACTTATGGGTTCTCATGAAACCCTTCTACATACCTTGTGTAACACATCCATGAACGATCTTGGCACCCTCTACCTCAAAGCTTTTCCTTGCCTCGTCTTTCGTTTCATGTTCTTTGAGTGCTTGTTTTGAATGAGAACTAAACTATAGAAAGGCAAGTAGAAATTAAAAGAATATTACCACTAGACCACTGCATCGTAGTTCTCTGGACATAGCATAAAAGCAAGTAGAAAACAAAATAATATTACCACTAGACTACCACATCATAGTGCTCTGGACATTTTTCGATAAAGAAAGCTTTTATTAATCTTAGTAAATTACATCAAGGTGATACAATTATACTAAGAAGACTCCCGGCCTCTACACAGCTAGGGTGTACACAGCCAAACACACACACAAGAAAAGACAAAGGAACCGCACGACAAACTACATCACGCAATATTGTCTTCAAAGCTATCCACCATCATAGCAACACTTGGACCGCGATAAAAACTCTTCAATGACAACGCCTCCAAGAAGGACTCGTCACTTTACGCACCGCCATTGCCATGATCCAATCAGTGAAGGCCAGACTAAAGGTTTTCACCTCGGAGAGTAAATCCTCAGACTACAAAACAATGCCTTCAACAAGGCCATTGCCAGGCACAATCAACTAAGGTCAGACCTAGAGATTTCTCCCTGAAGTCGAAGTACCGGAGATCCTAGTGTTGCAACCACCCTCATTCCGAGCTAGTGCCGCCATACTACTAAATCTTAGCCAATAGCAACGGCCACTTTCTCAAGGTCAGACAAACAATTTTTAGATGTTCGACTCTACGATGACAGATTCGCGAGCTAGCCAATAGGCACACGATCATCATGTCCATAGAGTGCATCTAAAAAATGAGTTGTGTCGCCTAAGAAAGCGAATCCGCGAATCGATGCTAAGATGACATAGGTCAATAGAAATGTATGAACAACGCTAGTAAGAGATGAAGACGCTGAAGCGAAGAGTAGTCACCTAGATTGGCCGAATCTTCACGGAGCGCTACCGCACCATCCCTAGCTCCGGATCTGGGCCAGATCAGCCGCTAGAGAAGGATAGGAGGAGGCGGTGCCTCAGATCCACATGAGGCGGCCCTTCTATTATTCTCATGGCCGGTGTGGCAGGCAAGGCTGCAGCGGTCAGGAACCCGGCGAGGCAATGCACGCAGGTGAGGCAGGAGAAGATCGCCTGGCGCTTGAAGTACCCGCCGCCGTAGGTGCACTCCATGCCGTCGTCCCCGCCCAGCACCAAATCGCCCTCCAGCTCCACGGCCGCGATACCCTCGATGTACTCCGCGATGGTGACCGTGGGCTCGGCCTCGGCCTGGAAGGAGGCGTTGCCGGCCATGGCCGCCTGAAGCCTAGGCCGAGCTCGGGGCTAGGGTTTGGTGCATTCTAATTAATGGGCATCTACAGTCCAAAAAATGCTGCTATTCTGCATTGAAATATTATTTTACATTCAAATGCCAAACCAAGAATGGTGAATCCGTGAATAATATAGCATGATCATCAATAGTAGCGCAGCTATATCATGTTGGACTAAAAGATATGTAAGTTCATTCAGTTTAAGGGCATTACAGAGGCCAATAATACAAGCAACTCACGCGTATTTGGGGTCTTGTTCTTATCAAATGCATTAGAGAGGCACATGAATTTCAAAGAAGGACCGTTGTGACAAAGATTAAAATCATTTTAATCTTATTCATCAATCTCTTTGCAAGAAACAGAAATACAGAATGTTTCTTATTTCTATAAGATCGATACAAGTGAATATGGGATCACTGGTACTAGAAGCAATACAAGTACCTTCAGACATAGCCACTTTGTGTTTCCGTAGTATTCACTAGCTCAGCTATAAATTGTGATATGTATCTACACATTGACATTGTATTGATGTATCCTTCTCACAGTGTGCCAGTGTGGCATTAGATAGTGTCCTAACTCCCAAGAGCAACACAACACTTGCTATTTCCTTAACACTTAGAAGGAACCAAAAATAGTTAACATAAACACAAATGAGAGAAAAATTAAGAAACAGGAAACTGACCGTGGTCTTCCTCATCTGTAGATCCATTCCCATCATCATTGAGATCTACTACCTCAACCCCAGCATTACCACTCTCAAGAACTTCAAGACTAGCTAATGCAGCCTGCATGGATGGAGACATACAACTTGTTGGATAGTATCCTAATTGCCTTATATAAAAAATTGCTAGTTGTCTTATATAAAGAATGCTAGCTTTATATAAATATTGCGGTTTCCTTCTATACCCTCATATACATGTATATATACTGGCTAATTGGCCTCATATTGAATACAAGTATTATTTATAATATGGTATCAGCGCTAAGTTCTAGGCTTAGAGTTACCAGCATTGCACTTACGCCTTCTTTTTTTGGCGACTCTTCTTGTCGCTTCTAGCTCCCGACACCGCCTCCCAGCCGCATCCTCCCTTTGATTGGCCACATCTCCAAGCTCGGCGCCCTTCCCAGCCACCTCTTCGCGTGGATGACAAGCTTTCGCCTCCCGGCCACATCCTCTCTACAGTTGGCTGCCTCCTCCAACCTCCTGCAGATCGCTCGCCCAAGGAGACCATCATCCTCCATTCTATTAACCCTATCGCTGCTCCTATCACTGTTCAGACCGCAAATAGTACCTCTCTTTCTATTATAGGATGAGACACTTTTATCTTCCTCTTTTATGTTCTTACTATTTTTTATGTTCCTAAACTGACCATACAACTCTTGTTCGTTGGCCAACTCACTGATCATGGCTGTCGTGTTATCCTCGATCTGACTCCAATTGTATTCAGGATTGCCGCATGAGGGTTCTAGTTGGTACCGGCCCTCGTTACTGTGACTCTCAACGTCTTTGGGAGCTTGACTGGCTTTGTTTTCCTTCCGCTGCCTTTGCTAGCTTCTCTGACTCCTCCACTGCATTCTCCTCCGCTGCATCTTCTACCGGATCGTTTGCTTAGTGGCATCACTGTTTAGGTTATTTTTGTGGTTCATGTTTGTCTTCTTTAGTTTGTTGTGGCCTTTTAGAATCTGTGTCTGATAATACCTTTTAGATTGTGAGGGTTGTAAACTTGGTAAGCAGATACAGCTCTCCTATCTTTTCGGTGAGTCTGTGCCCCAACGTCCCTTTGATCTTGTTTATTCTGATGTTTGGGGTCCGACTCCTTTTGTTTAAAAAAGGGTCATAAATATTATATTATTTTTATAGATAATTTTTCTTGTAACACCTGGATATATTTTATATCTTCTCTTAGTGAGGCTTCATCCATCTTTAAGAATTTTGCCACTATAATTGATACTCAGTTTGATTGTTTCATTCATGTTCTTCGTACTGACTCGGTAAGGGAGTATCTGTCAGGAGCCCTTCGTTCTTTTCTTTACTCTTTGTCAGTTTTTTCTGATGCTCATGCTCAGAATGGTATGATTGAGTACAAACATCGTCATCTTTTTGAGACAGTTCGTGCTCTTTTACTTGCCTTTGCTGTTTCACCTCATTTCTGAGCTAAGACTAATTAATACCAGGATTAAGTTTAATATAACAGCATCTGGAGTATAAGATGAGCACAATCGCATTAGGTACATATTTGGGTCATATCCGACCTGCGTTGTTATAATGTAGAACTTGAGAATGAATGTTGTGATTTTTAATGTTCTTTTTGTTTTTTATCATTTTAATAATATAGTAGATAGATAGATAGATAGATAGATAGAGGGGAGCTAAAGTGTTTGTTTCAGGGGTTGCTGATTTGTGTTGGATTGTATTATGGCCTAATGTTGCTGACCATTAAGTTGATGCTCCGAGATTAAAATGGCCAGTTTCATGGAAAATCTAGTTTTTGAACAAATTCTTCAACTTTATAACTTTTTTCATCGTTGAATTTTCCTTATCGGAAGACCACTGTATAAAGTGAGCTGGGATGGCTCTGCTGTGAAATCAGCAAATGGTGACGTTACCAAACCGTTGAACAAGGATGGAGGGTACGTACGAACTAGCAAAGCGTCTCCTACATAGTACTCCACTAGTAAGTCTTTATGGTCGTTAAGAAAAAAAAAAGAAAAACCTAACTTTTAATTTGATAGATCCTAATTGTAACATAAAAATCTAGGCGTCTATCACGTAGGAGATCATCTAGCAGTTTGATTCAACTTGTGCGTCATATTCATTAAGGGAGAAAAATGGTTGAACAACAATTTCGAAAAAAAAGGCCCTGGAGAGCTGGAGACCCTACGAAAACAGGAGACTTAGGGGTGTGTTTGGTTGCTTGTACCAAGTGGCATGTGTATGAGATGGTTTAAAAAAATATCATCCATGTGTTTGGTTATTTGAATGGAACCATTCTATCCTGAACAGTGTAATACAAATTTAAGAAATATTCTCTATAGATGTTGAACTATTCCATTCACTCAAAATAAGAGAATCAAATGGTACAGAATCATCCCATCCCACCAACCAAACACAGCCTTAAATTACATGTACAAGAACGAAAAAGATGACCACTCTGAGGGCATGTACAATGGTGCAGGCCTTTATTGCGCTTCATGGTGATTTTGCCGTTCTGTTTAAGAGAATACATGGTGGGTACTTTGAAGATCGCATCCTTTATACTGCAAGACGGCAAAGTGAGAAGAGACAACTCAAAATACAGGTCCTGTGGTGGCTTGTCTATTAGGTTGTCTGTGTACTATTTATTTCATGTAAGGCCTTTATTGCTCCATAGTGATGAAATATACATATGATCTTTGTAGCCATTTTGTTGCTTGTTTAAGAGAATACATGGTGGGTACTCAAATAATGCACATGAATTTCTTATAAGAGCATAAATATAATATATATTTATACCAGGAAATAATCTGTAAATAATCAGCAAAGTAGCTAGCCTAAATAACAGGAAGGAGTTGACTTACTTTCAATTCCTAATACAGCAAGAGCGGATTTTTTTTCATGTAGCATTTCAGATTAGATTTTCAAAAGCAAGTAGTTTCACACCTAGCAGGTTTCTATTTTTTTTCTGTTCTTTACACATGGTTAAGCGCTATCAGGTATCTATTTTTTCCACAACTTGAAAGTGGATCGAGAATTAATACTCCATGAGACAAAGTTGAGGTCTCATTGAATTAAGGGCATGTACAACAGTCTAGATAGTTGCTGTCTGTAAGTATATGCCATGTCATATAAAGACAACAAAACAGACAATGTCTACAATGGATTGTCTGTCAGGCAGTCTATAAACTAATTAATTTATGCATGGGTCCATAAATTACCGTGATCAAGCATGAGTATATAGGCGGCTTTTTCCTACAAGCAGGCAAATGATCGTTGTTTTGCATCGAGCACAGACCCATCGCCGTCCTCTCATGAAGAGACGGCAAGCGCCTCTCTCCTCATTAATTATATGCCACATAGGATGATAAAGATTAAGTGGCAACTTGCAGACGCCTCATTAATTACTGTTGTACATGCCCTAATACTCTCGCATTAAAATCATCATTCAATTAAAGGAAATGCAGTATGGGAAACAAACACATACTATTAATTACGAATACTCCTCTATCAACTAACAATATATCGATATAGTTGGCAAAAAGAACCCCACGTTCCTGTTGGCAAGAAAAAAAATACAAAAAATCATGTTTTTATAATCTGAAACTCTTTACCTCTTTCTTACTTATTCACTCTTTTCATTTTATAAGGTGTATTTTGACTTTGTACAAGAATTAAAGTTGCGTTGAAATTGAGAAAATAATTTAGATGCCCCCACTTAATTGTCTTGGAAGATGAAAAATATACTTTGTGTAGGTGGTAATGAATAAAAGCATATGATTGAGAGAGAATAAATAGGCGTATAGAAAGAAAAACCTCATTAAATCTACATACAAGCTTTATATTTGTAAAAAAGATTATTCAAAAAATAAGTCTTATAAAAGTGAACGGAGAGAGTACTTTAATCAACAGCACATATCATTTTTTTTTGTCTTGGAGAGTT